>OW119928.1:47010279-48235279 GCA_933210815.1 Meta bourneti
GAACAAAAATGTTTTGCTGATGAGCACCCTTCATTTAACATTGGAAATTTCCAGAAACGAAAAAAGAACACCTGAAGTGAAACTTCACAACGCTAAATGTAGAGTAGATGTATTGGACCAGATGGCCAGAAAGTATTTGGTAAAGACACCATCCACACGTTGACCAGTTCAAGAGTTTTTTAATACTTTAGATTTATCTGCAATAAATGCTTGTATAATTTACAAGAAAACTATTTATACTATAAATATTTCATACCTTAGCCGTCAAGATTTTATCTTGAAGGCTAAGCTTATCTTTGCCGAAGAACTTAGAAAAAATTGTATCTTCAAATGAACTTCCAAGACCAAGCATAGGCAACATTAATGTTTGTGATTCCTCTACTCGAAAGCGAAAGTGTCAAATAAGTCTATGTAAGGGGAACAAAACTGAAAGTTTGTGCAAATTGTAACAAATCAATATGTGGCCCTTGTACATGAAAAATCACAAAATTAAGCATTTGTGAAGTGTAACTTAGAGTATTGTAAGTATAAAATGATTAATTTATCTTTCAAAATATGAATTTAAATGTAAATATAATTAATGTAAATGGTCAAATGACAACTACTGACTACAGTGCATTTCAAAGTATATATATCCGTTAATTTTAAATTATTCCTTTTCTAAAGTTAAAAAGTCACTTTTAATTTCAATATCTTCAATATACTATTAATTTATTTTGAACATTTTATTAGAAAACTTAAAATAATTTTACTTGGATGAAAAAAATGTGTAAATAATTTAAATAAATATGGGTTAATTTTTTTAGTAGAGTGTTAAGAAATAGAGCCTTGTATCTTCCACACTAAAAAAAAGGGGTCAAAATGACCTCTCACCGTAGTTCGAGGTATATCGAAAAAGTCATAATACAAGTGTTAATAGTCTTTTTACAACTTAAGGAGTTCTCAATGGAATTGAAAGGCCACAGAAAATAAAGATTTGGTTCCACATATTTCAAAAATACATACCATGAACATTATCAGGTGTAACACGGCCACCAACAGCTTGATTGGTACCAAGGGAAACGTCTGGTGGGTTTAATGTGCGCATTTGTTGCGGCATGGGCCTGGGTTCCTCATGGCTGGAGCCTGCTGCTGCCCAGTGTCCATTGGAAGGAGGTTGCCACATCTCACGGGACGGGGCATTTGAGATTCTGGAGGTAGAGGCCTGACCATCTTCAGCAGGCGTGGCTGGACTTGTTTGCACTGGGAGGAGGTCTGCACAGAAAAACAAAAGTAGCATAAAAGCCAATTAATACAAACATAAAACAACCAGGATTTAAACTTTATTTCAGAAAAAATGTAACTTAACAGATTTTTAGTAACCTCGATTTATTAACTATGAGCATTCATTTTCCAAAGGATAAATATATTAATGTAATGCAAAAATATTTTAAATAAATAATTCATTTTTCAATAAAATAGTAATGCTATGAATTAGCTTTTAAGTCTTTATGATACAAAAAGGAACATGCTCATAGCAGAATCTTTATGTATTAAAAAATAAAGCATGTAAAAATATTGTATTTTATCATTATACAAGTCAAACTAATTAGATAAAATTATCAAATCCACTTACAGAATGTAATAAAAATGAAGAAAATAAGAAAGGCAAAAAATGTATGAAACGAATAGTTTAGTTTGTTAGTAAATTTTTTTAAAAAATAAATCTGTGTAAAATCCAGACTTTTTCAAGGACTTTTCTGGGGCTATAATTAAGAAAAATAATTGTGAGAAACCTGATCACATCAGGTTTCGGTAAGACCCAATGGATTCATAACTATGCAGGTATAGATATTTTCATTGAGTTATATTTTGTAACATTAAAGAAATTTTCAGTTATTGTTGATTCATTGATGCAACATGTGACAAGACAAAGTAGCTTTTGCATAAGATTTTATTTTTCAGCTAACTCAGATAGTCAGTTAATTTTATTTTCGATACATTGTTATTAATCTCCACACAATAAAAACGCTAAATTCAAGTTTTGAAGATATTTTGTATGAGTAGTTAGTTTTAGGGCATGCTGACTTCCCGTATTATTTAGTCAATCTAATGATTTCAGCAGCTGATTCAACAATTAACTTTTTCTAATTTTAATTAATAGCACTCTACCTGGAAATGTAGCCCATGGAGATGGAGCAGGTTGTGCTTGCATACGCTCAACTCCACCCTACAAACACAAATTTTAAAAAATATATAATGCTATTTTAAAGACACAATTATTTTAAATTTTCATACAACCCAAAAGATTTTTATCCATATAAATATGCATAACAAAGAACACATTTCAAATACATACCAAACTTAGGATACATCAGTAGTTAAAATAGTGATTTCGAGTTAAATCTTAGAAAATGGTATGGTCACTAAGTTGGCAACTTATCAGTACAAGAGGTAAGTTGTTATTCAGACAATTAAAAATTAGGTCAGCAACTGTTATCGAAAACATGATGAAATATAGATAAATGTAGAAAAGTTACTTTAAAAATTGCCAAAAATATCACAAAATTAATGAATTTAAAATTTTAATTTATTAAAAATTTGGAAAGAACAAAAGTTGAAATCACAATTTAATCAATTACTATTTAAATTAACTGTTAACATCAATTTCTAAGAGCAAATAAATTTATTTACTAACTATTAATATTGGCAGTTAATAAGTGTTATTGCAAATTGACAATAACTGTTCAAACTGTTATAAAATAAGTTTTGCCCGTCAATACTATTATCATTTGGCTTGTCAGAAAATTGAAATCATGCCAAGGCCACAACATTAACTAGGATTTTGTACATATTTAAATATTTGCTTTTAATGGCTACTGTACTTAAAATTTTTATTTGACAATAAATAAAATATAGCTTACTGTGTGCATTTAATAAATAACCTGTGATTTTGTGCTACTACTTCATTTTCGAAACAGATAAAAAATGTTGAATATTTGCCATTTAACTGAGATAGTCACACAGAATCAATTAATATCTTACAGATCATTTCATGCCAGAGCTCTAAATACTATGTACTCATGTGTTCGGGTCTCTTAAGTTTTAAAATTTGATAAGCATATATAAAAAGAAATTTTCACAATCCTAAACAAATTTTCTTTAGAATCCACAATTTCAGAGTAAACACTCATTAGCAGTAACTGTATATTCAACATGGAAAAAATATATTAAAAAACAATTAGACTAGATCACTAATTGAAATCAAGGGAGAATTAGAGCACTTAAAAATCATTAACCTCAAATCCTTCGAATTCGCCAAACTCATCTTCCTCCTCTTCTTGGCCATCATCTGCAGCCTCAAGTGCATCTGGTATCTATAAAGGGAAGGATGTTAGTTAAAAATTTAAAAACCGAAACTTGATTTACACATTATGCCATTACTTCTATTCATTAATTATCAAGTAAAAATTTACTATTACTTAAGACAGTGACCCTATACATGCTTTTGAGTAAGTCAGACCTTTCTCCTAATGATCTTTTCACCCATTCAAAAATTGACTGACCCAAGGTCATTTACTTTCTCATGAAAGATGCATTATAACAATTACTGTACTTGAAAAATAAGATTAGCACGAAAGTTCAAATTTCATGAGTACTAAACCCTTACTGGGTTGAAGATTCAACTGTGAATACATTTCCATCAACAAATCTATGTATACGAACCAGGAGCTTAAGGGAATCATCATTTGACTGACCATTAAGTTTCCACACCTTCTTTTAGATTGTTCCACTCTTGTCAAATGAACTCCAACTTAAAAAATTGGGACTGTAGATTTTTATTAATTATTTTAAGGAAATTATAAAATTGTGGGAAGGTTAATTCAGGAAACATGGTAGTGCCAAAATAGGTTAAAGCCTAAATATAAAGTAGGTTACTTACTGTAAACATTGATATTGCATGCTACGAATCCTTTTTCCTTTGTAAAACAATTAATCAAAACTCATCCAACAAAAATCCATTACTAATCCACGATTCAGCTAATTAATATCAGTTCTTATTTCTTCTGGATAAAAATATAAAGGTTATAAATTCACTTTGGATTGCAAAAGGCTTGAGTTGTGATAACCACTAGACAATTGGAATACGAATTCAAGCGAGTAAAATAATTCAATAAATCATAACTACACTGCTGACCACTGAAAATGTAACACCATGAAGGAAGCCAATTGATTTGCAGTTAGCAAAATGAACAGGTCATGTGCACAGGAACTGTGCACGGAAGGATATGCAAATAATTAGCAATACAACATATAAGCTGTGCACCAGTAACACCCCCTGTAAGCAGTATGTAAAGGGGAACAGAGCCAGTTTTAAGTATTGGAATTGTGTTTTCTGTTTCTGCACATGGGAAGCTTAATTATGCCTCATCGAAGAATACAGCAGTCATACGAGCATGTTACTGCGTTTGATAGAGGAAGAATTGTGGCTTATAGAAACTAGATTATCCTTCTGAGAAATCATTGCTCGTGTTAGACGAACAGTGTTTGGGAGTTCACTTATCTGAGACATCAACTAGGTTTTGGAAAAAATCATTATAATTTTCATGGGTGATAAAATGCCAAAACGAATGAAAAGAAACAGAGAATGAGAAAGCTGCCTATACCACCCAAAGAAAAAGAGCCTGCCCAATCAAGCTAGGTGGATTACAAAAATAGGGTGATTCATGGACACTAAACAAATGCCACGAAACACCCTACTTTTTGTTCTGCATATCCAGGAATTCCAGCTTTATGTGAAAATTGTTTTATTCTATCACCAATACACATATTTATGTGTTAAAATGTATTTTCATTAAAATACTAATAATTTTGTATTAACTTTGTGAATGAATATTTTATTCACTCTGCGAAGTCAACTATTTTCATGACTTATTTCACCCCATCCATAATTATATTTTCACATAAAATCTACAAAAATATTTGTATTTTGCACTGATGGAAAGTTTTCAGATTACAAATTAACAAGTAGTTGGCAATCAATGTGTTTAAAAGCGTTAATTTAACATTTTAGCAGAAAACATCTGTGCATGCTTTCAGTACTCAAACGAAATAAAAAAAATTATCTAACATTTTGCTTACTTTTACTGGTATTAACTTTCATTTCCAATAAAATATAAGGCAAAAAACATGCCATGCTAGCTTAAGTTGATTATAAAGGTAAATTTCATCCCATTCCCTTGTTCAAAGGCAATTTAGCAATTTTTTACCTATTTTCTTTTTTGCACTGATTTCTATCCAGCAGATTTTCCATTGCCTTCTGTAATCAGACTGCAGACTTTCTACTACTGATGGTTACATAGGAAATTTCTTAAATGCTATAGATCCAACACAAATACTGTATTAAGTGTTCTAGTTAGAAACATCTTCCTTTGCCTTCTGTAATCAGACTGCTGAAAAGTTTCATTAAAGAGGGCAGCTCTTCCATGTAGTTTTATGCAGCTCCACAGCCAAATCAAGCATATTTAAACTAATCGGCAAATGAATCCCATAATGGTCGATTTTATATTGTTTATATCCGTTGTTGCCATTTAACAACAAACAAATATAGTCGGGTTCCATGCCACTTACGTTAGTGAAATATATATATTCCTGAAATCTAATACAATCCTGCCATACATGTGTCATGATTATTCAAAGTTAGGAAAAATTTTGAAAGTATCCATTGGTACCCTATTTGAATGAATGCTAAAAAAATAGACTTGACAATGATTCCAGCATGTTTCATTTTTGAAAATAGTTGTTTTATCTTCACTAAAGGCATTTTTCTACTACTGATGGTTACATAAGAAATTTCTTAAATGCTATAGATCCCACACAAATACTGTTTTAAGTGTTCTAGGTAGAAACATTATTTTTTCACATTATGATTTAACCCAAATGGTTTCAGAGATGTCTCATACAGCAAGATCTGACCAATTTTGCTAATGTTGAGATATCCCATAATCAAGAAATTGGCGAAATTTTTTGATGCGATCAAGACCTGGTCCACATTTTCTTCTGAGATAACTTGTCCTGCAAGATTTGGTCAGTTTCACTAAGATAAAATACTTCGTTGAGACAACTACCAGGAGGGTTGAGGGGGTTGCAGAGCTGTCATATTAACTAGATTTTAATAAGACTCAGGTTATAAAAATTAGGTTCAAAGATGAGTTAACATCACTTTCATTACATCTGTGAACATAGGCAATGAGTTGTATACTTTTAGATGCAAAAGTATGTAAAAGAAACTGCAAAACAAATGCATACTCTATACTATAGTAAATATAAAGATTTCTTCAGCAATCAAAAAACAAGTTAGATATGACAACTAGTAGGACAATGGTAAACAGGTACAGCTGCAGTCTCTGCCGAGTGGAGTGGAAACGCGGGTTTTTTTGGCGCACTTTTTATGTCGCCACGGAAATCTTCCAAAATTGAATATATACTGCATACATATGGATTAAATATATAAATCTTGATAAAACAACATTTTGACTAGTAAAACACTGCAAATCTGGATTAAATATACACAAAATACAAAAAATATTTTTTAACGGAAATCACATCTTGACTAGTGAAACATTGCAAAACTGGATTAAAAATACACAAATATGCAAAAAAAATGTAATGGAATTAACAGTCGAGCAGTCGCATCAGGTTGTATTTTTCCTGTCTATTTTGTTTTATTAGTTATCTTATTATTTCTAGTATACCTTATTTCTTAAGATGCCTTCTATTTTAAGTGTAGTCGATAAGTTTCAAGAGAATTTTTCTTGCAACTTAAAGTTTACTTTTTCTGGTGGTAGACAAACTTTCGGGACTGAGGGAGTTGGTAATCATTTTTTTGTTGCGAGTTGTCGCGATAGAGCTTTTTTAAAGGAATCGGGATTAATTAAATCTAAATTTTCTTGCGATAAATTCAACAGGAAAATGATGTGTTTTCGGTAAGGAATTCAGTTAGCGTTGGATACACGTGGATTTGTAGAAATCGTAGGGATAATCCAAATCCGTGTCCAAACTGAAAAGAACAACTTATGCAAGAGCACTTGACCATGTCGGAAACCGGAAATAAATAGAACAATCTAGAAAAAAGAAGAATCGACACTTCTGGACGCTGGCAAGGTTGCCATAAAAACACGAGAACCCTAACCAGAGAAAAATTCGGGTTACCATCAGCCGGCATTAGTCGCTGCCACTCCACGCGGCGGAGACTGCAGCTGTACCGGTAAACATTTCATCATAGGATAACTAATTTTAAATCATATCCCTATATAATAACTTCTGCAATTGTGACAATATGTTTAGTGATTCTACTGTTCATCATTCAAAACATAAAAATGACTGTATTACGTTACAAAAACAGGTACTTTGTATTCAATAATTGTTGGTTGGAATTTTTTTGTCGGGGAAACCTAGAAGACAAAGCCTGCTGGGTTCACAAAAACTGGGTGGCGAAATGTTATTGGGTTAAGTTCGACTCCAAACATAAAATGCACAAAAACAAGGATATTCAAGAACACATAGCATAACAAATTTCCTTTTTTGCATCTACGTGTCAGAATCGGATAATGTTCAATAGTTTAAAATAGGCAAGTCAAAAAGCAAATATTTTTCGGAATCAATATAACTGCACTTATAACTCACATCTCTTGAATGGTTTACAAACACAAAAGGAAGTGAAGATTCTTAATTTTGTTTTTAAAATTATGAGTCTGTATATGCGACAGACGAATGTTTACACTTGAAAGATTCGTTTAAACCATACATAAGAAAATATAAACAAAACACCTGTCGAATGTGTTTCCTACCTGATGATCTTGACCATTTCCACTCATTTTACAAAACACGGATTTATAAATTATTACAGCTAAAAAATGACAGTACAACTGTCAAATGCAAAATTATTTTACAATTTACATATAAACATAATATAAATTGTAAACTTCGTTTTGAGCACGGAGTTAAATATTGAGTTGAGATGTATTCCTGCTACTTGCATCGTATTCTTTAACAGTAAATAACATCGTCTGTGGCACAGAGTAAATAGCTACGCATGCAGAGGGATCACTGCAATAGGAAAGTAGGTAGGTAGGTATTTAATTCGTACACTGGATCAATCCCGAAGGGAAAGTTTCGTGGACAACACCACGTAATTTTGAACCACGGTCAGATGACGAGGCAACACCTGAGCTGGCACCCCACTCCCAAACTTCCACACCACACCAACGTGAGGATATTTGAGGCCATGACAGATTTAACGATACACGACGGTGTTTGGTTGGATTCGAACTCGCAACCCTCCGGTTGCTAATCTTTTACTCTTCCAACCGGGCCACCGCGGCCTCTAAAAGGGGAAGATCCGAGATAAAGCAGAAAGATTTTAGATTTTGTTGCAATATTAACGAAATAAAGTGATAGCTTGTTGAATTCAGATTTTAAGGGGCCGCGGTGGCCCGGTTGGAAGAGTAACGAACTAGCAACCGAAGGGTTGCGAGTTCGAATCCAGCCAAACACCGTCGTGTACAAAGGGGGCTGGTGCACGTTAAATCTGTCGTGGCCCCAAACGTCCTCACGTTGGCGTGGTGTGGAAGTTTGGAGAGTGGGGTGCCAGCTCAGGTGTTGCCTCGTCATCTGACCGTGGTTCAAAATTACGTGGTGTTGTCCTCGGATCTTTCCCTCTGGGATTGATCCCGGACCGTCACCAATAGCCCGTTGTGTTGCTCCAGTGTGACGTTAATTGAAAATACCAAATACCAATACCGAATTCAGATTTTAATGAGTAGAAAGTAGAAAGAGAACCACAGTACGTCTTACCATTTACATAAAAAGATAATAGAACACAACAAAGGTGATGCCAGATGCATAAAACATAACACAAAATAAACGAAGAGATGCCACAATATTGCACGTAATATTAATTGAATGCTCGATTCTCAACAGCCTCCTTCGGGCATGAAAACAGTCATTGTTTATGAGTTAAACTGTCACTTATACATATTGACTGCCCTCATACCGAGCAACTTCTTTTGAGAATGAAACTGAGGTGCTGGAAGCGCCTTCGTCAGAATGTCTGCTCGCTGATCATCACTTCTGACATAGCCTAATTCAATGTGTCCCTTTGAGAACTCATCTTGGACAAACTTGTATCTTTGGTCGATATACTTTGTGCGTGCGTGGAACATCGGATTTTTGATGCATTTGATTGCACTCTGATTATCAATTTGCAGGATTGGCAATGAGACATTATTGGCTATCTCGTTAAACAAGCGCTTTAACCATATCAGGTCTTTTGTGGCATTAGCTGCTGCCATGAACTCTGCCTCTGTCGTTGAATTGGATATGGCCTCCTGTAGCTTCGCCACGTAATTGCACCTCCACCATAGAAAGAAACTACACCTGTGCGAGACCTGCGTGTTTTTGCACAGCCGTTGTTATCTGCATCACTAAACAACACCAGGCTCCTGTCATCTTCATTATTGTACACAATGCCGTGTCTAATGGTATTGCAAAGGTATCTTAATGTTGTCTGCACGATTTCCCAATCAGTCTCTGTGGGGTTGTCCAACTTACGAGACACCAAACTCACTGGGTAAGAAATATCTGGTCGAGTCCCCATCGCCAAATAAAGCAAACTGCCAACTGCTGATCGGTATGGAATTTCACTGCTGAGAGGCTTCGCTTCCTTATTCTTGATCATGCCATCGTCATTTGGCTGACCATAGTCGACCTTGAGACTCGACTTCTTTACTGGGATGTCTTGCCATCTCCAAATCGTTCTAACATCTTTCTTGTAAATGCCTCTTGGTGCAAGAAGAGTGAGCCGCCTTTCAACTGATCAACTTGCAGACCAAGAAAACAATTCACTTTAATGTTGAAATGTTGCTTGAGCTCGTCCATAAATGTGAAGAATGCCGCTTCGTACTGAACAGTGACAATGCCATCATCAACATAAATCACCGTCAACATCTTGTGTCCGTAATCATTGCGTATGAACAGGCAGTGGTCGGATTTACTTTGGATCATGCCATGTTTCTTTAGCACGTCAGTAAACTTGGCATTCCAACATCGTCCAGCTTGTTTCAAGCCGTATAAAGGTCGGAACATCTTGCATATACGCCCACTTCCATCATCGTATCCTTCGGATTGATGCATGTAGATCTCCTCAGTCAGGTCGCCATAAAGGAATGCCGTCTCCACGTCAATTTGAAATAATTTTAGATTCTCCTTGGCTGCCGTTGCAATTACAGCTCGAATAGTGTCGTAGCGGCACACAGGACAAAATGTTTCTCTGTAGTCAATATCCGCCGTCTGCGTATACCCCTTTGCTACTAAACGAGCCTTGAATCTCTCGATTGAGCCATCCGGATTTGTCTTCACCCTGTAAACCCAGTGATTGTCGAGGATTTTTCGTCCTTTAGGTTGCTCAACAAGCTGCCACGTTCCGTGCTTGGCATGCGAAGCCATATCTTCGTCCATGGCTCGTTTCCAGTCGGCATATTCAGGAGACTTCGTTGCTTCGTCATATGTTTTGGGCTCTTTCAACTTCAGAATGCTGCTATACACGTAGTAGTCGTTAAATCTGACAGGGCATTGGATAGTTGAACGGTCTCGCAATGCATGCGCCGTCATCTGTGTTGGTTCGTCTTCATCAGTGCAAAGATCTCCAGCCTCCTTTGTGTCTGCATCGTCGGGAGTATCCAAGATTTCAAGCCCCATACCGCTTGATGGACCGGTATTAGATGTTGATTCTAAAGGCTGGGAAGTAGGACCGATTTGCTGTTCATTGAACACTACGTTGGCACTCTTTATCGTGTCATTCTTTGATGATATGAAAACACGATACCAATCGTAATCACAATAACCAACCAAATAGCCCTTTATAGCCTTGTCGTCCAGTTTACTTCTGTTGACATCTGGTACATGTACAAATGTGGTTGATCCAAAAACTCGAATTCTGTTGATTGTCGGCTTGCGTCCAAACCATTTCTCAAATGGAGATTTTCCTGTGGTCTTACTTGGCCCAGTTCGATTCAGAATGTAAACAGCTGTAGATACTGCTTCTGCCCATAAGTACTGTGGCAGGCCTGTATCCTTGAGCACAGTGCGAACTGCATCCATTATTGTACGATTCTCTCTTTCAACCAAACCGTTTTGCTCTGGCATATACGGCATAACGATTCGCAATTTGATGCCTATATCATCAGTCAGTTTCCCCAATTTAGCATTTTCGAACTCACGACCACCGTCTGTGACCAGTTCTTTTACATTTATACCATCCTTGTTGACCCGAGCAAGAAACTGCTTGATTTTATCCACAGCCTCGTCTTTATGTCTCAGAAATTCTACTCTTCGAAACTTTGAGTAATCGTCCTTAAGCACTAACATGTACTTCTTTCCACCTCTTGGCAAGACTGGCGATTCGAGCAAGTCTGCACGTATGATCTCACCAGACTTTTTCGTCTTGAATCGTTTGGATTTGAATGTTCGTCGACTTTGTTTACCATATGTACATGGCTCGCAAAACAGTCCATCGTCGATGAAATCGATACTATTCTGACGCAGGTATTGCTTCACATACTATATTCCCTGGTGCCCAAGCAGTCGATGCCAAAGTGATAACAGCAACTTTGTCGTCGTCATTGCCATTTCAGGAAAAGGAGTTGTTGTTATTTCTTTGTCAACCAAGTAGGTTGAGGCAGCAGAACCCCCTTGTGGCTTGACTGGTTTTGCACGTAGTTCAAAGAGTCCATTTGATGAGCATGGAGCCTCTAAAAGTACATTATCTGGGGTCTCCTTGCGGAAGAAACGACAAATCATGTCATCTGAATCTCCGAAGTTCGAGATTCCTCGCTTCATTGCCTTTGAAGCTGATAACAAAATTTTGCCGATGTCTGGTGCATACAATACATCACTGAGCTCAATAGATTTTTGTATGGTTCCAATTGTCACGCACATGTCAATGTCCCCGCAGCCATATGCCGGTATTGTCTTCTTGTTACCGACTGTGATTTCTGCTTGTTTGTCAAAGTGACGGTACGTCGTGAAGTATTCTGCTGAATTCGTAATGTGTGCTGTAGCTCCGTCGTCCTTAAGCCACACATTTCGGCCACTATCATCTTCTAGACAAGCAAATGCACTGCAAAGAAGATTTATGTTCTGCCACCCGTCGTGGTTGGCTTGTCAGGGAAATCTGGACAAAATTTTCCAATGTGCCCAGGCTTATTACAACGAAAACAGATGCCATGGAAACCTTTCACACCATCACTGGTCCTACTAAGTCTATTTGTCGTTTTGACATTATTTGTTGTCAAGGGCTGGGGTTGGCTCACTATCTGGGGCCTTTTTCCATTTCTTTCCACTATGTTTTGCACCATATTTAGCATTTGCCATGAATGTTGTCGTAGTATCGTCTCTAAGCTCCTGATTTCGTCTTTGCAGTCTCATATTGATTTGTTCGATCAGTTTTTCAGGTGACTTTTCTGTCCTTGGCATTGAGTCCCACTGTGACTTGAACTCACGATATTCATCATCAGGAAGAATAGACAAGATGCGTGGTGCTAGCAGGTTCTGCGGCAACTTCCCTTCGCAGCTCAACTCTTGCTCACGTTGAAGATCCACCCATAGTGTACGCAAACGTGCGAATGAATGCATTATATTTTCGTCTTTTTCGATCTGGAAGGCGAAAAATTGTTGCAGAAGTGTCCAATTTGACGCTGGACACTTTCTCAAAGTTGCTTAGCAACTCGGTCCATATCGCTCGTGCAGAATTACCATGCATGCGGATCAAATTCAACACATTCGCTGATACATCTGTGCGGATGATCACAACAGCTTTCGCATTCGCCTTTGCATACGCTTTTGCCGCTTGGTTGTACTCGCGTATCGTCTTTTCATTTGTGTCTGCTGCCGGTTCTGTTGGCTCGACAAGAGAATCATTGAAGATGCCCGCACAATCGTTGAGCACGAACAAAGAGTTTATTTCAAATTTCCAGTCAGTACAGTTGGATGAACCTTCCAACTTGGTGCACTGAACAAAATTTTTAGCTTCCATATTACGTCGTCATTCACCAAAGTGTGCAAAAAAAGAGGTATCGGTACACAGTCGTCTACTTACACACAGTCTAGCAGATATGGTAAAATCAAAAAACAAAATCCGAAATCGAAACTCGCAAGTCAAAATCCGTGATTCAAATACGTCGTCATAGCCATCGTTATTTCATCTGCGCAGTTGAACGTCGCTAAAACCCATAACCTGTTGCAATATTAACGAAATAAAGTGATAGCTAGTTGAATTCCTTAGATATCCTTAATTTACTAAAAATATTAAATTCTGAAACCGATAAAAATCGGAAATTAGGTTATTTAAAGTACCTTTCCTTTTCCACACAAAAAAATTTGTTTGGTAAAATTAAAGAAATAGGTACAAAAAAGACTAAATGTGTCAAGTTCTAAAAATCAGTAAATAAGCCTTTGTAGTTTTAAATACTATATCACACTATTTGGGCGTGAGTGCTTAGTAATGTGTGATTCATGTTTCATTTCTTCTTAGATAATATTTTCTTGTGAAATATTCTCGACATGTTTTTTTGGTATTTTAATTTTCACCTTAACCATAATATGTAATTCTGATTTTGGAAGAACGATAAAATTAGTTTATCGTTCTTCCAAAGTTTGTGGAAATGATCAGTTCGTTTTAATCTGATTTTTCGCCGAGTTTCGCCATGATAAATTTATTCGAATTCAGCTCCTTTAGTGCTCACGCCGCTCGCCTTACATGTGAAATTAAGAACTTCAGTTTGGCAAACGTGCACCAGATCTGTGCACTTTCTTGTAAATAAATTAATTGCTATTGTTGTTTCGAAAGTGTTTGAGTTTACTTTTTACCCATCCTCCAACACACACACTGAAGGAAATAAAAATCATACAAGTATTAATATTAATTCTAAATCAAAATGTTCAAAAAGATTTAACTTAATTTTAAGAGTAAAAGAATATTTTTAAATTTTCTGTATAAGATACATTTATGTAAACGACCCAGGTAGCAATCTCTGACAATCATTTCTTTAGACAATGAGAGGATTTTCTGTGGGTAAATTATTATTCTTTAAAAAATCTATACTACCAAATTTTCATAAAATCTTTCGAAAAAGAGTAACAGAAAATAAAAAGAAATTTTGTACATCATATATATATTATGGACGAGTTGCTTCGTCCTTTGGTTTTAATGGATTGCAGGCGGGAGTTCTCATCATTTTAAACAATTTAATTGGGATATAAGCATTTACATGTGAAACTATATACAGATGAAAATTAAAATAATTGGGTGATTGCAAATTGACCAGTTCCTGAGCTACATCTTAACCATCTTTCCCTGACTCTGCTCCTTCTCTCGCGTAGGTCTTTGCGCCTTGGGCGTTGGCTGTATCATCATTGGTTGATTTCATCCAATGGCTGGCTGCAACGTTGCTGCTGGGGGTCTCGATGATGCAATATGTGCTCTGGTTGCGTCTTTCGGAATTTCACATGGCTGACGCAAGTCTTTGTGATTTCGTATGCCTGATGTTACATATATATACACGACTTGCTGAAATTGCATTCCAGTAACTTGTCAAGTTAAGAAACAGAAACTACGTACAACCACCAAAACACTTGCATCCTCTACATTTAGCAGTGCAGAAAAGCCTACTCATAGATATACGCTGACACTAAATGCGATTGATATGCACTTATAGGTAACTGAATGATTGAAATGGAAGGTGTAACTGTAATTTAAAGCTATTCACTCTCTGGGGACGAAACGTAACTTTAGTTGAACTGGCTTGTATGTCATGCCCAAAACTGTTTCACATTGGATACCTTTGTCATCTTCCGGCAGAATTCTGAATTTCTGCATGAAGGATGCAAAAGAAAAGAATGTCTAGAAGAGCTATCTGTTCTCCAGGGCAACTCCTTCTACCTATCAGAGAAAATGGGAAATGTGTTATGGCGCCCCTTTACACAAAATAAATTTTCACTCTCAATGTGAAAATTGTTAACTTTTATAAAATATTTATAATAGTAGTATTACCATGCTAACAACTGGCTCACTTTTAAGGTGTGCTAACATATGGTTCACTTTTAAGGTGTGCTAATATCTGGCTCACTTTGAAGGTGTATTAATATCTGATTCACTTGGAGGGCGTGCTAACAACTGGCTCACCTCGGAGTGTGACGTATTTGGATGGAGAGAGGAGAAAGTTAGCGGAGGTCTTCGCTGCGTAAGTATGTATATGGTGGAAATAAGATTAGAGGAGGTAGGAGGGGGGGAAAGTCGAAACGAGAAAAAGTTGATAGTTATAAAGCATACCTCATGGGGTTGATAGAAAAATATTTTCATATCGCTATTCGAGTCGTTATGAACTAAGGTTGAATGCTCGCGGTGATTATAAAGGAAGATGCTCAACCTGATGAGCATCATTTTTCATTTGTCGTTATGGTATTCAACACATTATGAGATAGAGACAACTAATTGAGTAAAATGTTTATTCTTTCACTTACATTTAAACAGAGATATGTGCTGGAATTGAGTTTAACTGTTATTAGTATTTTTGCTATTGTAGCATTTCTTTGTGTCTTTTACAATAGCGATAACTGTAAATATGATCAGATTGATTTAACAAACACATCATGTCTCTATTCAGAAAAGTTGAGAAGACTCTATTTTCACATTTGTAATAAAGAACATTCTAGAGTGTATGACATTCGTTATTTTTGGAAAGAGGAACTGAATAAGATAAAGCCGCAAATTATTGGCGTGAGCTTAGTGAGCTTGAATTTGAAAAACTTTGCAAACACAATGTTAAATTTTAAGCACCCTAGCACTTGCTTGATTGTGGGACCGAGCCAGTCTGGTAAAACATCTCTAGTGCGTAAGATGATTAAAAGCAACATCTATGATCAAAAGACAAGAAATATAAAATGGTGTTATAATTATTCTTCGCCCTGGTTTTTTGACGAACCGGATATAGAGTTTGTTCAAGGTTTCCCCGAAAATTATGAAGATGTTAGTAGTATGGTTTTGATGGCTACCATATGATGGTTGTCAAAAAAGCGTACAAACAACACATTTTAACAACCATAATATAGTATTGAACTCGACAAAAGTGTTATTTTGAATTTGATGTTTTTCTAGTTTTAAAAAGTGACGAAGAGTATGTTTTCTTATCGATCAAAGTTGTGATGCTTAAAGCCTAATATTTTATGAATTTTTTAAGAATTAATCCCTCTTTTAAATAAAAATTTAAAAATTTGATAATGTACCACGTAATGTTTCTTTTCATAAAAATTAGGAGTTAATTTCCCATTTTTCTTCATGAATTTGAGGTTTTGAGTAACTCTTTTTGATAATTTGAAAGCATATCATATGTAATGGTTATATGCTTGGGGGCTAGAGGATAATCATGAACGTTATGAAGTTCAGATGGATAGAAGAGATCCACCTCTAAGAAATATCCAACATCAGATTTTAAGGGTATGTTTAAAACATTGAAATTTTTAATCACAAGATCAGATAACCATTTAAACTGGAAGTAGGGGGTGACTGGAAGTAGGGTGATTTGAAGAGTTATCTGGGTTTTATATATTATATGTACTCCAACCTTCAGTTCAAGGATAAGTTATCACTTGTTTAAGGTTTATATTAACATCACAGCCTTAACTTTTAGTGAAGAGAAGAATTGAAATGGGTCAATCGTGTTTTCCCATTAAATGTAATCCTGTTGTCTGATCAACAAATTACAAGACAGCATCTGTGCTTATATGTGATCCATAGCCTTGTATAATAATTAATATTTTGTTTTTACGTGTGTAAATATTGTATAAATTCTTCAATAAGATGAAACATCTTAAACTTTACGATTATTAATGAACCAAAATTCCATTTTTTTTATAAAAGTAAGCACATACACACAAATAAAACGTAACGCAAAAAAGGTGAAAATAAACAAGTTTATTTTCAAATCCATTTGTATTACATGCGAATTTGTTACAAAATATGAATATGCACAAAAACTTCCTGGATGGTAACTGCCTTACATTTGTGTTTAGAATGGGAGGAAACGAGGAAAAACTCCCATCAGACACCTTGATAAACAGGCAAGACGGCTTATGAAGTTCTCACACAATTTTGTTGATGGTTAGAACTTTACAAATATCCAATATTCATTTTTCGGAATTCATCAGTTCAGTTGTAAGTTCGAACCACAGCTAATTTGTTTTACAATAAAATGTTTGTCGATAATGAATTGGTGAAACACTGTGAAGTTCTCGCACAATTTCGTTGTTGGTGAGAACTTTAAAATATCCGATTTTCATTTTACAATCCATTTGGTCAGTTGTATCCATTTGATATGTTGTAGCTGCTTGTACACAAGTCATCATATTTTCATACAGTGTGTCGGTAAAACAATGAACCGCATACATATTCGACGGTCCAGTGCGTCTTAAATACGTAAAACCGTATCTTGATTCATGTCATGGTTCTTGCAGTGAATTCTCGTAGGGAAATGGAATGATCGAGAACAGTTTTTTATTTTATAGCTTAGATGAAGGTCAAACTCAAAAATTAATTTAAACAAGTTTAAACTTGTTATAACTTGATATATTAGTCAAAGACATGTTTCATTCTGAATCTTTTAATTAAATGGTTAGAACTTTTCATTTTGCTTTATTTTATATTTCTCTTGAAGTTATATGCTTGACACGATTGCAATGAAGATGGTAAAACACAACAGTTCTGTAACTTAAACGTTTTTCCGATAAATGTTTTAATAAACTTTTCATTGCTCTCGATTTTAGTAGAAAGCAGAGGTGATAAAAGTTAATTTCTTGCGAATTTATACAAAAAGAAAAGACAAAAATGACCGCATGTATATGATAACAGACTTTGATATCGATTTCTGTTCCATTCAAAATCATTTGAATTATTCTGAATAAAGTTCAAATTATCTTTGTTCTCAGGAGCCGATGCATAGCTACAAAAATAATAACATTTATTACTTCTAAATGTTATTGTTACCCAATGACTTCCTGGCTTTGATTTAGGATCTAAATTTACAATGAAACTTGAATATTCCTCATGGTTTGGAGGAAGTTCATCAGAAGCATAAACTCCTCCGAATTTTGTGCGAAGGACAGAATCACTGCATGCTAATCTACATAAAGTTATGCTATCCATTAGTAATCAGTATAAACACCTCTAGCTTTATCGATTTATATGATGTTTCTGTATTCATCATAGACTATTAGATTCACGATTTCAGATAACGATTTGCTAAATTTCATATCAATAGTTAAATTACCATTCTTTAAGATACTCGCATGCATATAATCTGCACTAAAATCGGGAGTCAAATCAAAAGAATATGAAGTGTATCCTTCTTTATATTCACTAAAACTGATGTTGATATCTTGATCCTTATGGTACCGACCTAAATCAGTAAACAAGCTCATATAACTTCGAGAGTAACTATTTGTATCAACAAATTTTGGTTGAAGAGGTTTTGATGGAATCATTCGATTTCCCTCTAAAACAGATAGATACGATAAATCATAATGATTAAAATTGAAAGGATTTTTAGCAAAATCCCCGTTAAATGCATTATTGGATACCAAACCCATGATAAGTCGAGTTGGTAATTGTCCTATGAATGCATTAGAAAGCGTTAGTGATTGAAGACCAGAAGATAATGCAAAGGATTTCACTTCTGTTCGGTGAATTGGAATTTTTGCGACTCCTTTACTTAGTGCAACTTTATGAGCAATTACTATTGACGGAGCCACTTTAACTTTTCTGATAAACAATGATGCATGTTGTATAACAACTTTGTAGTCTTGAGTCGCTGATATTAACGCAAAAGAATCTTTGTTTCTTTCAAGTTTGATTCGTATATTTACACCATTTAGGAGCAATTTAGGTTGAGTAGCTAAATCAAAATGCAATGGTCCTATTAAATCCATAATTTTACTATCTTTAGAAAAAGTAAATTTCTAGGTTTCAAACCAACGTTGTCTCCCTCTGGGTCAGTCACATCGTGTTTGGATGCTGTGTCTTTGTAGAACAGACTGGAAGTCAGCATTGACTTTTGTACCGAGTTAGGCGAAAAAAGTAATGCATCCAAAATACATCGGTATGCATAGTTAGCTTGAGATGAGACTTGTTTATCATTCAACGTTACTGCGCATTCAGAAAACAGTGTATTAAGAATATAATTAATAGGTGTAACTTTATCTGTAGGTAACAGTGTCCCCCTCCATTTTTCTTTTTAACTTTCACTTGTAAATGAAGACGTGTATGTGCTAGATCAATATAATGCTCTCCACTACCAGTTACATAAAATTCTATTGATGATTTTTCACTCAACGCTGCAACAGGATGAATTTCAGTAAACGAAGAGTCATCTACTGCAAGTTGTACAGGTGAAACGGAAAATAGGTCCAACTCGCTTTTTACACAGGCACATGCTCGCGGATCCATTATGAAAAAATGTCAGATTCTATAACCTTCTGTAGACTACGCTTCACACGTTTTGAATGATTGTTATTGCAGAATTTCTTTCTTTTTATACCTGAACCGCTTTGAATTTTGTGGATAACATCATCCTTGATTTGTTTAGATGTTTCACGAAATCTAGATTTCGCAGAATCTTTAAATCGTGACCCTGAAGCTACATCTGACATCACTTTTGATCCAGTAGTTAGTAAATGTTTCCCTAAATATTTTCCAGCTTTAATTGCCATAGGAGTTATGAATCTGATTAATTTGAAGAGTCCATATCCTCTTTGATGACACACCTTGAAATATAATCCACCACCACCTCTCTCTACTTGCTGACAATAATAGTTATCACAAGCTTTTTGATCTAAATGCATCTTCGTTTAAAGCCAGTAACCAAATGATCTCAATTGCATTACCAAGCTTTCTTATATTGTTCTGCGTCGGAACGAAAGTACTAACAGTGATTTTCCTCCAGTAAATATTATTCCATCTCCAGAACTGCTTTTTAATTCTATTTCAATACAATCTATATAATTTTTACGAAGTGGAAAATATAGAGGTCTTTGATAATTTATCACTATTTGATCCGCCTTTGTTGATAACACTGGAATGATGCGAAGCAAAGGAGCAACCGTATCCCCCACAAAATGCGACTCAATAATATCAGAATAAACATATATTTCAGTTATTCCGCCATCTAATTCTAAGGGATAATTAGCAATATGTGTTCCTCCGTCATAGAATTTTAAAAACATAACATATCTTTCAATCCATCTTGAAAATGTACGTTTGAAGTGTTAGGTACATGAAGTTTTACTTTATTCGGTAAATAATTAAATTTAAGATGTTTGAAAGAATCAAAACTCTTGTGCGTTTTTATGCAATCCAACTTCTATAGATTTAACTGAGCGGTTTTTCTAACACTTTTTGTAACAATAGTATTATATCTTCAATGCTTACGCGAAAGTATTCGTTCAATGGAGGTCTATCAAGTTTTTGAAAATCATGAAAGGCTTTACCTGTTAAAACAGTATCTTTAGTCATATTCAACATTCTCATGAAATTTGGAGCATAGATTAATCGAAACTCAAGTTCAAAATTTTTTTTGAACTATGATTTCTACTTCATTTCCCTTAAAATTGAATATGAATTCCGCTGCTCCTCCAATTCCAGTCTGTATTAGATAATAATTAATATGTTGAAAAAGTTCAAGATGCATAGAATTTAGGTCTTGATACTTATAAAAATTTTGTTATTCGTATTATAAAATGTCTTTTTGGATGACTGTATAATTTTAAAAATTTTATCGTTTAAGGTCTTCAATGGCTTTCTAAATAAAAAGCTTTCCGAAAATTTTATTATTCTATCTTCGATTGGTAAACTTTACATATGCAGCAATTTTGGAGCCTCCTCTGCCTTAATATGAAGTTCACAATCGCGAGCGAGAGTTATGTTGATATTTTTTTTGTCCAATGTTAAAACTACATTTTTCCACATTTATCTTCAATATTTTCATTGATCATGTCTATTACTTGACTATCTCGATTTCCTTGTTCAATTTTAAATGTAATATTATATTCAAGAAAAGCTTTCTCTTCAGGTTCTATTTCTTCGTAAGTTACTGAATACTTATTATTATGATTTTCAATGTTAAACCATCTTCGACGAACAAAAATTTCTGATAAACCAACTTCCATTATTATGGGTCGAGTAAGTTTTGTTCGAAATGATGCTTGAGTATTTTGTGGAAAATAATGCATACTTGAGTTGTTCGGTAACGTAACGTAGAAATCAGACATCATTTCATCCATGATGATTTAACCCACGAATTACATCGATCATCAAATCCTTGCCACTTTACGAAATACTCTTTCTTACTTCTTGAACCCTTAGTTTTTAGCACTTTTTCTACGTTTCATAAGTCGTGTAATTATTTGACAACTTTTTGAGGCTCCTCAACATAAAATCGTCCTTTTATAGGGTTTCCTTTCAGATCTTCTAGTTCATATTGTTTGGAAAAGATACAACACGTTTGTTTATTTTAAAAACTTCATTTGACCAACCAGGAAAATAACCTCGATGAAAAGCTTTCTTTGTTTTCGAAATTTTCACTAAATCACCATCATTAAAAGAATATTTAGAGTTCTTAATTGTATAACCATACAGTTTTTTAAATATTTGTGGTTCTAATTCACGAGTGACTTTTGATGGTACAATGCCAATGCTGCGATGTTCGCTGTTATTATGACTTCACAAGTGATTGTAAAACATCTTCATATTTATAAGATTTTCTGTATGTAAAAACTCTGAACATTTTATTTTTCAATGTTCTGTTAAACCTCTCAACAATACTAGCCTTATGGTCACCTTCAGCAGAGTAATGATTAATATTGTGATTTTTAAACAGAGATTGAAGTTGGTTGTTTATAAAACTCCTTTCCTTTATCACTTTGAATATTTTTAGGTTTAACTCTTTGCAATAGATCTTCGAAAGCTATTTTAACAGCAACACCAGTTTTACTTTTAAGGGGTATTACATATGCATACTTCGAAAATACATCAATTATGGTAAGTACTTTATACCATTGTTACTTTTAGCAAAATGTTGTAAATCAACAAGGTCACATTGCCATAAATCATTTATACCATGTGAAATCGTTGATCTTCGAAAAAATTTATTCCGAATCGGTTTGTGCAAAGTGTATGTATCTTGAGTCATTAACCACCGTTTTGTTTTCTGATACGGTACTTTGGTTATTGATGA
Source organism: Meta bourneti (assembly GCA_933210815.1). Classification (NCBI taxonomy): domain Eukaryota; kingdom Metazoa; phylum Arthropoda; class Arachnida; order Araneae; family Tetragnathidae; genus Meta; species Meta bourneti. The sequence continues at coordinate 47,032,599 of OW119928.1, forward strand.
AAGTTTTTTCACCCCACCAAATGAAGCTGGGTTTTTGAAATCGTAATATGTTGATTCTAATATTGTTTCCATGTTTTCTTCCCACACGGTTTTTTCTTTTATTTTCAGACAAAAAATCCGAATCTAAAGATTCCAGATTTATTTTACTTTGCACTCTATCGATGTCTAGCTCTGATTCAGAATTCTGAAATAATTTTTGATTACCAATCCATTGACTCGGAATATTTATTTCTTTTATTGCCTTCCAAAAAAATAGGAAAATTACCTGGTTCTTGACTCTTTTTAACATTTCTCATTAGGTACGAAAATAAATCAACATTTGTGTTTTTGATAATCTCATCTTTAATCAATTCACCTTGTTCATTCCAAGTGTAGTTGCGTGTACTTAGTTTCTCAGCAATAGGAGGAATGAATTTTTGAAAATTCCGAGGAACAGATAAAATGATATGAGACAAGATATTTTTGTCATTACTATTTTCAAATGCTTGTCTTTTCTTTCTGTTCTTCAATTGCAACACGCAATGGTTCTTTAGGTTCATTTACAACATGTTGATATTTCATAAGAAGTTGACTTAATAATTTTGCTTTCATATCATCTGGTAAATGATTTAGTTCAAGCAAACTCGTTATGTCATCTTCTATTTGCACTTTAGGTACTTTAGGATGATACGCTGCAGCTAATTCTTTAGGAACAAGAGCCATTCTTCGAGACATTCTTCGAGTGGTATATTTCACTAATTTAAATTAGTTTCCCTAACGCTTTCCCAGCAAAACCAGCTAAGGCTGAGAGAATAGCTGGTAAAATTATGGGTAGAAAACCTCCTGTTTGATTTACGAGTTTCTTTCTTTTATTATTCAAGGACAGTTTTTTGTTAGCTATTTTTCGTATAGATGTTTTAAATTTGCGTAATTTGTTAATATTAACAGGTAAATTCCCTGCTAACACGTTCAAACAAATTTCACACAAACAGTGTATTTGACTTTTATCAGCAATTTGTAAAATAGCTCTCTTTTGTGTAGGAGTTACAGTGGCCAATAATTTCAACAAATGATAATGTTTGATAATATTCTTCATTTTATAGGTAAATACACCCAATAAAGACCATTGGAATAGAGAAACAAATTCTCTCGCAAACGATGTTCTTCTGGTGTTCGTGGATGAAGATCTATCACTAAATAACCATAAGGCTTTGAAGTTGCTCTTTTATATGCATCCATAAAGAACGATGATTTGTTTCCATAAATTTGTCTAGAAAAACAACAAACTTGATTCAAATCTCGATTATTTTTAAATAGTATAATATAATGTGTGTTTAGACTTATATCACGCATTACTTTATTTCGTGGGAAGAGATTTTGTAAGATTAAAATAACACTGATATTCCGATAATGAGAACCTACTGTAAACAACTCAGCAATTTTCTCATTTAACTTATTCATCAAATCATCAATTACTATTAGCGATCCACTTGGATAAGTTTCTGGTAAACCTTGAATGAAATCAATTTTCTTCTCTTCAAGAAACCATGGTTGGAACATAGAATAACACCATTTTACACATTTAAAATCATAATAATAAACATTGCGCTCTATCATACGTCTAACGAGGTTTGATTTTCCTGATTGACTTGGAGCTGCTACAATACACGAACTCGGGTGAATTAACTAGTACATTGTCTACAAACTTGTTTAAACTCGTCTTCAGTCAACTGTACTCCAATAACCATTGGTTTTATATTAGCATGTGTTTCTTTCCAAAAATATCAGATGTCATACACTTTGAGTTTATCTTTAAAGCAAACATGAAAATATAAACGTCTTCCTAAATGTTCTGAGTAAAAACATGTAGAATTACTCAAATCTATGCCCTCATTTATATTTCTATGATAGTGTTTTATCAATATTACTAAAAGTACTGATGTGATGATCAAAGCCACAATGGAAACACTTATAACTTTTAATTTGTTATTATCTTACTATCATTCATCCTTTGTAATTATTTTAAAATATCAGTGAAAAATAAGTTGTATATTACTTTTTCTCCTCTAAATCTATCAACTTTACTCTTGTAATGTTCATTCTAAAATGGCAAAATGATGATAGCAATATGTATTTATATAGGAACGTAAAAACACTGTAATCAAATTTCTTTTTTGTAACTTCTCAGTTTTACAAAAAAAACCTTCATTACATTTATTTAGACATTGTCATGCAAGTAAACATTGGTCGAGTTGTCTAAACCATGAACAATTCGACCAATGTTTATTAAAGTTTCAGGTTCGATCCAACATATTAACATTGCTGCACAATAATTTTATTTCGGATAATAATGAGTCATATCACTACATCTTCGATGGATGTAAATGAATTCTTTCATCATCAAACAACTTTAACTCGTCATTCAGCTTTCACCTCATTGTTTCTATCTGACATTGGCGAACGGAATCAGGCAAGAAGGTTACTTGTATGTTGAATTCATCCACCAACATCGATCGCTTCTTTCGCTTAAAAGTAGGTCAATCGTGATTTTATTTCGCTCTGAGATTGAGAGAGTGAAAACTCACAAGGTCTCTCGTTTTTGATTTAAACACTTTTTTTGACAACCATCATATGGTAATCATCAAAACCATATTACTGATGTTGACTTAATTGTTATCGATGATCTGATGCATCGTTTGAATGAAAATATTTCAGAGTTGTTTACTGTGGTCTTCTTAAGTTAAAACAGAATATAAAAAATTATTCTCCAGCGTAAACGAATTATTAGCAATAGGATTGTACATCGAGATGCTGATATATGCTATATTTTGCTCAAAATAAAAGGAAATGATAAATTGCAGTGCCATAGTATTAAATAGGCTAAGAAGACTGCATTCTAGAGTGGTAAACGGCCAAATTTGCGATTTTTTAATGTAAAAAGTAGATATATTTTCAGCTCCTGAGAATCGTGAGATTTGAGAGTAAGTTTAATAAGTGCTAACCCTCGAAATACATAAATCGAAACAAAGCAATTTTTCCATTTTACGCTTAATTCACATTTTTTACTTTGGACAACACGGAAGGAGAAAAATTTATTAATTTAAAGTAATAGTTTTATTTAGAAGCAGAGGCTGTATTTAATAAAAACTATGAGTTTCTCAAGCTACTTTGAAGGTGTTGTTTTGGAAACAAAGCAATAAATTTGTTGAATTCGGAAACTAAATATCTTTACCTGCTAGAAAAATGTTGCTTTTTTTACCTTTCAGAACTGATTAACCCTCTGATTGACACGAGATATTCGAGTTGTGTAATATTGCTTTTACCTCACAACGCACTATGTGCGTTGTGAGGTAAAAGCAATATTACACAACTCAATAACCACATCTATTCATAGAAATAATTCCGATAAATAGTATATTGATCAGGAATATCAAATATATATTCTCCAAAATAGCTCGCACAACGATTTCGGTAGACCAAGCCTGCTGTAACCTTTAATAGGATTCGGCCTTTGTTCTAATACTTTCATTCAGAAATTTCTTTTCTAACAGGAGGAATTTGCGCAAGGTTGTTATAGCATATTCTTTAAAATATTTCGTTATTGTTGGGAGAAACGTGACTGTGTAATATGTATTTCACCTACGACTATGTAACTGACATGTTTCTGTTCATGATAAATAGGTTTTTTAGCTTGAGATGAAGAAAAAGAATTGTAACGAACAATGCCAAAGAGTAGTTTTAAAAACCGGTTATCTTTTAACTTAATTTTCGATTTGAAACTTTTTATTTTGAAAAGGATACGACAGCTGATAAGGATGTCATTTGTTTATCTCAACACTTCACACATAAAGTGTTTCCAGATGTTTCAGTTCATACAATTGAATGTACGCAATTGCAGATTTTGCAAGATGTATTTTCTTATCGACACAGATTTTTAAGAAGCAGTACTTCAGCTACTTACTACTACTAGTGGAATTTCTAATATCAATATATTAATAAAAATTATGCACCGCTAGCTGTGTGAATGTTGACATGCATTTCACACAGCTAGCGGTGCAAACGCTCAAATATTTGGCGATTCCGCACTCGCCTATTGAGGAAATGTTCACGGTACAATCTTCGAGCAGCTCGTATATTTCCATTGGCAGCCCCACTTGTCAGATGCATATCAGCCATCTTGAAATTCGTGTAATGCTCCATCATGTACGAAATCCACGTTGCGAAGGATGAAGTTTAAAAGAAAACGATTTGCAAACAGCGCCTTCTATCACCTAGGCCAAACTGTTGTGGAACGATATTCTTTCACAAAAAATGTTTAATTGGATGCACCCAATCACCTTTTTAAAGTTTTGCCAAGGAGTGTAACGTCTTGGTTCACGGGTAGCTAGACTAGTTACCATTGAAAGTATCCGTTTCTGGACTAATGGATTTTATTTTACAATTTGTACAAAAGTCGGAAAAATGAATGAAGAGTTCATTTAATGTTAGTTCATTGGAAAGTCCAAAGTTCTATCGAGGCGCTTCTTAAGGCTGCTGGCGAGCCTCTCTCAAATTCGCTCGGGGAATCTAATTCACGGCTACGGGTGAGCCTTTTCTCAACAAAAATACTCAGATGAGTATAGAGTCCCAAGGCAGGATATCTTAGTCTTTCCAGATAGGATCAGATCAATCTCCACTACTAGGATGAGCAGTTGCACAGATCTCTAGGAGGCTTCTCCTTCACGGCTACGGTCGAGCCTTTCTCAATAAAATACTCAGGTGAGTATAGAATCCCGGGGCGGGATAAATCAGCTTTGTCAGTTCTGGTGAACTTTAGATCTCGGTGAAGTCTCCACTACTCGGGCGAGTAGCGACATGGGTTTCTCGGAGGGGCCTCCTTCAGGGCTACGGCGAGCCTTTCTCAGTAAAATACTCTGGCGAGTATAGAATCCCAAGGCGGGATAAATGCGCCGACAGTAAACGGGTGTTCACTCCAATCTCCAAAACGGTCTCTCTGCTGACCGCCACTCTCTCTGCTCTTCTCTCCAAGCTCTCTCCTCTGTTTCTGTCTCTCTGTCTGATCCTCTCTGATCCTCAAGATCTCAAAAACTATATATATTGGGTGCTTATCGACTCCTCCTTTTCGTTTCGGGTCCGCCTTTTAGTCGGTGCTGGTTGGCTGTTGGAAATCTCACCATCTTCGGACCTTCCCGAATGGCTCTCTCACGTTGGCCTCTCCCCTTGACTTTTACGACAGACTTCGGCGGACTTCAAAAGATTTCATTTTATTTGTAAAGAAATATTTTTTTAGTATCAGATGCATTTGTGTAAACAATTCAGTTATCAGTCTTTGGCAATAATTTTTTCAGACAGCGAAAGAACCTTTTGTTTGTAAATTACGATTCATTCAAAATCTATTCTTCCAATTTTTCATGAAATTCTTCGAAAAAAGAGTGACAGAAAAAAATGAAGTTGGGCACATCGCATATATACATTATAAGGAAGTTTTTAAGTACAAAACGTAAACAAACAATCCGAAAAAGAAAACATCCTTCTAGTTTAGAATTAATTTGACTTCGGCGATGTTTTACGTTAATGTTTACGATACATTATATAGGGGACTTGCTGAAGTTGCATTCGAGTTACATGCCAAGTCACGAAGCAAACTACGTACAGCCACCAAAACACTTGCGTCCTCTACATTTAGCTGTAGAGAAAAACCATCTCATTGAATAGCGCTGACACTAAATACGATTGGTATGCTCTGATAGATAATTGAACAACGACTGAAATGGAGAGTTTAACTGCAATTTAAAGTCATTCATTCTCTGGGGACGAAACGTAACTTCAGTTAAACTGGCTTGACGGTCATGCCCATAACTGTATCACATTTGACACCTCTATCATCTTCCGGTAGAATTCTGTAATTCTGCATTAAGGATGCGAAGAAAAGAAGAATGTCTAGAAGACCTATCTGTTCTCTAGGACAGTTTCTTCTACTTATCAAAGAAAATGGGAAAATAATGTTATGTCACCCCTTTACCCAAAGAAATTTTCACTCTGAATGCTGAAAATTGTTAACATTTTATAGTATTTTTAAATATATTCGAAATAAAACACAATATTAATATAGTGAAATTATTTTGTTTACGTCATACTCATGAGAGTCCTTAGGCATCAAGTTAATCAGCTTGAGGTCTGAGTCACAATTGCTCCAATGCCCGCCGAATAGAATGCGTAGTGAACTCAAAAGCATTGATACATCAGCGGCACGGGTGTCAACTCCTAGGGACCCGACACCCTTGAAATCTCAACTCCACTCGAAGCGGGAGGTTAACAACTCAACTCCACTCGAAATCGAAAACGAAACTAACAACTCAACTCCGCTTGAAATCGAAACTAACAACTCAACTCCACTAGAAACCGAAACTAGCAACTCAACTTGGTATGACGTCACTTCCGGTGCAACTTAACTCCACTCGATTCCGCCACTGATCCAGAACCCGCATTTTCCCCTACTAAGGTCTATAGTCGGCTCCGCAGTTGGCTGCCTAGTCACGTTGTTTTTGAACGAGTGTGAAAACGTGCCGGTAGGTACTTGAATTAACGTCGTACTGGAGCAACACAAGGACTACTGGCGACAATCCGGTATCAATTTCGATAGCGCATGCAAGCGATACGTGAATTTAACTTTTATGTTCTCGTGCAATTGCTTCTAGCATATTTATAAACGTTATTGTGTCTTGATATTATATTCATTAAGCACGGGCAAACTATAATATTAGTAAATGTCTTTTTATTTATGCACGCGCAAACTAATTTTGTAAATATATTTTTAATTATGCACGAGTAAACTGTAACCATGATATGGAAGTAATAAAAATTTTAATTTAGAATTAAGGATTGGAGACAATCAGAAAGAGTGGATAGGATCGAGATATGTTATTTTTTACTAAATTTACATTTATTGATTTTTCTGCCAATATTGGAGGCTTGCATTTACATACTAATTTCATATCAACCTATAAATATAACAATTGTGTTTAATATTGCTGAAGAGTTCGCTCAAACATTTCAGTTTTTCCAGACACATTATTAGAAACAAATTTAAGAAAAATTAAGGAAACTGTCAGCAGAAAGTGGGCGTAGATTTATTTCATTGAACAGATAGAGATTAAAGAGATATAATATTGAAATTTCTACTTTGTTCAAAATTGCTCATGGCTATAAAATGTTTGCCCATGAAAAATTCTGATAAATAAGAGAAAAAATCTTAAAAAGGAACATGAATGTAAAATATTTTACATTAAAATATTATATTCTACAAAATATTTAAAAAATATTTTAAAATATTTTACATAACTGAACAACAACTAAAATGGAGAGTGTAACTGCAATGTAAAGTCATTCACTCTCTGGGGATGAAACGTAACATCAGTTTAACTGGCTTGACTGTCATGCCCATAACTGTATCACATTGGACACCTCTGTCATCTTCCGGTAGAATTCTGTAATTCTGCATCAAGGATGCGAAGAAAAGAAGAATGTTTAGAAGAGCTAACTGTTCTCCAGGACAGTTTCTTCTACCTATCAAAGAAAATGGGAAATGTTTTATGACGTCCCTTTACACAAAGAAATTTTCACTCTGAATGCTGAAAATTGTTAACGTTTTATAGTATTTTTAAATATATTCGGAATAAAACACAATATTAAAATAGTGCAATTATTTTGCTTACTTAATACCCATGAGAGTCCTTAGGTACCAACGGAATCAACTTGAGGTCTCGAAGAGTCACAATTGCTCCAATGCCCTCCGTAGGGGATGCTGAGTGAACTCAAAAGCACTGATACAGCAGGGGCACGGGTGTCAACTCCTAGGGGCCCGACACCCTTGAAATATCTAATATTTTTATGATTGGGGTGTGACCAAACATGTGGAAGATTTATTACAAATATACAGATAACGCGAGTGACGAAATATTCAGTGATTCTCTCACTAATTTGGAAACTCGGCCGCCTAATCAGGCGAAGGGCGCAATATCCTAAGAATCCAAACACCTTGACGCCCGGTCACCTTGAAACACGAGGGATAAATATAACAAGTATAATACGGATAATATTGAAAATAATTTGGATAAAAATAGAATTTAGACACATTCTGAATGATCCACCATCCCAAGAATAATTCCGTCAAACTGGCACCACAAAGCAGGGATCGTCTTGGATAAAAATTTGTCAGGGATGCATGGCTTATTTTTCTGCTCTTGAACACACATTTTCCAGCCCTTTCTTACATCTGGACACAAATCGATCTTATTCAAAAATTCACTGAATGAAACATGATAGGTAGTTGCAGTTACGCCGCAATGGAGCAGCATAATAGGCTATTGGAGGCATTCCGTGTTAAATGCGGAAGGGGCCCGAATGAAACTTGGAGTTGGTTAAATTTCTGTCGCAATGGAGCAATACAACTGGAAATTGGGCATGGTTTGGAATCAATCCCGAAGGGAAAGATCGAGGACATCTCGTAAATTTGATCCACGGTCAGATATCTCCGCCGAGGTCTACACCTGACTTGGCACCCCACTTTCGAAACTTCCAAACCACTCCAACGTGAGGAGAAACATGGCGGATATTACCAGCCTTAAATCGGACAATGAACGCTATTAGTATGGGTGTAACACGGAATTTCGGAATTAATTTAGCAAATGATAGCGAGATTTTCAGTGAAAACAAACCACCCGAAGAAAAGGACTTTAATTTCATCTATCCAATACGGATAACGTACAGAAAGCCAGTAAATTTATAAGCGCGCTGTCTATCACAAAAATACACTCATGTCCAAATTTATCTTTACATACCCAAAAATAATGATATTCCATAAAATATCCAATCGATGTAATCCATTTTTGCAGGGAATGTGTGAAAGACGAGCCTAATTAGCATTATCCAATCAAAAGTGATCAAACGGTTTCTGATATGCAAATCAAGGCGTTACGTCATCCGACTGTGAATCAAGCGATTTGCGCAAAGTGAATATCTGAGTGAATTTTTGCAATACAGCGTTTGATTTCAGTGTGTAAGGACTCAAAACGGTTTGTTATGGCTCCGAAGTATCATTTGGAAGAATCTGTGAAGTGGCGAATTATCGGCCGTTAGAAGCAGGGCAGACAGTCATGGAAGCAGCGAGATGTGTGAATATTTCCAGACAGTCTCTACGCTTTGGAAACAATTTCAGAACTCTGGAACTGTTGTAAGGAGGCCTGGACAAATTCGTAAATGAATACCAACTGTTTCTCAAGAACGATATCTGACAATAACTGCCCGTCGTAACAGGAAGTCTACTACTCGGCAGTTAAGTTCAGAGGTTGCAGCCGCCACTGGAACTGTTGTATCACGGCAAACTGTATACAGAAGGCCTAATGAAAAAGGCCTTTATGCCAGAAAGCCAAGGGTATGTGTTTCACTGCCTTCACAACAAAAGAGAGATCGCTTCAATTGATGCAAAGAACATCAGAACTGGAGTGAACACCAATAGACCCATGTTCTCTTTACTGATGAGTCGAGGTTTAGTTTAACATCTGATTCTAAACGTGTTTACATCTGGAGGGAGTCAGGAACGCGAACTCTTCCTTCGAACATTATGGAACGTGACAGTTTCGGTAGTGCAGGTGTGATGGTATGGGTAGGAATAATGATCGATGGACGTACGCCCCTATACGTTTTCAACAGCGGATCTATGAACGGCCAGAGATATCGGGATGAGGTCTTAGAACCTCATGTAAGACTTTTCAGAGGTGCATATGGATCTGACTTTTTATTTATGGACGATAATGCTCGTCCACATCGAGAAAACCTCGTTGACGAATTCCTTGAAATTGAAGCAATTGAGCGAATACCGTGGCCAGAAAAATCTCTTGATCTGAACCTGATAGAGAACTTATGGGACTACCTTGGAAAAACAGTTGCATGGAGACATCCTCCTCCTAGAGATATAAATGCCCTGAAGACCGCATTGCTGGATGAGTGGAACTTAATTCCCCAAATTGTGGTTAACAACATTATGGCGAGCATTAAAACACGTTGTGATATGTGTGTACACGTCAGGGGAGATCACATTCCATATAAAATTCATAAGCCTTAATTTTTTTCTGAACTCTCCTTGTCACATACGAGCATACGAGGGGTATTCAAATGAAAAGGTACGAAACGACACTGTGGGTATAATTCAAGTCTTTATTCAAAAGTAATCACCAGAGGCCTGAGCACAATTATCCCACTATTTCACGAGCCGAAGGATTCCCTGTTCCCAGAATTCCTGTGGCTGTGACAAGAGCCAGTCCTCCACTGTGTCCTTCAGTTCGTCGTCCGAGTTGAAGCGCTTCCCTTTGAGATGTTTTTTAGCGGACAAAACTGATGGAAGTCGCAGGGCGATATGTCCGGGCTGCAGGGCGGATGCTCAAGCTGCTCCCTCTTGAACTTGGCCAGTTCACTTTGTGTGACCCTGGAGACGTGTGGACGCGCGTTATCGTGGAGCACAATGACTCACTCCGTGAGCAGCCCAGGCCGTTTGCTCTTGATGGACTTGCGTAGGTTACGGAGTGTCTCACCTACCGGACAGTATAGTGACACCTTCCGCAATCATAAATCTGATAACACCTCGCTGCTCCTCAATCGTCGAACTTTGCAATGTGAACGCCATGATGTCCTCACACGCACTGCCGCGTCAATTGGACGGAACATACAACTTCATGCTTCTCTCCTGCGTCATGTGCTGGCGCCCGCGCATGCGCACAACCACGCCGGTACTCGTACATTCGCGTCCCTAGATATCTCACTACGTTATCCCAAAGCGGCATATTCAAATTTCAACCGGTTTGGTTGTTACGACGTTTCGTACCTTTTCATTTGAACACTCCTCGTATTATTGCCATTTTTATTGTTTCATGCTAAAGTTTTATATCATATGCAGTGCTCTTAAATTTTTTCCTTTGTATTTATGTGCTATGATGTTATGTATCATTTCACACAAATTCATAAAATTATAGTTCACAGTTTCTGATTTTATGCATGTAAAGATAATTTTGGACATGAGTGTACTAGCGCTATCTACGCGTTTTATAGAAAAGCCTTCAGAACAGTCAGTATGGGCAGGTAGGATCCCAACTCCAGGCAAACTAACCTTGTGAAAATGGAGAAAAGCTGTCTGGTTTTGTGTTTACTTTCTTCCCTCCGTCGTATAGGAAGCGTTCTGGATCAAATTTCTCCGGATCGGGCCAATATCTCGAATCGTTGTGCAAAGCCCAGTTGTTAGCTGCGATGAAGGAACCCTTAGGGACATCGAATCCAAGGATTTTAGTATCTTCGGAAGCCCTAGAAAAGGGGTAATATTTAGTAAGAATTTTTACACACATGTCAAAAATTAAGTATATTGCAATTCGAGATGAATCCCGTGCCAAGTACCTGGAATGACAAACGAATATTCGACAAACTACGCGGAAAAATAAAAGCACTCGCATGCCTTGCATTGCATACAGGGAACTAAAGATATAAAATAATGCTTAAGTGAACACATTGAAAATACATTTTTAAATCTATTTAAAGCAACCTAACGGGGAATGTGTTGGCCTCTGACTAATGCAGGCATCCATTCCACAAGGCTGTCCAAGAGTACATGTGGCAAGGAATCTCATTATAGTACGTCTTTGCTCTTCTGCAGTGGTGGTGTAGGCTGGAATGGGATATCCTAAAATATCCCAAACATATTCTTGGATTGATATCAGGTGATCTTGCTTCATATGAAGTCAGAATTAGCCTTAATTTTTGGGGACGTACGTGTATTTCTCGACGACATGATAGTGAAGAAGCAGACAATAGACACTGAGGTCCTAAAAATCAAACTACAAGATCTAAAACTTAAGAATTTGATTTAATCAGAATAAAGCGGAAATAACAGACAGAAACACACGTCCTGCCACGAAGAATGCGGACAAACAGGCAGGTAGTTGAATTAAAGTTGCACTGGAGCAACACAACGGGCCATTGGCGATGATCAGGGATCAATACCGAAGGGAATGATCCGAAGACAAAACCTTTTTTTGGTATAAAACAAACCCTAATTTTGTACCATGGTCAGATGACGAGTTCAACACCTCAGCTGGCACCCCATTTTCCAACTTTCACACCACGCCAACGTGAGGCCATTTGAGGTCACGACAGATTTTAACGTGTGCCAGCCCCCAGGCACACGACGATATTTGGTTGAATCGAATTTCAAAATCCACGACTTTACCAACTGGGTTAACACGGCACCGCTCCACATGTACAAAAATAGGAAATGTAGTAATTTATTACTGTTACTGAATTTCATTTTTTTAGCATCTGAGGATACCGTGCTTTTGGACTGTAACGTAACGGGCCGTGTGTTTTGTCACACAGTCAAAATATAATTAAAATAATTATTAGACAGTAATTTATATTATTTACACTTAGTTTTAAATTATGTGTTATAAAAATAGGTATCTGGGTCCCTCGGCTGTATAAGATGTTTAAAGAGATCAAGGTGTTATGGGGATCTATTCAAAAATTCCTCTACGCACCGAGAAATCCCCGCTGAGTCTGAGAGTCTTCTCCCTCTCTCGTCCATTCAGTTGACACCGAAGAATAGTTAACCCCCCCAAGCGGTTTCGACGAGATACCTCGTCCATCAAGATTTTGTTCGTTTTATCTAATGACGAGATATCTCGTCCATCAAGATGTGGTCAGTTTTTATAATGACGAGATACTTCGACTAGACAACCATCAAGTTTTTTCATTAAAAGCGGGCTTCCGAGTACCCCCATTAAAAACATCAGGCCATTGAAAAAGATGTTTCAGATATATACACTGATGGATTTATGACCGGCGGTCAATGGAAGGCCTGTCGGTGTTGATCCTTGATCTCCATATTTTGCTGTTGACATCATGGGGCTTACAGGACGCTACAACCATTTGTGTGAATAAATATATAACCAATGTTTGGGGCAGCTTGGGTAGATTTGGTCCTTGGGCCCTAATGTTAAACCATATATTACAAATACCACACATGGGTTAGGAATGCTTTATAGTATACCAAGTTACAGGATTCGAACAATAACTCTTAACTACATACATTCGTAGGGGATTGATTGGCATCAGCGTCTTCCACCGAAGTGCTTCGTAAACGCAGGCAAAAGTGTAGGGAATCTCCATTCTCATCGACCACGTGATTTTTCCGTCTCTTCCCACGACGTTGTCCAGCTCTTTGTGAACTTTGGATTGGACTTCCTGAAAGTCGGCCATCGCTGCTAGTAGCCACGAAGTAGTGTCCTTCGTGGTGTCGATTCCTCCGACTAGCAACGCTTGGGCGTTGGCGTAAAGGGTGGATTCTGAAAAATAAATGTCTGTTGCAATTTGTGACGTGCTCTCTAGGAATGGTTTTGAAGCCATTTGGAGTTAGTTTAAGCTATGAAGAAAAAATTTAAGACTAAAATAAGACGAAAGAAACAGCTCAAGACTATTTACGTCTTATGAAATAACGATGTACTGCCTACTCCCGCTATGTAAGAGAACCTAGTATATTATGTACCTATACTATGTACGATAACTACTCCAGCATTCAATCCTGGGTGGGCGGTCACTACAGGAACAGGGCCCATTCATTTTGAGTAGGAGTGATTCTGCTGGATGTTTTAATTTTATGACGTGCACTCGAGGAATGGTTTTGAAGTCGTTTGGAATTTTAGAAATGAAGGAAAATTTTAAGATTAAAATTAGATGAAAGAAAGAGTACAACATATACGTCTTATGATATGCCAGTGTACTGCCTGTATACCACGAGGACTGCTCTCGCACCCAGATTATTCAGCATTTGCATTATATTCGGACTATATACAACCACTTCTCTTAATATTAGCAGAAGATAGTTTTAGATTTATTTTAGTATCTAAAAAACCTCGCTCTTGCGGTTTCATACCAAAAGTCCCTTCACTGGTTCTAAGCCCTTTGACTAGACTGGGTTATGAGATCTACATTGACTTGATCAGGAGCAGAGTGGCTTCCAAAATTTATTCGAAAACAATTTTGTTTTTGAATAAATGCAACATGTAATAATGTTTTTAAATTTACTCAAATGTGTAGTTAAAATTTAAAAATTGTAACCTAATTAATAACCTTTTAATTGTTTATTCTATATTTAAAAATACTCAAATTTAAATTTTAACTGTCGTCTAATAATTATATTGAAGCGCTTGCAGGCCTGAAAGAAATAATGGAAAGGCCTAACCAGTCGCGCGCGTTTTTAGGTAATTGGGGAAGTAATACAGTTTGTAAATTTTGTTCCACCTTATCTGCACACTCGCACAGCTGATGATAGTTTGTAAAAGTAATAAAACATACTTATTTTTAATTGGATCAAGCAATATTAGACGGATGGAAGAGAAAATGGACTGGAACAGCCTGCTTTCCCGATTTTATTTTTACTGATTGGAAACATACATTTTGCAAATTTTCTTCCTTTTCACACAAGAATATACCCACCCAAGCGGAAATTCTCACATCTTTCTTATAGCCAGTCCACTTGGTAGGTAGGTATTTTAATTAACGTCGCACTGGGGCAACACAACGGGCTATTGGCGACAGTCGAGGATCAAACCCGAAGGGAATGATCCGAGAATAACACCACGTAATTTTGAAACACGGTCAAATAACGAGGACAGCACCTGAGCTGGCACCCCACTCTCCAAAACTTCCACTCCACACCAACGCTAGAACATTTGAGGCCACAACAGATTTAACGTGCACCAGCCGTGCACTCCTTTGTACACGACGGTCTTTGGTTCGATTAGAACTCGCAACATTCCGGTTGCTAATCCGTTACTCTTCCGGGCTACCGCGGCCCACTTCTGATCTTGATCATAAGAATTTACAGAACGATACAAATGACATCCAGTTTTTTAATGGAACTATTGGTTGTCTTCATGGAACAATTAATTATTTGATGGCACACAATGCCTCTGTGTTTACCTGTAAAGCTGTTCTTCAGATTCTGTTTTCGATTATTTTCTACTTCTTGGAAATACATTTTCACGAAAGAGAGTGGATTTTCATTTTCGTCATCTTGCAATTGTTCCTTCACAATATCTCTAAAAAAAGGACGGAGAAAAAGTTTAGGAAATTTCGTAGATAGCGTTTGGAAACGATTTACTTTTTTAAGGTTTGTGCTTACTCAACCAATGTAGTGAATTCCACCGTTTTCTTTAAGACTTCGGATGAGCCGTAGAGTCCCAATTTAGCCAGGACGGAGCAGAGCTTCGGCGAGTAATTCCTTAACGCCATGCCTGGAATTGATTGCATGATGATACTCATTCTTTCGTTGACGTATTTTGGGGTGGGGTGGTTCGGAGGCAAGTGGTGGCCCAGCACGAGCCCCATCAGACTGATAGTGAAAGACTCGGAGAATAGTTCATCTATATTCACAAGGGGATCCTTACTTTTTTGGATTTTTGTTAAGACTTCTTTTACTTCTGCCTGTTGAAAGAAAATCCATAGATCACTCAAAGCAAATTTTGTGATAGTACTTACCAATGATTACTCCAACCCAAGAGAGCAACAATATCATTATTCTTGTGTTAGAAACTATCAATAACATTTCTTTTTTTGGGGGAGGGTAAGTTCGTAAGACTTCTCGACCCTCTCGTTAAGACTTCGGAAGAGGTTAGGAATAGGAATAGACTAGCTTTTACCGGCTGAATTTACCGGCGTTGCTCGGGTTTAATTGGTCAAACGTCGATTGAAAGTGATCCCAAAAGCACTTTTCTCTCATAGAAATGCAAATATAGAGAAAAATAAGCGAGAGCCAAATAATTTTTAAAACTGAGGTTTCTATAGCTTCTACAATTTACTTTAGCTCCATTTCACATACTATAGGTAAGACAAACCTACAAAAACTGATACTGAGATGACTATATACAAGAGTCGATTTTGAGTTTTGGAGTAATTGTGAATACCCTTTAAATTCATTTTCTAAAAAAATGACATACATCGTATTATTGGAGTCAGTTTCTTTTCTTATCAATATTTTTTTATTTGTAGCACCTTGCACCAGGAATGCGAATTTTGGAATTCCACCAGCATTATGAAAGACTGACAAATCATATTGATACGATATCTTGATCAGCGTTTCAAACAATCACACTTTATGCTTGAAAATTCCATCCCGCATTTTACAGACGGGGTACATAAACAATATGATACTGAGCAATTGCACCATACTCTAAGATTCTAAAAAAACTCCAAGGTCATCTTGAGAGGCGACCTCTGTAGATGTTAACTCTGGCATCATCTGCAGAGCCCAGACTGGGAGAGCGCCCCTAGCATGTGCTCTGTCCAGGATAACGGGACGTTACACACCTCTACACACCCAAGACAAATAGAACGTGGGTTAATATGTAGCCTACGTTAGCCGCAGGGTTCCAAAGAATAAGTGTACCAAATTTGGTGTGGATTGGTCAAACGGTATAGATTTGTATAGAGAACAGACAGACAGATGCCAACTCCTACTTTATGTGTATAGATTATCTCAAATTTTCGGAGGGAACGGATGGATATATATATATATATATATATATATATATATATATATATATATATATATATATATATATATATATATATATATATATATTATTAATATAGGATTGTTTTGTTAAAAAGTGGTCTTTTGTTATCGTCGATATGGTAATTAAATTGAAATTATTTTCTCAAATAGTGATTTCCATTTATATTGCAATTTTACTCACTAACTTACGACTCAGTGACTGGATAACGTTGGACTGTAGGGGTGTGTTCAATTCTTTTCATCGTGTTCCTCAGGGACATATACATAGGGGGAAGATCAGTGTGCCCGGGCAACACCCCCCCCTAAGAGAAAATGACGTTAAAAATTAATTGCTGAGGTTAGTTTAATCAATGGGAACCGAAGCTTTAAACCCTTAAGTATAAAAACTGTAGACAGTCTGATAATACTTAAATATATTTGTAAACGAAATGACAATTTAATATTATAGCAATTTGATTGTTTAGGGACCACAGTAGACCAGTTGGTTGAATCACGGATTAGCAACTTGTGTGTTCGAAACTAGATCCAGCCAAACACCATCGTGTATGTGGGGGCTGGTATACGTTAAATCTGTCGTGGCCTCAAATGTACTCACGTTGGCATGGTGTGGAAGTTTGGAGAGTGGGGTGCCGACTCAGGTATTGACATAGTCATTTGACCATGATTCAAAATTACGAAGTGTTGTGCTTGGATCTTTACCTTAGGGATAGATCCTGGATCATTGCTAATGGCCCATTGTGTTGCTCCCAGTGACTCGTAAATTCAAATACCTTGATCAGTTGCCTAAAGTAAGCGAAGATTTCATCTATGTGCTTGGTGACTGCATGAGAAGAGATTGGACAAGACTAGAAAAATCTATTGTCTGTTCTAGACATAAGTGAACAAGGACATATTTAGAGGAAAGGTATGAGCTTTCCCTGGGGGAATATTTTAAATGTTGTAAAACAATCAAAAATGCACACTGAATCTAATTTTATGGGCGTAAATCAAAGTTTCGTTTTTCACACGAATAAAATGCTTATTAAATATATCTAACAACAGTAAAAAATTACTAAATCTCAATAAGCATTACAACCTTTCGATTAGATTGGGAAAATCAGGAGAGAAGATTGGAATCTCTGAAATTCTTTCTGAATACGTGTCTGCTGTATTTGAATAAATTTTCCTTGCATCGGACAAATTTCCGAAATATTCAGTCGAAGTGTATGGAACTACAATAGTCGATGAGTATTTAAGCAGAAGTTTAAAAAGTAGCGTACCTGTATCATCTCTTCCCATACGGGTTTTCCAAGTCCCAATTTCTTCATGACATATAAGACAAATTTCCTCTGCTCAGTCCATTCAGTCCCATTGTTGCTTACAATACCTGAAAGCAAACTTAACTCAGGGGGACAATCAATTTTCCATACAATACATATTTTTGTCATATACCACTGAACAGTACTTTACATACCACACTGGTAATATGCATACTACTGTCAATTTAGACCAGTGTTGTTAGCAATAGTCATTTAATAGTAGTAATTTAAATATTTCTTTGGAATAGAATCCTTTGGAAAGATTCCACTGCTCGCAATTCCTTAGAATAGAATCCTTTGGAAAGATTCTTTTGTCCAAGAAGATTAAAACATGTTAGAAGTCATGCAGGGAAGACTAGATTGCAAGGTAGAATAATGCAATTGAACCCCTCAGAGGGTTAACAGCGATTTTGAAACCATTTTTTTAAAAAATATATATAAATTAGTTCAGTCTACTTAAAGACAATCGAACACAACAAGTAATTTAGCAGTTGAATATAGCTTTTGATCAAATAGGGAATAGGAGCTGCAGATTTTTGGTAAACCTAAAGGGAAGGCCTTGTGAACCCGAAACCGCAAGTTGCATGCGGCCTGGCATATCATTTGTTGTGGCTTGCTAAGTTGGACAGGCCTTGGTCTTCAAAGGTTTGGTTTCAAGCCTTTGACAAGAATGTTCACAAATCATCTATATGAGAGGCATTTTCTGTCAAGCTACGTGTAGGTGGCGTAAATAATTTTATAGTTGTACGTGCTTCCTATACGTATTCCAGATGTGAGGTTAATTGACTTGGTTTTCGAATGCGCGTTCAGCACGACGGCAATAAAAATTCCAAAGAATAAACTCCAAATTGAATTTTTCGTTATTTGGTCAACGCCAATTAGATTAAACTCCAAATATCGTCAAAAGACAATGAACTGCATTTAAAAATATTCTTCGATCTATATGACACGGGGCATTTGGGTAAAGGGAAATAAAATCTCCGCCTTCTGCCTTGTTTGCACTGAAAATCAATATCCAGAGGACATACATAGCCTTTTGTTTGTTTTTAATTTTTAAATAATTCATCTCAAAATTTTAAAACGTACGATTGTTGTAAATATTTGCAATTGAAAATGTCCTTTGCTTTATGAATACAAAATTGAAAAAGAAAAGAATTTTTGAAGGTTTTGTCTTGTCATAGTCCCCTTAGTTACATTAGCATCACCACACAACAAATGGATTCTACAAAATTTGGCACGCAAAAAAGGTTTCTTAAAATTATGGAGTAAGAATATACTCCTTATTTCCGTGTTCGAAACCAAAGAAGTTTTTTCTATGGAGTGTGTGTGCTGCTCTCCGAGCGTTGACTAAAAACAGAGATTGAAAAATAATTACCGTGTTTATGCCAAAGTTATGTGCGTTTGAAGTTTCAGTTTTAAATTTGATCTTCGATACGATTTTGATGCAATAAAAGGGTCTAATCTTTCTTCTTTACGAGGTTGTTCTCCTCAGAAATAATTAAATAGTGACATTGAATTTTTCAGATCTCAAGTGCGTTCTGTCTTAAATATATGTCATGTAAAGAAATACATTTAAATCTATACCTAGAATTGTTTGTATTCAGTGCGTACTTTTTAAAAAGCCAAAGTTTTTTCTTTTGCAAAAAAATAGCATCAAGTATTGCTTTAAAAAACTGTTCGGTAGATTTCTTACGAAACGTAATTATGCTAGTTTACGGACACTACAATATCAAAATCGAAAGTGCTGAAATATTTTCTAAATCAATCTCACCAAATCCGTTGGGTACTGAATCAAAAAGTCCAATAGGTCTGTTCAAAATGACGATATTGTTGAAGGCGTCTGTCTTTGATTCCCAGTCATTGCAAACCACTACATAAGTTTGCCCCAACTTCAAACTGAAACGAATAATAAATATAGAAAAGTAAAAAGCATAAAATTAATGAATATTAAAAATAAATACTGTTTAAATCCTAGTGTTTAGTTTGGTCGCTTAGTTGGCACTATGTTAGCAATTCCACAATTCCTATGTTAGCAATTCACATATCATGGGTTTCACTTTGACGAATCATGACGTCGTAACATTCCAAGACCAAACGAAATGGAGAAATTTAAAAATTATTTGTTTTTGTTCTTCAATCTATATTGTTGCTCAGCATCCTACCGGAAAACAACAGAAAGACGGGTTCACAAAATTGTGAAACAAAACAGCATTTTGTTTGCTATAGTTTTATATATTTTTATATTTTAAAGGTACGTGTATAGCGAGAAAATATTTCAGTTTGTTTTTAATTAAAATAGATCAAATTTACTGCATTTTTCTTATTAGAAAAGCTAAAATTTCCATGCAAAATTAATGCATTATCGAGGGCAAAAATGTTATTTTCAAGTTTTGTTATATTGGGGCTGTCAAGTGACTGCGCCATCTGAAACATCAATTCTACTGGAAAATGGAGGCTAAATGTAAATTTGATATACTTTATTTTCCTAACTCTTTTACCACCGATGTGATAAATCTCATGGAAGGTCTAACAGACTCCTTTGTACCTGAGACCAAAGAATGTCCAGCAAATTAGGGACTTTCTAAGAAGTTCGTTTGATTGCTTTAAGGTAATTTATTTTGGTATACGTGGAGTAATTATAGATAAGGAGTTTCGTGGAAAAATGGATAAAAATCCCAGTTGGACGTGCAACGAAATATCTCAGGTGGATTTCGCTCCTTGACATCAACCTCTCTTGTTTCACGCCTTCTACAGGACTATAGCTTGTTCTTTTTGGAAATTGCAATATAACTTTACTCCTGAGAATTCATCTTTGCATTTAATTTCATGCACATATGAAAAATAAAATTTTGTTTCTATAAATTTTACCAAACATTGTAAAATCAACTATTAACTTTTCAACAATTCAGTGGAACAGCGTTGTAGAATCCTTGATGCAAGTCTCTGGAAGATTCTAAATCTTGTCTTCTAAAATTCTAAGGTTGAAACCTCAATTATTTTTTCATTTATAAAATTGGCACTATTGACATGCTCAAAAAAATCAAATTAACTTCTATCGAAAAATATGAACCTGATCTTTTAAGAGAACTTTTAGTCTTGTTTGATGTTCTTATATATATATATATATATATATATATATATATATATATATATATATATATATATATATATATATATATATATATATATATATATATATATATATATATATATATATATATATAGACCATCACCACAAATCAATTTTATGTGATACTTGTACAAACACAGACACAAAATCAAACATTGAATAGGAACACGGATAGACAGGCTCACTTAACATTTACATATTTTATTTCATCTTGTTTCTCGGGGAAATCTATTCTATTCTTAGGGTAGTTTTACTTATTATATATATATATATATATATATATATATATATATATATATATATATATATATATATATATATATATATATATATATAATTCCATTTTCTTTAAGATTAATTCACAAAACATATTCGCATGATTTGTCATTAGAACTCTGAAGTGGAAAATTTTTTATTTCTAAAAATTAAACACGAATTTATGACAGAAAAATTACAATTGTGATAGAAGCTATGCGTGACGATGGTGAACATTAAAAAATTGCCTATGACCTTGTGGAGATCGTCATCTAGCGCAATCCTGTGGATTTCATATGCTTTTGCAAGATCAAGTTCAATTAAATTCCATTGAAATTGTTTAGAACAACGTATGGATATTTTATTGTTGCTGTGTGATCATTTATTCCCTTCAGAATTATAATTAGACGTAACATAAAAAGACAGTACTTCAATCAAAAAGAAATAGTTCATTAATGGATTGTAGCAGTTTAGCGAATAGTGGACTTTCAAAACAAACTTTTGAAGGTATTATCCTATTATAAAACTCGCAGACTGTTTGCTTCCTACTAAATAGCCATTACCAAAAATATCAAGTGGTGTCGAAGTTATTACATAAGACGCAGATAAGTATTTTAATAAATTAGTAAACATTCATAGTTCCCATGTAGATCTATGTATTTTTTAATTCACATAATAGTTAATACAACTATTTAAATAAGAGTGAAGTGTTTGTACATTGAATATTTTCGACCCATTTCAAGTTTTCTATTCGTTTTGGGTCCTGATGCAAAATCCGTCTCTTACGAGTTTGGTGTCTGTCCCTGTATGCTTGTCCAAACGGTACTACGTCCAAACGGTTGAATATATTTTCATAAAACTTACGTTCATTTCGTGACTGAACTTAGTTACGTAAATCTGTCTATCCGTGTTCCTATTCAATGTTTGATTTTGTGTCTGTGTTTGTACAAGTATCACATAAAATTTATTCAAAATATTTTAATGCAATGTTCTATATTTAATACACCATAATGTAGTTTAGTGAATACATTATTTAAAATTTCTTTTTTACATATTTTAGGCAAGTTTCACGTCAAACATCTGAGTAACTTTGCTTAAATCAACCATAATTTGTTAGTTTTGGAGTAGCTGGAAGGTATATTGAGCATTGCAATTACTTGGATTGTTTTACCAGTGCTGTGAAAAATCAATTACTTTTCCAAAAACTACTTTTAAGGAATTTAAATTCTAATAATTTATTTATTTTGAGTCTTATTTTTGTCTTTACGAAAGATAAAAAATTCTGAATATTTGAGACAGACGATAAAGAGAATAAAACATAAATAAAATATACAGAACAAGACCTTTTAAAATATTTTAGTAGCTAATATGGCAACCTTGGTACATTTTAATAGTTTGCTTTTTCAAAATTGTGTCCGTTATATTCTATTAATCTATTTTGTAGTGAAAAAACAGTCATTAGTTTTCGTTGGAAGCTTTTTCAAATCTTTTATAAGATGTGTTTCTGGATTTTCAATTTGATGTTTTTCGTCAATAACTGTAATTAAGGTAAGTAATGGCTTAATTAGTTTTAAAAACATTTTTAATCATTGTATGATAAGTTTGGGAAACGCTTTTGTTTTTAAATGACATGCAAAGCATTTATATGCATACTCTGAACTATTCTATGCATTCTGGGTAAGATTGGCACTCTAAAGACTTCTTACTAAAAATTTAAATTCTACAAAAATGTAAAATGTTACATGTGACATTTACTTACATGTGAAATTTATTTACATGTGTGAAATTGTGTAGTTAACAATTGTGTACCTTTGTTAGAGTGTGGTAGTTGTTACATGTGATGAATAGGAATTACAATTTATTAACAAAAGCGGAAATTAGTTAACCAATTTAACCCGAGTAAAGCCGGGTTATTCTGCTAGTATAAAATAAAATTAAGACCGTTAGGGTAAGTGTTTTGACTCAATTGTAAATAAAATAAATGTGCACTAAAACTCCTACAAATTTGCAAAAAAAAGCATAGGTTAAACAACATTTTGAACCAAAAATTCAAAACTTGGAAGCATGATGAGTTTCTCACTATCACTTTAGATATATACAACAGATTGCAAGGATTATCCTAAAACGTTTTAACGAAATCAACTAAAACCAGATGCGCAGGGAACATTTCAAAATCAGAATGTCAAAAAATCGGATCGGAGTAGTATAGTTGTGTATTATACTTATATACTATGTTTTATGTTGTTATATACAACTCTGTCAAAGCAATCGTAATTGAAAAATTCTTTTGCTATTTACCGAGTGTATCAATTAAGTTTTGTCTCTAAAATTAGAAATCGATTTTGAAAGTGCACTGTCCCTTTAAGAAGCAACAAAGAGTTTGAAAAATTAATTATTGCGTTGGGGGTTTGCTAAACAAATTCTGTAATTAATTATTCAATTACATGCTACATATTAAATCTATACTTAACGAACTTTGCACAAACCATTTAGCTTTCTACACAAGATTGATAGCGATTGAAATGTGTACAAGAAATAGAAATACAATTTTTACAATGCAATAAGGGTTTTCGTAAATAATTTCTGATATTAATATTTTTTAATGTGCACCATTTATCTTATATCTCTTGGAAACGGTGAAAAATGTCAAGATTTACTCTCCTCTGCATCGTAGTATGGGACGTGGTAGCCAGTTGGAAGAGTAAAGGTTTAGCAACCGGAAGGTTGGGAGTTCGGAACTAAGTCCAACCAAACAGCGTCGTGTACATGGGGGCTGGTGCACGTTAAACCTGTCGTGGCCTCAAATGTCCACGTTGGCGTGGTGTGAAAGTCTGGCGAGCGGAGTGCCAGCTCAGGTGCTGACCTCGTCATCTGACCGTGGTTCAAAATTTCGAGGTGTCCTTGAATATTTCCCTTCGGGATGGATCCTGGACCGTCATCAATAGCACGTTGTTTTGCTCCAGTGCGAGGTTAATTAACTACATCTATATCGCAATGCGTTTAATTTCCCCGCCACTCAAACGCAGTGTTCTTGCATCCAGTAACGTGAATTGAAAGTGAGGTAATAGATATATACTTCAAGTAATTTATTTATTTATTAAAGCCTTTTAGTTATTCTAATGGAGATTTTATTTTCGTGAACATATTTATATTTTAACATGATTTTGTTAGGAGAGATCTGGAAATATTTTTATACTCCTTAGAGGACATTCTTCATTAATGACAGTATTGTCTTGCACTCCGACAACTTCCGTCGCTTAGTCTGGATGATTACTATAGAAACAGGGCTCGTTCATTTACAGCAGGAATGACTGTTGGATATCTTGATTTATCTTGGTGGCGGAAAGGGATAGTTTATTGGTAAAAATCTTAATAACACTAAGAATCGCGACAAATGCACTTTGTCATTTGTCGTCAATAGTACAAACTTGAAACGCAATATTTCGATCAAGGATTCTTTCAACTTTAGATTTCATGGAGACGGTGTACCAAATGAAAAAATTCTCATTACACAAGATCTTAGGGAAGGATATATAGCGCTATTTAGATACCAAGGATTGCATCTTCAGTTCAATAATACATACAACAAACATATACTTCTAAGTTAAATTACTGTGGTGGTAGATAATTCTCATAGGAATCATTGTAAATAATTTATATTAATTCAAATAATTTAGAGTAATCTGTTGCTTAAAATCTAGCACACACACAGAGTTTTAAAAACATAAGTTGGGAAAGACTTCTTTAAGATTTTAGCATCTAAAAATCATCTATGACCTAGTAAAAGATATACTTATGAACATGCATATTTCATTTGACTTACATTTAAATATTCAATAAGCGTTCATCAAGAGCTGGGAACGTATTTATGAGATGAGCACATGAGGCTCGAATCCTTCTCGAAATAGGGCCGCTATAACGCGGTTGGAGGAGCAACGGATTAGCAACCTGATGGTGGCGAGTTCGAATCCAACCAAAGACCATCGTGTACAAAGGGGGCTGGTGCACGTTAAATCTGTCGTGGCCTCAAATGTCCTCACGTTGGCGTGATGTGGAAGTTTGGAGAGTGGGGTACCAGCTCAGGTGTTGCCTCGTCATCTGACCGTGGTTCAAAATTACGTGGTGTTGTTCTCGGACCTTTCTCTTTGGGATTGATCCCGGACCCGTTGTGTTGCTTCAGTGTGACGTTAATTAAAATACCTACCTTCTCGAAATAATTTTAAAATTCAAAACCTAACTAAAATACTTACTAAAGCTAGTTGCATCAGACGAAATAGGAATTTCATTCATAACGAATAAAATATACGTTTGAATTTTTCATATAGTTTGCAAGCAATTTCATAGTTTGTATAATTGTAGCAATTTCAGCTTCATATAGTTTGCAGCCATTCAACTCAATACACAAAATTTACTTCTCGTCATTTTGGAAACTGGTAGAAAGCAGACTGGCCCATCCCTGAATTTTTTTTCTGATTACGTTCTTATAAAGGGCGTTCTTTTGTAAAATAAAATGCTTCCGAGAAGAGAAGGTGGCTTGTTGTGATTTGCACGTGGAAGGAACTGTACTGATGTCAACTTGAGTTAATTATTGGGTAAGGGACCCAAGTCAGATCCCAGGTGCATCAAACACACAATGCAGGGTGATTCCAAATTTACTGGCCAAACTTTAAACGGTGGTAGGGTGTATCAAAATTTTTTTTTGTCGAAGAATGTATGTCGTACGTAGTTGCAAGAGGGCGCTGTTTGCAAATCGTTTTCTTTTAAACTTCGTCATTCGTAACGCGGATTTCGCATGTGATGGAGCATTCCACGAATTCCAAGATGGTTGACATGCATTTCACACAGATCGTGGTTTTAAGATTCCGCACTCGCCTATTAGAGAAGAGTTCACTGTACAACCTTTGAGCAGTTCTTGTATTTCCATTGGCAGTCCCACACGATAGGTGAATACCAGCCATCTTGGAATTCGTGTGATGCTCCATCACGTGCAAAATCCACGATGCGAATGACGAAGTTTAAAAAAACTGATTTGCTAACAGCGCCCTTTAGCACCTATGTCCAACAGTACGGGTTGAGAAATACACTGAAGATAGTGGAGAAGATTAGAACACCACCTTTTCATAAGTAGCATATCCCGCTATCCACCCCTTCGTATGTGGAAATTTTATAAAACTGACGATGCTACATCATGTTGGAAAATTATCCAAAGGGCATCAAGAAACTTGTTTCTGAAAGAACATTTCAGAGAGCAACAAAAGAATGTTTATTTTTTTTCAGAGTTCAGAGTGCTTGTGACCAATTATTCTTTTCAATTAATTCATAAAGTTTCTGGTTTCATAAATTTCTTATTTCCATATGAATCAGTGAATTTTGCCGTGATTTGACGTTCGATTCGTTAAAAAAAATCCATTTTTCTCTAATTTTGGCAGTGTTTTAAAATCAGATGGTCCATATTACGTACTTTAACGCCATGGTTATCTTACTAACACCAATGTATAGTACGACTCCGGTGCGAAGGCAGATGATCATGGAGAGAGATGTCCATTGTACAAAGGTGACAAAGCTCGCGAGGGGAAAGGCTTGCGATACGTACAATCAAGTTCACAACTGCCATATGTGATTATTTGTTTCGTTAACTCGTTTTTACTGATATAGCTTCCGGCACCAAATGAGAAATTCGGAGCCAGACACCGCACAAAAGACTTCTATAATAGAACTGTATTATTTACTTTTAATCAGCCCCCTAATTTAACTCGAAGATTCGCTCAAAACCACATGACTCAGAACTCGCATGTATATAACTATTCCCGAGAACAGCTATTTAAAGTACTAAATATTTATATTTACCTGAAGACACTGCCATACTTCTTGCTTAAGTTATCCAAAGTCTTGTGGGGATCCTTCCCCAAAAATGGATGATAGCCAACAATGGGTAATCCCATCGGCCCTGGTGGGAGCGATTTCAGATTGAACCATCTGAAATTCCAATAGTAAACGAAGAACCAGCAGAACACTAAAACAGCAAGCACGCTGTATACATAGTACGAGCTGTGTTGACTGAAGATTCCATCCAAAAAACTTCGAGTAAAATCAAGTACTTCCATCTTTAGTGTGCTCCCAACAAGTCACGTTCACTAGAAATGAAAACCAAAATTGGAAAACAAATATGCAAAACAACTTTCGGCTTCCAATCGCAGAGATGTGCATTTATTGATTGGATAGTAACAATCTGTATCCCCGATATATCCACCCGATAATACACTGATAAATTTGAATAGATAACATGTTGGAAGAATTTCCTTCCAAATCTGAGTGATATGATGGAAATTTAGTAATGAAAGAAACTACTATAACGGTACCAAGATTTCAAATAACTCCTTAATAAATATTAAAAGATGGCTACACATTGTATTATAGCGTCTGATTAGTTTAATCTATATTAATGGAACGAAGATGTGGTGTTCATTAGCATCACAGAAAAACTACGCAATGTAGAAACCTCACATTTTGAACTAAGGTAGCTTACATACCGAGAATGTGAACCTCAGGATTTTATTTTAAAATTTGTGAGCTTTATTTATGAAAAGTAGGAAAACTTGACAACGAATGTATGCGTTGGTCACAGAAAAGAGCGGTTTCTGTACGAGCACGAGACATCAAACTGAAGTTTTTGTACCACTATCATTGGAGAAACAAGTTATTCCAAAAATGTTTTTACAGAATCTAAATTCTAATTCTTTATGCTAGATCTTATTTTTTATTTCTTTCCAAACTCTTAACAAGGAACTATTGACGACTATCCGGGATCAATCCCGAAAGGAAAGATCTGAGGACAACACCTCGTAAATAACCACGATCAGATAACGAAAATTTTATGAAAGGCATTTTCTATCAAGCTAAATATAGGTGGCGGTAATGTTTCTGCGGCGATAGGTGTTTCCTGTAAATACGTGTTTAGGTGGCGTTTATAGGTAATGTACCTGCAGGTGTTTCCTGTAAGATTGTGAGGTCAATTGCTTGTTTTCGTATATGTTTTTAAGCGCTTAGTCAGGAAAAATTCTAAAGATTAAATTCCGTATTGATTAAGGAAATTGATTTATCAAAGCCAATTAGATTTAACGCCAAACATCGGTAAAACAGCTATAAACTATATTTTAAGGTAGTCCCGATTTGTATCACGCGCTAAAGCATTTAGACAGCAGAAGTAAAAGATAAAGGTCAACTAACGTTTTAATATATTATCTCTTTTTGTTTAATTCACTGCTGGACACGGCCGAAATATGTAATTCCCGATTCGGAGAACACTAAAAAGATATAGATACCCCGATGTCCAAAATCAACATGAATCAAGACAATAACATCTCATGGTGGGAAAGGTAATATACTAACAAAAGGTATTATAATGATTGCAGCTGTAAATACACTGCTGGTCACCCAAATTGCAACACCAAGAAAGACAAGAGATATCACAACAAAATTTATTTTGTAGATAACATGTTGACCAAGTATCAAATGATTAAATTTATAGACTTCTGTGAAGTGTGGTTCCTGCCAAAATCAGTAGCCAGAGTAGCCGCCATTGTTGGAGATCACCGCTGCCACACGCCTCGGCATTGATTCAAAGAGACTTTGGATGTGTTCTTGGGGTACAGCAGACCAAGCAGCTTTCACACGTTGCCAAAGTTGATCTGGTGTGGCAGCTGGGGATGTATTCTGGGTCAATCGTTGAGCAACCATGGACCACATGTTTTCTATCGGCGAAAGATCCGGAGAGCGAGCTGGCCAGGGAAGCAATTCAATCTGGCGATTGACGAAGAACCCTTGGACAATGCGTGCCACGTGTGGTCGCGCATTATCCTGTTGAAATATGGCTGTGGGCAAGCCCTGAAGGTAAGGAAGGACAACTGGCTCCAACACCTCGGAGATGTAGCGCTGGCTGTTTAAAGTACCGGCAATGCGTACTAGAGGAGTGCGAGAGTGATATCCAATACCGCCCCATACCATAATACCCGGTACAAGACCAGTGTGGCGGTGCATAACGCAGCTGTTCAGCATCCTCTCTCCACGGTGTCTCCAGACTCGAATCCGACCATCGTGGTGTTGCAGACAGAAGCGTGACTCGTCAGTAAAGACAATTTCATTCCATTCTGCCGTCCACATCCTTCTTTCATCGCACCATTGGCGGCGGAAACGTCTGTGGTTCTGCGTCAAGGGTAGACGAAGCAATGGACGTCTTGCGGACAGACCACTCTGCTGTAAACGGCGTCGAATGGTACGCGCAGACACTGGATGATGCGGTACAGACTGAATGTGCTGTGCTATGGTTCGTGATGTGGCTGAGCGATCCGTCACTGCCATACGCACAATATGCCTGTCATCACGTGAAGTGGTGCACTGAGGTGGATGCGATCGAACACGTCGGTCCGTCGTACCCTCCTGCATCCAACGATCACATATCCACATTACAGTTGTTTGGTTTCGTCCAACACGACTACCGATTTCCCTGAAAGATAATCCACAATCTCGGTAGGCCACTATCCTTCCTCTGTCGAACTCGGATACTTGATCAAAAGATGATCGCTGTTTTCTACGAGGCATAATTGATCGTTTTTTTGAAAAAACCACAAGAAAAACACAATTGCCGTACTTGAAATCGTCGAAATCTCCAAGCCTTAAATAGCGCTTTGAAGTGGCGCCACAGGCGCGCGTGATGTGCGTCTGCGCTGAAATTCTAATCATTTGCATATCTCACCTCCGCTAATGCATGTTGTAAATTTCATATTATTTGCATGCTTCCTTCAGGGTGTTGCATTTACGGTGGCCAGCAGTGTAGATAGAAAATTTTCAATTTATTCTTAAGTGATAAGGAAGAAAATATTGGAATTCCTCAACAATATACGACAAAACAACTGAAAGCCGCAAGATTCAACGCCGTAATTTCATAGAAAACGTCCATTTCACGCAAATAATTATCTCAGCAAAAATGGAATATGCGCTCAAGAAATATCTAATCTGAAAGACACTCAATGTCTCGATCAAGACTGAAATAAAACAAGGAAATTTTGCAACGAGTTTCCTGCTTCACGATGTAGCAGCAGAAATCAGATACCGAGAAATAATCAAATAGGAAACGACCTTAACGTTTTGGAAGTCCAAAGATTCTTCAAAAGAAAAAAAATCCGAAACAACCACATTCCAACGCCATCGTCCAGATAACAACCATAGGAACTATCTTACCCGAAAGAATCAAATTGTGGTACACTGCTCGAACATTTTCGACTTTCATCGAGAGACCTAGACAATGTTTAAATTGTCATAAATTTGAAAACATAACCAAAAAATAGAAGATTACCAAAATATGCATAAAATGCAGTTTGCCCCATTATGACCCTATCTGCAATAATCCAACCAAATATGCTAATTGCCAATAAAAACATCCAGTAAACTTCCTATCTTGTCCCAAAAGAAAAGAGGGGCCTCAGTAGCCGTTGGAAGAGCAACGGTTAAACTGGAGGTTTACGAGTTCAAAACTAGGTCGAGCCAAACACCATCGTGTATACGGGGGCTGGTGCACGTTAAATCTGTCGCGGCCTCAAACATTCACACGTTGGAGTGGTGTGGAAGTTTGAGAGTGGGGTGCCAGCTCTGGTGTTATTCTTCGTCATCTGGCCGTGGTTCAAAGTTACGAGGCGTTGTCCTTGTATCTTTCTTTTCGGGATTGATCCCGGACCGTCGCCAATAGCCCATTCGCTGATTATGATGCTTAGATGTCAGTAGGTTAGATTATCTCAAGTATGCAACAATGTAAAGTTTTTAGAAATATAGAACAAGGTACAAAATTGATCAAATATAGTCTCATCATTTGTGCTATTCTTTCACTCTTTAGAAATGTTATTTGAGAAATTAAATTTTGATTTCCTAAATTGTGTATAATTTCTCTAAACATCTTACTAAATGTAGGCCTTCATCAATTTTTCGCCAAGATAATAGCTTCAAGTGATTTTTGCAATATCCCTAACTTTTTATGAGTAGTTTATTTCTGGTTAGAGAAAACGTTGGATGAAAATAATAAAACAAGATAATGAAACTACAATTAAAGCAATAATTATCTGTACTTTCATTCACAACTTTCCTGTTTTGGCGATTACAAAAAGCTTCTTTTTTAAATATTAGATTCAGTTTCCTTAGACGTTTATATTAGAACGACAAATTGCATTTATGTTGCGTAAAGGTAAAATTTCTCAATGCCTTAGAAATCGAATTGTTTGTAAACATGGAAAGATAATTCTTTCATGGTATATTAGAATTGTGAATGACCATTGATATTTCTTATTTTTCTATCGGTCGATTAGCTTTCGAAATATTGGACTATTCTTGTTGAAATTCTTTTTGCTTAAAAACATGTGAGCCATTACATGGTAGATAAAACGAATTTTTAAAATCGAAACTAATATAAAAACTATTCAGTTACATTGTATTCATATTTAGAAAATTAATCAATTTCATATCAAACATATATCAAAACAATATATCAATAGAAAAACAAAATGCTTTACAATAATTTTGTATAAGATTTCGTCTTGAATAATTGAAAATATAATAATCAATGTTCTCATTAACAGGATGATGTCATAAATACTTCAGATAAACATGCATTTTGTAGTAGAAAATTCCTCTTTGAATGAAAATTATGGAACTGTTACAGATACTGTAACCAATGTTCTTATTTATAGGACTGATTACATATAAATCATACGTAAAGTTCTAAATAATTCAGAAAAATACACATTTTGTGACATAAAACAGTTTGTCTCCGAAGAAATATTTTTGGTAAAGTAACGTATAGTACGAATCAATGGGGATTTAATTTATATATAGGACAGTTTTTATTTAAATTCTTCAAAGCAGCTAAAAGTTAAAAATATGCAAATTTCGTGTCTGAAAAGTTTTAAATGGCCTTTACTCACCTTTTATCGTGTGTGTTCTTGAATCGTCTTCTGTTGAAAGCTGTTCTCCATGCCTAAGAGTCGCACTCACCTGCTTCATGAGGAGTTATCGAGAATCGGGTCTTCCATATTCCGTTGACCTTGATTTCTTTAATTGTCAAGGTTTCGTATTCCACTTTTATTGTTTTAGGGTTTGATGTACGTTAGTCTGCTCTCAGAAAACAGAAGGGATACGGAGTGTTAATAGTCTCTAGAACCCCAACTTTCGAAACAAGAAAGAAAGTATTCTCATCTTCTCAAACTGTAATCAGTGCTGGATTAGGATCACTTGCGTCCTTTGGGCTACTTTTAGCCTTGCTGGGCGTCGAAATTTTGCATTGGGCGTATTTTGGGTCAATAAAAATAATTGCGATGTTGCATCATTTGTGTATCAGCAGAATGGACTTCTCATACATGAACAGAAATAATGTATTTCACATTTATCTTTCATGAATATATTTTTTCAGTTCACACTATTCTGGAACTATAGAAAGAAAGCCAGGATCTCCTCTGATGTGACATAAACTTTAAATCTACATCTATACAAAAAGAATGGAATGTTTGTACAATGAATATTTTCGATCCATTTCACATTATTAATCCGTTTTGGGTCATTCTAATACAAAATCAGTGGTTTCTGCATTTGGTATCTGTCGGCTTGTGTGTATGTGCGTGTTTGTGCTACGTAGTACAAACAGCTACGTATATTTTCATGAAACTTTGCATACTATGAGTACTCGCATTCATTTAGTGACTGAACTTCATTTTGTCAATCTGCCTGTCCGTCTTCCCATTTTTCGTCTGTCTTTGTGTTTGTGCAAGTATCACATGAATTTTATTCTACATATTTTAATAAAAAAATGTTATACATTTTATAAAAAAATATTTTCCATTTAATAAAAGAAATAATTTTTCCCATAAAGCCATTAATTGAATTTCCTTTGCTTACATATTTAGGCAAGTTTCATGTTCAAACATATAAGTAACTATATTAAATCAACCATAATTTGGTAGTTTTGGAGAAGCTGGATTGTTTTTTGAGCTTTGCGATTACTTGGATTATTTTAGCAGTACCTGATGAAAAAGCAATCGTTCTTTTAAAAAATATTTTTACGGAATTTAAATTCTAATACTTCGTTTATTTTTCTTTTCAAAACATAAATAATTTCCGAATATTTGGGACAGATGATATAAATAGAATAAACCATTTAATTTTGCAGTAGAGCAAGGTAAAAAGCATTTATTGTGTGTCCAATATTGCTAAAGACGTGTTTATTTTCTGGACGGCAGTGTACATTTCGATTAACTTTTCTCAAACGTCCTTGGTTTAACACACGTGATCGTAGAATTTCTTTTAATAAAAAGTAAAACATGCAGCACACAACATTTTGAACGAAGAGTGGTAGCTAATCGAATTTATTTAAAGTATTTAAAATTTTTTTGACATGGCCCTTACAAACCTTTCAAAACGATTAAGCTCATTAAACCTTACAATTCTTTTCCATGTTCCTTGGCAAAGGGGGCTGGTGCACGTTAAATTTTTCGTGGCCTCAAATGTCCTCACGTGGTGTGGAAGTTTGGAGAGTGGGGTGCCAGCTCAGGTGACCGTGGTTCAAAATTACGAATTTTTCCCTTTGGATTTGATCCCGGACCGTCGCCAATAGCCCGTGTATTGCTCCTGTGCGTTAATTGAAATACCTACCTACCTTACTTAGTATGCTACTTGGTTTTATGGAAAGCTGCACCCAATATGTAACACCATCATTCTCATTCTAAGGTAAGGGGTAGGTAAGGGGTTTCCTTTCAAAACTACTACATCTCTGAATTGAAAAAATGTTTTAAAGTGTAGCACGTGCTCAAAGGAAAGGAAACTCGTGTTCGTTGACCAAATTGCAGTGATATTATTTTCTGATTTTTTCGCTTTTAATTAATTTCGCACTTTTAAATTTTATTCTATTTTTAGGAGAATGTTGTGGCAACTACGAGATCACGAGATAAAAAAGATTCACGAATTAATATCTTTAGAAAAACTGTTTTCCTCTGACTTTATTTTAGTTTTTATTTCGTTTTGATTTCTGTAGTTGTAAATTTAACAAATCTTCTTTTTAATAAATTGTAATTCCTATTAATCATCCGCAACAACCACGCAAAGGATGTGATTTGAAACTGCATGCAATTTAAAATTAAACAAATTTTTAATGGAACTTTGCCGATATTGAAAAAATATGAATGATGGAAAAAATCCGAACTAAGGACTTTTGAAATATTAAAATCTTTTTATCGTAATGACAGAAGGTCAAGGTTGCCTACTTTACGAGTTGAAGCTATATTTAAGCAACTTATATTTGTTAGAAAATTGTTGAAAACTGATTTTCTCTTTAAAAAATGAATCGCTGTCAAATCGACATTCCATTTTTAAAAAATGGTAATCGGTTTTACCTTTTCTTAGAAATTATAAAAATGTCGAAAAGGTATTAAAAGATTACTTTCCCGACACTTAAATAATGTTTGTATTTTTCTATGAAAGAGAAAATTGATTATTCTGATCACTTTTCAATCTACAGTTGAACATCTGCATACTGCTCCATGAAGTCTAGCTCCAACTGCTCCACACGAATAATCGATTTAGTGTCGGAGGAAATTAACGTCAACGGCACCAAAATGAAATTCGTTCTTAACCAGAAGTATGTAATTCGTTTTTCGGCGGTTTGTTCATGTTTCCACTAAAAATCTCAGAAAAGAAATTACCTTTTTTATGACCTTTAAAATTGTTTGGGTTCATTAAGATGTTTTTAAAGTCAAATTGGTTACTTTATCCTTTAAATCTGGTTCGGGATTGATCCCGAACGTCGTCAATAGCCCGTTGTGTTGCTCAAGTGCGACTTGAATTAATTATCAACTAACCAACCTTTAAATCTGGTGACTGGCTTAAGAGTAGAAAAAGAGTCAAAACAACTCGAAAATACGATTTGAAATGAAGTTGAATCAATCGAACTTGAGCAATCAGGTTGAGCACCAGGGCCAATCTTAGTCCAATTTGACCAATCTTTGAGGGGATTCTCAAAGTATCAAAAACTAAAATTTGCTTAAATGATATTTTGAAAAGAAGTGAAGTGGATAGCTGATAGAAACCATTTTTGAAGTAAAAATAAAAGTTATACTCTAGAATATATGTCATTTAGAAAACTTTAATATCATTTTTTTTTCTTGGAACTGACTTGATGGAAAACAAGTGGAAACATTGATTTTTAAAATGTCTACAAAATATTTGTAACAGGATTGCATGGATAGCAAGTGTTTTGAAAGTGAAACGCAGGGCCCCAAAACAAACTTTTTTTAGTGTATTTTCCCAATTCCACTGATGACAGAGCCTTTCGAGAGTTCTGAGTCCCATTTGAAAGAAGCGACTTAAAGCCGGCCTTATTGAGCAGGAGTTGAGTAGGCATATATGTATTGCATGAAGCAGTTCAAACGACAGTGAAGTAAACGTTTCCAACTCCAACAATTCGGTCCATAGCCATTAAATAAAAAGAGACTGAGCATTGCTATTGAGAGGAGCTTCAAACCGTGTGATAAATATGTCGACTCGTAGTCACGTGACTGCTCTGAAAAATTACCTTGGTTGGCCAATTTGGCCAACCGAGAACATTTGGGTCACAGCAAGTAAAATAACCGCTTTCCGTCTGGTTTGTGTGTTTGAATTGAAAATTCCTTTTACAGAGGTTGTGATCTACCAATCCTCAACGAACGTATGGTTTCGCTAGAGTTCATTTCGTGTTTTGAAACATAAATACAATCGGAAAATCGCACCATATCGGATGAAAGCCATATGCTACTTGTGTTAAATACAAAACCTGTACAAAGCAAACACATAAAAGTGTTATATCTTTTCTTTAATATGTAAATGGTCAAAAATAGAGAAGATATTCTTTTAACAAAATGTCAACCGCCCAAGCCCTTCTCCACCTATTCAGCCTTCTAGATCATATTTTACTTCATTGCAAAAAATTCCAATAAGAACGTCACAGCCTCTTTCAAAATCTAAAAGCAACGTGGACCTCGGACATCCAACTCCAGTGAATTAATGAATCAGGGTTTCAAGAATAGATCCAACACAAGAAACTACATCCGATTTCTACAAACCAATAAACTCTAACGCCAACTCAGTTGTACCACAACTAAAATCCAAACTATAGAGGCGAAGTACAGAACAGTTGAGGCGAAGTACAGAACAGTTGAGGCGAAGTTCGACAACGATGTCGGAAACATAAGCCTCAAACCACACAACAATCTTAAAAACCCACTGATAATAAAAGCTTAATTTTGCTCCTCGTTACCTAGAAATGTTTTGTGTTCCATTTTGATTCTGAATTTATGCATCTGAGTTAAAGCGAAACGAAATTATATTTCAACGAGTTCATATTTCAGCCTTTTTTGGTATTATGAATGTGTTCTTTTTTGTTAATAAATTGTTTATATATATATATATATATATATACACTAGTTTCATTCAGAGTATTTTTGGAATTTATTCCTTAGAAGATTCGAAGTTGAAATCTGATACGTTAGCTGGCATCCTTCGGTTTTCAGAATACTACATTTTTTAAATGACCTAAATTTCATTTCCGTTTAAGCTGCTACTGCTGTATTTATATGTTCTATTATTTTGTTTCAAATAAATTATTTAAGAGTTATATTTTAACCAATTATTTATATTTTGAGTCCATATCGCTTTAGATGTGAGTTCATGAAGTGGGTGTTGGAAGTGGGCAACACACAAGAGGTGTAAGCGTATGAAGGTACACTAAGCCTGTGAGGGAACACTAAGCGTGGTCGACGAGAACTAAATGTCCGGCAAGCTATGATAGTCACGCGTGTAGTGATAATTTAACTAGTAATGTAATATATTATAAGAATTGTTATAATTAACTGCCAATATAACTATGTAACTAAAACTATAAATTTAAATTAATTATGTGTTCAAAAGTTGGTGTCCTATGCTTCAATGCTGAATTGCGGTATTAAACATCGACCTTCTAATGAAATAGACGCAGTTTTACGTTATTTCTGCAGATCGCTTCATTTCAAGATCCGTCATATTGTGGAAAAAGCATGAATCCTGGTGTGAGAAAAATTATTGATTAAAGTGATTATCCAATGTGATTAAAAGTACTCTTCTGCTTCGATAGCCAATCAACCGAAACGATTCATAAACCCACGTAATTTACCCTTCCGATATCTTACGACAGCGATTCCGCCACATACTAAGTCTATTTCTTTAGAGGGTCGGATTGGATGAACTTGAACCAATCAATAATTTGTTCCACATAGGAATTCATGCTTTTTACCAGAACCACGTGACATCTTCAAACCGAGCGACCGGCAAAAAAATAGCATGAAGCTGAGCACTTATGCTCCTTCAATTTCATCAGGTGGTCGATGGTATTAAATTGTGAACGTAATATTACAACATGATCTAAGCCGCAGCATCGACCTTCTAATGAAATAGACGGATCATGTGGGCCGAGTCGCTGTTGTAAGATCTCTGAAAGGTAAATGACGTGGATTTACGAAATCGCCTTCGATTGACAGTCGAATCGTAGGCTAGTGTTTATGATCACGGTGGATAACAAACCAATCAATAATTTAGGATTGTTGCTTTTACTCACAACCACGTGACAGATCTTCAAACTGAGCAACTGGGAAGAAATAACATCAAGCTGCGGGCACATGCTCCGTCTATTTCATTTATAGGTGGATGAGCCGCAGAGCGACACATTTTTTACATTGCATTACGTTTTTCAATTGCTTCGGATAAATGTCGAGTCGTTTTTTATTCAAATTGTGAAATAAATGGATATGTGAGTTGTACGTAACATCAAAGTATCTTGGAATCGTAAGTGTATTAAAAAGTTCCATGAAAAGATTTCATTGCAAGGAAAGTATTTGTTGCTGCCTCCGGTTGCTAATCCGCTACTCATCCAATCGGACAACCGCGGCCCCAGAACTACGTATGGTTGTTGCGGGAAATGAAAGTGGCTGCGTATGTAACCATTATTTAATGGTCGACAAATCACAGCACTCATACAGATTGAATGGAATCATACATGGCAAGCATAGGGCAATGATATGAGAAGTACCAAATGCTTCTTTATGCTGCCGTTGAAGGCATAGTTGTAGTCTAGCTGGCAAGGCAGCTGCCTCACCATGGTGTCGACGTTGATTACTTGCCTGATTATCTTGTAAATGCCTATCTCCTGTCCCATCAGTTGCTCGGTGATGGGATCTAGTGATGTGTCGAACAAAATTACCCAGATGTCAGTTTGATTGCTGTTGCATCCACGTCCATGAGCTCGTTCTGCATAGAGATATCGGGTGCACGAGACGATGGTTGCGGCTCCAACACTGCATGAGTTGATTTTTATTCATTTGCGCAGACTTCTTCCGAGCACGCTGCTCACACTTTCGCTCGGCCGGTGTCTTTTGAATAAGAAGTTTTGATTGATTCCTATGAGTAAATTTTTGATATCGTGATTGCATTTTGCGTCGTGTTTCTTGGGCATCTGATATTTTCTAAGTCGATGGGCCACTACCTCAGTCTAAATTTAGGTTTTCCGGCAGGCTTGATACGCGTTCGATAGCGTGGCTCTCTAGCAACGAACTGGGGTGCTGACATCATCGCTGTGACACGTGGTTTAAACGAAATAACATCTAAAGGGATGTGTTGCAATTTGTTTAAAAGGGCCGCAGTAGCCCAATTGGTAAAGTTGCGGATTAGCAATCGGAGGGTTTCGAGTTCGAAACTCGATCCAACCAAAGACAGTTGTGTACGTGGGGGCTGGTTCACATTAAATCTGCCTTGGATTTAAATGTCCTCCTGTTGACGTGGTATAAAAGTTGGGACAGTGGGGGTGCCATGGTTCAGAATGACGAGGTGTTATCCTTGGCTCTTTAACTTCGGAACTGATCCCGGACAGTCATTAATAACCCATTGTATTGCTCCCAGCGCGATTTAAATTCAACTATACCAATCAATGAAAGCTTAAATTTGTAATATAATAATGATTCGAAATGTTCATCACACTAGTAAAAAAGATATAAAACCATTAAACATGTGTAACTCTTGTCTTTTAAGTCGGCCTAGGATTTTGATTATTTTGCACCTTCCTGTTTTGGGAAAATCTGAAACGTTATTTGAGCGAATAGAAATGTATCACACTGGTTTGGGAGCCTTGGCTAAGGCAAATCTCATGATTTTTACAAAAGAATGTCCTTTTTCAGTTGTTTTCGGCCATTTTTTTGCAACGCATACTTTGGTATCTTTCGTGAAAAAGCATTTTGGGATGAATTCCCATAAAGCCCTATTTTTCACTTGTCAGGAAAATTTTACCCTGTGTGAAATTTCAGAAGATTGAACCAAGTGACATAGCTTATTTAAAGTGTACTCTTGTGGTTTTAGCGTGAAAAGGAGAGCTTTTTATTTTTAAAACTGTTGGGCAGACCATAGAAAATCAGTCAC
Organism: Meta bourneti; assembly: GCA_933210815.1. Lineage (NCBI taxonomy): Eukaryota > Metazoa > Arthropoda > Arachnida > Araneae > Tetragnathidae > Meta > Meta bourneti. Next base: position 47,072,380 of record OW119928.1, read on the forward strand.
TTTTGTAAACATGCACGGTTTTCATTCTGCTTTTTATTTTACACTAATAAAATACAAATATGGCAGCCTAAAACTATTTAATTAAATATATTTTCAATTTGACATAGGGACTATCCGAAAATGTAAGTTATATTAATATTTCTTTTATAGGAAATATTTTTCATTAACACAATTTAGCAAATAAATTGCAATAATTGTTTTTAAAGACATTTTTTGTTTTATAAATATTTCGATTCTTTTTTGCTAGTTATAAACCTTTTATTTTGATAAAAAGCTTTGCAAGAAATGGAATTTGTTAGGTCATTTTTGTTCTTTTTAAGGCCCTAGTCGAGCCGCGCAGGTCAACACCAGGGAACTAACCAATACAGTAAAATTCCTTAAACCTAAAGTCGAAATGAGAAAATATTAACTGAATAAATGGAATGCAATTGAAGTGGACGGCCAGAGCTAATCCTGGTAACATGACTGGGGTATGAACATTTTACCACGCATTGTATTAGAAATAAGAACTAATCCCAGTTTGAAGTATACGAAATGCTGTTTCTTATTTTTTGACTAATTTTATTTAGAATATAAAATGTGCATATCAATCTCATATCGATTATAAACGGAAATAAGGCATGAAAATTGAGTAAAGACGCAGCCATCAATTGTTATGTAGAAATTTCATCTCAGATGCTATGCACGGGTCTTCTAATAACAAATGTTTCTTTATTCTTTCTTAAAAAATAACAATAAAACCCTGATTTCTGGGAGTTGTGCCGTGTCCAAAAATGATAAATCCACCTTCAATTACAGAAAATGTTAAATCTCTTCCTTAGTAGATTAAGGGCCAATGCCTATTTTGCGATATTTTGATGAAACTTTTTTACATCAACCTTCTTTACAGTAAAGTGATTAGTAGATCTAAAAATAATCAAATCTGACATCGACCCTTTTTCTATCAAGGTACAGATAGATATACAGGTACAACTGATTACACTTCGATGAAACCATTTGCATAAGTATCTGTAGTCACATTTCATAACTCCTGAAAGCAATTGATCAGTGGAAAATCACATTCCGAGTGTCTTACTGGCATTTAATTCAGATTTCCAATAAAGTCCTCAATGAGTCATGTTTTAGTTCCTAAGCACTATTTCAATTGCAGTATATTTTACTTGTTCGAGAGATTCATAGCTTAGCCGCCGACGCCTATTTTTTTTTTACTAACATTTTACTATCATTTCATTGCTTTTTCTTTGTCTAACTGCTGATAAGGTTTGGAGATACATGCATTTTTTTGTTGAAGTTACATATCTCATAAAGGTATACTATATAACCAAAGCACGTGTAAAATAGAAGCAAAAATAGTCTCTTAAACCTTATTTTAGTTGCTGAGATACAAAATGAATCAGCTAAAACAGCGTTCAAATCCAGAATGAAACAGACGTTAAAGAACTCGTCAAGAAATTTAAATTTTGATATTAAAAATCTAGATATTTTCTTAATATGAAATTTTTGAATTTCTAACAAAGTCGAAATTAGCAGAAGCATTTCTAGCGATTGCGTATACCAATGTTGACAAACAGTAGTATTTATATTGAGAGATTTTTACTATAGCAGAATACGCAAGAAAGCATAAGTAAACCACTTCACTGATGAATTTATTGCATCTTTATAAAATGCTATTATAGCTTTTCTTTCTAGTAAATTTTAGGGTACATTTTTGTGTTCGTTGTTTAGTGGAAATATAGTACATAAGGGTATTAACAGTTAATTTATTCTTTAGAGCACTAATCAGAGCAGTTATTTTGAGAATATAGAGTAACCTGACGTGTTAAGGAGCAGCAATATAGAAAATTTGGAATTCGTTTAATGCATTTTTGATACTGGTCATCTTAGTCACTTAGGAAAATCTGGTCAACTTTGAACAGCTTCGATGCGTTTGGGAGCAGATTTAAATTAAGCTTTTGATAAAAATAAATGCAACGCAACTAAAATGAAATATTTTACACGTTAAATGTAAATTTAATCACACTCATTGTGAAATCTATATTTCTATATATGTGACCATATTTTAAAAAGAAACCTTTTTCCTATTTTGATGCTGGACATTGGTGGATATGTTATTATTCTATCCTTTTCACGCAGCCAAAAAGCAACGTTCGTCAGAAAGCTCTTCTCCATGACAGATATTGATTAATATCCCAGCACTGGAACGCTCGTGTAGCACTAGACTTAGATTAATTTTGTCTGCTGGGAGGAAGCGAACATTCATCATCTGATTGATGCATGCGACGGGAGAAGACAACCATCCATTGATTGATCATCTGATTGGTACGTGCGACTTAGTAATAGACTTTGGTGATTTTACCATTTTTCGCCACTATAGAAATGAACATTCACACATCTACCCCTGTCATAAGATGTGGTATCGTCTAAAAGATAAGATGCAAAATCCGCCAACCAAGTAGATTTTTCACAGAGCAGTCACGTGATTACTAGTCGTCAAGTTGGTCACTTTTTGAAGCTCTTCTCAATAGCAATCTCCGTCTTCTAATATTTCACGTCAAATGGTTGCTTGGGGCACTGTACGCCGAAGTTGGAGGTTAACTAGTAGATGGTAAAAAACGTAGAATTACATTTTGTTGAAAATTCCATTCTGTCCACAGCAAAATAGGTTTTTTTACACTTTTTCGATCATCTTTCCCAAAAAGTCTTGGGTTTGCAACACTTCGTTTTTTGAAAGAAGACAAATAAATATAATTACAAAACCTTTTAATCCCCATCAACTCAAATATTCTTAAAATTTTGGCAAATACAATATCACTTGATAAAACTACCCTTTAAAGTCAAATTTTTATTTCGCGGCTAATGAGCCCTTTTTTCATTCCCCAAAAGATAACCCTTACACAATAACTTACTGAGTAGTAAAAGCGTCTGCGATGCCGCGTGAACTTCATAATCCTTATGAAGATTTAAAAAAATGATTTAAGTGGTAAACGTGTGATTAAAGTGGAAAAGGTCTATAATCGACTCCCCCAGTTGGCAGTCTAGTCATGTTTTATGAACGAATGTGTGAATGCGTGCAGGTAGGTAGTTGAATTAACGTCATACTGGAGCAACACAAGGACTATTGGCGACAATCCGGTATCAATTCCGAGATCGCATGCAAGCGATACGTGAATTTAACTTTTATTGTTCTAGTGCAATTGCTACTAGCATATTTATAAACGTTACTAGCTGAATTACCCTGCGTTGCTCGGGTTCAAATGGTTAAATGTTACTTCAAAAGTGAATTAGAATAATCACTTTTCTTTCACAGAAAAATGCAATCATTTAAGTTGTACGGAAAATACGTTTGAACTTTTTCATAGCTTCTACTATATACTTCGGACGCAAATATATACATTTAATTCCTGAATATATTGCAATATGTAAAAGATTAAGACATAAATACGAACAGAAACGAAATTCCGACGAAAAAATGCAGAATCTAAAAAACGAATGATTCGCAGTGTCGAATTTCGACTGCCTGAGTGTATTCTGAAACAGAGCAATTCGAAAAAAGACATTTGAAAATATTGATAAAGACGATAATGATTTATGAAATTTAGTAATGCTCAAATATGACTGCAACATTTCGCTGCGTTAACTCAAATAGACAAACACGGGATTCTAAATCAAATTTATAAAATAATAAAAATTAATTCTGGTTTGCCAAATCTAAAATAACAAAATTACGCTTTTATGATTAATGAGTTGAAGTTTTTCGTGTTTCATTACAAAATGTAAATTATGAATAATGAAATATTTTAAATATCCTTTTTTTATCAATCACATATTCATGTAAAAATATAAAATTCATATAGAAATAAAATAATAAACTTTAATTCAATAATGCACATTACACCTGTCAAATAAAGTAGGAAATACTTATACAATCAACTAAAAGTTAGATTTAGTAATGCTCAAACATGACCGCAACAGAGCTTTGCCCGGGTATTTATCCCAATCTTCTATTGAAAAGGAATGAAATCAATGTATAGTGTAAAATCAAAGTAATTTTGTTAACAGGTTTTTAAAAGTATAAGTACAGTACACGCATTATAAAGTAAAATATTTGAAATTTCCACACGGTCCGTGGATCATGTTTTTCGTTACCACTGCAAAAAGTTCGGGATCTTGTTCCGGGTCTGGCAACTCGGCAGATATAACGTCATCGATTTGAGTGGGCTGAATTTTGTCCGCTAACCAGATCAAATTGTGCGAGTGTGGCAGCCCTCTTTTTTGCCATTCAATCGTATACATCCAGCATCTCGGCACTCCAAATACATGGCCCTTTGTTATAACGTCAATCAGTTTCAACTGCTTCTGTTTAAATACTCTCGCAATCAAGTCGTGGCGCTCACTGGGTAATTGAGAATTGGTAAGAACCTCCTTGATCTCCGTCCAAGTGGGATTGCAGGTGAAGGTGATAAATAAGTCTGGTCTCCCGTACGTCCTCACGTACGTCATAGCATCTTGTGTGTATTCGTGCATGTGTCTGGGACTGCCTGTAAATGTAGCTGGTAGTACGACTAAGGCACCGAGGTTTTCAACGTTCCCGTCATTTGCCACAGCATCTCTCAGGTGAATATATTCGTCAACTCTCAGTTTACGTTGATTTAGACGAATGTAAAGGAGACGCTCACTCTCGACTTTTGCGTACATATCGACGATGAACTGATAAACAATTGCCTGTAGTTCAATACGTGGTACTGCTCAGTATCTCGAACCATTAATCTGTACGCATAGAAATCCATCGCTGAAACTTTCTTGCTGGTTGTTTCACCTGTTCTTGGGTTGATCTGCCTCAGATTAAAATGATATCCATCTTCACCATGGGGGAATATCACTGGGTACTGCAGAGCATCATAAGATCGATGTGTTTCCGAAATACGCTGCAATTATTCACCTCGTCGTTGAAAAACGATATCCCGTTGATGAAACTCATCTCCTGATATAACCACCGCGACCATCTGCTTTAAAAGACTTAAAGCGCCGCTCGTGTTCGCCTGCTGTTCTCCGGTCTGCTCTTATGACTACTCTATATTCATCTGTTGGTATACGTTCCAATGCTGTTTCAAACGTTTTAACAAGATTATTGTGCTCATGAAACATCCTCTGTAAGTTTAACACAATCTGACGTCTTGTTCCCGAGATGTAGGCGCACCTCTGATCAGTTTCCATTTGTTCGTTTTGAATAAAATATAGTTGTAGAAATTTTGGTGGTTGATCTGGCAGCGGAAACAACGATCCCGCTCTATGGTAAACCTGCCCTTGCACCTTGAATGTCGACGGAAATCTGGGCTATCCAACAACTGATGTGGCACCGAATGATGTCATTTGGAAACATGAGTTGTATTTTCTGATGTTACTAAGAAAATGCTTCGACTCTGACGTATCTCCTGATGTGTATGTCAAAAGTTCTTGTGGTGGTGGTTCCAGTTGGCAGAGTTTAACTTTTCCATTTTTGCAGCAAATACTAGTAGACTCTGATTTAAACTTTTTGGCTTGACAGTAAGTACAAACCATTTCCATTTTCTCGATCGTAACACTTGCACGCATCGAGTAGTCTTTATGTGAATCGTAGTGAAATCCTTCCAATGCAAAGCTAAAATGGTTCGCAGTCCGTGATCGTTTGGCTCTATCTCTCTTATCCTGTAGTCGGCCCTCTCGCTGCTGTGCCGTCTCTGTTGCTCTACATGTAGTAGCTCTATCTCTCTTATCCTATAGTCGGGCCTGACGCTGCTCTGCCGTCTATGTTGCTCTAGATGTAGTAGCTCTCTCGCAATCGCAAGTCTTCTATTCCTCTCCTCGGAAGTTTCTTGATTACGTTCATTTTTCATCATCTTAGACGTTGACTGCACTTGGCCGATCGCCTTCCGCTTCCTTGGAGGCATTGCTACAGCAAGAAAATCTGTAAAAGAATACAAAAATGCTATTTCATAAAATAAGCAAAAGGCACACTCTCAGTGAGCAATGAATTCTATTATAGAATACAAAGAAAAGCTAATATAAACTGAATGGTAAAACAAATTTAAAATTGTGAAGTACTTACATCAGTTTAGGAATATCAAACTTTTAACACAAATAAAAAATATTAATGCCTTACTTAAAAGCTGTCAATAACACATAAAATACTCAAACACAGAATTCTAAATCATGCTAAAAAATTAACTTTTATTCTGGTGTAAAAAAAAGCATTAATTCTGATCCCATTTAACATATTTAAAAAATTAAGCAAAAGGCACACTCACTGAGCAATGAAATCTATTACAGAATACAAAAAAAGCTAAAATTAACGAAAAAAACTAATATAAAATTATGTAGTACTTACATCCGTTTAGAAATATAAATCCAAAATGTACACTATCACTGTCGAATAAAGTAGGAAACACTTATACAATGAAAAGAGCGAAATAAAATTGCCAGATTAACTGAAAGATGATAAACTGGAAGACTTACTGAGTTAGCTTCCTTTAAATACGACGAGTTAAGAATCGAGTGGGTGCTGGAATGTTCTCCACCGTGAGTCCAAGGAAGTTTCCGTTTCCCCAACTTTCTAGAAAGTTCTACAAAGTTTATAAAAAAAGTAAACATTAATTCTGGTGCTGCCAGATACCGAGTAGCAAAATTACGCTTTTATGATCAATGAGTTTTTGTGCTTTTCGGAATAACGGTACTTGGGTTAGAAATAAATGTAATCGGTGTAGAAAAATTAAACTGAATAAATACAAATTTTTCAAAAAGCAGAAGGTCGATTTTACAGAATTTTTCAGAAAGAAAATCACTGCTTTCAACGGAGGATTCACATGTATCTATTCCGGACATTTGAAATAAGTTACACGCCTTACCTAAAAAGCCTTGTGAAACAGAATTCTACAAATCAATACGTATTCAATAAATTATTTAAGGGGGGGTATTTCAATTAAAGTCACACTGGAGCAACACAATGGGCTATTGGTGACGGTCCGGGATCAATCCCAAAGGGAAAGGTCCGAGGACAACACCACGTAATTTTGAACCACGGTCAGATGACGAGGCAACACCTGAGCTGGCACCCCACTCTCCAAACTTCCACACGACGCCAAAATTATTTATTTATTTATTTATTTATTTATTTCAATTAACGTCACACTGGAGCAACACAACGGGCTATTGGTGACGGTCCGGGATCAATCCCAAAGGGAAAGATCCGAGGACAACACCACGTAATTTTGAACCACGGTCAGATGACGAGGCAACACCTGAGCTGGCACCCCACTCTCCAAACTTCCACACCACGCCAACGTGAGGACATTTGAGGCCACGACAGATTTAACGTGCACCAGCCCCCTTTGTACACGACGGTGTTTGGCTGGATTCGAACTCGCAACCCTTCGGTTGCTAGTCCGTTACTCTTCCAACCGGGCCACCGCGGCCCCAAAATTATTTAAGGAAAGTTGGTCGAAATATACACCAACTTTCCCTGAAAATAATCCTTGAACTCCTGAAAACCTTTCCTTGAATTTCCTTGCAAACATAAATATTTTAAAATATTCTTTCTTCATCAATAAAATATCTATAATTTATTTACATCATGGGAAGAACTAAAAAGTCAGTTCAAACATAAATACTGTAATTTAATTTGTTTCGGAAAAAATTGTTTTTCGATCAACAGTGGTAAAGCAACCATCGCTGCCTAAAGCAATCAATCTATGCTCAATGTTATTTCTATTGCGAAATCCAATAGTTTTTAGCCCCCCAGGGCCAATAGAACGGGGGTTAAGAGTTAGCCTATGCTGACCGCAGTGTTCTAAAGTATAAGTGTACCAAATTTGGTGTGGATTGGTCAAACGGTGTAGATTTGTATAGAAAATATACACACATACACACACATCCTATTTTATATATATACACTGCTGGCCACCCAAATTGCAACACCAATAAAGACAAGAGATATCACAACAAAATTTATTTTGTAGATAACATGTTGACCAAGTATCAAATGATTAAATTTATAGACTTCTGTGAAGTGTGGTTCCTGCCAAAATCAGTAGCCAGAGTAGCCGCCATTGTTGGAGATCACCGCTGCCACACGCCTCGGCATTGATTCAAAGAGACTTTGGATGTGTTCTTGGGGTACAGCAGACCAAGCAGCTTTCACACGTTGCCAAAGTTGATCTGGTGTGGCAGCTGGGGATGTATTCTGGGTCAATCGTTGAGCAACCATGGACCACATGTTTTCTATCGGCGAAAGATCCGGAGAGCGAGCTGGCCAGGGAAGCAATTCAATCTGGCGATTGACGAAGAACCCTTGGACAATGCGTGCCACGTGTGGTCGCGCATTATCCTGTTGAAATATGGCTGTGGGCAAGCCCTGAAGGTAAGGAAGGACAACTGGCTCCAACACCTCGGAGATGTAGCGCTGGCTGTTTAAAGTACCGGCAATGCGTACTAGAGGAGTGCGAGAGTGATATCCAATACCGCCCCATACCATAATACCCGGTGCAGGACCAGTGTGGCGGTGCATAACGCAGCTGTTCAGCATCCTCTCTCCACGGTGTCTCCAGACTCGAATCCGACCATCGTGGTGTTGCAGACAGAAGCGTGACTCGTCAGTAAAGACAATTTCATTCCATTCTGCCGTCCACATCCTTCTTTCATCGCACCATTGGCGGCGGAAACGTCTGTGGTTCTGCGTCAAGGGTAGACGAAGCAATGGACGTCTTGCGGACAGACCACTCTGCTGTAAACGGCGTCGAATGGTACGCGCAGACACTGGATGATGCGGTACAGACTGAATGTGCTGTGCTATGGTTCGTGATGTGGCTGAGCGATCCGTCACTGCCACACGCACAATATGCCTGTCATCACGTGAAGTGGTGCACTGAGGTGGATGCGATCGAACACGTCGGTCCGTCGTACCCTCCTGCATCCAACGATCACATATCCGCATTACAGTTGTTTGGTTTCGTCCAACACGACTACCGATTTCCCTGAAAGATAATCCACAATCTCGGTAGGCCACTATCCTTCCTCTGTCGAACTCGGATACTTGATCAAAAGATGATCGCTGTTTTCTACGAGGCATAATTGATCGTTTTTTTTGAAAAAACCACAAGAAAAACACAATTGCCGTACTTGAAATCGTCGAAATCTCCAAGCCTTAAATAGCGCTTTGAAGTGGCGCCACAGGCGCGCGTGATGTGCGTCTGCGCTGAAATTCTAATCATTTCCATATCTCACCTCCGCTAATGCATGTTGTAAATTTCATATTATTTGCATGCTTCCTTCAGGGTGTTGCATTTACGGTGGCTAGCAGTGTAGATAAAACATTAATTCTGGTTTGCCAAATCTAAAATAACAAAATTAACGCTTTTATGATTAATGAGTTGAAGTTTTTCGTGTTCCATTACAAAATTTAAATTATGAAAAATTAAATATTTTAAATATCCTTTTTATCAATCAAATATTCACAATATTCATGTAAAAATATAAAACTCATCATAGAAATAAAATAATAATAATGAACTTTAATTAAATAATCACATTACACCTGTCAAATAAAGTAGGAAATACTTATACAATCAATTAAAAGTTAGATTTAGTAATGCTCAAACATGACCAAAACATAGCTTTGCCCGGGTATTTAGCACAATCTATTGGACAGGAAAAGGAATGAAATCAATGTGTATAGTGTAAAATTAAAGTAATAATATTAACAGGTTTTAAAAGAGTATAAGTACACACATTATAAAGTAAAATATTTTACAAATTCACTGCAATGTAAATTTAACACAAATTTAATACACAAGATTTTTAGTTTCACCTCCGGGAGCAAGAATAAATAAATTCTTGGTGAACCCACCTTCGTAACCAACATAAAGTTGTCCGTGGGAGAAACACGGCGATCTCAAATCCACTCCGCAGTACTTGATAGACTGCCCCTGCGACTTGTTGATCGTGATCGAGAACGCAAGTCTTACTGGAAACTGCAATCTCTTAAAGTCGAAAGGGAGATCCGTCGGAATGAGTGGTATCCGTGGGATAAAAACTGTTGCACCCTCTCCCTTTCCTGTCAAGATAGTCGCTTCCATTACATTGCCCAGCAGCTTCTTGACACACAGCCTCGTGCCGTTGCAAAGTTTTGGCGGGTCGCGGTTCCGCACAGTAAAATAACTAGAGATCCCACTTTAAGTAAAAGACGATGTGGTGGCAATCCAGCCGGATCAAGCGAGTTCAGGAACTCTGGCCGGAAATTGACGATCTCATCGGCATCTACTACGGTATCGATGGACTTGTATTCAGTGACCACGCCTGGTAACATGACAAGTATTTGATTGTTTATGTTGTGGACGTCTTCATTTTTAGCAGAAAGAATGGCCATCTTTCGCAACCAGTTCAAATCGTGATAGTTTTGGGAGACAGACGGATAGACTGCATCTATCAGCTCTGCGACGGACGACACCAGATTACAAAAATCGGATGAGAATTTAATCTTGTCAGAAGATGCAATGCTAATCTGCCATCTCCGATCTCCAGTAGTTTGTCTGAGAAAATTTGAGCACTCTCATCCCCAGATGTACTCTCATGTTTTGCTTCAAATTTATCTTTCGCACATGTGTCCACAAAAACGAATGTTTCAAACATGCGTGGATCTCATCAGCCGGCGTCGACTTCGGAATGACGGGCAGAGTTTGACGGAAGTCTCCACAGAGGAGTACCAGAGCTCCTCCCATCTGGTTGTCGTTTCCTCTCAGAGTGACGTCGAGGGCCTCGAGAGCTTTCTTGTGAGCCATGGTGCATTCGTCCCACACGATTAATTTGCAAGTCTCGAGCACCTGCGCTCGACCACTTGCCTTGCTTATGTTGCAAGTAGGATTTTCCTGCCTGGCGATGTCAAGTGGCAACTTAAGTGCAGAAAAAATGGGCCGTCCTCTCTCCTTCCATTAAAGTCGCCACAATTCCCAAAGAGGCGATGGCAAGAGCAACTTCTCCCCGAGTCCTGATTTCGGCCAGTATTATATTAATCAAGAATGTTTTCCCTGTGCCCCCAGAAGCATCGAGAAAAATAATACCACCTTGTTGTTTTGCTGCCTGATCCATGATAATTTGGTATGCGTTTTTCTGATCTCGATTCAGAAGTGGCTTCTTGTCCGCGAGGTATGCACTCAGCTCTTCGACGTCGTAGTTCGTTTCTCGCACGTAATACGCTCGAAGTACGTCTCGTCGATCTCGTATTGGTGCAGACAGGCCCAATTGCAGTAATGTTTTATTTGTCATGGCCACACATTTGTCCTCAAGAATAACCAAAGCCTCGTTGAAAATGTCCGGACCAAACGCGATTTCTAATGTCGGGGTTTCCCTCCGGACTTTGGCGAGTATATCCTCACTCAGGGCCTCCTTATACTTTTCCCATAAAGTCTTTGGATTCGATGGACTGCATGTAGTCAATATTATAGCAAACAGGTTTCTGATTTGCTCTGGTAGGGAGATCAATTCGGCTTCTTGCAACGTGTCATCCCAGTGCTGGTCTCCTTCCAGCAAACCCAACTTTTGACAGGCCTCTCTAAATGTCTGGCATACTTCTTCGTTTACCGTTCTCATCTCTGCAAAATATCTCGGTCCTCGTACCGAGTGAAGAAGCATCCTAAAGAAATAGCATTCGGCGTTGTTGGGGTGAACAGTGTACACTCGACCGAAGGCGTCACTCGCGACTGCATCATGTCCAGGGACGGGCTGGCCAACTTTTCTCCTACAGAAAATTTTCTTCGATGCATTCCACGTGTAATATCGAGGTATCTCAGGATACAACAAAGTCCTCGCAAAAGGATCCTGCTGACACAGTTGAAAGAATGCCGCCAAAGTCGTGTTTGGTGGCTGATCAATCACTCTAGGGGCGATCTCTGATGTGAAATAAACTCTCTGACCATTTTCTAAATGGACGCTGAGGTGAACAACAGTAGGGTGTCTTTCGTGAATCGAAAAACATAGTATTCGCCAAACTGCCTCGTTACTGCTGAGGTATCTTCCCAACTGATATTGCGTCACTTCATCGTTCGATCTCTCGTCGCTGATGCCGAAAACAGCCATATCACTACCTTTGTTGACATAGTTGCACACATATTTAATCGATTTCACACTGTTGCAGTACTCCACGTTGATGTGTGCCTGAAACATTTTTGACAGCAGCGGCGAAAATGGCACAACCCACCTGTTGTATATTTCTATTTCTGTGTTGCTGCGTATCGTTAGTTTCATCGTGAACCCTCCATCTTCCGGAGCCCCGCCGTATGTACAAGGGATAGCTGTCATTTCCGGTTTGTGTTTCTTTAATCAATTTTCTAGGGTATTTCTTGGTACACTTTCCGTCCTTCATACACGGAGAGATGGGATTGAGATTTCCACACGGTCCATGGATCATATTTTCGTTACCACTGCAAAAAGTTCGGGATCTTGTTCCGGGTCTGGCAACTCGGCAGATAAACGTCATCGATTTGAGTGGGCTGAATTTTGTCTGCTAACCAGATCAAATTGTGCGAGTGTGGCAGCCCTCGCTTTTGTCATTCAATCGTGTACAACCAGCATCTCGGCACTCCAAATACATGGCCCTTTGTTAAAACGTCAATCAGTTTCAACTGCTTCTGTTTAAATAATCTCGCAATCAAGTCGTGGCGCTCACTGGGTAATTGACCATTGGTAAGAACCTCCTAGATCTCCGTCCAAATCGGATTGCAGATGAAGGTGATAAATAAGTCTGGTCTCCCGTACGTCACAGCATCTTGCGTATATTCGTGCATGTGTCTGGGACTGCCTGTAAATGTAGCTGGTAGTATGACTAAGGCACCGAGGCTCCCGTCATTTGCTGCAGAATCTCTCAGGTGAATATATTCGTCAACTCTCAGTTTACGTTGATTTAGACGAATGTAAAGGAGACGCTCACTCTCGACTTTTGCGTACATATCGACGATGAACTGATGAAACAATTCCCTGCAGTCCAATACGTGGTTCTGCTCAGTATCTCGAACCATTAATCTGTACACATAGAAATCCATCTCTGAAACTAACTTTCTTACATGTTGTTTCACCCGTACTTGGGTTGATCCGCCTCAGATTAAAATTATATCCATCTTCACCATGGGGGAATATCAGTGGGTACTGCAGAGCATCATATGATCGATGCGTTTCCGAAATGCTCTGCAATGATTCACCTCGTCGTTGAATAACGATATCCCGTTGATGAAACTCATCGCCTGATATAACCACCGCGACTTCATCTGCTTGAGGAGAGTTGAAGCGCCGCTCGTGTTCGCCTGCTGGTCTTCGATCTACTCTTATGACTACTTCATATTCATCTGTTGGCATACGTTTCAATGCTGTTTCAAACGTTATAATAAGATTATTGTGCTCATGAAACATCCTCTGTAAGTTTAACACAATCTAACGTCTTGTTTCCGAAATGTAGGCGCACCTCTGATCAGTTTCCATTTGTTCGTTTTGAATAAAATATAGTTGTAGAAATTTTGGTGGTTCATCTGGCAGCGGAAGCAACGATCCCGCTCTATGGTAAATCTGCCCTTACACCTTGAATGTCGATGGAAATCCGGGCTGTCCAACAACTGATGTGACGCCGAATGATGTCATTTGGAAACATGAATTGTATTTTCTGATGTTACTAAGAAAATGCTTCGACTTTGACGTATGTCCTGATGTGTAAGTCAAAAGTTCTTGCCGATCGCCTTCCGCTTCCTTGGAGGCATTGCTACAGCAAAGGAATCTGTAAAAGAATACAAAAAAACTATTTCATAAAATAAGCAAAAGGCACACTCTCAGTGAGCAATGAAATCTATTATAGAATACAATAAAAAGCTAAAATTAACGAAAAAACAAGTTTAAAATTATGAAGTACTTACATCAGTTTAGAAATATAAATCCAAAATGTACACTATCACTGTCGCGCGAATAAAGTAGGAAACACTTATATAATCAACTAAAAGAGCGAAATAAACCTGTCAGATTCATTGAAAGATGCTAAACTGGAAGACTTACCGAGTTAGCTTCCTTTAAATACGACCAGTTAAGAATCAAGTGGGTGCTGGAATGTTCTCCATCATGAGTCCAAGGAAGTTTCCGTTTCCCCAACTTTCTAGAAAGTTCTACAAAGTTTTATATAAAAAAGTAAACACATTAATTCTGATGCTGCCAAATACTGAGTAGCAAAATTATGCTTTTATGATCAATGAGTTTTTCGTTTGTGCTTTTCGGAATAACTATGCTTGGGTTAGAAATAAATGTAATCAGTGAGACCAAATTAAACTAAATAGATAAAATTTTTTCAAAAAGCAGGTCGATTTTACAGAAATTTTAAGAAAGAAAATCACTGCTTTCAACGGAAGATTCACATGTATCTATTCCGGAAATTTTAAAATAAGTTACACGCCTTACCTTAAAAGCTTATGAAACAGAATTCTACAAAGCATTATGTATTCAATAAATTATTTAAGGAAAGTTGGTCGAAATTATACACCAACTTTCCTCGAAAATCATCCTTGAACTCCTGAAAACCTTTCTTTGGAATTTGCTTGCAAGAATAAATATTTTAAGATATTCTTTCTTCATCAATAAAATATCTATAATTTATTTACATCGTGGGAAGAACTAAAAAGTCCGTTCAAACATAAATGTAATTTAATTTTTTCGGAAATTTTTTTTTTTCGATCAACACTGGTGAAGCAACCATAGCTGGCTAAAGCAATCAATCTATGCTCAATGTTATTTCTATTGCGATTTCGAATAGTTTTTAGCCCCTAGGGCCAATAGAACGGGGGTTAAGAGTTAGCCTATGCTGACCGCAGTGTTCTAAAGTATAAGTGTACCAAATTTGGTGTGGATTGGTCAAACGGTGTAGATTTGTATAGAAAATATACACACCCACATCCTATTTTATATATATAGATGTGTCTTGTTATTATATTCATTAAGCACGGGCAAACTATATTAGTAAATGTCTTTTTATCTATGCACGCGCAAACTATAATTTTGTAAATATATTTTTAATTATGCACGTGTAAACTGTAACCATGATATGGAAGTAATAAAAAACTTAATTTGGAATTAAGAAGGATTGGAGACAATCAGATACAGTGGATCGGATCGAGATGTTATTTTTTTATTAAATTTACATTTATTGATTTTCTGCCAATATTGGAGGCTTGCCATTTACATACTTATTTCATATCAACCTATAAATATAACAATTGTGTTTAATATTGCTGAAGAGTTCGCTCAAACATTTCAGTTTTTCCAGACACATTATTAGAAACTAATTTAAGAAAAATTAAGGAAACTGTCAGCAGAAAGTGGGCGTAGATTTATTTCATTGAACAGATAGAGATTAAAGAGATGTAATATTGAAATTTCTACTTTGTTCAAAATTGCTCATGGCTATAAAATGTTTACCCATGAAAAATTCTGATAAATAAGGAAGAAAATCCTAAAAAGGAACATGAATGTAAAATATTTTACATTAAATTTTACAGGAAAAGAAGGTAAATGTTTCGATTTATTTTTCAGTAGATATCTCCCATATTCCAGTGTAAAAAATAATTTAAAAAATTACACTAAGTCATGAATACGCTAAGTCAATGTTAAGTGAGCCAAGTCACGAAACATAAACTACGTACTGCCACCAAAACACTTGCGTCCTCTACATTTAGCTGTAGAGAAAAGCCATCTCATTGAAGAGCACTAATACTAAATACGATTGATATGCGCTGACAGATAACTGAACAACGACTGAAATTTAGAGTGTAACTGCAATTTAAAGTCATTCACTCTCTGGGGACGAAACGCAACATCAGTTTAACTGGCTTGATTGTCATGCCCATAACTGTATCACATTGGACACCTCTCTCATCTTCCGGTAGAATTCTGTAATTCTGCATTAAGGATGCAAAGAAAAGAAGAATGTTTAGAAGAGCTATCTGTTCTCCAGGACAGTTTCTTCTACCTATCAAAGAAAATGGGAATTATTTTATGACGCCCCTTTACACAAAGAAATTTTCACTCTGAATGCTGAAAATTGTTAACGTTTTATAGTATTTTTAAATATATTCGGAATAAAACACAATATTAATATAGTGCAATTATATTGTTTACTTAATACCCATGAGAGTCTTTAGGTATCAACTGAATCAGCTTGAGGTCTCGAAGAGTCACAATTGCTCCAATACCCGCCGTAGGGGATTTTGAGTGCACTCAAAAGCACTGATACAGCAGGGGCAAAGGCGTCAACTCCTAGGGGCCCGACACCCTTGAAATCTCTTATATTTTTATGATTGGGTGCAACACGAAACATGTGGAATGGTTATTACAAGTGTACAGATAATGCGAGTGACCAAATGTTCAGTGATTCTATCTCACTAATTTTGAAGATCGCCCGCCTTATCAGGTGAAGGTCGCAATATCCTAGGTATCCGAACAGCTTGAGACCCGGTCACCTTGAAACACGGGTGATAAAAATTACAAGTAGAATACTGCTAATATAGAAAATAATTTAGATAAAAATAGAATTTAGACATTTTAAATGATCCATCATAGCAAGAATAATTCCGTCAAGCTGGCACCACAAAGCAGGGATCGTCTTGGATAAAAATTTGTCAGGGATGCATGACTTAAAAGGAGATCTTTCTCCTCTTGAACACTCATTTCCAGTCCTTTCTTACATTTGGACACAAATCGATCCTAGTACTTCAAAAATTCACAGAATGAAACATTGTAAGTAGTAGGTAGGTAGTTTCAGTTACGTCGCACTGGAGGAACATAATAGGCTATTGGAGACAGTCCGTGTTAAATTCCGAATGGGCCAGAATGAAAGGTTGTGTTGGTTGAATTTCCGTCGGAATGGAACAATACAACGAGAAATTGGCCATGGTTCGGAATCAATAACGAAGGGAAAGATCCGAGGACAACATCTCGTAAATTTGAACAACGGCTAGATGCCCAGGTCTACACCTGAGCTGGCACCCCACTTTATAAACTTCCATACGACTCCAACGTGAGGAGAAACATGGCGGATATTACCAGCCTTAAATCGGACATTGAACGACATTAGTATGAGTGTTGCACCAAATTTCTTTTAGAATTCATTTAGCAAAGGATAGAGATTTTCAGTGAAAACAAACAAACCACCAGAAGACTAGGATTTTCATTTATCCAGTACTGAAAACGTACAGAAAGTTAGTAAATTTATAAGCCCTTTGTCTTTCACAAAAATACTTGCGCTATCTACGCTTTTTATAGAAAAACCTTTAGAACAGTCAGTACGGGCAGGTAGGAGCCCAACTCCTGGGAAACTAACCTTGTGAAAATGGAGAAAAGCTGTGTGGTTTGGTGTTTACTTTCTTCCCTCCGTCGTATAGGAAGCGTTCTGGATTAAATTTTTCAGGATCGGGCCAATATCTCGAATCGTTGTGCAAAGCCCAGTTGTTAGCTGCGATGAAGGAACCCTTAGGGACATCGAATCCAAGGATTTTAGTATCTTCGGAAGCCCTAGAAAAAAGGTCAAATTTCGTAAAAATTGTTACACACATGTCAAAAATTAAGTATATTGCAAACCAATATGAATCCCGTGCCAAGTATCTGCACCGAAGTACTTGAAATGACAAACGAATATTCCACAAGCTACGTGGAATAAAATAAAAGAATTCGCATGCCTTGCATTTAATACTGGGAACTAACGATATAAAAAATGCTTAGGTGAACACATTGAAAAACATTTTTAACTCTGTATAAAACAACCTAACAGGGAATGTGCTGGCCTCTGACTAATGCAGGCATTCCACAAGGCTGTACAAGAGTACATGTGGCAAGGAATCTCATTATAGTACGTCTTTGCTCTTCTGCAGTGGTGGTGTACGCTGGAATGGGATATCCTAAAATATCCGAGATACTCTATTGGATTGATATCAGGTGAACTTGCTTCATTCCAATTCAGAATTATCACTAATTTTTGAACATTGTATATTTATTGATCACATCATAAGGAAGAAGCAGACAATGGACACTAAGGTCCTAAGAATCAAACGACAAGATTTTAAACTTAACAAAAAAATTTAATCAGAACAAAGGGAAATAACACGTCCTGTGCCATATTGAATGCGGACAAAGAGGTAGGTAGTTGAACTAAAGTTGCCCGGGAGCAACACAATGGGCTATTGGCAATGATCGGGGATCATTACCGAAGGGAAATATCCGAAGAGAAAACCTTGTCGTTATGAGAATGTGCAAACGATCTCGCCCCCATTGAGGCCAAGAGCCTCGTTGAAGAACTCATAACAGAAAAAGGCATGTGCCATCGTCCCCCGTCGAAAACTATTTTGTTTAGAAATATGCGGGGAGACTGACGTCACTACTGCTTGCAAGCGATTTCTTCCTTTTTAGACATGGAAAAACTCTTGAACGGGCAGATCGCAATATGTGATGCGATGAGCTGGACTGCTTATTTTTGTCTCAGATCCTTTATAAATACATATACATATTAATGTTAAAATAAACGTGAATGTCTCTAAATATTGGCATTTGGTTATATTTCTAGACTCTGGGTTCAACCTATTTGGTAGATATTTTTAAATATTTCCGTTGAAACGGAACCATACGGCAAACCTGTTGGGCGATCTGTCCACGGTGCCAAGACCAGTGTCCAGATGACCAAGCTCAGATCACCACGCTACGTATCACGACAGTAATTTTGTACAACTGTCAGATGAAAAATTCAACACCTTAGTATTCAACACCCCATTCTCCAAACTTCCACACCACGCCAACTTGAGTTCATTTGAGGTCACGACAGATTTTAACGTGTACCAGCCCCCAAGTACACGACGGTATTCGGTTGAATCGAATTTCAAACTTGCAACCCTCCGGTTCCCAATCCACTTCAACTGGGCTAACACGGCACTGCTGCACATGTAGAAAAATCAGAAATGTAGGAATTTATTACTGTCGCTGAATTTCACTTTTATAGCATCGGAGGATACCGGGCTTCTGGACTGTGACGTAACGGGCCATGTGATTTGTCACTCAGTCGAAATACAATTAAAATAATTATTGGACATAGTAATTTACACAATTTACACTTAGTTTTTAAGTTATGCGTTATAAAAATATTTATCTCGGTCCCTCGGCTGTATAAGATGTTTAAAGAGATCAAGGCGTTAAGGGGATCTATTCAAAAATTCCTCCACGCACCGAGAAATCCCCCGAGTCTGAGAGTATTCTCCCTCTCTCGTCCATTCAGTTGACACCGAAGAATAGTTAACCCTCCAAGCGGTTTCGGCGAGATACCTCGTCCATCAAGATTTTGTTCGTTTTATCTAATGACGAGATATCTCGTTCATCAAGATGTGGTCAGTTTTGTTAATGACGAGATACTTCGACTAGACAACCACCAAGTGTTTTCATTAAAAGCGGGCTTCCGAGTACCCCTTAAAAACATCAGGACATTGAAAAAGATGTTTCAGATATATACACTGATGGATTTATGACCGGCGGTCAATGGAAGACTTGTCGGTGTTGACCCTTGATCTCCATATTTTTCTGTTGACATCACGGAGCTTCAGGAAGCTACAACACGGGCGTGAATAAATATATAACCAATGTTTGGGGCAGCTTGGGCAGAATTGGTCCTTGGGCCATAATGTTAAACCATATATTGCACATACCACACATGGGTAAGGGATGTTATATAGTATACCAAGTTACAGGATTCGAACAAGAGTAACTACATACATTCGAAGGGGATTGATGGGAGCTAAAGTCTTCCACCGAAGTGCTTCGTAAACGCAGGCAAAAGTGTAGGGAATCTTCATTCTCATCGACCACGTGATCTCTCCGTCTCTTCCCAGGACGTCGTCCAGCTCTTGGTGAACTTTGGATTGGACTTCCTGAAAGTCGGCCATCGCTGCTAATATCCACGAAGTAGTGTCCTTTGTGGTGTCGATTCCTCCGACTAGCAGAGCTTGGGCGTTGGCGTAAATGGTGGATTCTGAAAAATAAGTCTTGTAATTTGTGACGTGCTCTCTAGGAATAGTTTTGAAGCCATTTGGAGTTTAAGCTATAAAGGAAAAATTTAAGATTAAAATAAGATGAAATGAAACAGTTCATCAAGTGTATTTACGTCTTATGAAATACCGATGTACTGCCTTTTTATTGCGAGAATTGCTCCCGTAACCAGATTATTCGGCATTTACATTATATTCGGACTATATACAATCTCTTCTGTTAGATTCGGGCCGCGGTAGCCCGGTTGAAAGAGTAACTTACTATCAACCGGAGTGTTGCGATCCAACCAAAGACCATCGTGTACAAAGGCGGCTGGTGCACGTTAACGGTAACGGTCAGGTATCAAACCTGAAGGGAAAAATCCGAGGGCAATACCACGCAATTTTGACCCCGGTCAGATGACGAGGACAGCACCTGAGATGACACCCGATTCTCCAAACTTCCACACCACGCCAGGACATTTGAGGCCTCCGCAAATTTAACGTGTACCAGATCCCTTTGTACACGACGGTCTTTGGTTGGATTCGAACTCACAACCCTCCGGTTGCTAATCCATTACTTTTCCAACCGGGCTAACGAGGCCCACTTCTGATCTTGATCAAAGAAATCTAGAGAACGACACAAACGACAGCCAGTTTTTTAATGGAACCATTGGTTGTCTTCATGGAACAATAATTTATTTAATGGCACACAATGCCTCTGTGTTTACCTGTAAAGCTGTTCTTCAGATTCTGCTTTCGATTATTTTCTACTTCTTGGAAATACATTTTAACGAAAGAGAATGGATTTGCATTTTCGTCATCTCGCAATTGTTCTTTCACAATATCTCTAAAAGGAGGACGGAAAAAGGTTAAGGAAATTTCGTGTTTAGCGTTTGGAAACGATTTACTTTTTCAAGTTTGTGCTTACTCAACCAATGTAGTGAATTCCACCGTTTTCTTTAAGACTTCGGATGAGCCGTAGAGTCCCAATTTAGCCAGAACGGAGCAGAGCTTCGGCGAGTAATTCCTGAACGCCATGCTTGGAATTGATTGCATGACGATATTCATTCTATCGTTGATGTATTTCAAGGTGGGGTGGTTCGGAGGCAAGTGGTGGCCAAGCACGAGCCCCATCATACTGCACGTGAAGCACTCGGAGAACAGTTCATATATATCCACAAGTTGATCCTTGCTTTTTTGGATTTTTGTTATGACTTCTTTTACTTCTGCCTGTTGAAAGAAAATCCATAGATCATTCAAAGCAAATTTTGTCACAGTACTAACCAATGATTACCCCAATCCAAGAGACCAACAGTACCATTATTCTTGTGTTAAAAACTATAAAGCAGATTTTTTCGGGGGGGGGGGGGTAAGGTACGTTTGGTCGTTAAGACTTCTCGACCGTTAAGACCACAGAGTAAAAGATAGTTACTCTGTGGTTAAGACTTCAGAAGAGGTTAGGAATAGGAATTGATTATCTCAAATTTTCGGAGGGAACGGAGGTCTCATAAGAGAAAGGGGATAGGGTGGGGATTAAAATGAGAAAGGGACCGTAGTTGTAGTGAAACTGTGTTTGTATAGTCCCACTTCTTATATTAATATATGCAGATCATCATTCAATGCAGTTGTCACACTGACAACTATCCTAATGTAATTAAAAACAAAAAACATTTATATAGCATAGATCTGAAAGAAATCGTGGTGAAGCCATTATGTTTCTTAAGCAAGGTATAAAATGGACAGAGGAAATTGGGTCGACAGGATAAAATGTGTATAAAAATAATCCTTTTTTAGATATTTAACGTTATTCGTTTTTCTTTATATTTTTAGATAAAGAACTAGCAAGATGTTAAACAATTTGTATTTGTCCAGAAAATATCCATTTCGGTTACAATCTCTATCGGGCGAACTTTGATCTAATATTTTGAAATCGTCAAAAAAATCCTCCACCTATATTATAGTTGACCGGTTGGACTGTAGGGGTGTGTTCAATTCTTTTTATGTTGTTCCTCAGGATATATGCAGAGGGGGAAGCTCAGGGTGTCCGGGCAACCCCCTAAGTGTAAATAAAGTTAAAAAATTAATTGTTGAAGTTTGCTTAATCGATGGGAACCGAAGTTTTAAACCCATAAGTATAAAAGCTAGACAGGTCTGAGAATAGTTAAATATATTTGCAAACGAAATGATAATTTAATATTATAGCAATTTGATCGTTTAAGGACCACAGGACCAGTTGGCCGAGTCGCGGACTACCAACTCGAGGGTTGTGAGTTCGAAACCAGATCCAGCCAAACACCATCGTGTATGTAGGAGATGGTATACGTTAAATCTGTCGTGACCTCAAATGTCCTCACGTTGGAGTGGTGTGGAAGTTTGGAAAGTGGGGTGCCAACTCAGGTATTGACATAGTCATTTTGAACATGGTTCAAAATTACGAAACGTTTGCCTGGATCTTTCCCTTAAGGATAGATCCCGGATCATTGCTAATGGCCCATTGTGTTGCTCCAGTGACTCGTAAATTCAACGACCAACTATCTTGATCAGTTGCCTAAAGTAAGCGAAGATTTTATCTGTGCTACGTGACTGCATGAGAAGAGATTGGACAAGACGAGAAAAATCTATTGTCTGTTCTCCTAGACATAAGTGAACAAGGACATATTTAGAGGAAAGGTATGAGCTCTCTCTGGTACAATGCTGGTTTAATGTCATATTTTAAATGTTGTAAAACAATCAAAAATGTGCACTGAACTTAATTTAATGAGAGTAAATCAAAGTTTTGTTTTTCACACGGATAAATCGCTTGTAAATATATCTAACAGTAAAAAAACTATTAAATTTCATTTAGCATTACAACCTTTCGATTAGATTGGGAAAATCAGGAGAGAAGATTGGAATCTCTGAAATTGTTTCTGAATACGTGTCTGCTGTATTTGAATAAATTTTCCTTGCATCGGACAAACTTCCGAAATATTCAGTCGAAGTGTATGGAACTACAATAGTCGATGAGTATTTAAGCAGAAGTTTAAAAAGTAGCGTACCTGTATCATCTCTTCCCATACAGGTTTTCCAAGTCCCAATTCCTTCATGACATGTAAGACAAATTTCCTCTGCTCATTCCATTCAGTCCCATTGTTACTTGCAATACCTGAAAGCAAACTTAACTCAGTTGGACAATCAATTTTCTATTCAATACATTTTTAGGCTCATACCACTGAACAGTACTTTACATACCACACATAATATGCATACTACTGTCAATTTAGACCAGTGTTGTTAGTAATAGTAATTTAACAGTAGTAATTTAAATATTTCTTTGGAATAGAATCCTTTGGAATTCCACTGCTCGCAATTCCTTAGAATAGAATCCTTTGGAAAGATTTCACTGCTCGCAATTCCTTAGAATAGAATCCTTTGGAAAGATTCCACTGCTCGCAATTCCTTAGAATAGAATCCTTTGGAAAGATTCCACTGCTCGCAATTCCTTAGAATAGAATCCTTTGGAAAGATTCTTTTGTACAAGAAGATTAAAACTTGTTAGAAGTCATGCAGGGAAGACTAGATTGCAAGGTAGAATAATGCAAATGAACCCCTCAGAGGGTTAACAGCGATTTTGAAACTATTTTTTTAATTATAAATTAGTTCATTCTGTTTTCCTCAGAAATAATTAAATACTGACATTAAATTTTTCAGATCTCAAGTGCGTTCTGTCTTAAATGTATGCCATGTAAAGAAATACATTTAAATCTGTACCTAGAATTGTTTGTATTCAGTGCGTACTTTTTAAAAAGCAAAAGTTTTTTTCTTTTGCAAAAAAATAGCAACAAGTATTGCTTTTAAAAAAACTGTTCGGTAGATTTCTTACGAAACGTAATTATGCTAGTTTACGGACACTACAATATCAAAATCGAAAGTGCTGAAATATTTTCTAAATCAATCTCACCAAATCCGTTGGGTACTGAATCAAAAAGTCCAATAGGTCTGTTCAAAATGACGGTATTGTTGAAGGCGTCTGTCTTTGATTCCCAGTCATTGCAAACCACTACATAAGTTTGCCCCAACTTCAAACTGAAACGAATAATAAATATAGAAAAGTAAAAAGCATAAAATTAATGAATATTTAAAAATAAATACTGTTTAAATCCTAGTGTTTAGTTTGGTCGCTTAGTTGGCACCATGTTAGCAATTCCACAATTCCAATCCGTATTTCACCCGCCATTACTATTTCGCAATAGCATGGAGATTACCATTTCTATGAGAGGCATTTTCTGCCACGATAATTGGCTCAGTGGGTATGCCACTGGGTTAGCAACCTTCGAATTGTCGGCGGCACTGATTCGATTCCTGTCAGGTTCAGTCCTCCCTGGGTGTATTTATCTCTTCTGCTTCAGTAAAACCTTCAAATTGTATGTCTTACTTGATATTGTATGTCTTGTGTCTGGCGCAGCATGCCCAAATATTGCCCTTGTGCCATCCCGAACTAAACCAACCAATCTGCCACGGTAATTTTAGGTGTTGGAGAGCGTTTCTGCTGGGATACGTGTTTCCTATATGTATTCTGAACGTGAAGTCAGTTGGCTTGTTTTTCGAACACGATTTCAGTACTTCGCCAATAAAAATTTCCCAAGAATAAATTCACGTTGGCGTGGTGTGACAGTTTGGAGAGTGTGATGAGAGCTCAGGTGTGACCTCGTCATCCCACTGTGGTTCAAAATTACGTGGTGTTGTCCTCGGTTCTTTCCCTCCCGAATTGATCCCGGACCGTCGCCAGTAGCCTGTTGTGTTGCTCCAGTTGGGACGCTGATTTAATACCTACCTACCCAAGGTAGGTATTTTAATTAAATTATTTAAATTGCCGCTCCAAGAAGTCTAGCTTCAATTTTCTTCTACCCGAATAATTTAGCGTTGGAGAAAATTAACGTTAAATGTCACCAAAATGGCTATAAATCAAGTTCGATATTAATTGGAAGTATTTTATTCGTCATCCGCGCGGTAATTTGTTCATGTTTCCACTAAAAATCCTAAGAAAACGTCTTCCTAAAAATCTTACATTTTAATGCCAAAAAATTTCAAAATTATTTGGGCTCATTTGGACGTTTTTTAAAGCCAAATTGGGCGCTTTTTGCTTCTAGAAAACTGAAAACTCTGGATGGACGTGCCTATCGTTTCATAGCCTATCCTATCGTGCCTATCCTATCCTATCGGGCTGCCCTATATTCATTCGTTCTTTACAGGCTCTTTTTACAGCAGAAAAAATAGATTCCGGAGTCTTAGGTTTTACTTTTTTATTCTATGCCCTCAATTTCAAATATATTAACATATTTTTACATTTTTACGATTTGGATGCTCGGAATAAAATATGCAAATTTTATAGTACCTATACCTAATCGGGAGCTTACGGCCAAAAGAAACATAAAACGGCCTTATTACCTTAAAGAGACTAAAAATTACTCTTGAAACCTGCAAAAGAAAAAAAAAAACGTTTTTGAGATATTTCTACTTCAAATGTATTTTGAGAACAGATTCAAAATAGAACGATGTTAAGATATCTTCATTCTGGACAGCAAAATGTGCAGTTTTGTGAAAGCAACAAACAGTATATAGAAATTACAAAACACGAAAGCGATTTTATATTAAGAATTGAAGACATCTAAAGGGAAAAAAAACTTGTATAATCCCTTTTCCGCAAAATTATTCTTGTCTTTAATACATTTAATTTATTTGTACAATTACTGCTGGAAACGGATACTGGAGCCAATATCATGGGTTTCACTTTAATGAATAATGACGTCGTAACGTGTCCAAGACCAAACGAAATGGAGAAATTTAAAAACTATGTTTTCGTTCCTCTATCTATATTGTTGCTCAGCATCGTACCGAAAAACAACAAAATGACGGGTTCATAGAATTGTGGAAAGAAAACAGCATTTTGTTTGCAATACTTTTTATATTTTATATATTTTTAAAGGTACGTGTATAACGAGGAAATATTTTAGTTTGTTTTTAAGTAAATAGATCAAATGTACTGCATTTTTCTTATTAGAAAAGCTAAAAATTACATGCAAAATTAATGCATTATCGAAGGCAACAATGTTGTTTTCAAGTTTTTTTACATCACGTGTTCGGACGTGGCTACCAAGTTACTGCTTCAACTGAAACGTCAATTCTACGGGAAAATAGAGGCTAAATGTAAATTTGATGTACTTAATTTTACTTAACACTTTTGCCAACGATGTGATAAATCTCATGGAAGATCTAACGGACAACTTGTACACTTGTGAGCAAAGAATGTCCAGCAAATTAGGGACTTGGTAAGAAGTCCGTTTGGTTGCTTTTAGGTAATTTATTTTGCTATACGTGGACTAATTAGACAAGCCGGGAATTTTGGATTTAAAAATAATGGAGCAAATGTATCACGTTTTTCATGGAAAAATGGGTAAAAATCCTAGGTGGACGTGTAACGAAATATCTCAGGTGGATTTCGCTCTTTGACATCAACCTCTCCTATTTCACGCCTTCTTCAGGACTATAGTTTGCTCTTGTTGGAGATTGCAATATAACTTTACTCCTGAGAATTCATCTTTGCATTTGATTGCATGCACATATGTAAAATGAAATTTTGTTTCTATAAATTTTACCAAACATTCTAAAATCAACTATTAACTTTTCAACAATTCAGTGGAACAGCGTTGTAGAATCCTTGATGCAAGTCTCTGGAAGATTCTAAATCTTGTCTTCTAAAATTCTAAGGTTGAAACCTCAATTATTTTTTCATTTATACAATTGCCACTATTGACATGCTCAAACTTAGATCGTATAAAATCAAATTAACTTCTATCGAAAGATATGTACCTGATCTTTTAAGAGAACTTTTAGTCATGTTTGATGTTATTTAATTCTATATTCTTTAAGATTAATTCGCAAAACAATCTCGCATATGGATTTGTCATTAGAACTCTGAAGTCGAAAATTTTTTATTTCTAAAAATAAAACATTAGTTTATGCCAGAAAAATTGCAATTGTGATAGAAGCTTTGCGTGACGATGAAACATTGAAAAATTGCCTATGACCTTGTGGAGATCGTCTTCTGGCGCAATCGTGAGGATTTCATTTACTTTTGCAAGATCAAGTTGAATTAAATTCCACTGAAAACCAGTTTAGAACAACGTATGTATATGTTGTTGTTGCTCTGTGGCATTTATTCCCTTCAGAATTATAATTAGACGTAACATAAAAAGACAGTACTTCTATCAAAAAGAGATAGTTCAATAATGGATGCTAGCAGCTTAAGCGAACAGCGGACTTTCAAAACAAACTTTTGAAATTATTATCCTATTCTTATAAAATTCGCAGACTGCTTCCTACTAAATAGCCATTATATAAAGTTTGGTCCAAAAATATTAAGTTGTGTGGAAGTTATTACAGAAGACGCAGACAAGTATTTTGATAAATTATCAAAAATGAATAGTTCACATGCACATCTGTGTATTTTAATTCACATATTAGTTAGTACATACACAAATCAAATTAAGACATTAAGGTAAGTGTAGACTCAATTGTAAAAAAATGTGAACTAAAACTACAAATTTGCAAAAAAAGCATAGGTTAAACAACATTTTGAATCAAAAATTCAAAACTTGTGAGCATGATGAATTTCTCACTTTTACTTAGATATATACAACAGATTGCAAGGATTATCCAAAAACGGTTCAACCAAATCAACTAAAACCAGATGCACAAGTAACATTTCAAAATCAGAATGTCAAAAATTCAGATCGGAGAGTATAGTTGTATTATACTTATAAACTATTTGCTTCATGTTGTTATATATACAACTCTGTCAAAACAATCTTAATTGAAAAGTTCTTTCAAACACAAACCATTTAGCTTTCTACACAAGATTGATAGCGATTGAAATGTGTGCAAGAAATAGAAATACAATTTTTACAATGCAATAAGGGTTTTCCTAAGTAATTTCTGATATTAGTATTTTTTATTGTGCATCATTTATCCCCTACCTCTTGGAAACGGTGAAAAATGTTAAGATTTACTCTCCTCTATATCGTTGTATGGGATGTGGTAGCCCAGTTGGAAGAGTAACGGTTTAGCAACCGGAAGGTTGGGAGTTCGGAACTAAGTCCAACCAAACAGCGTCGTGTACGTGGGGACTGGTGCACGTAAAACCTGTCGTGGCCTTAAATGTCCTCACGTTGGCGTGGTGTGGAAGTTTGGAGAGTGGAGTTCCAGCTCAGGTGTTTACCACGTTGTATTGCTCCAGTGCGACGTTAATTAACTACCTACCTCTACATCGCAGTGCGTTTAATTTCCCCGCCGCTCAAACTCAGTGTTCTTACATCCAGTAACGGGAATTGAAAGTGATGTAATAGATATTACTTCAAAGTAATTTATTTAGTTTGGTGTTATTCTAACGACGATTTTTATTTTCTTTTATGCTTCTATCTTCACATTATCTTGTTAGGAGTGAATTGAAAATTTTTTATAGTCCTAAGTTGGAGCATATCCTTCATCAATGACAGTATTGTCTGCACTTCGAAATCTACCGTCGCCTTGTCTGGATGATTACTATAGAAACAGGGTTAGTTCATTTACAGCAGGGATGACATTGCTGGATATCTTGATTTATCTTGGCGGCGGAGAGATAGTTTGCTAGTAAAAATCACCTTAGTAACACGTAAGAATGACGACAAATGCACTTTCCCATTTGTCGTACAAACTTGGAAAGGAATATTTCAATCAAGGATTCTTTCAACTTCAGACTTCATGGATACGGTGTGCAAAATGAACTTCTCATTACACAAGATCTTAGGGAACGATATATAGCGCTATTAAGATACCAAGGATTGCATCTTCAGTTCAATAATAATCACTAAAATAAACATATATTTTTAAGTTAAACTTTTGTAGTGGTAGATAATTCTCATAGGAATCACTGTAAATAATCTATATATTAATACGTGAAGAAAAAACTTTGTACCCCTTTTTAAGCACATTGCACGCACGGAGGAGTATGAGATTTGGCATAATTTGCCACCACATAAGTTAGTATTGAAAGTTAATTGCATCGCTTTGCTGATCAGAAACCTAAATACAAAGGAAGCATTAGTCAATGGAACAAGAATGCGCATCAAATTTATGCATCGTAATACTATTGATTGCGAAGTTTTAACTGGAACCGCACGCAATAAGAGAATTTTGATTCCACGTATAAATTTAACATATTCCGGAACTATTTTACCATTTGACTTTCAAAGAACTCAATTTCTAATTATACCTGCATTTGCGATGACAATAAATGTCTCAAGGACAAACATTCGAAAAAAATTGGAATTTTATTGAGGCAGCCAGTTTTTACACATGGTCAATTGTACGTCGCAGCAAGTAGAGTTCGATCATTCGATGGTTTGAGATTTTATATTTCAGAATATAACGGTCAAGGGCATTTAGCAAACGATGAAAGAATTTTTACAAAAAACATCGTCTACACAGAAGTTTTGAATCATTAAATTCATTGTCGAACTATTTCGAGTTCAATGGACAACATTTATTTTTTTAACCACCCGTTTTTTTTGTTTCAATAAAAAATATATAAAAAAATACGAAGCACGTATTCCTTATTTCATTTTTTGGATTTATTTTTTATTTAAATTTTATATTATTTGAAAAAGATAGGCAAATTAACTGTGTAGCCTTGGCGAAAGCTGTGGCCAGTGTAGTAATAAAAAAAACCCAAGAAAATGTCAAACAACGCGTTATTGTTTCCTAGATATGGCTTAACCAAGCTATACCGCATTTTTCCTGTGACGTATTTGTACATGCTCGCAGCTTACGTAATAGAACAAAATTAAAAAAAATTATATGCAATGAATATAGAGGTATATTCTTTGACAAAAGAACCTTATTAACGTTCAAACTTAAAAATTAAATGAATTATGGTCGAATTTCGACCACTGGGCGACCACTAGTTTATATTAATTTGTCAAATAATTTAAAGTAATCATGTTGTTAAAATCTAAAACACAGTTTTTAAAACCTAAAAAATGAGTTGGTGAAGACTTATTTAAGATTTTAACACCTAAAAATCATTCAGGACCAAGTAAAAGAAGTTACTTACGTACATGTATAAAATTTCATTCGAATTAAGTTTGAATATTCAATAAGCGTTTATCAAGAACTGGGAATGTATTTAGGAGGTGAATGCATGAGGCTCGCGTATCTTTGAAATAATTTTAAAATTCAAAACCTAACTCAAAGAATGTATGTTGTGGGTAGTTACTAGAGGGCGCTATGTTCAAATCGTTTTCTTTTAAACTTCGTAATTCGCAAGTCGGATTTTGCAGGTGATGGAATATTACACAAAATCCAAGATGGTTGGTTGACATGCATTTCACACAGCTGGTGGTTTGAAGATTCCGTACTCGCCTATTGGGGAAGAGTTCCCGGTACAACCTTTGAACAGTTCTTATATTTCCATTGGTAGTCCACACGTTAGGTGAATACCAGCCATCTTGAAATTTGTGTGATGCTCCATCACGTACAAAATCCACTGTGAGAATGACGAAGTTTAAAATAAACGATTTCAAACAGCGCCCTTTAGAAGCTATGCCCAACAGTACGGGTTGAGAAATACACTGAAGATAGTGGAGAAGATTAGAACACCACCTTTTCATAAGTAGCATATCCCGCTATCCACCCCTTCGTATGTGGAAATTTTATAAAACTGACGATGCTACATCATGTTGGAAAATGATCTAATGGGCATCAAGAAACTTGTTTCTGAAAGAACATTTCAGAGAGCAACAAAAGAATGTTTATTTTTTTTCAGAGTTCAGAGTGCTTGTGACCAATCATTCTTTTCAATTAATGCATAAAGTTTCTGGTTTCATAAATTTCTTATTTCCATATGAATCAGTGAATTTTGCCGTGATTTGAAGTTCGATTCGTTAAAAAAATACATTTTTCTCTAATTTTGGGAATGTTTTAAAATCCGATGCTTCATATTACGTACTTTACGCCATGATTATCTTACTAACACCAATGTATAGCGCGACTCCGGTGCGAAGGAGATGACTTTGGGAATGTCCATCGTACAACGTGATAAACCTCGCGAGGGGAAAGGCTTGCGATACATACAATCAAGTACGACAATTGCAATATTTGATTATTTCTTTCATGAACTCGTTTTTACCTATATCATTTCCAGCCCGAAATGAGAAATTTGGAGCCAGATATCACACAAAAGACGCCAATAGTGGGACTGTATTATTTACTTTTAATCAGCCCTCCAATTTAACGAGAAGATTCGCTCAAAACCACAGATGACTACTTGCTGGTATATAACTATTCCCGAGAACATCTATTTAAAGTACCAAATATTTATATTTACCTGAAGACATTGCCATACTTCTTGCTTAAGTTATCCAAAGTCTTGTGGGGATCCTTTCCCAAAAATGGATGATAGCCAACAATGGGTAATCCCATCGGCCCTGGTGGAAGCGATTTCAGATTGAACCATCTGAAATTGCTATAGTAAACGAAGAACCAGCTGACCACGAAAACAGCC
This sequence comes from Meta bourneti, assembly GCA_933210815.1. Taxonomy (NCBI): domain Eukaryota; kingdom Metazoa; phylum Arthropoda; class Arachnida; order Araneae; family Tetragnathidae; genus Meta; species Meta bourneti. Next base: position 47,104,009 of record OW119928.1, read on the forward strand.
AGCACACTGTATACATAGTACGAGCTGTGTTGACTGAAAATTCCATCCAAAAAACTTCGAGTCGAATCAAGTACTTCCATCTTTGGTGAGCTCCAGCTAGAATTGAAAACCAAGCTTGGAAATAAATATATAAAGCAAATTTCAGCTTCCAATCGCCAAATTTTAAAAAAAATTTAAATTCTAATTCTTTATGCTTGATCTTATTTTTTTATTTCTTTCCAAAATCTAAACACAAGGAAGTATTGACGACGATCCATAATCAATCCCGAAAGGAAAGATCTGAGGACAACACCTCGTAATTAACCACTATCAGATGACGAAAATTTTATGAAAGGCATTATCTATCAAGATAAATATAGGTGGCGATAATGTTTCTGCGGCGATAGGTGTTTCCTATAAGTACGTGTTTAGGTGGCGTTTATAGGTAATGTACCTACAGGTGTTTCCTGTAAGAATGTGAGGTCAGTTGCTTGTCTACGTTTATGTTTTTAAGCACTTGGCCAGGAAAAATCTAAAGATTAAATTCCGTATTGATATAAGGAAATTCATTTATCAAAGCCAATTAGATTTAACGCCAAACATCGGTAAAACAGCGATAAACTATATTTTAAGGTAGTCCCGTTCTATATCACACGCTAGAGCATTTAGACAGCAGAAGTAAAATCCTTACAGACCGTCAGGTTTGTTTATTTATTTTGAAAATCTCTCTCGTAGTGATAGCAATTAATTTTGAAGATAAAATCAACCCCAATTACAAGTACCTTTAATTTCATGTTGTAGGAAACTAATCTTTATTTAATGAGAAAATCAGAAGGGAAAAATTCCACAGATGGTTTGTGGAGAAATTTTTTAAAGAAGAGTGAAAAGTGAGATATTTTTTATTAAAAAAATAATAATTACTGAAATTAACCTTACTGAAGTCAAAGGAAAATTTTATTTCAATTTATAAAGGTCAACTGACGTTTTAATATATATATATATATATATATATATACTCTCTTTGTTTTTTAATCCACTGCTGGACACGGCCGAAATATATAATTCCCGATTCGGAGAACAATAAAAAGATATAGATACCCCGATGTCCAAAATCAACATAAACCGAGACAATAACATCTCATGGTGGGAAGGGTAATATACCAACAAAAGGCATAACGATTGCAGCTAAAAATAGATAGAAAATTTTAAATTTATTCTTAAGTGCTAAGAAAGAAAATATCGGAATTTCTCAACAATATACGACAAAACTAAAAGCCGCAAGATTCAACGCCATAATTTCATAGAAAACGTCAATATCACGCAAATAATTATCTCAGCAAAAAATGGAATATGCGCTCAAGAAATATCTAATCTGAAAGACACTCAACGTCTCGATCAAGACTGAAATAGAACAAGGAAATTTATCAACGAGTTTCCTGCTTCACAACGTAGCAGCAGAAATCAGATACCGAGAAATAATCAAATAGGAAACGACCTTAACGTTTTGGAAAGTACAAAGATTCTTCAAAAGAAAAAAATCCGAAACAACCACATTCCAACGCTATCGTCCAGATAACAACCATAGGAACTATCTTACCCCAAAAGAATCAAATTGTGGTACACTACTCGAACGTTTTCGACTTTCATCGAGAGACCTAGACAATGTTTAAATTGTCATAAATTTGAAAACATAACCAAAAAATGGAAGAATACCAAAATATGCATAAAATGCAGTTTGCCCCATTGTGACCCTATCTGCAATAATCCAACCAAATATGCTAATTGCCAATAAAAACATCCAGTAAACTTCCTATCTTGTCCCAAAAGAAAAGAGGGGCCTCAGTAGCCGTTGGAAGAGCAACGGTTAAACAACTGGAGGTTTGCGAGTTCAAAACTAGGTCGAGCTAAACACCATCGTGTATACGGGGGCTGGTGCACGTTAAATCTGTCATGGCCTCAAATGTTCTCACGTTGGCGTGGTGTGGAAGTTTGAAAGTGGGGTTCCAGCTCAAACGTTATTCTTCGTCATCTGACCGTGGTACAAAATTACGAGGCGTTGTCTTTGGATCTTCCCTACCTTGATTGATCCCGGGCCGTCGCGAATAGCCCGTTGTGTTGCTCCAGTTCGGCGTTAATTAACTACCTTTCCAAAAGAAAAGAAGAAATCCAATTTCTAGAATTCAGAAACCTTAATCACTTGTTCATACAAGTCAGAAGATCCATATTATCCCCAAAACCGAAAACCTACAGTACAAACGTAATTAAAGATAACAACCAAGACATAAAACAATTCAAGATTCTGTTATTTTTCAGATACCTCCAAGGTCCCCAAACCTCAACTATGTGGAAAAGATTAAGAATGTTCAACAGAGAAGCATTGATGATCACGAATCATATCGTACAATACAATCATACCTCCACACCGTTTTTCCCATATTATGGTGCTTAGATATCAATAATCATATCTAAAGTATGCAACGAAGGTGCAAAGCGTTTTTAGAAATATGGAAAAACAATAAGGTACCAAGTTGTTAAAATGTACAATCTCATCATTTGTGCTATTCTTTCACTCTTAAGAAATGACATTTCAGAAATTAAATTTTGATTTCTTAAATTTTTGTACAATTTTTTTAAACATCTTACTAAATGTAGGCCTTTATCAATTTTTAGTCAAGATAATAGCTTCAAGTTATTTTTGCAATATCCCTAACTTTTTATGAGTAGTTTATTTCTGGTTAGAGAAAACGTTGGAAGATAATAATAAAACAAGGTTGCACCAATGATAATGAAACTACAATTAAAACAATAATTATCTGTACTTTCATTCACAGCGTTCCTGTTTTGGCGATTACAAAAAGCTTCTTTTTTTAAATATTAGATTCAGTTTCCTTAGATGTTTATATTAGAACGAAAAATTGGATTTATGTTGCGTAAAGGTAAAATTTCTCAATGCCTTAGAAATCGAATTGTTTGTAAACATGGAAAGATAATTCTTTCATGGTATATTAGAATTGTGAATGACCATTGATATTTCTTATTTTTCTATCGGTCGATTAGCTTTCGAAATATTGGACTATTCTTGTTGAAATTCTTTTTGCTTAAAAACATGTGAGCCATTACATGGTAGATAAAACGAATTTTTAAAATCGAAACTAATATAAAAACTATTCGGTTACATTATATTCATATTTAGAAAATTAATAAATTTCATTTCAAACATATATTAAAACAATATATCAATAGAAAAACAAAATGCTTTACAGTAATTTTGTATAAGATTTCGTCTTGAATAAATAATTGAAAATATAATAATCAATGTTCTCATTAACAGGATGATGTCATAAATACTTCAGATAAACATGCATTTTGTAGTAGAAAATTCCGCTTTGAATGAAAATTATGGAACTGTTACAGATAGTGTAACCAATGTTCTTATTTATAGGACTGATTACATATGAATCATACGTAAAGTTCTAAATAATTCAGAAAAATACACATTTTGTGACATAGAACAGTTTGTCTCCGAAGAAATATTTTTGGAAAAGTAACATATAGTGCGAATCAATGGGGATTTAATTTATAGGACAGTTTTTATATAAATTCTTCAAAGCAGTTAGAAATTAAAAATTTGCAAGATTTCGTGTCTGAAAAGTTCTAAATGACCTTCACTCACCTATTATCGTGTCTGTTCTTGAGTCACCTTCTTTTGAATGCTGTTCTTCCTGCCTAAAAGTCACACTGACTTCTATATTCCGTTGACCTTGATTTCTTTCATTGTCGAGGTTTCGTATTCGACTTTTATTGTTGTAGTTTTATGCAAATTAGTCTGGTCTCGAAAAAACAGAAGGGATACGGAGTGTGATTTGTCTGGAAAACCCCAACTTGGAAATTTTCGAAACAAGGAAGAAAGTATTCTCATCTTCTAAAACTGTAATCAGTGTTGCCGGATTGGGATGAATTGCGTTCTTCGGGATATTTTTAACCTTGCTGGGCCTATTTTGGGGCTAAAAAATGATTGCTATGATGCATCATTTGTGTATCAGGAGAATGGACTTCCCATACGTGTACTGCACAGAAACAATGTATTTTACATTTATCTTTCACGAATATATATTTTTGCAGTTCATACTATTCTGGAACAATAGAAGGAAAGCCAGGATCTCTTCTGTGGAATGAACTTTAAATCTACATCGATACAAAAAGAATGGAATGTTTGTACATTGAATATTTTTGACCCATTTAACGTTATTTATTCGTTTTGGGTCATTCTAATGCAAAATCAGAGGTTTCTGCGTTTAGTGTCTGTCTGCCTGTTTGTATATGTGTGCTTGTACTACGTACAAACAACTAGGTGAATTTTCATGAAACTTTGCATACTATGAGTACTCGCATTCATTTAGTGACTGAACTTCATTTTGTCAATCTGCCTGTCCGTCTTCCCATTTTTCGTCTGTCTTTGTGTTTGTGCAAGTATCACATGAATTTTATTCTACATATTTTAATAAAAAAAAATGTTATACATTTTATAAAAAAATATTTTTTTTTTCCATTTAATAAAAGAAATAATTTTTCCCATAAAGCCATTAATTGAATTTCCTTTGCTTACATATTTAGGCAAGTTTCATGTTCAAACATATAAGTAACTATATTAAATCAACCATAATTTGGTAGTTTTGGAGAAGCTGGATTGTTTTTTGAGCTTTGCGATTACTTGGATTATTTTAGCAGTACCTGATGAAAAAGCAATCGTTCTTTTAAAAAATATTTTTACGGAATTTAAATTCTAATACTTCGTTTATTTTTCTTTTCAAAACATAAATAATTTCCGAATATTTGGGACAGATGATATAAATAGAATAAACCATTTAATTTTGCAGTAGAGCAAGGTAAAAAGCATTTATTGTGTGTCCAATATTGCTAAAGACGTGTTTATTTTCTGGACGGCAGTGTATATTTCGATCAACTTTGCTCAAACGTCCTTTGTTTAACACACGTGATCATAGAATTTCTTTTAATAAAGAGAAGTAAAACATGCAGCACAAAACCTTTTGAACCAAGATTGGTAGCAAATCGAATTCATTCAAAGTATGTTAACATTTTGACATGGATTTCCTTTACAAAATGATTAAACTCATTAAACCTTAAAATTCTTTTCCATGTTACTTGGTTTCATTGAAAGCTGCAATCAATATGTTAGTAGCACCATCATTTTCATTCTAAATGGGTAAGGGGTTTCCATTCAAAACTACAGCTCTGAAATGAAAAAAGTGTTTTAAAGTGTAGCACGTGCTCAAAGAAAAGGAAACTCGTGTGCGTTGATCACATTTCAGTGATATTATTTTCTGTTTTTTTTTCGCTTGGAATTAATTTCACAATTTTAAATTTTATTCTATTTTTAGGAGAAAGTTGTGACAACTCTACGAGATCACGAGATAAAAAGAATCACGAATTAATATTTCCATCATTGACCTGGCATTTATTAACCACTTAAAGCACGAGTTTTTTTCGGAAAAACTGGTAAAAAATGATCGAGTTTTTTTTTGGACAGAAAATGAATATATATATATATAGGTATAGTGAAAGTTATTTTTTACGATTTCAATTGCGGGGGGTGGGGTAAAAGTCATAAAAAAATTATTATACAAACAAAGTGTAAACGATTTGATTACATGTTTATTTTCAATTTCAAAATATTAATAATAATGAAATATTAACTTCAGATTCACTTCCATCACTCAAGAGATCATCCTTTCATCGCTGAAACTTTCTGATAAATTGGCATATTCAAAATCGTCACAGTCGCTCATTATCAGATAACTTTTTCTAAACAAGTTACAAAAACACTTAGTAAAAATTAATTTATGGTTAATTGTTTACTTTTATGATATTTAACGTAATAAAAATGGATATATTACCTTTTAGACACCTAACAACTGCTTTATAACAAAGAATTCCTAACAAACTTATAGCTAATCATCAAAATGCACCACTTGGTTTACACAAGAAAAATGGTGCATAGTGATGCCATCTACGGTAAATAAGTTTAATATCCATCTATAAATAAGTGGTAAATCATCTATGATAAATAAGTTTATGCCATCTTTGGTATAAGTTTAATCTAGCCTATCTATTTTTACTAGAACGGAAGAGCGCCCGTGTGAGACACGGGCATGTGCAAATTTGCCGGTAACTCGCCCGTGTCAAACACGGGTAAATACGTTAAGCGGTTAAAGGTTTTCCTTATTCCTACTCGATTGACTCGATATCGGAAATGTCTAGCGACCACAATCCAATCATGATTGTTTCGACACTAATCAATCCGTACTAGGGAGCACTGGAGTCTTTAAACCAAACTGGGAAAAATTTTCCCAAGCTTTATCTAACATTCCATACAATACTCCCCCAATCAAAACAGAATCGGAACAACTTCTACCCTCTACCTTCTACTCTTCTACCCTCATAAACACAATAAATAGTACATATCTTGAGACTGGAAAAGTCGTGCATGAAACGCAAGTATATTACCTAACCAAACACTTAAGAGAACTCATCAAAATCAAAAATAGAGCTCGTGAAACACGATAGCGCACAAGGTCAGCCGCTGATAAAAGGTTAATGAATCGATCACAACAAAAGTTTAAGGACTCAGTTCATAGTCACACACAGCAATCCTGGAGTGATTACATTACTTCTTTTTCTGCGGAGGATGGGTCAGTCTGGAGAGCTATTACAAATTTAAGAGAGTATCTAATAAAATTCCGCCCCTTAAAGGGCCTGCTGGTATTGCATACACAGACACTGAGAAGGCCGAAATCATGACCGATAGCCTTGAGCTGCAGTTTTATCCAGCAGCATCAACAATCCAGGCATCTATATATATAAAATAGGATGTGTGTGTGTATGTGTGTATGTATGTATGTGTGTATATTTTCTATACAAATCTACACCGTTTGACCAATCCACACCAAATTTGGTACACTTATACTTTAGAACACTGCGGTCAGCATAGGCTAACTCTAAACTCCGTTCTATTGGCCCTGGGGGGGCTAAAAACTATTCGAAATCGCAATAGAAATAACATTGAGCATAGATTGATTGCTTTAGACAGCGATGGTTGCTTTACCACTGTTGATCGAAAAACAATTTTTTCCGAAACAAATTAAATTACAGTATTTATGTTTGAACTGACTTTTTAGTTCTTCCCATGATGTAAATAAATTATGGATATTTTATTGATGAAGGGAGAAAGAATATTTTAAAATATTTATGCTTGCAAGGAAATTCAAGGAAAGGTTTTCAGGAGTTCAAGGATTATTTTCAAGGAAAGTTGGTGTATATTTCGACCAACTTTCCTTAAATAATTTATTGAATACGTAATGATTTGTAGAATTCTGTTTCACAAGGCTTTTTAGGTAAGGCGTGTAACCTATTTTAAAATGTCCGGAATAGATACATGTGAATCCTCCGTTGAAAGCAGTGATTTTCTTTCTGAAAAATTCTGTAAAATCGACCTTCTGCTTTTTGAAAATTTTTTATCTATTCAGTTTAATTTGTCTACACCGATTACATTTATTTCTAATCCAAGCACCGTTATTCCGAAAAGCACAAACGAAAAACTCATTGATCATAAAAGCGTAATTTTGCTACTCGGTATCTGGCAGCACCAGAATTAATGTTTACTTTTTTTATAAAACTTTGTAGAACTTTCTAGAAAGTTGGGGAAACGGAAACTTCCTTGGACTCATGGTGGAGAACATTTCAGCACCACTCGATTCTTAGCTGGTCGTATTTAAAGGTAGCTAACTCGGTAAGTCTTCCAGTTTATCATCTTTCAGTGAATCTGGCAGTTTTATTTCGCTCTTTTCATTGTATAAGTGTTTCCTACTTTATTCGACAGTGATAGTGTACATTTTGGATTTATATTTCTAAACGGATGTAAGTACTAAATAATTTTATATTCGTTTTTTCGTTAATTTTAGCTTTTTATTGTATTCTATAATAGATTTCATTGCTCATTGAGAGTGTGCCTTTTGCTTAATTTTTTAAATAAGTTTAATGGGGGATCAGAATTAATGCTTTTTTTTACACCAGAATAAAAGTTTATTTTTTAGTATGATTTAGAATTCTGTGTTTGAGTATTTTGATTGACAGCTTTTAAGTAAGGCATTAATACTTTTTATTTGTGTTAAAAATTTGATATTCCTAAACTGATGTAAGTCTTCGCAATTTTAAATTTGTTTTACCATTCAGTTTATATTAGCTTTTTATTTTTATTGTATTCTATAATAGATTTCATTGCTCAGTGAGAGTGTGCCTTTTACTTATTTTATGAAATAGCTTTTTATTGTATTCTATAATAGATTTCATTGCTCAGTGAGAGTGTGCTTTTTGCTTATTTTATGAAATAGCTTTTTATTGTATTCTATAATAGATTTCATTGCTCAGTGAGAGTGTGCTTTTTGCTTATTTTATGAAATAGCTTTTTATTGTATTCTATAATAGATTTCATTGCTCAGTGAGAGTGTGCTTTTTGCTTATTTTATGAAATAGCTTTTTATTGTATTCTATAATAGATTTCATTGCTCAGTGAGAGTGTGCCTTTTACTTATTTTATGAAATAGCTTTTTATTGTATTCTATAATAGATTTCATTGCTCAGTGAGAGTGTGCTTTTTGCTTATTTTATGAAATAGCTTTTTACTGTATTCTATAATAGATTTCATTGCTCAGTGAGAGTGTGCCTTTTGCTTATTTTATGAAATAGCATTTCTTTGTATTCTTTTACAGATTTCTTTGCCGTAGCAATGCCTCCAAGAAAGCGGAAGGCGATCGGCCAAGTGCAGTCAATGGCTAAGATGATGAAAGATGAGCGTAGTCAAGAAACTTCCGAGGAGAGGAATCGAAGACTTGCGATTGCGAGAGAGCTACAACATCTAGAGCAACAGAGACGGCACAGCAGCGTGAGGCCCGACTACAGGATAAGAGAGATAGAGTCAAACGATCACAGATTGCGCACCATTTTAGCTTAGCATTGGAAGAATTCCACTACGATTCACATAAAGACTACTCACTGTATGCAAGTGTTACCATTGGGAAAATAGAAATGGTTTGTAGTTACTGTCAAGCCAAAAAATTTAAATCAGAGTCTACTGGTATTTGCTGTAAAAATGGAAAAGTTAAACTCTGCCAACTGGAACCACCACCACAAGAACTTTTGACTTACACATCAGGAGATACGTCAGAGTCGAAGCATTTTCTTAGTTGTTGGACAGCCCGGATTTCCGTCGACATTCAAGATGCAAGGGCAGATTTACCATAGAGCGGGATCGTTGCTTCCGCTGCCAGATCAACCACCAAAATGTCTACAACTATATTTTATTCAAAACGAACAAATTGAAACTGATCAGAGGTGCGCCTACATCTCGAGAACAAGACGTCAGATTGTGTTAAACTTACAGAGGATGTTTCATGAGCACAATAATCTTATTAAAACGCTTGAAACAGTATTGGAACGTATGCCAACAGATGAATACAAAGTAGTCATAAGAGCAGACCGAAGACCAGCAGGCGAACACGAGCGGCGCTTTAACTCTCCTCAAGCAGATGAAGTCGCGGTGGTTATATCAGGAGACGAGTTTCATCAACGGGATATCGTTATTCAACGACAAGGTGAATCATTGCAGCGTATTTCGGAAACACATCGATCTTAAGATGCTCTGCAGTACCCAGTGATATTCCACCATGGTGAAGATGGATATCATTTTAATCTGAGACAGATCAACCCAAGAACAGGTGAATTAACCAGCAAGAAAGTTTCAGCGATGGATTTCTATGCTTACAGGTTATTGGTTCGAGATACTGAGCACAACCACGTATTGAACTGCAGGCAATTGTTTCATCAGTTCATCGTCGATATGTACGCAAAAGTCGAGAGTGAGCGTCTCCTTTACATTCGTCTAAATCTACGTAAATTGAATGTTGATATATTCACCTGAGAGATGCTATATCAAATGAGGGAACGCTGAAAACCTCGGTGCCTTAGTCGTACTACCAGCTACATTTACAGGCAGTCCCAGGCACATGCACTAATACACGCAAGATGCTATGACGTACGTGAGGACGTAAGGGATACCAGACTTATTTATCATCTTCACCTGCAATCCCACTTGGATGGAGATCAAGGAGGTTCTTACCAATGGTCAGTTACCCAGTGAGCGCCATGACTTGATTGCGAGAGTATTTAAACAGAAGCAGTTGAAACTGCACTTTGCGCATCTTTCGTTTTTTAGAATTCTGCATTTAGTTTCTGTTTGTCTTTATGTCTTAATCTTTTACATATTGCAATATATTCAGGAATTAAATGTATATATTTGCGTCCGAAGTATATTGTAAAAGCTATGAAAAAGTTAAAACGTATTTTCCGTACAACTTAAATGATTGCATTTTTCTGTGAAAGAAAAGTGCTTATTCCAATTTACTTTTCAAGCAACATTTAACCATTTCAACCCGAGCAACGCCGGGTAATTCAGCTAGTAATCAATAAAGGTAATACATCAACCATTTTCTAAATTCTACACCTATTGACATCATTGAGCCTGACTAACCATCGGAAGTCTTGAACTACATTGGAAAGCGCAAACCAAAAAAGAGCCCTGGAATTGATGATATTTCTAATAAAATGTTACAGAAAGTTCCACTTAAAACGGTCCTTCAAATAACTTTTCTTATAAACTGCATTTTGTCACTTCGACTTTTCCCCGCTTCTTGGAAGACAGTGTTATTGTTCCTATACTAAAGCTAAATAAAAGTCCTGCTAAGCCTGATAGCTACAGGCCTATCAGTTTACTGACTGTACTTAGCAAAACAACTGAGCACATTATTAATGATAGGCTAGATAAATTTTGCCAAAGGGTTAAACTGCTTATTCCTCAGCAATTTGGCTTCAGAAAACAGCTGTCCACATCACATCGACTTCTCAGTCACAGAATTTATTAATGGATTTCAAATTAGAAATAGCACTGGTGCTGTTTTTCTTGATGTAGCGAAAGCTTTTGATTGAGTTTGAGTTAGTGGTCTAATCTGCAAACTGATACATTCGGCTTCCTTGCCTCACTTATGCATCTAATACATTCCTACCTGGCAAGTAGGCAATTTGTTGTTTGCATAAATAAAACATTTTCTACACGCCGTGCCATTCAGGCAGACACTCCAAAGGGCTTCATACAAGCGCCTTTATTATTTAACATCTTTGTGAATGACATAGCTAGAGGCAACTGTTCACTACGTATGTTTGCAGATGACACTGCAATACTAGCAAGAAGCAACAATCTGATTAATATATGTAAGACACTTACATGCTATCTATATTCACTTGAGTCCTGGCTTGTTGATCGGAGAATCTAAATCAATGTTGACAAATGTCAAGCGGTTATGTTTATTAAAAAGAGAAACGTACCAGCACCTGCCCAGCTGTTCAGACTGGATATTTCCCTGGCCCCCAATTTGTATATATCTCGGTGTCACTTTAGACAACCACTTAAAATGGAATAGGTACATCTCCCTTAGATCTAAATTTCTAGCTACAGGTAATATTGTATACCCCTTAATTGCTAGAAATTCGAAAATGTCGATACATAATAAAATGCTCATATGTAAAACCATGCTCCACCCAGTGATTAGTTACGTCTGTCAGGTGTGGGGATATGCAGCTAAGACCCACATAAACAAACTTGAAGCACTCCAAAATTCTACTCTCCATATCATTATGAACAGCCTATGGTATTACAGAAATACCAAAATAAGGGAACTAGTTATTTTAGAACTCAAAGATTTTTTTGGAAAAATTAGCAAAACTATTTTTCCGCTCCCTTCGTTGCAATGAAAACTTAGCTGTAGTGCAAATCCCCAAATATGACCATCGTCTACCAATTCAAAAAACAGTCCAAGAGCCATTATGAATTATGCTAAAAATGTAAACAATAACATAAATTCATACTTTTGATTTAAAATTCAAATTTGTTAAAAAATTTAATCTAATTTCCCTTTGGAAAATCAAGTAGTCTTCTAAGCCCCTTTTAATTAATTCATAATTTTAATACTACTTTTAACCCCAGTAGCCACAGGTATTCTGAACTCTGATATTTTCTGAGATCTCACTGGAGTGATAGGCTTGCCTACCGCTCATTGTAACGCCTTCTCCTACCACACCAACCTCCTTGATAACCTGACAAATAAGACTTTGCTACACTGTTGAAAGTTTCTGATAACCTAAACGTATTCGGAACACAAGGATTTTGTTATTTGGAGACAGAGGACCTTCGGCCCAGGAGCTCCACGGAAAATTCATTCTCAATTATACGAACATCTTTAGAATATATCTTATCTCTGACTTTATTTTAGTTTTTATTTCGTTTTGATTTCTGTAGTTGTAAATTTAATAAATATTTTTTAATAAATTGTGATTCCTATTCAACATCCACAACAACCACACAAAGGATTCGATTTGAAAGTGCCACGCAATTTAAAATAAAACAAATTTTAAATAGAACTTTGCCGATATAGAAAGAATATTAAAGAATATTGGAAAAAACGAACTAGGATTTTTGAAATATTAAAATCTTTTTTATCTCAATGAGAGAAGGTTAAGGTTGTCTACTTTACGAGTTGAATATTTAAGCAACTTATACTTGTTAGAAGCTTATTGAAAACAGTGGTTTTCTCTTTAAAAAATTAACCGCTGTCAAATCCACCTACCCTTGTTAAAAAATGGTAATCGGCTACATTTTCATGGTAAGGCTACATTTTCATAGAAATTATAAAAATGTCGAAAAGGGGCATTAAAAATTACTTTCCTGATACTTAAATGATGTTGGTATTTTTTTACGAAAGAGAAAATTGATTATTCTGATCACTTTTTCAATCTACAGTTAACCAATTCAGCCAGAATTACGCAGAGTAATTCTGCTAGTACAAACTAAATAAATAAATAACGCAACAGAAAATTTGCATAACACTCCTGTTGGATATCAGGATGCTTCCTTTAAAACTAAATATAGAGGGAGCCAAAGTTTTGGGGTCCTACTTTATTTCGGAAGTAATATCACTGCTTGTTTTCGAATGCGATTTCAGTACGTTATAAATAGAATTGAGATCACAAACTTATGATTTGTTTAGTTTTTTAAACTGAAAACATGGCGAACACATGGTTTGTAAACACACTGCTCCATGAAGTCTGACTCCAACTGCTCCACACGAATAATCGATTTAGTATCGGAGGAAATTAACGTCAACGGCACCAAAATGAAATTCGTTCTTAACAAGAAGTATTTTATTCGTCTTCCGACGGTTTGTTGATATTTCCACTAAAAATCTCAGAAAAGAAATTACTTTTTTTAAAATTTTAAAATTGTTTGGACTCATTTAGGCGTTTTTAAAAGCCAAATTGGTTACTTTCTCCTTTAAATCTGGTAACTGGCTGTAATAGCCGAAAGCGAGTTAAACAATTCAACAACACGATTTGAGACGAAGTCGAATCAATCGAATTCGAGTAATCAGGCTAAGCACCAGGGCCGATCTTAGTAAATGTGGGACTCAATTTGACCAATCTTTGTATCAAAAGTATCAAAAAATAAAGTTTCCTTAAATGACATTTTGGAAAGAAATGAAGTGAATAATTGACAATATATATTCTAAAATATGTGTCATTTAGAAAACTGAGATCATATTCTTAGAACTGACTTAATAGAACACAAAAGTGGAATCATTAATTTTTGAAATGTTTTTCAAATATTTATAACGGGAAATTCATGGATAATAAAAATAAAGTGTTTTGATAGTGAAACGAAGGGGCCAAAAATGAAAATCTTTAAAAAGAACCTTAGCAGTGAAGTAAACATTTTCAACTGCAACAGGGGGGGGGGGTTCCGTCCATAGATATTAAATAAAAACAAACTGAGCATTGCTATTGGGAGGAGCTTCAAAGGTGTGACCAACATGTCGTAGTCACGTGACTGCTCTGTCAAAAATTGCCTTGGTTGGCCGATTTGACCAACCGAGAGCATTTGGGTTACAGGAATTAAAATCTCCGTTTTCCGTCTGGTTTGTTTGCACTGAAAATTCTGTCATAGTGGTTGTGATCTACCAGTCTTCAACGAACGTATGGTTTGGCTAGAGTTCATTTCGTGTTTTGAAATATAAATGCAATCGGAAAATCGCACCATGTCAGATGCAAGCCATATGCTACTTGTGTTAAATACAAAACCTGTACAAAGCAAACACATTGAAGTGATATCTTTTCTTCAATAGTAAATGGTCAAAAATAAAAAAGATATTCTCTTAACAAGATGCAGAACCAAAATGTCAATCACCCCAAGCCCTTCTCCACCTATTCAACCTTCTAGACTATATTTTACTTCATTTCAAAAAATTCCAATAAGAACGTCATAGCCGCTTCCAAATTCTAAAAGCAAGTGGACCTCGGACACCCAACTCCAGTGAATTAATGAAACAGGCTTTCAAGAACAGATTCAACACCAGAAACTACATCCGATTTCTACAAACCAATAAACTCTAACGGAACTCAGTTGTACCACAACTAAAATCCGAACTATAGAGGCGAAGGTCGACAACGATGTCGGAACCATAAGCCTCAAAGCACACAACAATCTTAAAAACCCACTGATAATAAAAGCTTAATTTTGCTACTCGTTACTTAGAAATGTTTTGTGTTCCATCTTGATTCTGAATTTATGCATCTGAGTTAAAGCGAAACGAAATTATATTTCAACGAGTTCATGTTTCAGCCTTTTTAGGTATTATGAATGTGTTCTTTTTTGTTAATAAATTGTTTACACTAGTTTCATTCAGAGTATTTTTGGAATTTATTCCTTAGAACAGAGATTCCCAACCTGGGGTACGTGGCGGTCCGGTTGGGGGTACGCGAAAATAATACTATTAGTAATGGCGGAAAACACCTAAAAAAGGAATAGGCGTAATTGATTGATCATTGCCCCGCCCACCACCAATCATATCACGAGATTACGCATGTGCCCTCCCCTATCTTTTGTTGTTTCTTTCGTTTCTAGTAATTCTCTAGAAATATATCGAATCGTCTCAGAGCTTCTGGCATGGATATTTTTTTTTATCTAAAACGCGAATGAAAGCAGGCCATCATTTCAGTGTTCGATAGGGCACCAATTGAGTAACGTGAATTAATAGGCCTAGCTTCGTTCCTTTTTTATGAGTGCTTAGCTATTACTTTAATGTTTTACCTGACTGGGTGAGATGTCGAATCCGAGACCGTGTCGATTTATCGCCAAACATGGTAACCTTGTTGTTTTGATCCAGCTTTATGGCAACCCTATGCAAAAGGTGTTTCGCGTAGGAAAGTCAACGTTTTTTTTTAATGAACATACTGGCTTAGGACGCCATCTTGATTTGGCAACAAAAATTGCTTGGCGACAAACATGTCTCGGATTCTACATCTTTACCAAATGACTTTCTCTTGGTACTGTTTTGTGTCTCAAAATGTATAAGTAGTTGAAAACAAGTATTATTATGAGACTTCGGAACAGTCTGATGCTTTACAAGCGCAAGGGAGCAACAAGCAAGGGAACCACAACAAAAGTGCTCGTCGAAAAAAGAGATAATATTGTGATGAATACTTGTCATATGGATTTTCAGTAACGGGAGATGAAGACTGTCCAATGCTGTGCGTTGTTTGTGGAGACATTTTGTCGAACGGTGTCATGAAACCATCTTTATTAATGCACTATTTAGAGATAAAGCATCCAATTTATAAACATAAAGACATTAGTTTTTTCGGCGACTATCAAACAGTCCTAATCTAACATCTTTTGTGTTATCTGCAAACAATGTTCATGAGAATCCGGTTGAAGCATCGTACAGAATAAGTTACCGTATTGCTAAAAGCGGTATAAACCACACAATCCCTGAAAATTTGACATCTCCTTGTATCAAAGATGCTGTTCGTTGTATGTTTGGCGAAGACCATGTCCGAAAAATTAACAATATTCCCTTCTTAAATAATAGTTTCTCGAAGAATTAACGACATGTCTGACGACATTGAATCTACAGTAATTGAAAGAATAAAAAACAGTCCCTTCTTTTCAATACAGATGGATAAAAGCACTGATGTTTCCAATCTGGCAATTTTGCTTGTTATTGCAAGATATTTACATGACAACGTGCTTGAAGAAAATTTTTTACTGTGCTATCCTCTCTCTGAAAGATGCACAGGCGAGATTATATTCAATGCCATTCAGGGTTATTTCTGTTAAAAAGGTATTGTAACGTCTTGGTTCACGGGTAGCTTAGACTAGTTAACATTCAAAAGTATCCGTTTCTAGACTAATTATTTTATTTACAACTTTGGTACAATTAGTCGGTAAAATGAATGAAGAGTTCATTTAAAGATTGTTCGTTGGAAAGTCCAAAGTTTTATCGAGGCGCTTCTTATGGCTGCTGGCGAGCCTCTCACAAATTACTCGGAGGAGTCTAATTCACGGCTACGGGCGAGCCTTTCTCAATAAAATACTCAGGCGAGTATAGAATCCCAGGGCGGGATAAATCAGCCTTGTCAGCTCTGATGAGTTCTCCCAAAAGATGACAATCTTTCGCCGAGAGTGAACGGGTGTTCACTTCTCGTTCGACTTTCGTCTCTGTCTGCTCATCCTCCTCTCTCTTCTGTTCTCGTCCTCTAAAGATCTCAAAAACTCTATATACGTATATCGTGTGCTTCTCGACTCCTCCTTTTCGTTTCGGGTCGGCCTCTTAGTCGGTGCTGGTTGGCTGTTGAATATCTCACCATCTTCGGACCTTCCCGAATGGCTCTCGCACGTTGGCCTCTCCCCTTGACTTTTACGTCAGACTTCGGCGGACTTGAAAGGGGACCATAAACCCTTGTCGGCAATGGTCATCGTAATTCATCTCCGTACCTTTTTGTCTCGAAATGTCATAGAGAGCGACAGAAAGGCGCCTGCCTTTTGTTTCGAAGCCACCGACGATTTCGCCCCTTGGAATCGGTACTGCCGTTAAAAAGCTTGTCTCGGGGTGGTCGATCTTTTCGGCACGATCGCCGCCAGATTATCAGCTCCCCTATCTCTTTCGGCTGCCGTGGTGGTCGTTTCGGTGTGGTCTTTTCCTTTCGGCACTTGATCCGCCGGCAAGATTGTCAGTTTCCCTAGCCGCCGTTACAATATTGATTGGACCAATTGCTTTGCACGGATGGTGGAAAATCTGTCTGGCTGTTATACAGGCTTATGCTATGGTCGCATCAAAGAAGTAGCTCTCCATGTAGCTTGGAGCCATTGCTGTATTCACAAAGCCTAGCGTCCAAACCCCCTGACACATTCATTGAAGGAAGTACTCAATCAATCTGTGAAAATTTTTAATTTATTAAGGCCAATTCAATAAACTCCAGAGTATTCAAATCTTTGTGTAAAGAGATGGACAGCCTCCACAAAACATTACATTTGCACACTGAAGTGAGGTGGCTTTCACGAGGAAAAGTACTCACACGATTGTTTGAATTGAAGCATGAAGTTCAACTTTTTTTGAAGACCACCCTTTTCAGTTGAGCTCTAAGTTTCATGAAAGCGAGTGGCTTCAACAGCTTGCATACTTATCTGATATTTTTTCAGAAATAAACTCAACTTAGTATTAAAGAACAGTTCTATAACCGTCTTTAAGGTGTGATAAAATCGAATCTATGATCAAAAAATTGGATTTTGGGGAATCTTATATCGAAAAAGACCAGTGTGAAGTTTTTGAGACACTTCTGTTTCTCATCTGAAAACGAGCTGAAATTGTCAAACGAAGTATAATAACTCACTTAAAGGGACTTAAGGTGTCCTTCAGATAGTTTTTCCCAAAGCGAAATAGTGAAGATAACTGAATTTCAAATCCATTCGACGAATTGTTCTTTCAACAAGCCGAAAAATTATGAATTTCTGAAAAAGAAATGTTGATTGAACCTTCGACTGATTCTTCTTTACAATCTGATTTCAAAAAAGAAATCTCATTAATTTCTGGGTAGCAGTGAAAGAAGAGTATCAAGAGCTGTTATAAAGCAATAACATATTTATCGCCTTTCACGAACACATAGCTTGTCGAAAGAGTATTCTCGTCTTATGGTATATTAAGAATAAATGTCGAAATTAGCTTGATGCTGCTCCTGACTTGAGATAATATTAATTTAAACCTGATTTTAAAAACTTAGCTCCATGAAACAAGCTCAAGGATTGCATTGAAATTCGTGAAGGTCACGTTTGAAAACTTGCCTATTAAGATGAAAAATTGTGAACTTTCATCATAAGTTTATGTGATTGAGAGAGAGAGAGAGAAAATTACTATAATGCTATTTGTTTTGATGTTAGGCTGTATTTTAAAAAATTGTAAAATGTAAAATCAAAAATAAAAGCCTATAAGTGTCATCAATTTGAGTAGTTTGATTAATTTGCTAGCTAACGTAAAAACATTACTACCTAACAAAAACAAACTTTTTGCGTAGAGGGATGGATGAGAAGGGTTATGAGAGAAGGGGGTACTCATAAATGAAAAGTTTAATCAAAGGGTACGGGAGAGAAAAAGGCTCGAAGTTGAAATGCGATAAATTAGCTTGCATCTTCGGTTTTCAGAATTCTGCATTTTTTGAATAATAAATATAATTTCTGTATGTTGAGCTGCTACTGCTGCATTTATGTTTCATTATTTTAGGAATTGTAAATAAAGTATTTAGGATTTAGATTTTAACCAATTATTTATATTTTGTGCCCAATAACGCTCTATACGTGAATTCATGAAGTGAGTGTTGGAAGTGGACAACAGAGGAGGTTTGAGCTTGGGAGGGGGCACTAAGCATGGTCGATGAAAACTAAAAGCTGTGATGGTCATGCGTTTAGTATCCATGTAATATGGAGGGGTTATGTATCTCAAGGATCCAGCATATCAAAATACTTTTGTCCTCAACAAAAACTTAACTTTATTACAATACCAAAACAGATTACACGGAATTATAGCAACTAGTGGTCGCCCAGTGGTCGAAATTCGACCATATTTCATTTAATTTTTAAGTTTGAACGTTAATAAGGTTCTTTTGTCAAAGAGTATACCTCTATATTCATTGCATATAATTTTTTTGAATTTTGTTCTATTACGTAAGCTGCGAGCATGTACAAATACGACATAGGAAAAATGAGATATAGCTTGGTTAAGCCATACCAAAAAAACAATAACGCGTTGTTTGACATTTTCTTGGTTTTTTTATTGCTATACTGGCCACAGGTTTCGGTTAATTTGCCTATCTTTTTCAAATTATATAAAATTTAAATAAAAAATAAATCCAAAAAATGAAATAAGGAATACGTGCTTCGTATTTTTATATATATTTTTTATTGAAACAAAAAACCGGGTGGTTAAAAAAATAAATGTTTTCCATTGAACTTGAAATACTAGTTCGACAATGAATTTAATGATTCATAACTTCTGTGTAGACGTTGTTTTTTGTAAAAACTCTTTCATCGTTTGCTAAATGCCCTTGACCGTTATATTCTGAAATATAAAATCTAATCGAATGATCGAACTCTACTTGCTGCGACGTGCAATTGACCATGTGTAAAAACTGGCTGCCTCAATAAAATTCCGAAAATTTTTTCGAATGTTTGTCCTTGAGACTTATTTATTGTCATCGAAAATGCAGGTATAATTAGAAATTGAGTTCTTTGAAAGTTAAATGGTAAAATAGTTCCGGAATATGTTGTTAAATTTATACGTGGAATCAAAATTCTCTTATTGCGTGCGGTTCCAGTTAAAACTTCGCAATCAATAGTATTACGATGCATAAATTTGATGCGCATTCTTGTTCATTGACTAATGTTTCCTTTGTATTTAAGTTTCTGATCAGCAAAACGATGCAATTAACTTTCAATACTAACTTATGTGGTGGCAAATTATGCCAAATCTCATACTCCTCCGTGCGCGCAATGTGCTTAAAAAGGGGTACAAAGTTTTTTCTTCACGTATTAATATATAGATAAGGATTACACGCCCCTCAGACAATCGACCTAGCACGCCAGAGTCAGACGTTAATCTCCCCTTTAGTCTACTCCCTCTTGATCAGGGGAGTATGGCGCGCCCTCTAGAGAGAAGGGCTAACGCTACAATCCACGTGGTTGTTCGATAGCCAATCGACACAAGTCGATATCTGTATTGGCCTTAAGTGTCCTCACGTTGACGTGGTGTACGTCGCAGTTGCCGTGCCCAAAAATGATAAATCCACTTTCAATTACAGAAAATATTAAATCTCTTCCTTGGTAGATTGAGAGCCAATGCCCATTTTGCAATATTTGATGACACTTTTTCTATTAACCTGCTTTACCTTGAAGTAGAGCTAAAAATCATCAAATTTGAATCGACCCTTTTTCTATCAAGGTACAGATATACAACTGATCACACCCCAGATTGCACTTTGATGAAACCATTTGCATAAGTATCTGTAATAACGTTTCATAATTGTTGAAAGCAATTGATCAAAATCACATTCCAAGTGTCTTACTGGCATTTAATTCAGATTTCCAATAAAGTCCTCATTAAGTCATGTTTTAGTTCCTAAGCGCTATTTCAATTGCAGCATATTTTACTTGTTCGAGAGACAACTTATCAGCCGCCGACGTCTAGTTTTACTAACATTTTACTATCATTTCACTGCCCTTTCTTTGTCAAACTGCTGATAAGGTTTGGAAATATATGCATTTTTATTTTGTTGAAGTTATATCTCATAAAGGTCTGCCACAACCAAGGCACGTGCGAAGTAGTAGCAAAAATAATCTCCTCTTAAACCTTAATTTAGTAGCAATTTTAGTTGCTTAGATACAAAATAAATAAGCTAAAACAGTATTCAAATCCAGAATGAAACAGACGTTAAAGAACTCGTCAAGAAATTTAAATTTTGATATAAAAACCTAAATATTTTCTTAATATGAAATTTGAATTTCTAACAAAGTCAAAATTAGCAGAAGCATTGCTAGCGATTGCGTATACCAATGTTGACAAACAGTAGTATTTATATTGAGAGATTTTTACTATAGCAGAATACGGCAAGAAAGCATAAGTAAACCACTTCACTGATGAATTTATTGCATCTTTATAAAATGCTATTATAGTTTTTCTTTCTAGTAAATTTTAGGGTACCTTTTTGTGTTCGTTGTTTAGTGCAAATATAGTACATAAGGGTATTAACAGTTAATTTATTCTTTAGAGCACTAATCAGAGCAGTTATTTTGAGAATATAGAGTAACCTGATGTGTTAAGGAGAAGCAATATAGAAAACTTGGAATAAGTTTAATAAATTTTTGATACTGGTCATCTTAGTCACTTAGGAAAATCTGGTCAACTTTGAACAGCTTCGATGCGTTTGGGAGCAGATTTAAATTAAGCTTTTAATAAAAATAAATGTAACGCAACTAAAATGAAATATTTTGCACGTTAAATGTATATTTAATTATACTCAATCATTCAATGTGAAATCTATATTTCTATATATGTGACTTTTTTAAAAAATAAAACTGTTTTCTACTTTGTATTAGACAATTTCTAACATTTCAGAAGTCTAGAAAGTCGGTGTTTAAAATTTTTATCAGAACTAAAAGTAAAGTATTGAATCATTTATATTTTTTAAATCTCTTGTACCATTTTTTGTCTTCTAAGTCTATCTTGCATGAGAACCGTCACTTATCACTTAAAGAAATATGAAAAAACTCGGGTTCGAAAACACTACTAGCAAAAATGTTAGTTAAGGCTTTACAAGTTCTTAGCATCTGAATGCCCTTACTGACAATTTCCCTTCCAGAGTTTATGGAGAATTAAAAAGAAGTCTTCAAAGACCATAAAACAAGCTTTTAGAAGAGTTATGAAAAAAGTTAGGTAAAAAGTAAAGGAATAATTTTAAAATTCAAAAATAATTCTATATGAAATGTGTATCTTTTAAAACAATATATATGTTCACACTTTGGCCAATGAATTAGGAACATGGAATCAATATTTTATTGAACCTCCTTTTGCGCGGATAACAGCATGCATGAGTTTAAAAATAAATTCTACAAGGTTCTGAAGTGCATTTAAATCCAGAGAATACCATACATTGGATACACAGACCTCAAGATGCTGTAAAGTGGATGGCAGAGGAGATTGCTGTCGGATGCGCCTTTCCAACATGTCCTACACGTTCTCTACAGGGTTAAAATCCGGGCTTTGCTGCCAGGGGAAGATGTTGGAAGTCAGATGGTCCGTGAACCACTCTGAAAAGTTACATACGCGATGTATGGTTGCATTATCGTCCATGAAAGATCCATCACCTTCAGAATAAAAATGCAACATTGCAGGATGCACTTGATCTGCCAGGATGTTCAAGTATTGCATGGCTGACTGTATACCTTCCAGAAACACCAGGGGACCAGTTCCAAACCAGCAGAACATGCCCCACACCATGATACTCCCACCAGACACTTGAACTGAGCGAACAAGGCAAGATGAGTTCATGGCTTCATGGAGTTTTCGCCAAAATCTTACTCCTTCCGTCGGTGCAAAACAAGGTGTAGCGTGTTTCGTCTGACCACATTACGTTTTTCCAATCCTCAGATGACCAGTTACGTCTTTCTCGACACTACTGTAAGCGAACTCGGACGTTACTCGTAGAAATTAGGTTTTCCACACTGGCGGACGAGCCTTTCTGTCAGTTGCAGCACAGTGGAGTCCCTTTTCTGCCGTACAATCAGTCTGAGACGACGCCCATCACGGCCTTAGTTAATTGTTTTAGACTCGCAGTTACCTCTTTTGGACAAGGATTGTAGGTTCTGTCCAACTTTTAAACACCTTCGAAATCACAGCTTTCGAGAACCCAGTGAGTCTTCTGACTTGGCAATCGTGGCTCCTGCTAAACGGGCCCAAAATAAGTCCCCTTTTAAACGGTTAAGGTCTCGTTTTCCCCATTCGGCTTCGTTTCTCGTGAAATGTACATGTACTTATACCGTAAATTTGATTACGTGTGTCGATATATATATATACACACTGAAACAGATGCCAACCTTTAGTTGTCCGTATCAGTGAGATGGTTGATTTTTACGGAATTTTAGTGATGTTTTCAGTAACGATAGCTTAGAATTTCATAAAGGTTATTACATTTTAAAACTAACATTTAAACATAATTAATAGAATTAATTGTGCCTTAACAGGCATTGCTACAGACGAAAAAGTATTTTATTCATTCAAGAAAATCTGGAACTAGTCTGAGTTACTTATAATTACGTTACAAAATTCAGTAAATATGTGATTTATCATTGACATGAACGCACATGGTTTCTGAGACTCGATTTCTTGGCCAAAATCCATTTTTAAAATGAGTTTAGACATGGACCAATATTGAAAGCAAACAATCTGAAGGTCAAGGTCTTTATGTACTTTTTTGCTCCAGCGTTTCATTTCCATTCCAAGAGTAGGGTTATTGGGTATCTGTTATGGAATGGAATGTAAGATTTTATGACGCAAGGTCCACAGATGGACAAGCTGCGCCAATATTTGATAAGAAAGTTTTAGTTGTCTGAAAGTCATCGAGCGTATACTAAGTATGAAAGTAGGCTGTTGCTTTGTTTTTCGACCTTTTGACTTGCCGTAAGTTGCTTCATTATCCTATAAGTAATTTCAAAAATCTAAGAAAACATCCGTAAGTCTGTTCATAATATTTAAGGTGCAGCTGTGATGATTTGGATATGCGTATTTTTGTTTTGTAAAATGTAAATAAGAATATTCAAAGTAACATAAAAATGGCGGTGTTTGGAGGTCATAATCCTTACATGGTTGAATTCAATGCTTATCAGTGTTTAATTTCATTCAAAATTTTTCCTGCGATACTTGCTAACCTTGAAAAAATTTCACTTCCTTATAGACATGCAACATTCCATCGACTGAGCAGGAAATAAAGGAAAACTTCGTTGTTTGTCACACTTTCGATTAAAGATGGTGTCGAGCTATTCGGAGCAGGAAGCTTCAATACTAAAAATTATGCCAGACTGAAAGGAAATTTTGTCGTGGAAATGGACAACCTGAACTATCAACATCTTCTGGTTGTATTGAAGTATCTGGTTGATATGTATTGAAGGTAGATAGGTAGTTAATTAACATCGCACTGGATCAACACAACGTTCTATTGGCGACGGTCCGGGATCAATCCCGAAGGGAAAGAGCCAACGGCAACGCCTCGTAATTTGAATCACGGTCAGATGACGAGAACATCTGAGCTGTCACTCCACTCTCCAAACTTCCACACCACGCCAACGTGAGGACATTTGAGGCCACGACAGATTTAATGTCCCCCAGACCCCGTGTACACGACGGTCTTTTGCAGGACCTAGTTTCGAACTCGCAACCCTCCGGTTGCTAATCCGCTACTCTTCCAACTGGGCTACCGCGGCCCCACATGTATTGAAGAAGCGAGATAGTGATTTGCAAATCGATAAACTTGATACGTTGAAAATATCTCTTCCAAAATCATATAAAGTATTGCTTATAAAATACAATCTCTTGTGACTAAAGTTGATAGTTGACTCAATGTTCTGACACGAAATCAAGCCAGACTCGTGTTCTATATCCTCGAAATTTTAAATAAGTTGAAGAATTCAAAACGGCAAAATTATTTGACCCCAAACCAAATACTTTGCACTATGACATGTCCTATACATGCTTGGATTCGTTTCTTCGAATGTATACTTCATATATCATATCGATATGACATGTAAATGGCAAGTTAGAGGACCCAAAATAAAACATTCAACAGCAGGAAAAAATTGGTACCAGAGCATTTTTAACGTCATTACATTTATACATGGACAAACCGAAATCCAATATACTTAGTTGTAGAAGCACTACACGATGAGTATTTAGACAGCAAATCTTTTTCAATAATTACAGATGTTGATGAAAACTTAATCAAAAATTTCAAAATTATTTTAATTTGCCTCTCCTGTCAGTATCAGAAAAATGCACTAAAGTTTGAATACTATTGTCACACAACTGGATTATTCCATGCAAAATGAGCAAATCGGCTGTGGCCGACATATCACCGATTTTAATAAAAATCAGTTTTTAATGTGATCCCATAGTAATGAGCAAATGTAAAATATTAGGTTTCAGATATCTGAATTTTGTTAATTATTGACATTTAAAGTTCAAGGTCACAAATTCAGATTTTCTAGCACTAGACTTGGCCTGTTTGCGACCCTATATTTCAATATGTTATTGACACAAATTTAAAAATTTTATATCGTTACATTCTTCAGAAAAAAGGAAACGTCAGAATATAATTTAATAGCCGTCATTGCTGAATCTGAGGGATCGACGAAAATAGAAATTTTGCTAATTTGCTACAAATTTCAAATTGCTCAGGTATCTCTAGAAATGGAGAAAAGCAATATAAAAATTATTCTTAATGAAGTCTTTCCTAACAAATGGCGTGGTGTAATTTGGCGATTGTGTATTACTACTCCTTTATAAAGAAAAGAAACATTTAAAAATAACATTATGGAAAAATACGATTCTTAAATTCTTAAAAGTGCCTATTTCAATGTGAGGGAAAGCTCCGAAAACATCAAAACTTTTCAACATAAAAGAGCAAGATAAGGTATAAGGATAAGGTATAAAATTTTCATAATTGCAATTTGATAATTTTTGTCTCGGAAAAATTTTTAATTAGACGTAAATTTTACTTTTTTAGGCAGCTGATAATGAATTATAACCTCCGATAATATAAAAAATGCGGTATAAGAATGAAATATAACTTTTATTTTGGTGTAAAATTTTACATTAAATTTCTTTTTAAAGACTTTTTTTGCTTAATCCAAGGAGTGTTTCCATCAGTGAAATAATTGGGTGGAAAGTTAATTTTGATAGAAGTCTTTTCAATTTGATTTTTCCTTTGGAAACGTAAGTATTAAATACTACTACTTATGAATATTAAATGCGTTTTGTCAATATTAAGCATTATTAGTCAGGTAAACATTAATTTTGAAAGTAAAAAAGAATTTAAACCCGATTCTCCCAAATGTACATAACTCACGAATCCTTGTTCCATATTTATCACAATCACTAGTGAAATAAGTAGATTTCAAGAATTCTTCAACATTTGGAAAGTTTCAATTTCAGCAACTACGAAATTGAACGAGACTGAACTACGAAATTGAACATCAGATAGAAAGTGAAATTGAAAAGACAATCAAGTAAAAGTTTTAAATGTTTAAGCCTTTTCAATTGTGATTTGATGTCCTGCTTTTATAATTTCCTTCAAAAGTTAAAAATTATTTGGTACTTCATTGTTGATTTGGATTTTCATTGTTTCTATTATTATTCTCATTGGAAACGAGTAATATGCATAGAATGGGAAGGTATTGGTATTTTTCAATTAACGTCACACTGGAGCAACACAACGGGCTATTGGTGACGGTCCGGGATCGATCCCAAAGGGAAAGACCGAAGACAACACCACGTAATTTTGAACCACGGTCAGATGACGAGGCAACACATGAGCTGGCATCCCACTCTCCAAACTTCCACACCACGCCAACGTGAGGACATTTGAGGCCACGACAGATTTAACGTGCACCATCTCCCTTTGTACACGACAGTGTTTTGGCTGGATTCGAAGTCGTAACCCTTCGGGTGCTAGTCCGTTACTCATCCAACCGGGCCACCGCGGCCTTAGAAAGGGAAGGAAATGCTATGATTGGCGAAAAAAAATTGCAGGTAGGGCGATACTGATGGAATATAACCCGTCATAGACCTATCCGAATAGTCGTTTGGCGACGAGTTTGGTTTTTCAATTGCCAATTGATCGATGGTCAAGAACGTGTTTTTGCGTTTTACTAATCTCGTTACTGTTGCTTGGGGACTGAAAATACAATCCTGAATTCTTTTTTTACAAGTAATTGATATATTAAACTATATTTTCCCAAAATATAGTTTCCGTCAGAGCTGTCCTTCATTTCATTTTATGTGCCTATTTTAAGTGGAAAACCGTCTATAATTTTCCTTTGCTGTTTGAAAGAGGAAGGAAATAAAAGCCGACTTCCAAACTTCAGCAGTAGTTTTATCATACCTAACACTATATCTGGCATGAATTTTAACGATTCATTTAAATTCCTTTAGCCCATACAAACCTTTTTAATTCTATCAAAATCGACTATTTTCCATTTTTCGTTGCTAATTTTTAGCTTAAATATGATGTTTTAAATTGTTGTTTCCAAATAGATAATTCTTCATAGATTACAAAAATATGAAATATTGTTGTCTACGTTAAGTAGTTTTTGAGAAAGATCTTTAAACATGCACCATCAAGCGATTTCACAGCTGCTCTTCAAAGTTGCAAGTCCTTAAAATGTCTAAAACTTCCAAATATTTCATTTTGAGCCAAAATATTTTGGATATCGTTATTTATGCATAAACTTAACCCGTGTAGCAAATTTCATGAAAATCTGTCACCCTACGGCCACAGGTTTTTCTGACTTTTGCTCATTTCACATGGAATGATCCAACTGCTAAGCTATACATGGTAAAGTACTCCTGGTGGTGCTCAACCAGGAGTAAGCACTTCAGTAACTAAACATAAGGGTCTTGTGCATGGTCGACAGATAATAATACTTTATTACCAGTAGATTATTTCGAAGGATCGGAAGCAAAAATAAACTTTACAAGCAATAGACAATTCCATTCCAGAAAAACTAGTAGGAAAAATAATACGGATATTTTAAATAGAGACATCAAATCCTATGATTTCAAGTATAAATTTACAGAAACGAATAAATCGCCATGATAAACTAAAACTTCCTACTGAAGTAATTGATATTTCTCTAGAGCCAATACCAGAAGCTTCGCAATCCTCAATCATAGAGTATAAAGACGACGTTTTCTTACAGTAGATAATACCTGTTAATTTATTAGATGCATTATAATTAGAAAATGAAATACAATAGATTTGTTGTACATAACTAAACTTTATTTGACCTAAATTGGATTAATTAGCAAACATTTCAAATAAAATGTACCTTAATTACTTTAATTTCGTGTTTCAAGGAAAACTAATTATTTTTCCACAAATGTCCATTATTAATTTTGGGCAAAAATTAATATTTTACCAAAATTGAACAAAATTTAATTCATTCTTTAATGACTTCAATTTCGTTTTAAATATTCAGGTCAATTTTTCAGTATCGTAGTTCCAATTTTGGCCAAAAAAGTGGTCTTGGAAACCAGTGCATCAACAGCCATTATTTCAAACCCATGCTTATGTAAGCTACCTTGTTTCTGACTATAATCAATATGCAAAAAACATAATGCAGAAATGCCAACCTCCAATTTGATGGTTCAGGAAATCCGTAGTGACTTAGGAATATTTCCCGTAATATTGTGTTATTAATTTTTTTTATAAATGGGACATTTTAATCAAGGTTAAGGGTACAAGGTAACTATATAAGCAATACACATAATATTTTTAGTTTTGCAGTTTTCTTGGCTGAATTAATTCTTTAGAAAACTAACTATTCTATTCTCAGAACCCAATTCAACTATTCTCAAAGAAAACTTCAATGTTCTTCCGCTACTGTAAGTACTTTTCAATGCAGGTTTTCTCTAAAATAGCTCTCTCTCTTATAAGTACACACAAACAGTAAAAAAAAACTGCCTAGACT
Organism: Meta bourneti; assembly: GCA_933210815.1. Taxonomy (NCBI): domain Eukaryota; kingdom Metazoa; phylum Arthropoda; class Arachnida; order Araneae; family Tetragnathidae; genus Meta; species Meta bourneti. The sequence continues at coordinate 47,132,732 of OW119928.1, forward strand.
CGGTGCTTTGACTAGAAAAATTAAAAAATAGTATAAATTACATACAGAAATTTTTTTTTAATTTTCAGAATACATACAAGACAACATTTGGTTCACGGGAACATTGGTTCTTATAATGAAATACAGCAAAAGGGGAAATATTCATTTGTATGAAGGATGCATATTGAAAATTTTTAATGTTAAAATTATAGCAGTTTCATACGAATTTTTCAATCGAACACGGAAGTCAGTTCTAGTCATTGACAATTGTGCGATTTAAAATTTTTTTACTCAATCACTGCTAGCCGTAGTTTTTCGTTGAAAAGGTAGAATTTTAGTAAAAATACTAGTTAAAGTTGCGGCCTTATAGCCCCTACATTTTGCTCCAACTTTCGAATTTGGGCCACAGTAGTTTGTTTTATTTCTCAACGCAATAATTTCACTACCGCTGTAATTAAATTAAAGGTGAAAATCCGGAAAATTCATAATGGCATCTCTGCTGAAAGCAATTTATGACTTCGTTCCAATTCTGGCAAAATTTTTCCAAGTGTTACTTATCAAACAGAAGAAAGTTTTGTTTTAAAAATTCAGACTTGCAGTACAGTGAATTTAACGAATTAGAAAAATATTAGAATTTCCAAATTAGTAATAATTCCACCAAAGTTTTTATGTAGTGCTTTTATGTATATCTTTGCCTGTTATGTATGACTGTTTGCAGTATCCAGCTGACGCTAATGATTTGGCAATATTTTAATGACAAAATGTAGGTAAATTGCCATTAATTGCCTTTTCTCGTTCTTGACATTAATTAGCGCGATATACGGGAAGAAATCCTTCGTACACAATATTTTAATAAAGGTTGAAAACTGATGAAAATAAAACTTTTTTTTATTGATTTTCATGTTTCAGTACGAAATTTGGTATTAATAGAAATCTGAGTCTCAATTTAAAATTAAAGAAATAGCAGATGACACAGAAAGATAAATTTGTGATAATGAGAAGGATTTATGCACTTTAATTTTCGGACCTTTGGTGAATTTTCAGCAGTCGCCAAATTTCTGAAATTAGTAGCTTTAGAGACGATTTTGCTAGAAAGATACCCCTGGACATCAAGGTTGAAAATTAGTGGCAAGAAGGCGCCTTTAATCGCCTGGAGCCCAGCTCATATCAAATATATTTAAATGAAGCGACGAAATTGGCGATGGCGGCTGCTAATATCCCAGCATTACCATTTGACAAGATAAATATTAGTGCTGTGCCATGTAAGACTGAAATATATATGTATAGATCTTTGTTTTTTGGGGTCATACATGCATTTTTTACTAAGCATTTAACAATTTTTAGGTCTCAAAGCCCCACCATACCTCTACCCTTTTGCTTTTTCTTCATCCCTCATTGTGTTGTCTTGCGTTTGGGACAGCTTGGTCAAATATGGCCCTTGCACCACAAAACCCCAAAACAACCAACCTAACTCAGTGAACTTTGACGAAACTGGGGAAATGAAACAAATGGCTGTCTGTTCACTTTGAGTTTTCTATTTGAAAATGTCACTAGTGATGAAAAGACCTATTGCATTTCAAAATTGATACCAGTAACAGTGAAAGAAATAAACTTTCTATTGGATATTAAAGATAAAAAATTTGTGCGTCAAATTTGATTTAGTGAAGAGTTAAGATATGTGCCTTCTATGTATGTGCTTGAAATAATTTATGAAGGCACAGAACTGTAAGAGCCAATGCAGCAAAGCTAGACAAAAAATGTACTATTATTCAATTACTTATTATTCAATTCAATAAGTAAAGTAGGAGCAACACTGCAATATAAAAATAGTCATCACACTTCTTTCTCTTTATAGTAAAAACTACTAATGTAACAAAGGAAAAAATCCACTAAAACACTTTTTTCAAACACTAAAACATCCCATGTCACTTGACCCATGATGTCATAGGTCACGTGACATTCAAAAAATATATACATCATTACAAATTACTAAATTTCTCGAATCATATTATTGTTTTGCATGTTGCATGGCAATTGCTTCAGGCTTTGCACAAGGTCCCAAATAACATTCTTGTTATTTGGGGACCCAGCAAGGGCTCCAAATACATAACCATAGCCCAATCTTATGTTTGAATAGTCACATCCCTCCGATCCTCTCATTTTAAGTATTTTTCATTAAATTCATTCACCAGATAAGGTAGCAATCCCGATCCTGGTACAAAAAACAGGAGACCATCAGTGCTAAAATCTATTAATTACCAATAAATTTTTACAAGCTGACTTAAAACATTTGAAGTTAACTATTTTCAAATTGAAGGCTTATAAATTATTCACTTCATTTTAACTTTGTTGTTGTGACTAACTTTCAAACATGTATGGTTCAATTACACAAAATGAGAAGAAACACATACGAAGACACAAGCAGATGAGAAATGCAAGCATAAGAATAACATGGGTATGAGTATAGTATATGTACACAAAAAATATTTATTTACAAAATAACATTACTATACATTCAATCACTATCACTAAGGGTTACAGTTGTAACAATGCGTTTGTAATTAGCTTTTTTCACTTGAGATTCAACCGTATAATCATCAAATTGCAACATATTTTCCGGTTTCTGACCATTATCAGAATCTTCACAGATTAAAATTTCAGAGTTCTTTTCAGTTGAACTTTCTTTACTTATGTCATAAACACCACAACCAAATTCATCATCTGATAATATAACATCTTGTTGAGTTTTCAGTTTTTTGGAAGTTGTCGCATGTCTGTTGGCATCAGAGTTTGTGGAGCTGTGTTTCGTGCTGACTTTCAAACTATTGACAAGTGATTTCTCTTCATTGACAACACAAAGCTTTTTAGAGCTATTACCCGATGACGAGGCTTTTGACGAGGATGCCTTATTTGTTTTTGAGAGTTCTGATTTGTTTTTAATGGAAGAATTCTTGATGGGCGATGATCCCTTGGATATCGCCTCAGACTTGGGAAGTTTCAGTTTGTTTTTGGATAATGAATTCAATGAACTTGATGAGGAATTTTTTTTGCTGTCATGGTTTGATATGCTTTTAGTGGATGAATCAGATGTGTGAGAAGTTTTAGCAGGTGTGGATTCATTGCTTGCACTTGCGTTTTTAGCTCTGAGGGAAGGCATTGGAAGCATAAGTTCCTGACCTGCTGGTAATTTTCGGGAACCTAAAGCATAAAAATAAAATGAATATTATCTTGATTCCACAAATGAAACTTATGCTTTGAGAAATAAAATTAAATATTAACTATATTTAATTTCTTTTATTAATGAAAATAAATATTTCGCTCCTGTAACTTATGCACCATTTATGTAACATCTATACATGGGACATTTCAGGGGGCCTTTCCCCCTGAAATCTTGCTGATTTTACAAAACTAAATGCTGAAGTTAGCTAAGTCTGTAAATCGAATTTTTATTAAACCCTTGAGTACAAAACATAATAATTTTACAAAAATAAATGCTAATGTTAGCTTAGTGTATGCAAATCGAAGTTTTGTTAAACCCATTAACAGATCTGAAAATAGTCACAAATATCTGCAAGCAAAATACTCATTTTGCATTTTAGCAATTCCATACTAATGGTTGAACCGAAGTATGTACTGAGACTGTCTTTGAATGGGAAGTGATGGGAGATGAAAAAAATAAGCCCCATGCTTGACTTCTAGTCCATTCACCGAGACTAGTGGTTCTTACTCTTTTTAGTGATAGGCACCCCCTTGAATCAGTTTTAGTTTCAAGTGGGTGCCAATCACTAATAACTAATATCACAAATAGAAACACTTTTCAAGGGGTACGAGAATAAAACTAAGTTCTAAATGTGTTTCTATTTCTTTATTTAGGAAATTACTTTCATTGTAAGATAATTTATATATTTATTGAAAAATAAACACATACATTTACATATACATACAAAACATGTATATGTAAACCTATGAGTATATACAAATGTTACATTGTTTATTCATAATACTTTTGAAACGAGGCTCCTTTTTTGAGAGTCACGCGTGAATCATCACTTCAATTTAAACGATTTCTGGCTTTTGTTTTTAAGTGCAAAAGTGCTGAAAATCCCATTTCACACAGGTAGGTTGTGGCAAATGGTAAACGTATCTGCAATGCTGCTTTTGCCAGCTGTGTATAAGGTTCTAACTGTGTACACCATGATTGTTCTAAGTCCAGTTTTTCAAATTGCATTTGAATACGTGCATGGGCTCGTATTTCAATAAACTAATATTTTATTAAATAGCTATCGTCCATCGAAACTTCTCTTGTACCCCTGGAAATGCTTTCTCGCACCCCCAGGGGTGCACACATCCCAGATTAAGAACTACTGACCTAGACCATGGATTTTTAACAGGTGTGCAGTAAGAATGACACTGATATGCCTTAGAGATGGTGAAGTGTTTTAAAAATATATCTAATCCAATGGCTTAGTTTTGGTTGTCTGAGTTTCAAGACCAACCACATTTGGCCAAGCTGCACCAAACAGTGTCAAGTACACAAGGTTACTTAGTTGAATTAACGTCACACTGGAACACAACAGGCAATTGGCGATGGCCTCGTAATTTTGAGTCACGGTCAGAAGATGAGGTGAACACTTGAACTGGTACCCCACTCTCAAAACTTTCACACCATGCCAATGTACATGCACATGGAAAGTTTTACTAATATAGAGAAGTACACCCAGAGAGGAATTAAACTTGCACCACCTATAACTCACATGTTGTTAGCACAGTGGGCAAACCCACTAAGCCCCGACAATCCCCTTAGTTTTTGAATGCAGATGAAATAAAATATGCAGTGTTTGTAAAAATTATTGCCTTTAAAAATTTTTTAAGGACGTCAGTTTAGTTTTTGACAAGTATGTTCATGATTATCTTCAAATATCTGTATAAATAATTTTGATAATTAGTTAGTATCATAAATTGTTTCGTAAAGATTGTTTGAAAAAGCCACTTTGTAACAAAGGAAGGTAATTACAATTATCTCCTTTTGTAAAACAAATTATGTCTATTTTTGTCACATCAGCAAAAAATAATACGTTTTTGATATGCCGTGTTTAGTACACATAAACTAAATTTAGTAAATAGTTATTTTGGGGTACACATGAGCTAGTTTTAGTAAGCTAGTTTTAGTAAGATTGAGCGCCTTGAGATGAAAAAGGTTGAAAATTGCTAGTGTAGATACAAATGTATTGTAGAAAAGTGGCCATGGAGTTCGAGTCCTCCCGGAAATATATTTTGTTTTAAAAACAATTAAAAATACATGCTGAAACCAGTTCAATTGGCATAATTCAAAGTTTGGTTAATCATATAAGCAAAACATGTTGATATATTTACAAAATTTTATGCTTATCATGTCCAATGCAATAATATAATTGAAAAGAAGTAAAAAATTAAGCTACATGGGCATGAACTGTATCAGCATTCCGAAAAGATAAGAAAGGGCAATCCCGTTAGCTACCCTTTGGTACGTAAACATAAGAGCTCATTCGAGTGCTATCTAGGTCTTTGTATAATTAAGTGAGGCCACTGATTAAACAGACATAAAAGCACCAACTATTCCTGCTATATACATTTTGAAATAATTCAGTCATGTTCACATCAGAAGAGTAAATTTGAAACTGGGATCAACACCACTCACAATTTCCCTATGCTTTATATCATCAATGTCAAGTGTATGAACTGCACAATTTTAAAAATGCATAAAACAAAAACAATTGTGAGGAACAATGACTAGGAACTAATTTTAATTGTTCATTTTCATTGCAGCAAAATTTAATGTTTTTTGTTCAGTTTGACACCTTCTATTCTAAAAAATTTTCAGTAAGTGGTCCTCCAACTTAAAACCATGTTATTATCAATAAGGTCCTTAAATTGTATCAAAGTCAGAATTAGTTCCCTTTTCAAGTGTTTCTAAAAGGAAATAATAATTACGGTAATTCTGAATCTTAGATATCAACATCAAGTTTCTGAAACAAATCTTCGAATATATTATGCAAACATTAAGCCAAAGCAGAACAAAACTACCATTTACCTTTTGCTTGTTTTTAGAATATAGTTTTAGCTTTTCATAATACTCTTATGCTTCATCAATTCTTAAATTGTTTTGAATGAATTCATCCATACTTTCAAAGCGAACTTTTAAGGAATTCAGTTTCACAACTTCACAGTGTTGCTCCTGTGAGGTAAAAGTTGGTATGCATTTCAGGTCACATCCATTCAAATGGATAAAATCTGAATAGGGTTTAGATGTCAGTGGGTTTGCTTGTATAAAGTTAAGTATCAAACGAGGAAAACTGCAAAAACCCAAGCAACAAGAGGAAATGTGCATTTAAAATATACATTTGTGATGGTATAAAAGAAAAAAAAAAAGGTAGTCCAGCTTCAGGTAGTTGACATTTGAGACACATGGTTTCGAATGAGTCTTTGTTAAAATAGGGGATATGTTAAATGTAAACAATGTGTTTCCGTACTTGGCATCTTTAGCACAGATTCTGGTTCTGATTTTACAGTTTGTTGTCTTAAGCAACAGCAGTGATTATGAGTTGGCAAAACAAATAATCTCCTATGATGGTTGCCATGCATGATTTTGTTTATAGCAGGTCTCTCTTCTGATGAATTTAACCCCCTTTGCACAAATGGACTTCCCCAAGGTCATCTGCCTTCTCACATGGTTTTGAATAAGTCTATTTGTTAAAACAGGGGATAGGTTAAATGTAAACAATGTGTTTCTGCAATTGCCATCTTTAGCACAGATTCTGGTTCAGATTTCATAATTCGGTGTCTTAAGCAATAGCGATTACGAGTTTTCAAAACAAATAATCTCCTATGGTGTTTGCCACACATGATTTTGTGTATGGCAAACCTCACTGGAGCAACACCATACATTGCATTACAACAGGTGATGAAAAGATTTGCTTACCAATGTTGATGTAACTGATTGTAGAATATGGAGTAAAGTGAAATTCTTCAGTTAAATATGTTTCTAAAAGTAAAAGTGCTACAATTCTTTCACAATTTTCTCGACTCAAAAGCGTGGCATTGTGATCTGGTGGTCTCAGCTTTACTGGTCCTTTTCCAATCCATGCTTCAATCAACTTCTGACTCGTCAGCCGCTCATCAATCATGTTGCAGTGTTCAAGGATTTTAATCAATGTTTCATACTCTCTAGTAACATTTTTTGTCTTCTCAATATCTAGGAAATAACAGCATGGCATAAATACAACACTTCAAACTCAAAAGGTTAATACCTTTCCGTAGATATCACACATGCATAAATAAAAGTAAAAAATTCACTTAATTACAAAACTTATTTAGAGTTAACGATTTTCATTACAGAGTTACTCACAGGGACTATAATTATCACAGTGATCACACATGTTATTACAGTCTGAAGAATTCCACCGCTCTCCAAAATGTTCAGCAATAATGGCACGGCGGCATCTAAAAGAAGTATACACTATTTTATGAACATGAATAATGCATTTATATAAACTAAACTGTTCCATTGTTATAAAATAGTGAAAGTAGCCTAACAGGGAAAAAGTGATGGCACAGGAAAATCTCAATGTCCCAATCATGATCTTCAACTTAAATCTACAGTAAGTGGTAGTAAATCATTTGTAATATTCATCACCTAGTCAATCTTAGAATCTTAACATATATATATTTAACATATATATACAAATGAAGTACCAAACTACTTCTCTAATTAATGCATTCAATTCATAAACACTTTTTCTATGAATTAAATATCTTGTGTGTCCAGGCAACAATTAAGTAATAGTTCAATTGTATAAATTCCTGGCTACTATTGAGATAGTACCCTAAAAATGTTTGCACATTATTCAAGGCCAGACATGCATATAAAGGTAGTACTACAGACAGTATCAGGATCTATGAAAAGTGAAGTTTTTGTATTGGGCAGTCTGATTTTCAAATTTGAAGTTATAAACCTTTTTATTGTACACACAGTAACCACTCAATAGTGTTTCTTGGGGATGTAATGTTTGGTGCCACCTGGGTTGGCAAAGGTGCAAGCTTCCGGATGATGCAATCTAGAGAAAAGGTTCAGAAGGTACCTTGAGAATACGAAAGTTGGATGCCTGGGAAGGTCTCATGGAGACCTGCCATTAAATACATCTTGTAAACTAAAATTGAAAATGTACTTTGGTTGTATGGAATCTTTATGCCTATTATGGTCTTGTAGAAACCTGGCTATAAATATAAACTGTGAACTGACTTTTCCAGTAAATACTTTATTTTTAAGTGTATACGTTGAGTTCTGTGTTGTCTCAGATAAATACCACTTGTTTCACTGTTCCTCTGGATTTTTTCGATAATGAGAACCACACCACCGACCAAAGCACTACAGGGAACAAGAGAGCCTCATATCGAATGCTGAGGAATATGTATTTATAGAAATTAAAAGGCATAAATCTTGCATTAAATTAGGCATTTTTGATTGAAAATTAGGAACAATTACAAGTTACACAAAATTTATGGTAATACTTTTTCAAATTATAATATGCTTGGTAAAATACTTTTAGAACATTTTTTCTCATTTTTGCTTAAGATGCACCCAATCTTTTTCAATTTCATTTAGCCTTTTCCTGTTCTGTACATAAGAGAAGCTGATTTATCACAATTCAAAATCTAATTGGTGTTGACCAATCAACTATCATATCAATTTGGAATATATTCTTCAAAATTTTTATTGGTGAAGTGCTGAAATTGTATTCTAGAAAGAAGCCAACTGACATCACATTCGGAATATGCACAGGAAACATGTCACATTTGGAATATGCACAGGAAACATGCCACATTCAGAATACCCACAGGAAACATGTATCGCCACAGAAATACTACCACCACCTACATTTAGCATGAAAGACGAAAAATGCCTTTTATCTGTTAAGTTGTTAAATCAATAGTGCTGCCAACTATTTATTTAAAATTAGTTAACATAAGTATGCCATAAAAACAAAAGAAGTGAAAGTAACCAGGTTTCCTTTTTCATAACTGGTAGAAATTTAAAATCTTTCATTTATAAAGGTGGCTCTAATAATATGTTAAATATCATTTCATTAATCAAATATCAAGGAAACTGAACTCGTTACAGTGATTGGCAGATACAGTACGACCGTTTTTCCTTGCATCTCACTAGAAATGCAATCAAGCAAAATGCATCCACGTAAGGGAAATGTTACCTTGAGAGATCAAGACAGTATGCTACCATAGCATACAAATGCTCTGAACCCTTCTGCTCTGTAAACACCATCGTGCTCTGCCGAAAGATGTCGGGGAAACGGAAGAAAAGTATGCAAGAAGCCGAGTGGTCGTCCCTTCCTGAAAATTTAAATTTTACGAAATGCATGAAATATTTTAATGTGAAGAACACATATTTTATTCATCAATATTAAGTATAAAAACTTTAAATATTTTTGAGTAAATGCAGGATTTGCACTCTTCAGATAAAAGAAAATTAGGGAACTTTTTAAAAAAGTCCGGAGATTAGTGGTATAAAAACCAATGCTGAAATTCAAACGAACACGACAAATTAAAGTTATATCGACACATTTCTAACAATTTAAAAATTCTTTCACAACATGCATAAATACCTTTTTCCCAAAGTCAACTTGTTCAAAGCAAACCTTTTCTGTAACCCTCCAACTGATTCTAATGTGGTCCTTTAATTTAAAAAATAAAATAGCATCTACATGCATGAAGTATGCCAAGGTTTACACACATTAAAGCACACGGAAGTAATCGGAGTAGTAACACAATGATTAAACGTGTATGGAATTGCAATACAGTAAATGCATGTAGTTTCAGTCAAGAGAATAAATTGTTCTCAATGAGAATCTGCATCCAAAATACAAGGGCCAGTCAAGTAGCACTCTGAACTCAGCTTTGGTTGCAACTCTGGTCATCAGTTCAACAAGCTGTGGGTTCAAATCCACTTTAAATCATAGGTCCCAGTCTAATTAGCCCTCATGTAGAAAAAATGACTATAAAGTACAAACCAAACATCCAAAATGTGTCTACATCAAAACAATCCCAAAATGCAGATTGATACTTCAGTTAATATATTAATAACACCATAAATACAAAAGCAAAGCGAAAACAGTAACACTACCAGCACGGCCACTTTCTTGATAAAAATTTTCCATAGATTTGGGCATTGAATGATGGATGACGAAACGAACATCTGGTTTATCTATGCCCATTCCAAAAGCGACAGTGGCCACTATGACCTGTATGCTGTTGGAAGCCCACTTTTTGTGAACTGAACTACGAGATTCAGCATCCAACTGTGCGTGGTAGGCCCGAGCTTTCACTCCACGATTCCGCAACTCGGAAGCTATCTCTTCAGAGTCTTTGACTGAGAAGCAATAGATTATGCCTACATATAAAAGAGAATAAAATCTTGTTGAATCATATTTAAAGAACAATTGCTGTAACAATTTAGTGAGATCAAAAGCAGAAATATATTAAATCAATTGGTAAAAACAAATGATTAGAGAAGATTTCCAACCAAAGTAACAAATATTAAGCGCAAAGGCTGAATGCACCATAGTAAAATATTGTTATACTAGCAGACCTGCACATAGTATCTTGCACCTAAATTTCTTATATCTATCGATGGCAGTATCATTACTCACATGATACTTTATTTAAATCTATTATATAATGAATATACACATTGATATAAACATTTCAAATCTCCAAATGAAATAAAATGTAAAGCAGAATTTCTTATACTTCTTACTGGTGTTAATTTTTCCTTTCAATAAAATGAATGGCAGAAAGTTCCTACCTCAGTCATGTTACCACAATTAATTTCTGAACCTCCACTTCAATTGTATCCCCCAATTTGATGTTTTTCTCTAAACGTATTTTAGTGCTTGTTGAATTTTCTTAACTGCACTGATTTTTACCTTCCAGATTTCTCATTGTCTTCTACAATTACACTGCTGAAGTATATTGTAAGAGTGGCAAGATCTTCTACATAGTTTCAGCAATACCGTGCAACTCCATTGCTCAAATCAAGCATATTTAAACTACATACAGATTTTAGCAAAGTAATTAATATTAATAAATGTTGCAATCAATATTATCGATTGGTTCTCAATCAGTAATATCAGTGTGTTGCATAAAAATAATGTTGTGGTACATAAGGTGGCAGTTGAATAATTTAAAACCAGAGAAGATTATTGTGGAAATGATAATTCTTTGGTTACAATTTAAAAAGGGTTAGTTCATTTTAGTTCAGTTAGTTAAATTTGCATTTAAAGAGCATTAATAGAGAAATTTAAGTGCTGAACCACGCGCTTTCAAATAGTTTTATTTAAAATTGTGTAAAGCTAGAAGTGATAATCTTTATGGTTAATCAGGAAGTTTCATTTCAGTGAAAACAAAGATATTTTTATCTTCTCAATGCAAGAATGAGGTATTTTTATATAGTTTACAAAATCAATCCCATTCGTTCAAATGAACCCAAAAACTAGCCACCACAACCATTTGCTTTAATGCCAGATTATAGATTCTAAGATTAAGTTTGCTGTTTGGTCAATGACAGCTTAATGACTTTTAACTGTTTCAAACATAATTAGCATATAAATGCAAGAGGAATAGAAATGATTTGTATACAACTAGATTAACTTTTTCTGCATTTATCATTTAACTTTATAATATTTGATCAAGAGATAACAATGTTTATGAGAATAAATGTAAAATGTTGACACCAAATAAAGAGGTTACAGTAGTTATGTTAAAAGCAATACAGAATTAATCATAAAAAAGTCATGGCTATTTCTTGAAAAATTATGGGATTAACAACAATAATTCAATATTTTTATTTCAATCAGAAAGAACTCACCTGAAAGACCATTGAATCGGTTTTTCAGCATATTTTCCAGTTCTGTAACATTATCTTTTTGGCAAGATGACTTACAAACAACCTGAAAAATTTATAACTCGTTAAAATGCTAGCATCATATATATAGATATATATAAATGATACATCAAAAAGTAAATCAATTAACCAACTATAGATGCCCTCTGATGCGCATGCTGTCAAGTTATGCACTATTATGTACAAATAGCGATTGCACTATTGCACATTCATGAAGTTACAGCAATTTTTCCCATGAAGTCAAAGGCTAAATAAGTATCAGAGAAAATGTCACATAACACAAAAGATGATTATTTTAAATCTGCTACTATTTCCTGATTTATGTGAAACAAGGTTTCTATTCCAAAGTTAAAAAATAATTCCAGTTTTATCTTTTCGAATTTATTTGTACTTCTGGAAGAAGGAAGCAAAAGGTATTGCTTTTTATTTTGTTTGAGGTGCTTTTTTTTATTTGTACAATCACATTAATTTTCACCATTTACTATTACGCTTACTTACAGTTTGAAATGAAGAAACCAAAAGTAAACATAACCTGGTATTATATGGAAGAGAAAGCAGAACTTTATAACTACGCTTACACTATTTTTTGCAAAAATTTACATGTTTACAAAAATGAGTTACTGCCACTCCTGAAACCTATGCAACACAATTGTTGCCACTAGCCTGAAAACCAAATTGGCTCCTGCTAATTGAAACCTTTGCATGCACATGGTTCTCTGCTAAGGCATGGAAAACATGGTTTGTCTCTCTATACACTTTGCTCTGTACACATACATGTTAAATATTATTTGCTACATGATGGCTAATTATAACAATATCTACAGATTAAAGAAGATTATGAACCACTATGAACATTCATGTCAAGACTGGGATTCAAATCCAAAGCCTGTTGAACTGAGGGCTAGAGTGCTAACAGCTAGGCAACCAGACTGCCAAGAAAAATATGATATTACTAAGTGCATAGAAAATTACAAGACGTTCCCTATTCATACTCTTGTGGGCAAATCAAATGCCAGTCAATCCAATGTTGTTTAAGTGCATTTACAGCATGGAGCAAAATAAAAATGCTGAAGTACAATTAGTGTTGCTTAAAGGGTACAGAATGGATTATTACATTACACACTTTAAAAAGTACGAAATAACTAAAATGCACAATAAATTCAAAATGCAACATATTAGAAATAGAATAAAATTGTTATTTTTATTACAGCAAAATAATTATAGTAGTATAAATTGAATATAATTTGCTTTTTGAATAAGTGATTCACAAATTATACAACATAATATTATATTATACCTACATACAACTTTATATCTTTTCTTTAAATCAAATAACATTTTCCAATTACTTACATATATGAAATAACAAATTGTGTAGATACAATATTGCAAGTGAAAGAGTATATCAAGCAATTTGGAAAAAACTGCAATAAAATCTTAAGGTACAAAGTCAAATAGTAACAAACTTATACCTCATACTTTAGGTTAGGGCGATTGAATGAAGCTTTCAAGACCAAGCACCCCTGAACATTGAGAATGTTTTGCACATCTACTATGACAGAAGATGTCGCAGTGGCAGTCAAACCAAGAATGGGAACCTTCGGGAATTGACGCTTCATAATTCCAAGGAATTTATAGTCTGAAATAGACACACAAAATCAAGATAACTATCAAACAACTTGCATTCTTACTTGTGGTAAAATCCTAGTTAATAGTAGTCTGTATACTATATGGCCTATAACAAGTATAAACTTTAAGCTTTAAAGCTATAGGAATAAGTTTTTAGTCTTCCTAATCCAATGTGCAGTCTTAAGAGTCAAATTCTGGTTTGATTTATGAATTAAAAGTATGAGAAAAGGCAAAATTGAAAGTGATGACAGTCCATGAACATGACAAATCAATTTTGTAGATAAATTTAAATAAAGTATTTTGGTCTTAATTTGATACTTTTATGTTCTGCTAGTTATATAAAGATTTTTATTAAAAAAATATTTCAAAACATTAATTTTTACAAGAGAAATCAAAAACAATAATTCTCCAACAATGCAACAATAACAGAGATTTTATCCTTTTTTCAATAAAGATCGCAAAATAGTTAAGAAATACATGTGGGTGTTAGACTAATGTTAGAAAAAGTTCATTCCTGCAATTCAAAATATGTTACAAATGTAATTTTAAGATTAATATCTAAATCATGTATAAAAGCCTCCAATGGAGTTGTTGAAAAAGGTATTTGAACAGAATCAGACACTTTGCTGTCTGATGGAACATATTAATCAGGACAAGACTGTATGTGGAAACACTGATGACAGCTCTTAGTGAGACATTTAACTTCAATAAATATCCCTATGAATTATTAGTTCAAGTTTTTATTTACTAATGGTTTAAGAGGTGTTACTAAAATAAACTTCACAAAGGGAAGAAAAGACTTCACTGAAGGGAAATCATACAAATCCAGTTTACAAGTGAAACATTCTTTCAATCCAGTTTACAAGTGAAACATTCTTTCAGTAGACTAGATCCAATAAATATCAAATTAATTTGTTTTAAAACGGTTAAGAAAAATCAAACAATAACCTGTTCGAAAATCATGACCCCACTGAGAACAGCAGTGTACTTCATCAATGGCAAGTAATGCGAACAGTCCCATCTTGTACATCTTTTCAAGCTTTGCCATAAAGCGCTTGCTCTTGGCCAACTTTTCTGGAGTGACATACAGCAATTTGATGGAAGGGTTTTTCTCAGTCATTTGCTTGTGAACTTCATTCACATGCTGTCGGGTACTGTTAGCATTCAAAAGAGCTGCAGGAAGATTCAGAGCTTCCATTGCCATGACTTGGTCTTCCATCAATGACACAAGAGGAGAAACAACTAGGGTTATACCTGGAGGAAATTTCAAAATGCTTTACTAAAGGACATTAAAGTAATCACAAAAGGCTAAAATTAATTGACATTAACCTTCTGGGTGTTAGGAGTTTTCAAAAGCTCCAGATTTTTAGAAAGATTACCAAAATAAACAATATTTTAGACAGCACCAATTAGAAAATTTGCAGTAATAATTTTAATTAAGCTAACTTCTAGTGTAACTATGCCCGACTAATGAAGATAATATTATGGTGTTGGAAATTTGTAGGCATCTATAGAATAAATAGTTCCCTATCTCATTTCCTGATTTTTGAATAGCAGAAACAAAATACCGAAATATAAATCAAGGCTCTCAATTCAATAAAGGAAAGAAATATATAGTATATTTTGGAGAACATTTTCATCATATGTTATTTATTTTTCAAATGAAGTTGAAAGGTCTACCACATTTGAAATGCTCATGAGTTGTAACATTGTATTAATTGAGGATAATTTGATTTATTTACACAAATAATTACCAACTGCGAGGAATATAAAACTAACAAATTAAGCTGATACTTTGTTACCATTGCTTATAGGTTCATATAAACACATGAGCATTTATGTGACCAAACCAAAATTTAAATAGCAAATTCTGAAGAAAAAGCTAAAAAATTTTAAACCAATACATAAAAAATTATAAAAACAAACATTTCTCCCAAATTTCACTATTTTTTAATACACAGAAATTAGCAATTTTTCGAAAAACATTTGAGCTGTGATAATGTTTTGATGGTTGGTTGTGTTTTTATGGTGCAACTTTTGTGCTGTGCCAGACACATGATATACAATATCCAGTAACAGACATACACACACAATACGTTTTACTGAGACAGAAGAGAGAAGTACACCCAGGTAGGAATCGAACCTGCACTCCTATAACTCACAAGTTTACTAGTGCAGTGGGCATACCCACTGAACCATGGTGGTCTGAAGAGATTGTTTTGAATGTTAAGGTTTCCAGAAAATATCAGAACCAATCACCAAGAATAAATACCAAAGAAAGTGGATACAGATTAGATTGTAAACTATGGTTAAGGTGTAAAAAGGCTCATTTCATAAACAGACTACATAATTCCTGAGATGGAATTTGGACTAATTTTGATAACTCGATGGTGTTGACTAAGCTAAAAAATAAACCTCCCCATGCTTTGCAAGATCTGAGTGCGCAGATTTTTGCAAATGGTAAAATCTATCTCACTCTGCAAGAGGTTTATTCATACTTTATGGTGGGGTAGTCCTGGCTCAGTGAGTAAATTCATTCCACTAGCAACTTTCGAGTTGTAGGTGGGGCAGGTTCGATTGATGTCAGGTGCATTCCTCCCTGGGTGTATTTCTCTCAACTGTGTCAGTAAAACTTTCATTGTGTGTGTCTATTACTTGATATTGTGTCTGGTGAAGTATGGCCCTTGTGCCATAAAACCCCAACCAACCAAGCTGCTTTTAGAATTGTATATTTTTAGGGGACATTTTTTTCTTCCTTATAATAGTTACACTCTTCCAAGAAAGTGGTGATTTACAACAACAAAAGAGAAGAAAGTATATGAAGTCATATTCTGACCTTATATCTTATGGTTGGTTGGGTTTTATGGCACAAAGGCCATATTTGGTCAAGTTGTGCCAAACAAGTAAATGGACATGCACACGAGGAAAGCTTTACTGACACAGACGAATCTCAAGCCTTAAGGAAAAAATGACACATAGAACAGAGGTTTTTAAATTTGTATCACAGCACCCAGGGAGACAGCTTTTATCTAGAGAAGCAGCTGAAGTTCGATTGTGCTTTGATTACCTCTGAATTTCACAAGCCGATATTAGGTGTTTCAAGGTATAAAATAGAAAAAAAATCATAACTTCTTTATTGTTGAGTATATATTTTACAAAAACTCATATGGTTATGAACTTCATACTATCCTGTCAGGAAAATATGGAGTGCCAGCCATGAAACTTGAAGATAACTTGAGATGACAGTGGGGTATACATTTTAATTTTAGTAATAACTAAGAATGTTATAAATTCATCACACACACTATATATTTAATTGAAATACCTTTAATTAAATACAATTAGTAATTTAAATAAATTATTCGATTACAATGTAATTATTTTTATACTTTATTTAAATTTTGGTACACCTTAATTAACTAAATTTTGTTATGCAAAGTCACTGAGTTCTGTGTTCAGGTAAAGAGTTGCATGCCAAAAAGTTTAAATAATGATACATGAGAGGACTAAAGTATCAATTACCATCCAATACCATGGCAGGTAACTGGTAACACAGACTTTTTCCACCTCCTGTTGGCATCAGTAAAATACAATCATGGTTTGACATGACAGCATTTATAGTTGACAATTGGTAAGGTCTAAATTTATCCATTTTGAACATAGTCTTGAGTGTGCTACTGACATTAATTGACCATGGGTGATCTAAAAATAATATATACACATTAATACTTGGTAATTCAATTTTTCTATGCTCATAAAATCAAATACTTTTTCCAGGATTCAGAAATTTAAAAAATCCTGAATTGGTGATCAGAAAGGGAAGGAACAAACTTTGGATCTGTTTGAAGCCATGGTTAGTGAGGTGAGAAAGTTCAAAATGTTAGAGTGGTTACAGGACATATCAGGGGCATAATGGCTTAAGCAATGAAACATTTAGCATTTAAGGGGTTGAGTTTTAGTATTGTTTCATATATAACTTTATATATCTTCCTGCAATTGTCATGTAGAACCAATAAGTATTGTATAAAATGTAAAAATCCACAACATATTTAATTGTAAAATCTATAAAAAAGAGGCATTGCTGGAAACATCCAAAAATGAGAATGCAAGTTTAGAATGATTTGAGTAAACAGTTTAATGTTACTTAGATGTTGAGATGACAAAGAACACAAACAATAAATACAGATTTAAATACTATACCAGATCTTTCCCAATCCTGGTTGGCCAGCAACTCAGACGCATTTTCTTGTTTACGTTGGACAAGAATTCTTTTACGAGATAGCAGTTTTCCCCTTTTAGTTGATAATTTTTCGATGGCTCGATCTATCTGATTTAAATCATTCTCAATAGTTTTTAATTCCGCTTCTACGTCTAAAAAGTAAAAACAGCGATACAGACATTCTTTTAAAAATACAAAACAGCAAAAGATTTTTTGAAAGTTAAGGAACTAACCTTCTTCCGCCGACATTCTTAAATTATATGCAAACCGTAATAAAAATCAAGCTGAACTTTTCATATCATTTGATTGAAATTATAAAAAAGTTGGACACATCAAACTGCAAACAATTTTACCATGAGGAATATTCTGTTTAAATTAAACAACTGAATCAAACTCCCCTGAGAGCTCAAATCTTGTGTTTGTAAACACCACGCCGAAAGAAAACAAACTCAAAAAATATGTTGCCAAGTCTAATGTAATAAATTATTCGAAAAAAAGATAGGTAGGTATTTTAATTAACGTCAAACTGGAGCAACACACCGACTATTGGCGGGGACAGTCGTGGCTCAGTGGGTATGCCCACTGTGCTAGCATCCTTCGAGTTGTAGGTGGCACAGGTTCGTTTCCTGTCAGGTGCATTCCTCCCTGGGTGTATTTCTCTCTTCTGTGTCAGTAAAACTCATTGTATGTCTGTCTATTACTTGATATTGTATGTCTTGTGTCTGGCGCAGCATGGCTAAATATGGCCCTTGCGCCATAAAATCCTAACAAACCAACCAACCCACAATTGGCCATGGGGCTAGTAGTCACATGACTGCTACGCGAAATTCCATCTTGGTTGATTGATTTGGCTTTTTATCGCTCTTCTTGGCAACATAACATTTTTTTATTGAAAGTTAGCGATGCGAATGTGTCTAATACTGAATATTTCTTGAATTTGAGTTTCGTTTTAACATTGTTAGCGGTACGAATATACAAACTACTAAATATTTCTTGAATTTGTGTTATATTTTAAAGTTTTTAGCTAGTATTTGAGTTGTTATATAATTAGCGAAGTACTCGTTGGGAACAAGATAAACAAGCACGTATTCAAAAACCGTACGCGTAAGATAAATAGGTTGTAGTGAATAGATTGATCTCAGGTCCGGAGTCCAGATACGGCCCACCAAATATTTTTATCAGGCCCGCAGACCAGGTCGGGTCCTCTAGATCAGTTTAAACAACCAGATACGGTCTTGCCGACAGATTTGGATCCTGTTTCTGGTATGCAGACCTGGCCCCGGTATGCATACCCGGTACGGCCTTCCAAATTTTTACCGTAGTTCAAATACGACTCTTCGGACAGGTTTACCTGGCCCACAGTCCACATATGATTATCCAAATGTTTTTATTAGGACAGCACACCAGATATACCCGAAAGGTTTAACCCGTCCGATATCCAGATACGGCCCTCAGGATATTTTTACCTAGCCCGCAATCCAGATACAGTCCTCCAAATATTTTTATCAGATCCGGCCCTCCAAATCAGTTTAAACAGCCAGCAGTTCAGATACAGTCCTCCCCACAGGTTTACCAGGCCCGCAATTGAGATCGGCCCAGTAGTACCGGTTTAATTTATCGCTAAGGGGTTAGGGGATGTTCACAAGTATTTCGTCACTAATTAAAATTTTGTATAAGATAGTTGTCCTAGTCCTGACGTTCTTTAATTAATTTAATATATTATATTTTTCTTTTACCTGTATTAGGTGTTGGGGAAATTAACTTAAAGATTTAATAGCAGAAAATAATTCAAACTTCCTTGTTTAAATTTAATGAAGTTAACACAAGTTGGGGGGGGGGGGGTTCAATTAACGTCACACTGGAGCTACACAATGGGCTATTGGTGACGGTCCGGGATCAATAACACAAGTTGGAACAAATTGAAAAATAAATGCACATGTTTGGAAACGACTGCTTCAATAATTATTTTACTGATGCAGTCACAATCAATAATAAATTTAGTGAAAATATAAATAAAAATAGGGAAAACAAATAAAGTTGCATGCTCAAATCAATTCAAGGCCACCACTGAAAGCTTTCATTTCTATTATGGATTCTTAATTGCTTATGTTTTCGTAAACCCAAATTTATTTTAGGACAGTTACGCATAAAAATATTAACATGAAAAATTATACATATAATCTTTACAAGAGGGAAGGTAACCTTTTTAACCATATACTTGAAGTTAGCTATTTTGCCCAATTTTAAATTTCTGGTTCAAAAACTAAATAAGTCACACCCATGTTTCTATATCTGGATTTTAAATTTATCAAAGTGATCATGTAAATAACTCTTGACAATTTCTATGATTTTAAGTGTGTGCAAAAGTGCAAGATTTTTGATATTAAATTTCTATTACTTATTGTATGTGCGAAATCAATATTTTATAAATACGAAAGATAAATAAGAAACGGTAAACTTATAAAATTTATTGTCACATCATTACATTTTAAATCCACTGAATAAAACGCATAGAAACATGTAGCCATTTACTAGCCATCTTCTTTCTTCATCTTTGGGAAAACTAATAAATGGAACAAAATAATAATTTTAAATACATAAGAACTGAATAAATGAATTTTTAGCAGGTACACATCTTAACAAGCTCTTACTACAAGTATAAATATAAATTGTTTTACTTATAGTTCTAAAAATCATAAATTAAAATTATCTTTATAGTTTGAAGGACAATACCTTAAGATTTTAAGTTAATACAAATTTAATGCTTTAAAAAAATAGTTTTTTCAGCTTCAAAAATTGTAGGAAATAAATATTTCGCTCGATTGGAGGAGTATGTTTTATGTGTGCATAAATTTTCACAAATATATTTAATTCGTTCAAATACTCTACTTAGAGAGAAGAAATCAAAAAGTCCCTTTTTTCAGTAGAAAACAAGTGAAGGATTTCATTTCGCTGTGGAATGTGTTTTTATCACCACCAAGCTTATTTATCGAGTTAAAGAACGATATAAACATTGAAATGTTTACAAATATTGTTCGAAACAATCTAGTTTAGTTCAATTTATCTCAAGATTAAAACATAACGAAGGAAGATGAAACTGGTTTAAATTGGAAAATAATTAAATTTTAATGTTAGGTTTATTTAAAAAAAAAAGCAAAAAAATCGGGGTGTCAATCAGATGTTTTTACAAAGGGAACTTTTCCAACTGCGCGAATTGTTTGGAATTAGTACAAAAGGAGTTGCATTTCGTTCTCTATTTTTTAACAAGAATAAAAATACACCAAAACAGGTACAGTATTTCAATATCCATTCAAGCACTGTTTTTGTTTTACACATAAGATAACCGCAATTTGTTTTTCACATAAGAGAACGGCAATTTGTTTTTCGCCATTCCATTAGAAAGTTATAGGTTTAAGGGTTGGTTGTTTCTAGGTTTTATGGCACAAGGGCCATATTTGGCCTTATAGGTTCAAGGGAAATTATTTGAAAGAAAACCTCTTTTGTCAAATGCAATCTTATAGTGAAAGATTTTACATATATTTAACACGAACGTGAACAAAAAGGTTCCTTAAAGCACATAAATGTGGTTCACATTTATAATACGGTTTATGATATAATTTATTTTTAACAAATCAATTTTATTTAATTTATAATTTTTAAAAGTTTCAAAATGTATCTTTTATTTTGATTATTATTCTTATGTAATTCCACAGATGGGTGGATACAAAACAATTTTGTTCAGCAAAAAATAAAAATTTAAATTATGTTCCGAAGTTCATGTTTTTAATTCATAACATTTTTATCGTATAAGACACGAAAGAATATAATGCTCCTAGTTGGCGCCAAAAAATCATCTCCAAGACAGAGAACGATTTCACACAAGTTTTTAAAGTTTGGTTTATTATTTTTAATATTTTAAGCCCTTATAGATGTACAATTTACAATAACAGACACACCCGAACATCAGTTATTTTACTTTAAACATTATTTTAGATATATATTGATTGCAAAATATATGAAATCTTTTTTATAGAACGGAAAATGTTCGCAGGTTGTATTACGGATTCCAAAGTTAGAAGATCTATTTTTATTATACACTAACAAATACTGAAGAACAGAAAAAATAAATGTAAAATACAAATAAATCGCTCACCTGTGAAATGTAATGTTTACACCTTTAATAAATTATAAATTTTGTAATTACATCCATATGCATAGCACGATAGAAACATATTAGCTTTCACTTTCAATGCATTTGCTATGGAAGAAGTAATGCGCAAACTATATGAGCGTTGGATAAAAGTGTTTAAGGATCACGTGACTACTGTTTTTGGTTACACGATCATTGGGGCATCAAAAAGTTGCCATAGCTCGCTCTACTTTTATATCTCCTCTAAAGGAAAGACCCGAGAAAAACACTAAGTAATTTTCAATCACAGTCAGATGACGAGGCCACACCTGAGCTGGAATCCCACTCTCCAAACTTCCACACCCCGCTAACGTGAGGACATTTAGGGCCACGACAGATTTAGCTTGCACCAACCCCCTTTGTACACACGGGCCTCGGTTGGAAGGGTAACGGATTAGTAACTGAAGGGTTGCGAGTTCGAATTCAACCAAAGATATTCGTGTACAAAGGGGGCTTAAATCTGGTGCACGTTAAATCTGTCGTGGACTGAAATGTCCTCGCGTTGGAGTGGTGCGGTCCTCAGATCTTTCCCTTTGGGGGGTATTTCAATTAACGTCACACTGGAGCAACACAACGGGCTATTGGTGACGGCCCGGGATCAATCCCAAAGGGAAAGATCCGAGGACAACACCACGTAATTTTGAACCACGGTCAGATGACGAGGCAACACCTGAGCTGGCACCCCACTCTCCAAACTTCCACACCACGCCAACGTGAGGACATTTGAGGCCACGACAGATTTAACGGGCACCAGCCCCCTTTGTACACGACGGTGTTTGGCTGGATTCGAACTCGCAACCCTTCGGTTGCTAGTCCGTTACTCTTCCAACCGGGCCACCGCGGCCTCTTTCCCTTTGGGATTGATCCCGGACCGTCCCCAATAGCCCACTGTGTTGCTCCAGTCCGACGTTAATTAAAAAACCTACCCTTTGTATAAGACGGTCTTTGGTTGAATTCGAGCTCCAAACCCTCCAGTTACTAATGCGTTTTTCTTCCAACCGGGTTATTCAAATCTTTCCCTTCGGGTTCGATGCCGGACCGTTGCCAATAGCCCGTTGTGTTGCTCCAGTGCGACCTTGATTGAATACCTACCTACCAACCGGGCTACCGCAGCCCCAAGAGAGATGGCAGTCTGGTTGGTAAGTAGGTATTTAATTAACGTCCCACTGGAGCAATACAGAAATTAATTATTGTAATTTCGAGCTATTTACTTCAGTACACATGGAAACTTGGCTCAAATCGAAAGAACTAGCTATTTCGTTGTCGGTGACCACACCTGGTAGCCGAGATATGGGTTCGAATTCCAGTCTAGACCATGAATGGTTAAGGTCAAGGTTGCTTGAGGTTTTATGGTGCAAGGGTCATATTTGGCCATGCTGCGACAGGCAGAAGACATACAATATTAAATAAAGACAAACACACGCAATGAAAATTTCATTGGTACAGAAGAGAGAAATACTCTTTGGGAGGAATTCACCTGACAGGAATCGAACCTACGCCACTTATAATTCGAAGGTTGCTAAGGCAATGGGCATACCCACTGAGTCACGACGGCTCCTGCACCATGGATGTTTATATTATTTAGAATCCACTTTGAAGGGCTGGTTTAATTAAGGCAAGGGGTTTCGTTGAAAAGAATGAGTTGAACCATTTTTATTGGTATTTTGGGTTCAAGAATTTGTTTCTTTTAAAGGAAATTTTAAAATTTGGCTTTAAGAGAGACGGAGTTTTTTTCTGTAAAGCTAAATTTTGAGGGCATTAGAGCGATTTGATACCTTTTTCATAACTTGAGTCGAAATTTGGAATATTACTCGAGTGTGATTTCAGCATGCTATTTTATTAAAAATTAGGTTTAACAGAGATACAGAAAAAGTATGAACAGCAACTTAATAGAAGCAAGAAACCAGAAGAAAGGAAAACAAAACAACTCATTTGAATAAAATCTTTAAAGCTTCTTTAACCGATTTCTACCAAACGATTTTAGAGCTCTAGCATTATCCATAAGTAGTAGAGGAGAATCCTTGAATAATTTCACTACGCAAGCGTTTCAACATGCGAGTTCCTCTGTGGCCTAACTTGCAGCGACATACTCGACTTCTTTTGTGGACAGAACAGAACTCCTTTGCTCAGGCTCATCCAAGTTATTGCTGCTCATGAAAATTTACAGATCACTTCCGTTTAAGATCGTCTTGTTCTTTTGTTACCTGCAAAGTCAGCAACTTTATATGCTTTTAATTCCGAATCGCGCTTGGTATAACTCTCCGAATTATGCAGCATCCTTCAGGTATTTAAAAATTCTCTTCACAGCACACCAATCTGAAGTTTTCGGGTTTTCTAAATTATCTGAAACAACCCTAACTCTTTCGCTAGGTCATGTCATACATCCTGCCGATAAGGGATTATTTCCTTATGAATGCAGAAATATGCGAGTTGTAGGCGGGACAGGTTCAATTCCTCCCTGGGTGTATTTCTCTCTTCTACGTCAATGAAATCTTTCTTGTGTAAGTCTATAACTTGATGTTGTCTGTTTTGTGTCTGGCGCGGCATGGCCATATATGGTCCTTGGGCTATTACCCTTCCCCTTATCAATACATTTTCCTCTACTCCACAAAGTAACTTTCATCGCATGTTGTCGATACTGCATTGGCACAGTCCATGTTGAATTTTGAGAAAATTTTCTTCGCATAAATATATTGATTTATAAAAATTTAACCATCCTTCGATCTTATTTTGGTTCAATGAACCTGTCATAATCTTGAATAATTGGCAAAGTTTATTCACAAACTCCACTTCAACCTGCAGGCTGCGGTGACATAGTTGGAAGAGCCACGGATTACCAACGGGAGGGTTGCGAGTTCGAAATTAGGTTCAGCCTAAGACCGCCGTGTTCAAAGAGGGCTGGTGCAGCTAAATCTGCTGTGGCCTCAAATGTCCTTACTTTGGCGTGGTGTGGAAGTTCGGAGAGTGGGATGCCAGCTCAGGTGTGACCTGGTCATCCGACCGTGGTTCAAAATTACGTGGTTTTGTTCTCGGATCTTTCCCTTCGGGATAGATCCCGGACCGTCGCCTATAGCCCGTTGTGTTGCTCCAGTGTGACGTTAATAAACTATCCCCCACTTCAACTTTGTCAATCCCAACAACAAGTCCATCATCAACATTGATGACGACAGTAAGTTACTTTCCATGTACTTGTCTAACAGAGACAAGGATCAGCTGTGCTGACTCCCAGTCCTTGTTCTTTCCTGAATTCCACAAAACATTGATTCAATGATTTTGCACTGGCAGGAACATAAATTTGATATCTTTTTCATTGACGTATCCCGCAAAGTGACCTGGAACACTTTTGTTATAAAATACTATCAATTAGTAAGAAACACGAAGTAGACGAATACTTTTGTGAACTCACTGCATATGTTTCTCTGATTAGGTTGCTTTTGAATGTCTCCGTCAATATATCAATATTTTGTTAAAATACGAAATTAACTATTCGTTAATGTTGTACTAATTGCAAAATATTTAGGATTCTGTAACTTTATAAGAGGAAAATTTCATTCTTTTGGAAGCACAAGGGTATTTAACATGTAGAAAGGACAAATTGCACTGCGTTAAAATTACATATTATTCATGAGGGTACACACAAAACTTATACTTACGTTAACAAAAACAGATTTTTATATATAATAAGAGGTATAACAGGTTACAAAAATAGCGCACATGCCTGCCTCAGATTAATTAAGAATACTGAAAACACAATAAAACAATTCTAGCATGTGCTGCTTTTTTGTTTCTGTCTGAAAATTAATTTTTCAAGGTTTAGATAAATAGTTGAATTTAGGTCACACTGGAACAACACAAGCTATTGTCGACGGTCCGGGATCAATCCCGAAGGGAAAGATCCGAGGACAACACCTGAGCTGGCATCCCACTTTCATAACTTCCACACTACACGAACGTGAGGATATTTGAGGCCACGACAGATTTAACGTACAGTAGCTCTATATACACGATGGGTTTTGGTTGGATCAAATTTCGAACTAACTACCCTTAGCTTGCTAGTCTGAAACTCTACCAATTGGGTTACCGCGACCCGAAAATATTTGGAGAGCTGTATCGTGTCTCCGGGTCTGAGATCAATCTATTCGCTACAACTGATTTATCTTACCAGTACATTTTTTTATGATGGTCTGGTTAAACCTCATCCCAACGAGAAAAACAGCTGTACCTCAAATAGCTATTAATGAAAAACTACATAATTTATGTTCTATTTGATAAAAAAAATTCTGCACTATTAACGTAGTTCTCAAACCGAAAATTGTAATTTACTAGGTTTTAGAATTATGTATTTGCAACTCAGAAAATGTTTTTAAAGTACACTAACCCTCGATATATCGCGCTTCTAGGGGAATAAAACAAAAACACAGATACACCAAGGACCGAGATAAAAAGTTGCCAATTAGAGCAAAAAACCCCGCAAATACACATTCTGTAGACAGTGCGGTAAAATTAATTTATATACTATTATATATGCCGAGACAAAAAATTGCCAATTAGAACAAAAAAACACCGCAAATACATATTCTGTAGACAGTACGGTAAAATTAATTTATATACTGTTATATATACCGTACTCCTGTAAACATTTTTATGATTTTCGTCTTCAGAACGGAAGTAAGAAATGCCGCCCACACCCCGTCATATTTTGTGCTCTCCAGACTCGAGCGAGAGAAGAGAATACGGCTTTGTCGTTCTTTCAGTAGTACCTGGAGGCTAAGGAAAAGGAAATATTGGCACCCGAACGTTGCATTCTAAAGACTGAGTGATTGATAGTATTTATTCACTACACTCACATAACACTGGAAAATACTGTGACGGGGACAAATTTGAGCTTAAAATTATCAATTGACTGTTCAGCTGAGAACAAAACAATCGAAATTGTACATTTTAACATTTATTTACATACATATATGGTACACACATAGAAATACTCGTCTGGGTGCTGGATCAATAGGAAAGGCATGTCCTTTCTTATCAAAATCCAACCCTAACCTGTCTTCTCCGTCGGGAAAGGGAAAATCATAATGCTTTCTTCTCTCTTAGGGATTTTCAAGTTGAAACATCCTCCCCATGAAGACTTTCATCAGAATTAGAAAATATTTTAACATTTAACGCAATTCAACATTGGAAAAATAATATAAATTGAATAAATTGTACTAAATAGTTTGACTTTCAGCCAAAGAAATGTAACACAAAAATAATATCAGGTAAAACACACATAGGAAGTGTGCTTTCAAAATATACGAATATAGAAAGTATAATCAAATAAATGTAGAAAGTAAATACTGATAAAACGTAAACAGAAGAATATTGTCAGTAGAAAGTACTGTGAAACTATATGAATAAAAATACAAAATATTTTTTTCATGGAAAACCAAAAAGCTTTCAAATAAATATTTCCTATCGATCCCCATAGTTCATACCCCTTTGTTTATAAATCAAGTTTCATAATAAAACACAGGTATTTTATTTTTGTTTCCGTTTTGTCAAGTTTTTCATACAATTGCATTGAAATTCGGAAATGAAATAGGGAAGTGTAGGAGAATGAAAATAAATACATGCATGCAGTTTTTAAAATTTTGTAAATCCAAAATTTGCGAAGATTTGTCGGAATTTATGCGGCAACATTTATTTTTTAACTAACCAAACCACACTGTTTGTCATTTTAACAACTATTGAGGCACGTTATAAATTTAAAATTGTAAGAAACAGTTTCCGTGTTGTTATGAGTGAGACTAGTCAGTGACCTTGACCTTTTCCTCGAAAAGCCAGTCATAAAAGAAATTCGGAGTGCACTAAGACTTTTTTCAGTTTTGCGTCCATTTGTACTTTTAGAATCTGATGTGGCTAGAATCATGTTTCTAGTATTGCCTGGTTACGGTAATTACGCCCGTAAGTGATATACAGTAGAACAGAGCGAGTTCAAGACGTCAAACGGATCTGGCGCTCAATACGGCAGTTGAAACATTGCACCTGCGTTTAGGACTTTGCCGCTGCGTTCATCAACGCAGAAATCTCCCGAAGAAAGAACGATGTAAATGTTTACTCAACGTTCACTCAAACAGAGGTTGTTTAGTGATTTTAAATACTCCATTGGTGATGTTTCCATTTGGTGAGTTTGTGAATATTTATACAGAACTTTGATTCTTATTAAAATTTTTGGTTTGTTTGCAAATTCAGGTATAAAAATTTTAAGTTGATCATCGAAATTTTCAATGGTTTAAAATTGTTTTGATTGTTTACATTTTCCCGTGGTGGAATGTTTTTATTCTTGGAATCATTTACTAGAGAAAATCTAATTATCGCATGTGCGCACAAATTCGATTTCACTATTCTTCAATAAAGTAAACATTATTTTCCTCTAAAAATATTTAACTCGTTAAAAACGCTTAGAATAAATTATTCTTTTTGAAGGATTATTTGAAACAGTGGTAAAAGTATCTAATATGTACTCGACTCAAACAATTAACTTCATCTCCGTTTCATAGATGGCAGACTGGTTCTTTAGCTTTTAAAAGGGCGCTTTTTTGAAATGCACTTATCGTATTCGAATCAAGGATAACCCATCTGTCGTTCTCCGAACCATTTTGTTGGTAAGATTATAATTGTTTTGAAAGAAACAATTCAGATTTTATTTTTGATCAACTTCTATTTTGAATTCAACAAGACAAATTAGCAATACCAAAAGCAATACCCATATGAACCATTTTAAATATTTCACTTCTAAAAATGTCACAATATTTTCATGATTCATGTGGGAAGGATTGTAATGAATTAATAAATTCAAACCGTATGAAACATTTTTGAAAAATATTGTTGGAGGTGTATTTAGAATTATTTATCAAAGAAAGGAACGAATCATAAGTGGAGCGAAAAGTTAAAAATGCCATGCATTCAAGAGTATTGAAAAGCACGGCTGACTGTTTTGGGTGATTTTATTAATGTTTTTATTGAGGTGATCAGTGTCGTACATAGAAGTCATTAGGAGCCAAAATGCAAGAAAAAAAGCACCAATGTTTGGAAAATGGGAAGGATTTTTCCAATTATTTGTACGCACTCTCATCCTATACCATCATAACTTATATGAAATGAATATTAGAAATTTGTTTCTGAATCTTGTTCATTTAGTTTATTAGCTAAAAAATTTTTTGTCGGACTATTCAGTTAAAATTCAATTATTCTTCAAATAAATACATGTGTGCGCCACTTTATGAGAGAGATTTCAGTGTAAGCAGACAAACCGCCGGAAGACGACGATTTTACTTCCGGTTATCCAATACGGAATACGTACAGGAAGCAGATTCTACCACAAAAATACTAGTTTCATTTACATTTACCTTACAGAAAAGCTAAACCTTTTAATGGGACAATCATTGTCGACTACGACTCAATTCCGAGCACCCTAAAAGATCCCTTAAAAATATTTTTTCAAAATTGAACACATTAACTCTAAAAGTGGAAGTATTCATCCAAAACATTCTTGCAAAAGAGCAACATTTGACCGTAGGAAAAGGACCTGGCATTTTGTAATCTCTTGTAACCTATGACGGTCCTTGGAAAGTTTTTGTATTTGAAATGGAAATATTGGTTAACATGTACAAATGAATTTTTAAGTCATTTTTTCTATGTTCATACGAGAAAAAGAATGCCAAATGCAGGAAATAAGTTTAAACTACCAATGTGAATCCAAATCAACAGATAAGGGCACTCCGGGTGTATCTTACTTTGTTTATTAATGGATGCCTTTTGTTTCAAACACAGCTAACCATATTGACGAAAATCTACGAGAAATTGTACAGTCAATCTAGTTAGCCGTGTTTCAATGAGGTGGTTTTCCATCAAACTGATAGAAGGCCAGCAAAGTAAAATAATAAAAATTTCCATCTACCAATCTTTTCGTAATTAAAAATTTTTAGTTCATTAAAAGAAACGTCGACTGTATTTTACATTAATTTGATCTACTTTTATAAAAATAAATACTGTAATATTAGGTAACATAAATTAAACAAAATTTCCAATAAGATCGAATAAATATGGAATATAAATGAATAAAAAGAGTTTTCGTATGGAAACGAAAACGGCGTATGAATTATTATAATTTCTAAAGAAATCTCAGAAAATGCACAAGAAACTTAATCTCCAGAAAATGCTCAAGAAACTTATTTCGTACTAGAGCGTTTGCAATAAAAACTGCTTAATTTTCACAAATAAAAAATTAATTAAAACTGAAGAAAACATACAAAATAAAAGGCAGAAAAAGTTTCCGTTGCACTATTAAAATTGATTAGAACGTACAATCCAGCTGTCCCGCTATTCAATTCGCGATTCAATTATTATAACTATCGAATGAAAAAGAACTTCGGTGTAGGGTAAGGAATCATTTCAAAGGATTTTTATATCAGTGGATCGCCTAAAATTGGAATTCCGAAAGCTATTCGCGTGTTGGTGATAAGGTTGAGAAATGATGGTTTATCAATGAGGAAAATATTGGAGAAATCGCTGGAGATATAATTAGGTAGATATAATTCGGTAGATATACAAGTACTTGTAATTAGAGATATAATTAGGTAGAAGCTGGGAAATAGGAACCGATCCGGAAGACCTCAGAAATTGAGCCATATACACCAGAAATATTCTGCGAAAAGTTCGCGATAGTTCACGAATTAGTACACCACAATTTGCATCCTTGTTGAAAACTGATTACAATCTTGAAATATAACCTCAGACTGTAAGAAAAGTAATAAAAAAAGGTGGCTAAAATGGGTATGTTGCACGTAAGAAGTCATTCATTAGCAGACAACAGAAAAGTCTTAAGTTTGCAAAAAAAGCATGTAAGCCCTTAACATTTTGGAATTCTGTACTTTTCAGGGATGAATCAAAATTTTGTCTCTATGGTTTAGATGGACGAATTATGGCATAGAGAAAACTAAAACATCAAATGCAAACAAAAAAACTTATGTAGAACTGTAAAACACGGCGGAGAAAAAAGGTATGGGGTTGCATGAGTTCTTCTGGTGTGTATAATTTTTGTTTTGTTGAAGGTAACATGGGGGGATAGCTATGTGTACCTAGACATTTTGCAACAAAATGTCCTTGCTAGTGCTACGGAAAAGTGCTCTGGAAAAACCATTTATCTTCCAACAGGACAACGATTCAAAACACACTGCAACGTTCTGTAAAAAAGGATACCTTTACCATACTCTCAGCAACTTCGCACACCACTTGTCTCCTGATTTAAACCCCATGGAACACTT
Organism: Meta bourneti; assembly: GCA_933210815.1. NCBI lineage: Eukaryota > Metazoa > Arthropoda > Arachnida > Araneae > Tetragnathidae > Meta > Meta bourneti. The sequence goes on from OW119928.1 coordinate 47,164,009, forward strand.
ATGGGAAGAAATCAGTCGTGAAATGAAAAATGATACCGGCAGCAAAGATAACCTGAAAAGTGTCATTCTGGAAGTCTGGAACAAAATTACTCCAGAAATAACAAAACTTGTGAGAGTCATGCCTAAACTTCTGAGAGAGGTCATTGAAGCAAAAGCAGGTTCAACTACCATTAAATGGTGAAACATGGGTTGGGGGAATAGCATTTAATGACATATTTTTCACCTTACGGAGACTTTTTTGTTTTATATTTGTTACATTTTTGTGTTATTGTGAATCATGCGTTAAGTTAAATTAATATTTTTTGTTTAAATGCAATAGAAACTTTCTATGTAATTATTCTCATCTGTTTTTCCATTTTTATTTCTTCAATAATTATCATCTGCAAATAATAAAGCTATTTATTTCAAATAGTAAGTGCGTACGGAAATTTTTTTGCTCACTTATAATGAAACTAATTATATTCAACTGTTATAATCGTTTGAGTTGATTTATTAGAAAGATGAAGAGAATAAATACCGTTTTAAATAATTTACTTTTGAAAATGTCTCCATTTTCACGATTTACTTGATAACAAGTACAAATTAATAAAATTAATCCATTTGAAATATTTTTGAAGAATATTGTTGAGGATTTTTTAGAATTATTTCGTCCAAGAATGGAAGAAATCTAATTACCTAAATGGTAAGTGTTTACGAAATTAATTTTAAAGGAAAATGTCTTCCGCAGTGGAATTTGTTTCCTTTTCTCATATTTTCTGTTATGAACGAAACTCCAATTTGTTAATGAGAATATGTATAAATAGTTAAGAAATGTTTTATTCCACTTTGTGTTTATTATTGTGTAAATTACTTTTCTCGTAATTATGAAAATAATTTTATTCTGATGTAACGGACACTTGTAATATGAGTAAGAACGTAAACATTTTCTACTTTCACCATATGTTATTTGAATAATGTAAAAATTATAAAAATCCGAATTTTTTATGACATTGAAGCGACGTACTCTCGATTATACTGTTATTATATATGCAAGTTTGTCAATTTTTCGTATCAGTTTATTATGATGCAAATACTGTTCTTTTTTTATTTATCATGTACTATAGTATACATAGGCAGTGATAAAATGTCTATAGACACATAAACACTTAAAAAATATAGGATACTTATTTACTTTCCCTAACAAAATTATTCTAGGTGTGCTAAATGTTTGTTAATAATTTATTTAAAGAAAAATTATTTATCTTTCTCATATAGGGTGTACCAGCCATCTCGAATATAGGATGTACCAGTCAGTCCCTAACCACTTATTAGTAGTTGTCCATTTCCTCCTATTTCTCATTAAAACAAGCAAACTAGTTTATTCAAGAATAAATTGAATTTACACTCTTATAGTCAATGGACTTTTGCAATGAATGGTACAATCCGAAGAGTTCACTGTATTGTCTTCTTATTGATAAAAATAAAAACAAGATTCAGATATCAAATCATTGGGATCTATGAAATTACAGTATATTGAACTTGTTCTGAGGAGTGATGTCTCTCTCTCTCTCAATCTTAATTCTATTTCTTATTTTGTACTAAAATTTGGCATAAAAGTAAATAAACACCCAATCTTTGATTTACGTAATAATTTGGAGGCTTCAATGCTAATAATACCTAAATTAATTTTAAGTCATTGTGGTTAATCTGTTTGTCGAACAAAATTGCATGCGTTCCAGTAATAGATCAAAATGGTCAATAACTGGATTTTAGACAAACTTTGATTTTAAATTTGAAGTAAGATATTTCATGATTAAATATTTGCTATGGTGGGGTAAATTAATTATAAAAACTGAGTCTGTATCCATTATTTGATCAGGCGGTGAATTAAGGAAAGAAATGATTAAGCACTGAGGAAAAATGCATAAGCAATGAGAGAGACATTTTTGGTAAGGAAAGAGTCTGCATAGTTGCCCAATTTACACTAAACCTTCTGTTAGTCCTGCATTCTAATTCTAGATTGTGTTTACCCTAATGAGTTCTACCTCAAAAGAAAGGTTCGAAACGAAAAAGACCTGTCCCATACAGCTACATCTAAAAGGTGGCTTCTATACTGTGAAAAAAAGGATAAAATGAGACAAGTTAAAGGAGGAAAAAATCAAGGCAGGTTTCCTCAAAACATAAGAAAAAATAATTTCAAACTGATAATGGAAAAAGAGGAAATACTTTAAAAGACAATTGGTGAAGGTGATAAATTTGGGAAAAGCGTGGATCTAACTGACAAACGAAAACAATTATAGTGTAAAAGCATGTGCTGGCAATGTAATAGTTGCTGCAAAACGTAAATTGTATTTCAAAAAGGCATAGTTTACAGTTTGGATCGGAAGATTTTTGTCTGATAACAATGAAAATTACGATTTTGTTTGTTATGTTTTGGAGATACTGATGGAATTTTGCAGTGATTGACTTTAATTTCTGCTGTAATTCAAATGTAGTGTCAAAGAATTCTTCAATATTCTTACAACATTTATTTAATTGTTTAATATTAGTTTGTTTGATATTTTAACTAGTTTACTTTTTTAATATTAGAATTACCATTATTATCATGTTTACTTGTTCAATATTTGAGTGTGCTCTTTCATTAAGTTTTACTTAAAACATCATGTAAAAAATGTTTATCCAAGCTGTATTTCATGCAAATAACTGGTGAACGCAAAAATATTTGCATAAATGTTTTAATTTGATTTTTGTCACTTCCGAAAGCTTGAATTTTTCTACTATATTGATGAAAATATTTTACAAAATAAAGTATTTATATGTATTATGTTAATTAGGGTTGAGGTTTTAAGCAGGTATCTCTGACCAGCATTTAAACAAATCTTTGAAAATATTTTAAATTTCTTCAACCTTTGATTTTATTTGATTTGGAACTTTTTAATGTACTGACTAATATAAAACCCACGTTGTAAGAGTGCTTCGGGAAAAAGAATGATTTTCCTGGAGAATAATATTTTTTTTACGATAGGAGTGCATTTGGAATCCTAGATCATCTTAGACACGGATTCGCAAGTTTTACAACCAAAAGCTCAAAACCGATTTGTTTAAAATAATGGTATCCTAGAATATATATATATATATATATATTTTTTGTGTGTGTATTTTTTTTCCTTGATTCGTATATGTTGGTCTTCCAATGTGGAACAGAGTTAAAGATCTGTGGCCTGCTTTTATTTTCGAATTTATAAGTGTTGAAGCACCATGATGCGCGATTTATTTTGAAAAAGAATAGCATTATGAGTAGGAGTTAACAATACTTTTGTTTTTGTAGTCAGAGCAAATGACATTTTTGTATGGATCATGTATTCTAACTTCAACTTTCCTAATCTTTTGTGACTGTGGGTACTTTTTTTAAAAAATAATTTTGTTTCATTATAAGTGTTCTGTGTTAACTCTTTTATATTAAAGCACTGAAAACATTTATGCATTTTATATATTTTAATCTATTTAGTCTATCATTTTGTTGCTGAGATCTGTAACAATCTGAAAGATAGAGCCGTCATTTTGTGGGTCAGTTAGTATTCTTGTTGAATTAAGAAAAGTAAATTAATAACCCTTAAAAAAGAAAGGATCGTTGTGAAAACAGTTTCATGGTAATAGATCGTTTGCTTTATGAAAAACTGAGGAATAATAGGATCGTTATTTTGAAGGCATTGCTGTAACACGAATAAGAGGGAGGGTAATGGAATAAATTCTTATATTTTGTCCATCTGCCGAGTTTCGAATAGTCACCAACTGTTGCAATGCATTCAACAAGGCGCCAGAATTCGTCTCTTCACTCAGTGTCGAACAATATTCTTCATCGCATGTTAAGGGATCGTTAAAGGTGGAAAAGACGTAGTTTCATTATTCATGAAAGGGCTTCCAAGTCTATTTTTTTTGGCCGCGACCACCATTATTCAATTTTTTGATACCTGCAGGTAATTTCCAGGATTTGTTTCGGTCACTTGAAATTAAGTGTGTGCACAAGAAAAATAAAAATAAAACACAACCCTTCTTTTCAAGCAGCCACAAAGGGCTCGAAGAACCATTAAGAACGGAGAGTTCAACAATAACCCTCCCAACACATACAAAAGATCGAGAATTTTGTTGGTTGGCTGTTTATGCGTTGTCCTGGCAACAGCTGTCGCTCATCCCGCCCCCTTTTGGGAATTATAGGAATCAAATGACGCGGGGCACGAATTGATAACTGACTGGAAGCGTGCTCTCTATATTTTTAATCATATCTTTGGAGATGTTGCACATGTAAGATGTCAGTGGAAAATTAACTTTTATTTTTGTGTACTGCTCATAAATATTCGATGGTTCTTATTGAAAGAGAGGAAAAGATTGCCGTTGAACTACATCACGCATTATTTATTATTATTGCGTGTTATAGTTATTTGTTGACCAGAACACATTACGATTGTGATTTGCTAATTGAGAACCTGTATGAGACATTCAAATCGTTCTAGGAACAAAAATCGATGTCTTGATTTTTTTATTACGTTTCCTTGCTTCTTTCTTGGGAATTCTTTGTAACGAAATTTTCAAAAATAATGACTCATGAACTGTTGAAGCTGATGATTCCACACAGTTCGAAAGTAATTCTTTAGTTGAGTTAGAAACTGGTAGGTGTAGCGAACACCTTCCAAAATCACCTCTCTAGTTGTTAATCTCAGATCATATACGAAATGGTATAAGGAGAGCTTATAACTTCAGGATTTTGATGAAACTATGGAGCATATTTTGTTGATTGCAAGCAGTAAAGCAATCTGCAAGTTCTTCAATTATCAATCAGATAAATGAATTATGAGCTAAATAATGCTGCTTGTAAAAATAAATTAAAAATATTTTCTCTCTACTTAAATTTTTGCCTTGGACAATGGTAACTAAAAGGATTTCTGTAAGCGAATACAAAAGTGAGACATCTCTGTCGACCTAAGTACATGAGTGATTGGACAGTGATTCAATCTTCCAAATATATTACATAACACTAAGCAATATTTCAAACCTTGTTTCTGGATTTTACATTTGAACCACTGGGGATTCATACGATACGCAGATATGTGAAACGTTACTTGGGTCAACGGCGAAAAATACCCATTATAATTGCTTTAGTAATGAATTTATATATATTTCACTAACGTACGTGGCACAGAAATCGACATTATTTGCATACTGAAGCATGGCAGCAAACGGATATAAATAGTTTCAATTCAATCGCTCTGGGATTTATTCGTCAATTTTGCCGCTTAGTTTAAACATGTTTGATTTGAGCTATGGAGCTGCATAATGTTGCTAAAACAACACGATAGTGCTGGCCGCTATAATGAAATTTCAGCAGTCTCATTACAAAAGGAAATGGGAAATCTGGAAGATAGAAATCAGCGCAGAAAAGAAAATAGCGAATGAAAAATAGGTTTAGAAATAGGAAAAATAGGTAAATACCGAATAGCTTTTGAACAAGTGAATAAGATGCAATTAAAGTGACGTTTATAGTAACGTGTAATCCGTGACGTAAGATAATAGTGATAACGCGACTAAGATGTGCCCTTTTTGACATTCAGTTATTTGAAATATGAATTAAAACCAGTAAAATGTATCAAATGTTGCTTGATATTTATGATTCAATTTTTGGAGGTAGGAAATCATTCAATTTCATTTGGAAGTGAGCATCATATCGATACTTAAATTTATTATAAATTGGTTTAACTAAGTATCAGTTGTGGAGGAGTCTCATTGTGCCGTTAAAACAGTTTAGTAACAAGTGAAGATACTATACGTGGGTCTACTAGTATTTAATTTATTCTATTTATTTTACATATATTATTATACTGAATATTAATTCATTTGCAGAAGTTATTTAAAGAATAAAATAACCTTTATTTTATTTGAAGAGTATAAAAAGGTATTTCAAGCATTTATAATACACTCATGTCGAAAGTTATCTTTACATGCATAAAATCACGGATTTCCCAGAAACTGTGAACTATAATTTTATGAATTTGTGTGAAATGATACATAACATCATAACACATAAATACAAAGGAAAAAAATTAAGAGCACTGCATATGATATAAAACTGTAGCATGAAACAATAAAAATGGCAATATGTGACAAGGAGAGTTCAGAAAAAAAGAATAACTCAGAAAAAAATTAAAGCTTATGAATATAATATGTAATGTGATCTCCCCTGACGTGTACACACATATCACAACGTGTTTTAATACTGGCAATAATGTTGTTAACCACAGTATGGGGAATTAAATTTCACTCCTCCAGCAATGCGGTCTTCGGGCATTTATATCTCTAGGAGGAGGATGTCTCCATGCAACTGCTTTTCCAAGGTAGTCCCATAAGTTCTCTATCAGGAGATTTTGCTGGCCACGGTATTCGCTCAATAGCTTCACTTTCAAGGAATTCGTCAACGAGGTTTGATCGATGTGGAAGAGCGTTATCGTTCATAAATAAAAAGTCAGATCCATATGCACCTATGAAAAGTCTTACATAAGGTTCTAAGACCTCATCCCGATATCTCTGGCCGGTCACAGATCCGCTGTTGAAAACGTGTAGGGGCGTGCGTCCAACGATCATTATTCCTCCCCATACCATCACACCTGCACTACCGAAAAGGTCACGTTCCATAATGTTTGAAGGAAGATTTCGCCGTTCCTGACCCCTCCAGATGTAAACACGTTTAGAATCAGATGTTAAACTAAACCTCGACTCATCAATAAAGAGAACATGGATCCATTGGTGTTCACTCCAGTTCTGGTGTTCTTTCCACTAATTAAAGCGATCCCTCTTTTGTTGTGAAGACAGTGAAACACATACCCTTGGCTTTCTGACATAAAGGCCTTTTTCATTAAGCCTTCTGTATACAGTTTGCCGTGATACAACAGTTCCAGTGGCGGCTGCAACCTCTGAACTTAACTGCCGAGCAGTAGACTTCCTGTTACGACGGGCAGTTATTGCCAGATATCGATCTTGAGAAGCAGTTGTTATTCGTTTGCGACCTTGTCCAGGCCTCCTTGCAACAGTTCCAGAGTTCTGAAATTGTTTCCATAGCGTAGAGACTGTCTGTCTTGAAATATTCACACATATCGCTGCTTCCATGATTGTCTGCCCTGCTTCTAAACGGCCGATAATTCGCCACTTCACAGATTCTTACAAATGATACTTCGGAGCCATAACAAACCGTTTTGAGTCTTTACACACTGAAATCAAACGCTGTATTGCAGAAATTCATTCAAATATTCACTTTGCGCAAAGCGCTTGATTTACTGTCGGATGACGTAACGCCTTGATTTGCATATCAGAAACCGTTTGATCACCTTTGATTGGATAATGCTAATTAGGCTTGTCTTTCACACATTCCCTGCAAAAATGAATTACATCGATCGGATGTAATTCATTTTAGAATATCATTATTTGTGGGTATGCAAAGATAAATTTGGACATGAATGTACTTAATTTGCAGAGATATCTGAAAATTTAAAGACTGGCACTTTCAGATTGGAGCTCGGGTTCCCAAAGTTCTACGTTGCTGGTATCGCCACTGTTAGTTACCTACTGGCTCAGATGATCGGTCCTAGTAAATGTTCTCATCTACCGGTATCATATAAGGAGTAGACTTTGAATTGTCGAAAGCAAAGTATTTACTTTTAAATAATTTGACGCATTATATATTAGGCGATGATTTTAGAGATATTAATTCAAGGAAATAACATCTTTTCGATTGTCATCCTGTGAAAAAGGTTTTATTTGTGTTAGACAAATATATTGATTCAATATTATCAAACGTCATTACAAAATCGACCCAAGTTAGATTTTAAGACTAGATAGATTTATGAAATTAGAGTTATTGGTCTATTGTAGCCAATACTTTTGAACTATGATCTATAATTTCGAACTAAAAAAAGGTATGGAACATTCTTCTTTACTAATATAATAATATGATAGAGATTTCTGACATCACTACCATCGTATCCTGGACTGTTCTTAAAAGTCTCATTTCATAAGTATACCTGGATTTTTATAAAATCTGACTTGGACCAATTTTATAACGTCTTTCTTAGATTGAATCAATAGATTTGAATAAAATAAGCAAAACGTTCCCACAAGATGGCAATCGAAAAGATGTTCCTTGAATTAACGTTGCTACAATCATCGCCTCATTGATAAGGTGTCAACTTGTTTATTAATTGCATATATACTTTTATCAATTCAGCGCGGATTAGCAACAGGAGGATTGCAAGTTCTAAACTCGATCCAACCAAAGACCGTTGTGTACGTGGGAACTGTAGGGGCATCGAATGTGCTCACTTTTGCATGGTGTGGAAGTTTGGAGACTCAAGTGCCACTCAGGTATTGACCTCGTCATCTGACTGTGACTAAAAATTAAGAGGTGTCCTTGGGATTGATCCCAGACTGTCTCCAATAGCCCGTTGTGTTGTTCCCGTGCGACGTAAATTCAACTTATTACCCACCTGAGACCGGTACATGGCTATATTTTCCCGAACCAGTCAGTCCGTCACTGGACACTGACTACCATAGATGGATGACATATGGTACCTTGGACCATGCTGCTCTGGCGAGGAAAAATCAGTTCGCGTAAGTGGCAGAGGAATGGGTGGCGTTTTTCAGAGCAATCATTTCCTCCCTCTCAATCACATCCATGTCTCCTCTATTGAGCGTGGAAAACCGCGGGTAATGTGTTAATCCATATTATTGATCTCCAAACACAGGCTCAGTCAATGATACGCTCCTAGGTGAATAATGTCTGAGTGGCGTGACAGATATTAAGATTCATTAGGATCAACATTCGGGGGAATTAACGAATTTATATTCGTGTATTAGGCTCTCTCACGATCCTCCTTTCCGGATTGCTCATTCGATTTTCTTCCTTCATTTATTGCTGTTGCTGACATCGATAATGGAAGTTTGTTTTCGATTGCGAAGACGCGATTCCCTGTTTCCTGCAATTTCATTTTTCAAATTCTTTTTTTCATATGGAAACAGGGCCGCGGTAGCCCAGTTTAAATGAGGCCCGAAACAGGCCGAGGTAGCAACGGATTAACAACCGGAGGGTTGCGAGTTCGAAACTCGGTCCAGCCAAAGACTGTCGAGTACGCGGGGGCTGGTTTACGTTAAATATGTCGTGGGCTCAAATGTCCTCCCGTTGGCGTAATTTGGAAGTTTGGAGAGTGGGGTGTCTGCTCAGGTATTGTTCTCGACATCTGACCGTAGTTGTTCAAAATTGCGTGGCGTTGTCCTTGGATCTTTCCCTTCAGGATTGATCCTGGACCGTCGCCAATGTTGCTCCAGTGCTACGTCAATTAACTACCTACCTACCGTTTCCGATTGCAAAGATGAAATTCCATGTTTTTTTGCAATTTTGAACGCGCTTTTCAACTTTTTTTCATATAGAAACATCTAAAGGGCCTGGAAGGCACAATTCAAAAAATAGTTTTGGAGGGGTCCTGATCTTCCAGTTTTCTATTCCAATCGAAAGACCTCAATGCTAAATGATCACTGTGTTTAAGGATTTTTCGAAATTTCTTGGTACCATTTATCCGAGTGATATATGATACTTCGATAACGCTGATTAAATATAAGTGGGTATTTTTGTTAGTTTTTACAATTAAAACGTTTCTCAATGCACACACATTTCGGGAAGGACTCGAGTATGGGCCCTTTTCCTCTAAATACGCCCTTGATAATTTATGTCAAGGCCTGGGGTGGAAAACTTCATATTGGAAATCCTCATTAATTTAGCTGTAATCGAATAAGGCCGTATTAAAAAACTTTAAATTTGGTGTACTTAAAAATATGCGTTATTTTGTATTAATAGAATTACTATGTACTTAATAATTTCAAAAAATGAAAGCTATTTCTTAATTTTAAAGTCAATCTTTAAACAACTTTGTGTTGTGTCTGAGTTTTGTTGCAAAGCATTTGAATATTTGATTGCAATATGGAGGCACTTGTTTCTGTTGATGCTCTGGATGGGTATCCATCATTTATGACCTTAAGGGTGTCTTGATTTGGGTTGGGTAGGAGAAGGTAGATTCGCAGCAATAAGTGGTTGAAAAACAAAAAGCATCTTTCGGGCATGTTGCCGAAGGCGTGAGTATCCTATTGCATTTTTCCATATTTCAAGAGGGTGAGAGAGAGAGAGAATGATTGATGCCCCGGCCCGGCGGTTGAGAAGGCATTGCTCACCCGCGCCTTTGTAATTGATAATTTTCACTACAATCTAACAATTAACGAGAAGAAATTTCAGTGTTAACAAAAAAAACCACAGAAGAGGATTTTGCTTTCTGTTAACCAATGCGATGCTTTCTCTGTCAAGCTAAATGTAGGTGACTATAGTCTTTTGGTGGCGGAACGTGCTTCCTGAACGTATTTAGGACGCGATTTCTTTTGTTTTTTAAAACGATTTCAGCATGTCGCTAAAAAAATTTCCAAAGAATGAATTTCGAATTGGTGTATGATAGTTGATTGGTGGATGCCAATCAGATGATTAAACGCCAAACGTCTCCAAAACGACGATAAACTACGTTTTAAGATAACTCCGATATGTATCATGCGATAACATTTTAGTAAAAGTAAAGAAGTAAAATTATTTCAGTAATTTAAGTGGGAAAATAATATGATCAAATAGCCCCCATTTTTCCCTTTTCCTACCTTTTAGAAAATATCCTTTTTTAAAGATGCATGCCAACTTCTGTTATTTATATCGTTGTAAGTACGTGAGCGTTTTGCTTGAATATAAGTAAAGAAAAAAAAATTTGAGAAAAACAGAGCTGCCAGTTTTGACTTACATATAAAAATGCTGATATATCCGCTTACAACCCTCGGAACACAAAAAGTTTTTGTTCGACAGAAGAATTTTTTAAGCTTCCTTCCGTAAGAAGCTGAAAATTGATACTTTAATTGATTTTAGTGGTATTAAATATTACTGTCCCCTTAATGAGCAAAGCATCTTAAATCTATTTCAAGGATTCAATACAGACTATGAACTAGAGCAATTAAGATAAGGTGGAGCAAATGTAACCCTAAATCTTCGACGTTCATATTGAACCAATTACTACTTTGTTCCAGTAATTTTTAAAAATTTCATATTTTTACCTATCCCAGACCATTTACTAATGTCTTCATACTCTCATGTTAAACTTACCATTGATATAACTTTAAAAAATACTTTTCAATGCTATTTCATGGTATCACACTTGCTCTTAAAGGTGTGGCAAGTGCATAACGCTGACTGTTTTCTTGTTTGCAGTGTTATAATATTGTGAGGGGTCAAGAATATAAAATTTCATTCCTGCCCTTCTTTGGTCTGCGCAACTTCCCTGCCGAAATTCAAAGCGCTATAGTGGTGAAAGTAAGCTATAGGACTACAAACATTTCCATCAGGTAGCTACTGACGATAAAAGATTAAGCAATGTTATAGATGAGTAATGTTGTGAGACGTATAGAGATCAATAAACGTTTATCATTCCATCTTTAAGCGACATTCCAACTTAAATTTGGATCAATTTATTTCTTGCACTTGTACATATTCTTGACTCGATCAATGTCGGAGTTGTCCAAGCCGGGTTTGTTGTAGGGCTCTGTCAGTTGGACACCGCTCTTGGCAACCAGTGTCGGTAGCACTAAATCCTGCTTGGAGAACGCGTAGTTTCCGTAGATCATGATGGAATTGTAGTCGAACGCGTTGGCTATGATTTCATCTTGAGCAGGCGTTAGATCAAACTGGTCTGAAAAACCTGGAAGAGCAGAATGCACTTTTAGATTATTAATTCCCTGTAGATTCAGAGAGCACATCAAACGGACAAACATCCATGTCTTACTCCAGATTCGAACCAGGAACCTTTCGATTTAGAAGCCAGCACCCTGACCACGAGCCCGATTTGTTGGGATTACTTAAAATATAATGATGATAAATTCCTACTTTATACTACTATTATTGTGTACAAAGTAATAAGATAGTATTTTTGTATTTAGTTCTCTTGAAAATACCCGATGTCCATGAATTAAGGGTCAGATGCAATATTCAAACCTGTGGGCACGGAAGTTGATCTTTCGAGGCGAGAAATCACCGAGAGTGGCAGTAGAAGTAAGAAATAGTACCGACCGATTGATTGCCATAATTAGCACATTTGGAGTCACGTGACAACACAAGATTGCTCTAATATGATGAAAGTTGAAGCAGGTGTCTGGTGACTGAATGATTTTCTATGTGTTTAACTGTCCTTGTTAGATATTAGTTGTTATGACCAATTACACTATATCACTTAGAACATATCTCGATGATTTTAGCCGTGGAAGAATCGTAAGGAAATTGGAGGAAGGACGATTAACACAAGATGTCAATGAGTTCGAAGTGGGTCAAGTCTCAAGGGCTGTGGAAACAAATTTTCAAGTGGAACTGCTGCCAAACGGTACAGCAGTGGTCGACCACACAAAACTACCCCAGATGAAGATAGCTATATGACAGTGACGGCGAAAAAGTGCGCAAATCAGTACACTGCATTTCTTTGACTACATCATACAAAGCACATAGGTTTCGATGGTGTTGTGAACACATCAACTGGACTGACGAGCAATGGGCCAGGGGCCTGTTCACGGACGAAAGTAGATTTTGTTTGTCGTCCAATTCGAGGCGCCAATACATCTGGCATGAACCCCGCACTACTTATTCTTCCACCAACATCCCGAAAGTAGACCATTACAGAGGCAGTGGAGTGATGGTCTGGCGCAGTATCACTATGAATGGGGACGTACTCAGCTTTACGAATTGGAAAGTGGAACCATGAATGCTCAGCTTTATTGTCAAGATGTTATTTATCATGTACGCAATTTATTAGTGTTGTTGGATAGGGTTCCTTCATCTTTATGGATGATAACGCCTTCTGTCATTGTTAGATCAGTGTTGATGACCTGCTGAACACCCAAGAAATAGACCGAATGGAGTGTCATACGTTCTTCCCTGACCTCTATCCCATAGAACATGTATAGGATGCTCTTCGGATGCACATGGCAAAACGAACCCCCCCCCCCACCGTTTACCAAAACCAGCTTAGTTATTGCGCTAAAACAGGAATGGCGAAACCTACCTCAAGATTTATTTGAAAATTTTGTGAAGAGCATACGCAACCGATACCGTTCGTTCATTGTAATGAACGGGAAAAGTTATTCGAAAGTGATTCGAAAAGTTTTGGACATTTCGCTTCTGCTTTTCGCCAATGATAAAAAAATAATACGTTTTGTTGATTTAGCATGTATTACCGGTACATTCACGCAAGTTTGTTTCTTTATGAGTATAGATATCTCTACGAAGTCTGTCTGTATTTATAATTATTATATTTATCATCATCCTCCTTTCATCATTTTTTTTCTCTAAAAATATAGCTGTCTTTTAATTTATGTACACCAGTATATGTATCATTGATTATGAAATGGAATGAGTAGTAAAACAGTTTACAGAGATTGCAATAAATTAGGAAGAAAGAAAAAATTGTCAGTAGTTCCTCCAAAGATCAAAGGGGATTTGTCAAATTAGCATCAGGAAATTAAGTTTTTTACTTTTTACTTTTGATCTTGTTCTTAGATCCAAAAAAAAATTATCCCCTGATATTAGACACAAACTTCAATAAAATATGAAAAAAGGTGAAAAATTCGACGTTGTCTTTTCCAAAGATTATTCTTAGGACCTCTCAAGAGTCTTTGGAAACTTGAACTTTGATCCAAGACGTAATGAAAGTATTTTTATCACCCCATTACAATTGAGAATATCATTCAAAATTAAGAGGAAGAGTGAATTTAATTTCTTTCTATTTAATGTTACTCTAGAGCAGTGATTCTCAACCACTGTGCCGCGGCACTTTTGTGTGCCGCCAAATTCTTAGAGTGTGCCGCCAAATTTTAGAAAATAAAAATTATGATTTTGTTCATTTGTTGGAAGAAATATGGTGTGCTAAACTAGCTTACTTATCAGACATTTTTGTTATTTTTAATAACATAAATTCAAGTACGCAAGGGCCGAAAGAAAATATATTAAACTCAACAGATAAACTGGTGGGATTCCAAAAACAAATAACTTTATGGAAGAATAAAGCTCAGGAAGGCAATTTGGAAAAGTTTGAGTCAGTCCCAAAAGATTTTAATAAAACTATTCATAAAATTGTTATTGACCATTTGACAACATTAGAGGAGAGAATTATTCATTATTTCCCAAATTTAGATATACAAAAATTTGATTGGGTTCGTAATCCATATGTGATAACGAATACTGTATTTGAATTAACTTTGAATGAAGAGGAAAAACTAATTTCGCTTTCTAATAATCGAGATTTAATTTTAAAATATTCGGAAGAATCAATTAATTCATTTTGGATTAACATTAGATGCGATTATCCCATGATAGCCAAAAAAGCTTTAAAAATATTATTACAATTTTCTACATCTTATTTGTGTGAATTCGGAATTTTAGTATTAACCAACATAAAAACGAAAAAAAGATCGAGACTGTTAAATGTAGAAGACGATATGAGAGTAGCATTGTCATTTTTACGACCAAATATAAATGAAATTATCAAAAAACATCAAGCTCAAATTTCTCATTAAAAGTATTCTTATTATTACCTTGTAATTAATCCCTTAATAAACGTACTGTTGTTTTTGTAGTACATATTATATTATTTTATTTTACATTCACAATTATTATCATAAACTATTTTACACAGTGTATTATAGGTAAGTAAACAACTTTTAAACTTATCTTTTTCTTTGTGTGCCGCCAAATTTTGAAATCGTTAAAAGTGTGCCGCGACAAAAAAAAGGTTGAGAATCACTGCTCTAGAGTATACTAGTATACTAGTAGACAGTAAGAAACTGTCTTATGCAAACAATTATCACTAGTTCCGTGCGTAGCTGAGTTCCAAAACCAGTTGCATATTCGTTAGGTAAACTATGTCCACTCACCTGCAAGGACGTTCGTCTTGTTGTAAGTGATGTATTTATCTCTGTCGTGTCTTTGATGCTCGTGCAAGAAGCCAATAGCGTGTCCCAATTCGTGGACAATGGTTCCAATGTACTCGCAGCCGGTACCAAGGGACAGCTCTTGTGCACCGCCTTTTTTGCCGACCCAAGACCAACATCTATTAAGTAATAAAAGCATCTTTATTAAAATTGAGGTTTTACTAAAAACTGGGAGACAACTATCCTCACTAGAAAATGTAATCTACATGTTGATCTCCGATATACAGAGACGTTCCTATGTGATGTGTTGGGCGTGTACTTGCACGTAGTCAGAAAAAATAAGAGCGGCCGAAAGTATGGCACCCAGGGTGTCCCTAACTTTAACTAAACATGCTCAGAAATAAATATATACTTATTTGGTCCCTGTAGATTCTTTTTACGATTGTATTGTTCCCGGATCGTCGCCAATAGCCGAATGTGGTACTCGAGTGCGACGTAAATTCAACTACCTACCTACCTTTTTTTATTGTAATTTAAGTAATGGTAATTAAATAACGTCGGTAATGATAATTAAGCAACGTCGCACTGGGAGCACCGTGCTTTTGGCGAAGTTCCGGGATCATTCCCGAAGGGAAAGAAAGATAAGAGAACACCACATAATTTTGAATTTCGGTCAGATGACGAGGTCAACACCTGAGCTGGCACCCCACTCTCCAAACTTCCACACCAAGCCAACGTGAGGACATTTGAGGCCACGACAGACTGGACGTGCATCATCCCCCTTATACACGGCGGTCTTTGGTTGGATTCAAACTCGCAACCCTCATGTTGCTAATCCGTTACCCTCCTTCCAACCGATGGGAAATTGTTCCAATATGTTGCAGACTCTAGGAAAAGCAACAAGTGGATCCATTTAACAGTCTAATTTACTTCATTGTTAAACTTGAACTTGTGCTCACTTTTGATTGTTTTCTATTTTATTTTATAGAAATGTACTCACCCGTCATTGGTTCCGTTGAAAATTTTGATGTAATCCTTTTCTTTATTTCTTGGTACGAACTTGACGCAAGTTAGCTTGGTGTATTGTTCCATTGCTCTCTTAATGATATCATGGAATTTCTCTGAAATGAAAAAAAGTTCCAAGTTATGTGCAAATGTCACAGTGAATTCTAACCGAGAGAACATAAGGCACTACAATATTCCTTACATTTTGAAAAAGTTTTGTGAGAGTAATTTTATTTTTGGACAAACAGAGAGGAACTGTTGTACTTATCAGGTTTCCGAAAAGAAGTTAAAATTACTTACTGTCTATGGAGCTTTCGATGACGTATGGAACCTTTCCACTTCCTGGGTACCCTGGCCAGCGGTTGACTTCATATTTCCAGATGTTCTACAAAAGCAGAATAGAAATTAAACTATTGGATATAGTAGTCCTCTCAATATAAACATAACTGCGTACATACTGAAAAGCAAAGTTTCAGTTGTTCCCATTTGTCCTTTAAGCCTACCTACGTTATTCATTCATAAGCTGGCCCAAACTATTTCAGTCTCCCAATTTTCAATATAATAGCTATTGAATAAAATATATTTATCTACCTAGGGATTCATGTATTTATTTTAAAATGGAAGCAGTGAACATAGGTATATTAATACTCATCTTAACTCTCTGAAAGGTTCACATAAATATATCCTTTCTGCAAACTGCAGTCTTCTCTGCGTGACTTCTAACCAGGATTGATTTTCTTGCCCATTAGAATCTTTGAACTTTAAAGGTTCGACATCTTGCTGTTCTAAATTTGAATGTAACTTATTTTGTAATCCTATACAATGAGGTCTCAGACCGTGCCCTAACAGATAACGAATATTTCATGGCTGAAATTGTTTTTAGAGGGTTAGCTGATTTTGACTGATTACTTTTCATTTTGCCGTTATTTTTAAACTATTAGACTATTTAAACAATTAGAATTTGAAGTAATGCTTTGAGGGACATTTTCATACTATATACAGCATACCAATATAAATTTTCTGTCGTTTGTCTCAATAAAACGATTACTTTCTGATTTAGCTGAAGATAAAACCAAATCTTAAATTCCTTTTACATTTTCTACGGGATTGATCCCGGACAGTCGCCAATAGCTCGTTGTATTGAGCCAGTGGGACGTTAATTAACTACCTACCAACCTACCTTTTACATATTCTTGCTGTTTCTACAGCTTGAACGGAACTCTACAGACACGTATTTAGAAAATGATTTCAGGACTGAGTCAATCTTCTCTCTCCTAGTATGTTTTACTTGTACGGTAGGTATTTAAGTATTTAATCAACGTCACACTGGAGCAACACAACTGGATATTGGTGGAAGTCCGGGATCAACCCTCGAAGGGAAAGATCCGAGTAAAACACCATGTCATTTTGAACCACGGTCAGATGACCAGGTCAACCTGAGCTGGAACCCCACTCTCCAAACTTACACACCACGCCAACGTGAGGACATTTGTGGCCACGACAGATTTAACGTACACCAGCCCCTTTTATACACGACGATCTTTGACTGGATTCGAACTCGCAACCCTCCAGTTTTTATTCCATTACTCTTCCATCCGGGCAACCGCGGCCCGTTTTATTTGTATGATAAAAGTATCTGTTTTAATTATTTGATTAACTAAACTTTGATTTGCACTAATTAAACGGGTTTCAGTATATTTAATTGTTTTTAAGCATAAAAACATGAAGTATATTTCTTGGACGGTTTGAGCCCCATGGGCCTCTTGAATACGTTCTTGCGTCTAGGCTAATGGACAAAAAGCCAATAGACAAGAAGCTGAACCTTATTTTTCTTGTCTTGTCTCATCCCTTTTCATACGGACATTTATAAAGCACGTACATTTGTTCGTTTCAAAAACCGATTGAATTGCAATAACACTAAATAAGCATTTTGTTTGCAGATGTGACTATTTCAAACTTGTATGTTTTTCCTACTTAAGAATTTAACAATAGTTCTATAATAAAGATTAAGCTAACTTCTGCTATTATGTCTGTGAATTCGGGATCATTTTGATGGATACAATGGCCCTTCGGGCACCCTCCGTTCTGAAAACGTTCGTGAACACAAAACATTTAAAAAAAATCGAGCCAGAAATGATCAATCGGTTCTTACTCCCAAAAGGTACTTCTTCGGTGGCAAAATCATGTCTCCTCCTCTGTGGGCTCTTTGCAGTGCTCTTTTGGCAATAGCTGTAATAAATGGTGTGTGAGAACTGCATTTGTTACATAAAAATTAAGAAAATGAAAATTGAAAATGTTTTTATAGAAAGTAATTTGAAGCACGCATTGATAAACATATAGATCGGTCCAGTAAATGAAAAGTTTGATCATACATATATGAGCGCGCGTTAAGCATTGAACACATCTTTCAGAAAGGCATCGATACAATTGCTAAATGGTCATTGAAATTTTTGACTTGAATACGTCTTTAAATTCGGTTCGGTATAGAGGGTCTCTACGAAAACTAGCAGCCAAAAAATGGCCAGATTTGTCGCTCTCATATCTCGTAAACAAAAATTTTAATCTAATGATTTAAATAAATTGTGTTGTATAGAGAGCTTATGTCCGTATCTGAAATAGTGGGTAGCCGGGATGGGTAGAAGTGAAGAGGAGGAGGCGCTATGCTTGTCCGTGAACACAGCAAACGGGGACGCCACTCATCGTTTGGGCACTGTAACTTTGAATTGCAAAGAGATAAGAAGTTGTAATTGGTGTCGTGTAGATAATAACAGGATCTACTATACTATTTAGTAATAATAACCGATAAAATAAAATGTGTAAAGGTATAAATCGATAAGTGCGATGAGTTGAAGAAAAGTTCCATGTCGAAACAATTATAAATGAAATTTTTTTAACAAAAATGTAAGAAACGTATATCATTGAAAAGAAAGATTTAAAAGGAATCAGAAAAGCCTGCCGGACGATGCAGATTGTATAAAGAGCATAAGAAAGCCGAACGTGTCAACACTGGTGTGAGTACTTCGAGTGCGCCATTAAAACCGATAGATTTTGAGTTGGAATGTGATAACTCTGAAACATCAAACGATGAAATGAGAAAAAAGACAATATTATTTTCGAAGCTCGTTCTGAAAAGTTTGTAAAGAGATGACAGTGTACTGATGTCCATTAGGAATCGGCTTTTGTCAAGAATGAGTTCAGATACGTTTGCAATGTCTGTGATCGCTGATGGTTTATGAGAGATTTGAAGCCAGTTATTTAAAACGCTTTGTTGAAAGAATCCAAGTTAGCGTCAAATAGATTTGATCATCCTCCAAAGTCCAATGGATTGCCACCACTGGATGAATTATTAATCTTGCCGAGATTACCATTTATTCAAATAAGGCTCTTGCATTATGAAAGACACTATGGTACAGTTGGCCAAGTAATAAATGTTCGTACCAATATGATTCCAGATGTCCATTATACTTACCGGTGATTTCAATGTCGATGTTGCTCAAAACAAATCGCTTGTAAACTACATGTAACGTGGATTCAAGATGAAGTACATTTCTACATAGCCGACTAATCTGAGCAACACTTGTATATATTTAAACTTTGTAGGAAACATCTCTGTAAATTCTATGCTTTATGTATCCTTACTTCTCATAGAATCGGCCTTTGATAGATGAAATCATATTTCACTTATAACCACCACGACTTTATTCATTTACATCTTCCTCTGATAACACGAAGACGGATTCACGCTTTAAGCGATTCAGGTTGCGTCCCCGTACACAACCCACCTCACATTTTGCAGTATCAGATTATCCTCAATGAGAGTAGTGACTCTTAGAATAAGAATAATATATTCGATAATTTTCTCAGGCATATTTAAAATGCAATCGACCAATTTTATTGTTTCATTTAAAAATTGAAATCAATAATTGTGTATCTCAAATTTCTAAACTGAAACTTTGCGAAACATTTTGATTTTATTTCACTTTTAGTGGCTTCTAAAGTTGATATGAACAGTTGATTTTCATTAGGGTGTTTGATTAACATTTGTGCTCCAGTTATAACATATTCCAGTGTAATTCTCTGACTACAAGTGTATGAAATGTCCCTCTAGATTTATTTGAAGATTTTAAGGAATAAATGAGATAAAAACCAAACTTTCAAGAAAATTTAAACATATTAGTTGTAAATGACTACTAACATAGAATTTTTTTTAAAGTCTGTATAGAAATGCATGTATATATCATAGTAAATATTCTGTTTCTATCTTTTACTTTTAATGTTTAAATGAGTACCGTGTAAATTACGATCAAAAATGGACCTATTTACCATACAAATACTTACACTTTTCCTATATCGTAATGGAACTTTTTAAAGCGTTAAGAGTTCAGTTACACTTGTGTTATCTATTTCCTTTTTCCATTTCATGTGAAGCATTTCACTCACCTTCTATAACATCTCTAACAAATGTGAGTCAACAATCCGAAATACAGAAAACCAAACTGCCGAAGCATCAGGCTGAGCGGTTTGAAGTACCACTCTTGAAGAACTGGTACTAGTGGCAGTTCACGGGTTCGATCCACCATCACGTTAGTTTCTAGGGATTTTTCTGTTTTCCATTTGCGGGGAAGCATAATTGAAAACTAATTTCCTCTGAAAACCTTTCAGGAAAGCATGGTGCTACATGGATGAAATTCGGAAAATATTGAAATAATAGTTTAAAGACACTGAAAATGAAATAGGATGGGGAAAATCAATTTTGTAAAGGCAGGTAAACAGTCTACACAACGACCAATAAATAGATAGCCAAACCATCACGTGCCGGCCTAGTAGCTCTAGTCCTGGGTTTAAATCCCAGTCTTGGATGCATGGGCGTAGTTCTTCAGAATCCACTTTAAGCAGTAGGTTCTGGCCGAAGTCGTTCTCATGTAGCAAAAAATGATCACATAGTGATAACATCTTGAATCTGAATTAAATTTTTTGTGCGATCACCTACTGTTAGAGCATAGTATAGAGATGGAAACAGAAATTTTTAACTTACCTTCTTCCTGAGGTGTTTGGGGTTCGTATGGCTTCGGTTTCCCAAGAAGAAATTCCGCATTTTGATCAGGGGGTGAGTCTGGTCTGATGAAAGCTAAGAAAGTAATGAGCAGTTTCCACCACATCTTGTCAGATTGATTGTGATTCTGTGATGAACCATCGCGCTCTCACCCCTTTAAGTAAGGAACCAGATTCTGCAGAATAAGCTTCGGATCAACATTTCTCAGTTTTCATTGTTTGAAAACTTGTAGTTTCCTAATCAGTCCTAAATCCTGCAAAATCATCGGCAGCATGAGCGGAAAAATAAGAATAAAAAAATATGATGACGAACGTCTCAAGTTCTTTTCTGTTATCACTGTTTAGAAAAAGTATTACTACACCCTTTCATTGGTGTTTGGATATAATTTGCTTGTGTTCGCGGAATTGGACTAAACACGGCGTACATTTGTTTAAAATTATATCTAGTTTGACAGATAATAGTGGAAGAAAAGGCTGTAGACATATTTTTTTGTTGAAATAGGGGTTATGAAAACTTTTTAAATACTGATTCAATATGAATTCCTGATAATATTTGAAAGACATGAGATAGCTTTCCGATGGTATAATTTAACAAATTAAACGATAATAATAGATGATGCAATCTAAACTAATGAACTTGTGGTGGCATTGTCTACGCTTGAAAATTAGTCGTGTGGCTCTGACGATAGATAAATTAGTTTTTTAGTTCTACTGTGCGGAGATGGCTGCAAATAAAATACCTTTAAAATGCAGTGAAAAGGACAGTAGTATATATTAAGGACAAATAGTATATATTAGCTTTCATGTTAAGCCTTTTTTATTTTAATAAGACTGATGGTAGCCTAGCCAGTTTATTATGTTTATTTAATTTGTGAGGAATTTTTATTAAAGTTAATTCATATTTCTTACCTGCTTTGTTATTCATTGAACCAGTCGACATCTTCATATGCCTATGAGAATTAACACCTACTTAACCATGAATTCGTTTTTGTGTGAATTTGCAATATATGGGGGGGGGTATTTCAATTAACGTCACACTAGAGCAACACAACGGGCTATTGGTGACGGTCCGGGATCAATCCCAAAGGGAAAGATCCGAGGACAACACCACGTAATTTTGAACCACTGCAATATATGGAACGTGAATTTTCTGATTGAAATTTAAGATAATGCATTGTAAGTGGTTCTGAATCCAAGCTGATGATTAAACTAATTTAAAAATAAAATCAAATTTGATTCATGGTTTATTATGGTGAAGTGGTACTATACCGCAATCAATTTTATGAATATTGCTTAGATTAAACCCAACAATCAATACAATTAATATAAAATTATTTTGATGTTTAAAAATGCTAAGTATTTGTACTTTAATATTTCCATTTTAAAGTTTTAAGCAATTTCACTTATTAATGTCACAAGAAAATCACTTTTGCATGTTTTATTCATGTGAAACCGCACAGAAAAGGGTCATTTTCGACCCGACCCTCTCCGACTTTTTTAAACTCATCTAATTTGTTTCCCAGCCATATATAAGAAATTCTGGAAATTTTTAGCTCCTAACTTGCAATGGCTTTTTTTGTATAATAATTTTAAGTTTGAAAAATTGGGCAATTTTTCATAATTTTAGATTAACTAAATCTCCTGTACCTCTCTCTGGACCTAATTGTCCAATCATACTGAATGAAAGCTTATTTGTAGAACAATGTACAATCTTTCTAAATGACGTATCATATGTCCGTATAATATTTTTTTTTGAAATTCAAAGTCAGATCGTTGAATTTCAAAACCTTCAAGGTAACCTTTCTGATAATATATTACATGATACTATGAGTCACTTTTTGTAATTGTAGGCCGAAGGTAAAATCAAGTGACCTTAAAATCAGATAGATCACTCAATGTATCCTGTAGTATATTATCAGAGAGGTTATAATTTTTTCTATTACATGGAATGACCTTCATACTACTTAATTAGGAGATGCTAAATAATTGGAAAATTCGTAAGGGGTGCAACTATTACCAAAAATATTATTTCCGAATACAACTTTCCTATGGTTCCCTTTTTTAACGAAAACAAAATTCAAATAAACTTCTGGTTTTTGGTTTTTAGACTGAAATTTTTTGGCAATAATAAATAGGCCCTATAAAAACAAGACTAAATACAAGTGCAACTTACATTTTCAGACAAATCCTGTACCAGATTGGAAACTTGAATTTTACTTACAAAAACATTTTAATTGAATATTTTTGTTTTAAAAAAGCACTAAAAGTGTTTTTTCATTAGCCAAGAATTGCAAAGCAGAAAAAAACCATATATGTACACTTTTTAGAAAATTATTTTATATGGTCTGCCAACTAAATTTGAAACGTTAAAAACCTCCTTTCAACTTCTAAAATTGCAGTATACTTAAACACACAACGTCACTACATTTTCACTCTTTTATGGTAGAGAAAAATGTGTAATTTCTTCATAAGCGTAGTAAAAGGATACAAACCTTCAAGCTGAAGTCAAATTTTAAGTCGTTTTGATCTTTTGTATACGTAGCACACATTTGTATGCAAAACTCTACGTTTCAGACTGCTATCATGGTGGAACAAAATCTGCACTTTAATTCAAATTTACCCTAAAAAATTTTGAAATTTCTTTTAACCCTCCAAGTGATTTCGACGAGATATCTCGTCCATCAGATCTGATAAATTTTGCTAATACTTGACGAGATATCTCTTGATTTTTTTATGGTGACGAGATCAAGATCTGGTCAGTTTTCTAATGAGATATCTCATCCATCAAGACATGGTTATTTTTGCTAATGACGAGATACCTCGTCGAAACAACTATCAGGAGGGTTAAAAAGATCAATGCATGTTTATTCAACCTTAGTACGAGCAAATAAATTCATGTGTCCATATTACCCAGCTGCCGATACACACACCTAGATCATCATCAAAGTTTGGTCAATAGCCACTGTCAAATGTAGAGCATATTCTTCATTCTGCATTTGGCAGTAGCTATTGACCAAATTTTGATTTTAGCTTCCTTCAAATTAAAACGTGGTATTATATGATGGATTGAAGTGTTGACAATCGATTGTCAACGTTGAATTACTGTTCTTGGAAATTCATGCAGACAAGAAAAAAGATTGAGTGCGAGAAGCTCAAATTGTTGAGTCACTAATATAGCTATCAAATCTTTGCATACAATAAAATTATCTGAGTATGTGTATCGGCAGCTGGAATAGACAAGATTGAATTTATTGCTAAGTTTAAATATGAATATGTTGATCTTCTTAAAAGAAATATGAAACTCTTCGACAGTAAATTTGAATTAAAGTACAGATTTTTGATCTACCATATCAATAAACCAGAAAGTAGTGACTCGCACATAAAGGTCTGGTTGGTATATAAAAGTTCAAAACGACATAAAATCTTATCTAATTTTAAATACTTATATCCTATCAATACTGTTTTGAGAAAATTTGAAGAAGTAACATATTTTTATATCATGAAATAGTGAAATCCATTGAAAATCTATCTTCAAGCAGAATGCAATGAAAGTGATTAAAGTTTGACCAAATACCTAGTCAAACGATGATATAGTCTTAAAACTATCTAAGGTGCATGATAAATACAAAAACAAATATCATAGGCATTGATTTTCGTTTTGTTTAGCATTTGTACTTTTTACGGTAGGTGGCCAAATATTTTTGTGTGACTAATTTCACGGGGGGGGGGGGGTTATGTTAGGTATTTTTAGCAAAGTTTTCAATAATTATTCAATTATTTTGATGGAAGGCTATTTTTGACAAAACTTTTATGTGGTAAAATTTTAAATCGTAATTTTAGCTACATCCTTAGAAATTTCGTGAAAATAGTAGAAGAACCTGTGAGAGATGGACGAATACTTTTGTGACCTATCGTATGTGTCGAGAGAGTATTTGGGTTACGGGATATAAAATCTTCGTCTTCAGATTTGTTTGTAAACACTGAAAATTTCTCTAAATTAAGTACGCAGCATGTACAACCAAACTTGGAAATACTTCCATTTAGATCAGCACTGCAGTTGAGAACAAGAATGTCGCTTGTCTGAGAAGAATGTTCAGTGTAAACAAAGAAACCAGACGGAAGGTGGAGATTTTACTTCCCGTTTTCCTCGCATAATAAGCATTCTTCCTCGCATTTTAAGGTATCAGGGTTACCTTAAAATATAGGGTTTAACGCTGTTTTAGAGACGTGACCAATCAACAATCAATATAGAGATTATTCTTTGGAAATTTTATTGGCGACCTTTCGAAATCATATGCGAAAAACAATCCAAGCGACGCCACGTCCAGAATGCATAAAGGAAGTACGTTCCTCCGCAGAAAAGCCTCTTATTTCAAGATATTCCAATTCAGAATGGGCCGCGGTAGCCCGGTTGAAAGAGTAATGGATTAGCAACCGGAGGGTTGTGAGTTTGAATCCAACCAAAGACCGTCGTGTACAAAAGGGGCTGGTGCACTTTAAATCTGTCGTGGCCTCAAGTGTCCTTACGTTGGCGTGGTGTGGAAGTTTAGAGAGTGGAGTGCCAGCTCAGGTGGGACTTCGTCATATGATGGTGGTTCAAAATTACGGGTTCTCCTCGGATCTTTCCTTTCCGGTTTTTTATCCCGGACCGTCGCCAATAGCCTGTTGTGGTGTTCCAATGCCGACGTTAATTAAAATACCTACCTACCAATTCATAATTTCAAAAATGTTCTACCTGCAGAAAATTAACTTTGTCATGTATCATTTTCCTACTTGGCGAAGTATATATATATATATATATATATATATATATATATATATATATATATATTCACAAACGTACGTGGCACGGAAATCTCGGTTATTTGTTTATTACCGAATGGCGACGAAAGGAAAAGCAACAATTTACAATCTTGAATCCACGCTCGAGTGTTTTTATCTGTAGCGGGAATTCAAATTTTGCGCATATTTTGATTTCAATTATGGCGCTATAGAATGTTATCAGAAATGCTCGAAAGAGAGCGAGACGTTCCAATGAAACCATTGAACTTTCGGAAGAACGAAGGGCGATTATAAATCTCCAAGGCAATCGTCGCAGCAACGAAAGTTTCAGGGAACGAGAAATTAGGCTTCGGCGTCGCTCGAGTCGACTTCCTAAAGATTGTAATGCACTTACTTTGGACTTTGAAGAGCATAATTGTGGAAACATGTCGGAGGTGTGTCCTTTTGACTGTGCACATTATTGGAAGCTTGAAGTAAACTCCAATAAAAAATACACAAATTGCTGTCACGAAGATAAAGTTAACTTGCAAACACTTTTAGAAACTCCTGAAGTGTTGAAAGATTTACTGTCTGGCAATTTGTTTGAAGCCAAAAACTATGGGCACATATCCGAGAATACAACGCTGCCTTAGCTTTTGCATCAATGGAGCTAAAATCAAGCCTTCTCCTGGAAGAGGGCCATATTGTTTTCGCATTCATGGTCAGATCTACCACATGATTTCTCCATTGTACAAAAATGAACACAATAAACTGGGTATGGTCAGTTGTACATATTTGATTCTAGCTAGGCAAACTGTTCCCGTATTGAAAATAACCCAGGCTGTTTACAATCTGTAATGTACAAACTGGATGCATTATTACGGGAAGTAAATCCATTTGCCGAATCATACTTACGGATGCATCAGTTGATAGAATTTAATCCTGTCATGAATGTAAAAATGATTTTTATGGAGCATCCATAATTAGATATGCGCAGATACAATGCTCCTCCTTCTAGAACAGTAGTTGCTGCAATATTTGTTGGATATGATGGAGAACCACCTGCAAACCGAGATATTGCATCTATCCAAATGATGCAGGTTGCAAAACCATTTCATCAATGAATCACTGCATTGACCCTATGGTTTATCCTCTTCTTTTCCCAAGAGGAGACCGTGGTTGGTTTGACGGACTGAAGCACGTTGAAGAGAGGCGATCTGCAAAATGGGTGCTGGTAACTCAGCTGCAGTATTATACTTATAGACTTTCTGTGCGCAGTGGTTTTAACCCGTTACAAAACAGTGGGAAATTGTTTCAGCAACATATTGTTGCATATGTGAAAACTGAAGGTTCTCGCCTCAACTACATTCGTATGATCCAGAAAGACTTAAGAGTTGAGCAGTACAGAGGACTGTTAGATGCATTACAATCTCGCGCACATAGTGAAAGTCTGCGTATAAGCAAACTGATGATATTGCCATCAACTTCCAAGGAAGCCCACGTTATATGCAGAATTATCAAGATGCAATAGCTATGATTGGGAAATTTGGACGACCAGACCTTTTCACTATATTTAGTTGCAATCCAACGTGGCCTGAAATTTTGAATGCTATGCAACATTTTCAGCGTTCTGAAAACAGGCCAGACATCAATGTTCGAGTCTTTAACATGAGTTACTAGACGATATTTGGAAACGTAATATATTTGGAATTGTTATTGCGTGCATATATGGCATTGAATTTCAAAAGCGTGGTTTACCTCACGCACACATACTATTGACCTTAGAATTCCAGGTCAAAGATTTGAACAAAAGACGATATCGATAAATTTGTTAGTGCAGAGTTGCCAGACATTAATATCAATCCAAGGTTATATGAAATTGTTTAAAAGTGTATGATCCATGGCCCCTATGGTACGCTAAATAAAAATTCTCCACGTATGAAGGATTCCAGTGTATGCTGCAAACAATTTCCCAGAGATCAAAGAGGCAACAGAAGAAAATATAAATGGGTACCCTGTGTTTAGGAGAAGATCCAGACAACCAGTGAGAATTGGTCAGTATGATGTAGATAACAGATGGGTTGTACCATACAATCCTTGGTCGTTAAAGAAATTTAATGCTCATATTAACGTTGAAGTATGTGCTTCAGCAAAGAGCGTTAAATATCTTTATAAATATGTGTATAAAGGGCATGAGATTGCTGCATCTATTAAACTACAAAGGGATGATGGCGTTATTCATCATGACGAAATTTTTACCTTCCTTGATGGTAGTCACGCTCCCGACGTTAGTGCTACCGAAGCTATGTGGCGTTTTAATGAGTTCAGTATGTCTAACAAATCCCATGTTGTTATGTAACTAGCAGATCATTTGCCCGAACAGCAGCAAGTTTTTATCAAGAAGGTCAAGAGAATGAAGCCATTGCTCGGGCAGTAAGGCAAACGACTTTAACTGCATGATTTCAATTGAACCGTACTGATACAGACGCACATAACCTTAATTATTCTGACATCCCACAGAATTATGTGTTTCACAAAAATGAAACAAGCTGGATGAAAAGGCAACGAGGAGGACAGAATATTATCGGAAGAATGCCAGTGGTTAGTGCGCAGGACACTGAAAGGTACTATCTTCGAATGTTACTGCTGCGAAAATCTGGTGCAGTGAATTTTGATGATTTGAAAACTGTTCGTGGGATAGTATGTGGCAGTTTCCAACAAGCATGTAAGGAGCTCGGTTTTCTTGAAGGAGATCAACATTGGAATGATACCCTTGCTGATGCAGCAAAGACACAAATGCCAAGTCGTTTACGAGTGTTGTTTGCTATAATATGTGGGTTCGGGGAGGTTGAAAATGTTTCTGAACTTTGGACTCAACATAAAAACTCCATGTGTGAAAACTTGTTACACAGATACTCCGAAGAAACTGGTCCTCAGTATGCTCTTGATGAAATCAATGAACTTCTCAAAGCTTGGTTTCAGTCTGGAGAAGCTTAAATTACCATGTTTAACTTTTCCTATTGAAATGTTTCTATCTTCCTGGGATGTTTTACAGAAGCGAAACAAAGCTCGAATAAACATGGAAAAGTGGAACGCTGAACAGATTAGTTGTTGAAACCGTACTAAATGTAATATATGCAGTTCAAGACAATCTTCCAAAACGCTTTTTTAGACGGATCTGCAGGAACAGGAAAAACTTTTGTGTATTCAACATTGTTGAACGCAATCAGAGGAAGAGGAAATCATGCTACACCTGTTGCATCAACAGGAATAGTAGCCACTCTGTTAGATGGGGAGAACCGTTCACTCGGTTTTTAAAATTCCTCTCATTCTGAATGGAAATTCAACGAGTAATTTGAAACCCAATACACCAGAAGCAAAATTAATATTAGAAACTAAACTCATGTTATAGGATGAAGCTTCAATGACACATGTGCATGCCTTTTTAGCTGTTGACCGACTTCTTCAAGACTTATCAAATTGCCATGAACCATTTGGGGGGGGGGTTTCAATTAACGTCACACTGGAGCAACACAATGGGCTATTGGCGACGGTCCGGGATCAATCCCAAAGGGAAAGATCCGAGGACAACACCACGTAATTTTGAACCACGGTCAGATGACGAGGCAACACCTGAGCTGGCACCCCACTCTCCAAACTTCCACACCACGCCAACGTGAGGACATTTGAGGCCACGACAGATTTAACGTGCACCAGCCCCCTTTGTACACGGCGGTGTTTGGCTGGATTTGAACTCGCAACCCTTCGGTTGCTAGTCCGTTGCTCTTCCAACCGGGCCACCGCGGCCATGAACCATTTGGTGGAAAGGTTGTTTTACTGGGTGGAGATTTCCGACAAGTATTACCTGTGATATTAAGAGGGTCACACTCTTTAACCGTTGCAAGTTGCATAAGAAAACATAGACTTTGATCTAAATTTCACGTTCTGTAGCTTAAGAAAAATATGCGTGCTCTTGCTACTGAAAGAGAGTTTGCATGTTGGCTCCTTGAAATTGGAGAATGTAAATATGGACACAAGTTAAATTGCCCTCAAAATATGCTAATCTCCTATCCAAGACTCTGTTCAACAACTATACAATGATTTAGATTTAACAAAAGTCACACCTCAACAGCTTAACGGGCGAGCCATTCTTACAGTTGCTAATGAATTGTCCATTGAAATCAATCATCAAGTTTTAAATTGTATGCCTGGATCCGAAGTTATTTATGAAAGTGTAGATAAAATCATAACTGATGATCCTCAATATCAACTTGCATACCCCAAGGAATTCCTAAATAATTTAACGCCAACAGGTATACCACCACATAAACTAAAAATTAAGCAAGGAGCCATAATAATTTTGCTTAGAAATTTAGCCCCTTCTAAAGGTTTGTGAAATGGCACAAGATTTATAATTTCTAACTTGCAACGAAATATCATTGAAGCAAAAAGAATTGATGACAATGTTAATGAAATAATCCTCATACCTCGAATACAGCTCATTTCCTCAAATGCTAATATGTCTTTTAAGTTTAAGCGTAAACAGTTTACAATTCGATTAGCTTTTTCGATGACAATTAATAAATCTCAGGGACAATTTTTGAAAAAATATGTTTAGCTTTATCAAAGTCATGGCCAATTATATGTTGGTCTATCTAGAGTACGTTCTTTTGACTCGGTATCTGTTGTGTCTCCAACTTCTGAAATATACAATTGTGTTTATAGAAAAATTCTAGAAACAGAATAACAGCATAAAATTTTTACACTCGGTTCCATGTACCCCACTATTACATGCAAAGATGAAATCAGTACCATGAGCAGTGATGTGTACATAGGTTCATGTTAATGATATATTAGAATAAAATAATTACTCGGTTATGCTGTATCCCCACTATTACATGCAAAGATGAAATCAGTACCATGAGCAGTGATGTGTATATAGATTCAGGTTATAGAAATTATATTATTTACTGTGTTAATTAGACCTTAATTTTGTATCATTCGAAGATATTAACTCAGGTTTCTATGCTGAAATGCAGCTGTTTTTTGAACTATTACAACGCCGGTTGCTAGCCGGCTTGACCGCTAGTATGT
This sequence comes from Meta bourneti, assembly GCA_933210815.1. Taxonomy (NCBI): domain Eukaryota; kingdom Metazoa; phylum Arthropoda; class Arachnida; order Araneae; family Tetragnathidae; genus Meta; species Meta bourneti. The sequence goes on from OW119928.1 coordinate 47,194,927, forward strand.
GCAAATTACATTAAAGTACTTCCTAAATCTAAGCTGAAGTGATTACCAACGAACGATACCGATCTTGATATTCCTACCGGATGTTGCGCGTAGAATTATAACCACCGTTCTGCTCGAGTTGATTCTTAACTGCGGACGATAAAAATATTCGTTTTGGTGGAAGAGAGTAAAAATGGAGCTATCATCTCTAGATGATGCAAAATGGCCCCACACTTCACAATTACTATTATAAAAAATTTCTCCCTCTCAATTCGTTTTATGTTCTGTGAAAATTTTCTTATTTACGCTTCGATTTTTCAATATCTTCTTCATTGACCCAATTCGTATGTTCTATTTTCGTACGCGTTGTGAATTTGTTATCGATTTTGGCACAGAAATTAATTGTTCTTCATTCGATGGAACTTTTTTATGAGTGTGGTTATTTTATGTTTATTTAGGTTGTTACTTTCTCGAAATAACATAAAGATACAGCAGGAAAACAAATTGAAAACCACACAATGCTTTCATTTTTTTACAGTCGTATTGTCGAATCGTAGCTTCTTCAGATCACTCTTGTAGAACTTATTGCTAGAAAATGCTGTTTTTGTTTTGATACAGCAATGTAGTTAAAATTCGAACAAATGAAAGATTTTCAAATCTGTCAAGGGAATCAGATTGCTGTTATACGAATATTTCATTAAAGTAAATTTACTCATTCAAGTTTTTTGAGAATTGGAGGAATATCGGAATATTTTTTTAGAAAATTACAAGAGAGGTATGGTAGGTATTTTTAATTAACATCGCACTGGAGCAACACAATGAGAATGTAAGGAAAATGGAATTTAAAATAATTAAAAATACAAATGGGGCAATATTTCGTAAGAAAAACGAGCAGCGTATAAATACTTTATATTAATATTATAAATTAGACTCTATTTATATGATTTAAAATATTTTTTAATTAAAAAAATAACATATGTGTTTAAACACTTCCTTGTTCTATTTTAATATCTTTAAGATTATATGCTTTAGTAACATTACCCGAGATTCTCCATTCCTTTTATTGAACAAAATAAAATTGCAAAGCATATTTCACTGCATAATCATTAGCAACGCTGTTAAAAAAATACGAATGACGACAAAATATTGGAAATCCGCTCTATTTCGTCACAGATAAAGGGAAATGCTAGCGGAAGATGAAAAAGGCAAGTCTCCACCGGCAAAAAATAGTAAGGCGTGTTAACCAGTCAAATATTTGAAAACAATTTTTTATTTTCTCAAAACTGAAAGCCGCTTTTGCAAGCGTGTAGTGGCCTTTACAGTGCCAAAAAAATGAACTGTCAATGGAATATGCAAAAAAAAAACAAATTATCTATTACAAACGAAATCCAAATAAAAAATCCGATCCAGATGGACATATTCATACGTACATAGTCAATAATGTATGGCAGCAGTTCTTTTTATGAGACCACTACCCGGTAAATTCTTCTTTTAAACCCTTCTGGTGATTGTCTGGACGAGGCATCTTGTCATTAGAATAAAACTAATCAGATCTTGATGGACGAGATATCTCGTCATTAGAAGAAGACTGATCAGATCTTGATGGATGAGATACCTCGTCATTAGAAGACAAATTACCAGATCTCGATCTCGTCATCCTAAAAATATTGGAAATATCTTGACTGGATATTTCGTCATTCGCAAAATTGGTCAGATTTTGATGGACGAGGTATCTCGTCGAAACCACGTGGAGTGTTAAAGACGAGGGTCGGGTCCCAACAAATTTATTCCTATATAAATAGATTTGAAGTTCTTACATTAAACTAAAAAAAGAATTAATAATTAATTATGGCGTAATAATAAAGAGTATTAGTACAGTTATGCATACGGTGCTGCATGTTGGAAAGCATAAAATTACATTTAAATTAATTTTCAGTCACTGAAATAATAAAACCTTATAGCGTATTGTAACTTTTGTAATTTTCTGAGGCCAACACCATTAAGTAGTTTGTGCTGACTTTTATTGACATATCCCATTCGGATGACCAAAAACGTATATTTTTGCGTCACAAACACCTTGAATTTGAGATTTCTTGACACCAAAATTAAACAAAGTCCCTATTCTCTTATTCGTATTGAAATTTAAATATGTAAATCTGTTACTTTTAAAAAATCCGTCGCTCAGGTTTCGAAACAAGTACTTACACACAGCAATGCAAACTTGAGAAGAAACAGTATTATTAGGTTTGAGAACCGATACAAACTTTCTTGATCTTCAATTTCAATGGAAAATTTTACGATACTTGTGTTTTTTTTTTTTAATTATGTTTTGATCCGAAAATAAGATCGCACTATTCAAAATTTGAGTCAACTGTCTTATTTTTAACTCTGAGATGCCTGAAATTTGAATTTTTACATAAAATTAATGAGTTTATTTATAATTTCTTTGGTAAAAAATATAAAAAAAAGATAATTCAAAATAAAAGAATCATGAGCTTAAATATATTTGCAAAGTTTAAAATTTTAAATTTTATTAATTTCTACACATGTTGAGGTTTAGGAAAAATAAATGCTCAAATTTAAAGGGATGTGCTTAAAATAAATTGTGAATTTCATTTAAGTACTATATCATTTTCTCGTTTCCCCATATATGCCTCCTAACACACACAACTGACGGTAATTGATAAAATTTTAAATATGATATCTCAGCGAATAGATGGTCATAAGATACTCTGATTATAGAAATTGAAATAAGATATGGAATAAATATACAAAAAAAGTTCAGCTAAATTCTGAAAAATTTTTGTCAGGGAAGAGAAGGTCTGAATTTTGTCTCATTTTAATTTTGAAAATGCCTAACGAAATAAATATAATATAATCTTTTATTCTTAGAATTCCTTTCACTTAAAACTAGGTTTCGTTTTAACTTATCAGTATTAACTAAAATATAAGAAAATAATGACTTTTTTACAAGGATTTCTTTTGTTTACTTTTATTATCTTTTACAATTACTGCAGTGTGTGATCACTATTGCACATTAATTCATAATGAATAGGTTTTTGTAAAATTTGACTGTCAATACGAAAAGTACTTTAGTCGGTAGTTTACTGGACACAATTGAGATTTAAATTTTAGCAATAGAACCTAAGACTTAAAAAGTTAGATTTAAATCAAACCTTTTTTTGTTGTTTTTATTTAATTTAAAAAAATTTGAAATTAAAATTAATTTTTTTTTATACTAAGCTCTTTTGAATAGTATGACACTTATGTGGGAGACAGTATGCCACACTAGGCCTCATATTGACATTGCACGGTCCCCTTTTTTAAACTGAATGATATTCAGAATCAATAGCATACTTACCAACTTGTACGGTTTGACCTTACAATGTAAGGATTTGGGATGAATTGATCGATTAGACGGACGTATGGTAAGATTGTATGATTTGTTTTGGAAATTTAAAAATACACCTTGTATTGGATTTTCAAGAATTAATTGATTAGATAGGGTTCTATGGGCAAGAGATCCAAAAGTAAATGATCTACATTGAACCACGACAAAATAAAATTTCAATATAAATAGTTTTTTTTAAATAATACCGATGCTCGGTATTAGGTCCTGGCATTAATTATACAGGGACGTGAGCAGTTCTCCTGGAATTTGTTATTTTCGTTTTCTTTGGATATTTAAGAATAAATATTTTATAGTGTAAATATATTCTGAGAACAATATTCGTGATATGCCTAAGAGCTCAGACCCAGAGCGCCCAAATAACATCAGAGTAACAAATGTCAGTGATCCATCAGAAAAGAAATTTTCCTTCTGAAATTGAAGATCAAGGCAGTCTATATGTTCTCAAATCTCATAATAATGTTTCTCCGCAAGTTGGCATTGCTGTGAAGGACGAATTTAAAAATTTAAATCCGTAGGCCTAATACTTTTGAAAAATCCGTCACCCGGGTTTCGAAGCAAGCACTTACACACAGCAATGCGAACTTGTGGTGAAGAAACAGTATTATAAGATTTGAAAACAGATAGACTGCCTTGATCTTCAATTTCAGAAGGAAAATTTTCTTCATATTTATTTGCTGTTAGGTCACTGACATTTATAACTCTGATGTTATTTGGGAATTATGGGTCTGAGCTCTTCGACACGTTCACGAATATTGTTCTCTGAATATTTACACTATAAAATAAATAAATGCTTTGAAAACAAATAACAAATTCCAGGAGAACCTCTCACGTCTCGGTATAATTGATGCCATAGCCTGGTACCGGTCCACTGATATATGGTCATGAAATACTGATATATGGTCTAATTAGCCTTCGTTTGCAAAATTTGACTTGAGCTACAAACCAAATCTTCAGTATGCGTTTTGGATACATGTAACCGTATTCCAAGACTGATTTTGAGTTCTGCATATTTTTCCCTTGTCGTCTAATCCCTCGATCATCTATATTCTTCATAAAAAATTTATTTCATTCTTTGGAGTGATTAAATCATCTTTAATGGCATTCAATGACACATTTTTCGCAATTGTAAAATGGAGTCTTAATTGGCGTTTCGCGTGTTGCTTTTGTGACAATACAATAATCGTTTAAAAGTCATGTTGAATGTTCCTGTTTGGGCTTGCTCAACAAGAAAAACTATGGCGCGCGTGCACTGGAACTCGTATGAGTGCATAGAAAACATATGGAAGCTTGCAGAAACCTTTGATTTCTATTTTATATAAAGAGTGACTAATAAAAAATCCATTATTTTAAACAGGCGTCTCAGGTTACGGTCTTCTCTTCCTCTCATTACCATTGTCCGCGATCTAAATGCTAGGCTCACTTTTCTTACTTCTGTTTTATGTGTGCTTCGAGGCCCCATTGTAAACCTCACGAAACGAATCAATAGCCTTAACTGTAGGATAGTGATGAAAAATAGCCGTAATTCTAAGATATAAGGTTTTCTAATATAAGAGTAACAAGAACCTCAAAAATAAGGATATATATTATTGCTTCTAAGGCTCTTGTTATTCTTATATGCTATATTTATTTTCCTGTAACGCATGAAATGCTTAAAATCTATTATCTTGGTGTCTTCTAAACACTTACAAAACGTCTCTTTCAATCCTATGTTTAATTTTGCTTTTATTTCAGTTCTTTATTCTTATTTGAATGTTTTCCAGTTTAGTTCAGTTTTTATTTTTGATTTCGATTTTCAGATTATGTTATGTTCTAATTCCCTCTCAGTCGATGTAAAAGTTCAACGATTCTTAATTCATGAAAAACTATATCCCTTGCACAGCTTATCATCATTCATAAGTTCTGTAGAAATCCACGTGACTAGACAGAACACAAAAATGTCTCGTAGGAATTCTTAGTTTAAATGCTCATCATGTAAGTATAGCGGCGAAATGACTCTATGGAGGATGTAAAACATTCCACATAGGCATCATATTTAGGGCCGAATGAACCAGAATTCTTGAGAAAAATTTACATCATATCAGAAAAAAATATAATCTATTACTTTTACTATAAAAAAACATATAGGGAACCCAATCATCATTTCTCCGTCCAATCTTTTCATCGGCCTAAAATTTCTTCAAATTAACAATTACACATTATTTTAGGTAGGTAGTTGAATTTACGTAAATTCAACTACTTTTCGAGCACACAACGGGCTCTTGATGACGGTCCACGATCAATACTGAAGGGAAAGATCCGAGGACAACATCTCGTAATTTTGAACCACAGTCAGATAACGAGGTCAACATCTCATCTGATACTCCACTCCACAAATTTTCACGTCACGCCAAAGTGAGGACATGTGAAGTCACGACAGATTTAACGTGCACCATCCCTCACGTTCACGACGGTCTTTGGCTGGATCGAGTTGCGAACTCACAATCCTCCGATTTCTTATCCGAGATCCTACTAACTGAGCTACCGCGGCCCCTATTATTTTAGGAATCTATCACCAGCTGTGTGCATGAGAAAAAAAACTGTGTATCAGTAAAACTTTCCTTGTGTGTGTATGTCAATTTATCTGACGAAAAAACGTTGCATGACCAGGTTTGTCTCTTGAGCCATAAAAACGAACCAACCAAATTATGCAAACTATATCACTGTCTCAATCACTGAAAAAACGACCGGTTCAGACATCTAGCGATTCTATCTGGCTTGTAATCACTTCAATATCATTAAAAATAAATATTTTTTTATAATCCTCCAAGTGGTTTCGACGCCATATCTTGTCCATCAAGATCTGACCAATTTTACTAATTACAAGACATCTCGTCATCAAACCGATTTCTTGATGACGAGGTCAAGATCTGGTTAGTTTTTTAATGACGAGATACCTCGTCCATCAAGATCTGTTCAGTTTTGCTAATGATTGAATTTGTGATGAGATACCTCATCGAGAAGCAACCACCAGGAGGATTAAAAATCATTTATGCAAGAGCCGCTCAAAAATCTACCGTGGAAAATTTTCTCTCCTGTGCACACAGAACATTAAACAAATTCTTGAACTGTTTGACATTGAAAACCGCTGGTGGACTAGACATATCCTAAAATAGACTATTCAAAACAAATGTTCATCTACGGAATCTCCATTTCAAAGCATCTTTCGAGATTTCTTTCACCGCATCTTCAAGATAGAAACATTGACTCAGAGTCTTTGTCCACGCGCTAGTAACCTGCCAGCCAGAGGCGGGGCTTGCTCGACGCCAGTAACTACCCTGAGTGCCTTTCTCTCTTCTATATCAGTAAAAAATTTTCTTGGATGCATGTATATCCATATACTTGACGGAAAAAAGTGTTTGGACACATCTAGCCCTATGGCGCCATTAAAATCTACCAACCATCGTGATAGATCAACTCTGTTTTTATTCGTTTCTTTAATGCCCGACCACTAATCTTTTTGAACTTCGGCTATACAAGGGGTTAACTGATGGCGAACTACCCAGTAGGTATGTCAGCGTTACTCCTAACAGGAATAATTACCAACATACATGCGCTTACAAACCCTGATTCGAGCCTGGGACCTACAGGGTGGCAAACAAAATCTATGACCACTATACCAGGTAGGCGGCTGCAGCAATTTTTATAAACCTATTAAATTATATACGTTATTTATAAAAGCTAAATGTATCAGGGCATTGTGTGTCGAGAGTGTTTATTATCAAAGGTTGGTTGGTTTCCATAGCAGAAGGCCATATTCGGTTAGGACCATATTTGCCCAAGCTGCCAGCGTCAAAACAAGACATTCTTTCAAAAGGGCACTTTTGACTCAGAGAAAAGGGGCAGGAGCTTGAGCCCTTGTAGCCTCGATACCCTACACGGCCCTGTTGGTCATCCAGTATCTTTAAATAATATATAAATTATTCAACTTGCACTTTTATTAGATTATGCATATAAATGCTTTTAAAAAAATTTCCGTCCTAGACAAACTTGTTTCTTGCAACCTCATTCTATTATAACGGCACTCTTTAACGAACAAAAATATTCGTATTGTGAGTGTCGGGTGTTCACGGGTACAACTTCAGTAGGTTTCATTTTCGCATGCGTTGTTTATATTATTTTTTGATACACGTCGCACTGTTAAGTTTTTTCAAAAAGTTTTCAAAATGAATGATGGCATATTTTGTATACGTTACACTGATGATGCAAATGAGAATTTCTGACAGATTTGTGTCATGTTTTTAAAAACGATTTATCACTTGTTGGAGAATTTCCAAACAGATTGTGATCAAAAGAAAGAGAGAACTCAAGATTGAGAAGCTTTTTACAAATTCTAAATTTTAGTTTTCATATTTAAAAGTCAGCATTTCCTGTGGGGTATTTCTTCGTTGAACCAGCAGTCTGAAGAGCCGCTGCCATAGTCGCCTTCTGAATACATGGGCCGAAAGAGCAAATGAAAGTATGTGCGTGGGAAGAGCGATTAATTACCCTCAACTCATTGATGGGTGTTTCCAACATCACAATCTCTTCCGGAAACACCAGATGCGGAATAGGAAATAAACAAAAATCGCAAACACAACTAATCCATTGACACACCGACGCGGCTAGAACAACCATGTAATAAGGGTAATATGACAACGAAAAACCTGTCAGATTAAGCAGACGGAGAAAAAAAGGAAACCGAAATAAGAACGAGGAAAATCACTTAATGGAACTACTTTTGTAGGGGAGAGAAATAACTTGGCAATTCTTCCAGACACATTACGATGCGTTGCTCAGGAAATATATGGATGATACGCTTCAAGGGAGATCCGTAGCCAAACCAGATGGAAGAGAAAAAATGAAGCCGAATGCGGTGAACCGCGACATCTTAGAGAGATTTCTTTTTGATTTTTGGAACATTTTTTGCGTTACTATTAACTGTTAAAAGAATTGGTGGTAGACGATTTTAATTTATGCTCCCGCACCGTCGTGTTCTCAATATCGTCCAATACTCCAGCGATTCTCGACTTTTTTGGAGTTCGGAAGGTTTCACACAGTTGGTAGTTATACTAGTTAAACAGCACTTAACGAAGTACTTGTAAAGCAACCGTCATTACATGAAAGTGTTAACCGATGTGCGTCATACTTACTTAGACGTATGCTTAGGATAACAACGAATTTAGTATGAACGTATCTTAGTATGTTTATTTAGACATGCTTATTTAGTACAGCGTCGATTCGCATCTAACTACGTAAGAAGATTAGGATTTTAAGGAGTTTGGTTTGGTTTGGCTAACTAGACCGAGGCCTACGACTTAAAGTGGATTCAGAACCACTACGAACATCACTGCCCAGATCGGGATTTGAACCCGAAGCCTGCCGAACCGAGGATCAGAAGACTTCATGAAGTTTGAGCACCAACCTGGGGTAACTTTTAGGGAACGGCTATGAAGGACTTTAATTGCTTCATTCACTTCATACTGACAAAATAAATTATGAGTAAAAATTTATTTTATCTGTACAATTCATTACTAATATTGTGTACAATGTTTACCCCAATGTTTGGGGAGAAGTGAAACCATACCAATATTGGGGGCTACGGGTTTGAGCAACTAGGATATGGCACACTCGTGAGTAATCTGATATAATCTCCAATGATTTCTGCATTCATACTGCATTTGGTTTGTATACTGTCAATTTTTGCTCCATGGGGGTTAGTTAGACTGCATGTGATAGAACGCTTGCAAAATTGATCTTATGTGTTCCCGTGATCTCGAGGATATTATTACTCAAGTTAAAAGTTAAGAATAATTGGTTTATGTGAATATTTCAGAAAACCTACATCGGAATGGAAGGAAACGCGGTATGCTGGTGCAATAGGGTTATAGAAGAAGAAAATAATGCAAAACAAGGATAATAATGACTTTTATTATCCAAAGAAAAGGGTTAAAAGAAAAAGGCTCACACTACGAGTGTCAACTTTAGTGAAACAGAATGATTAAAAAAATGCTATGCTGAAGTTTAATACGGTGTGGGAACCTCTGGTAGCCACGCATGCTGCACAACGATTTCCCATACTTTCGATGAGGGTATGGATGAGTTGTGGGCTCAAAGAGTTCCGAGCCTCATGGAGAGCAGTTTTCAATTCCGGAACAGAGTTTGGTGGATGGCGGAGGGCTGCAATATGTCTCCATAGCATATCCCATACATCCTCAAAGGATTCAGATCAGGAGAGTAGTTGGCTGGCCACTGCATGTGGTTAATATCTTCACTTTGAAGGAATGCGTCGACCAGGGCTGCACGGTGAGGAGGCGCGTTATCATCCATGAATACGAAACCAAGATCTACAGAACCTCGAAACAGGCGAACGGTAGGCACAAGGACTTCGTCTCTGTACCTTTGACCGGTAGCAGACCTTGTGTCAAAGATGTGGAGGTCTGTGCGGCCGTCCAGCATGATGCCTGCCCAGACCATGACATCCCCTGAAGGAAAACGATGTCTTTCCGTGATGTTTCCCGGGTAAAAACGCGTTTCACATTCTCTCCAGATCGTGGTACGATGAGAATCAGTTTATAGATTAAATATGCACTCGTCACTGAACATGATATTGCCCCACTGCTGTCGAATCCACTGCCGATGTTCCAAACTCCACTGTAAACGCGCGCGTTTCTGTGCAGACGTCAGGGGGATGCAAACTGCTGGTTGTCTGGAATAGAGACTAACGTGTTTGAGTCTCCTGTAAACAGTTTGTCTCAAAACTATGACTCCTGTGACGGTTGTCAGGGCTGAACCCAGTTGTCTGGCAGAACGTCTGACGTCGCGCAGTTATCGCGGAATATCGGTCTTGCCGAGCAGTTGTTACCCTTGGCCGACCTGGTACTGGTCGTCGGGTAATATCTCCAGTGCTTTGAAACCTCTGCCACAGTCTGGAGATCACACACTGAGGCACATTCTGAATTAGAGACGCTTCGGTTTGGGATCGTCCGGATTCCAGCATTCCAATAATTCGTCCCTCCACAAACATGTCCAGTTAGTATCTTTGTGACATCTTTCGTCCTTATTGATTGTTAGCAACGTTACGTATCACAGCAATTGCGAAATTCCTGTCTAAACTGACCATGCCGCTCGAGGCCGTTTTGTACTCGTTCCGACATGCGCCAGTGTTTTGCGCATGTCGACGTCGACTGAACTGTTTTGCATGTGCACAATATTTTACCTTCGTCCCACGATTCTCCACCAGGGATTTTGAACCATTGTATCCATATTTACTCCAATTTTTTCGCTTAACTTTTCCTTCTGAATTATGCTTCTACTACTTCCGAATTATGCTTAACTTTTGGACATGAGTGTAGTTCACCAATGGATGAGCTACAAGAAGAGCCTTTCTGACAGGACTAGTAGAATGAAATGCTAAGATCAATCTTCCCCGCTGTTTTAGTCAGGCCCCACATTTGTAATTCAGGGTCCCAGTGCTTGGTCCCCCTGAGCCCTGTGTGATGAGCCCCTCCTGAAATACAAATACACACTCCGAAGTTGGAAAGATCCTTTGGAAAAATTCCTTAGAATAGAATCCTTTGAGCATGTTCTATTACTCCTTTCATCGGAACAGAATCCTTTGGAAAAATTCTATTGCGCATTTTCTTATAATAGAATCATTTGGGAAGATTCTATTACTCCCTTCCTTATAATAGAATTCTTTGAAAAGATTCAATTGCTCCTTTCTTACGAAAAGAATCCTTTGGAAACATTCAATTGGTCAAGAAGGTCGAAATTGCTTAGAATTAATGCAGGGAATACTGCAGGTTTCAAGGTGAAATTATGAGTGTAAACCCTTCAGAGGATTATTTGCTTAGCCCCCTTCACATAGAGGTGGTAACTAAAGTTGTCTCTATAAAGCTTTCTTTTCTAGGAAGAGCATCAGATGAATGTTCTCTTAATCAACGAAATGGGGAGGCAACTTTCTCTCAAAAGATCACATAACACATTGCAATGGTGTGCCATTGGTGAGCCATTTGTCGCCACTAAGCGGTTCGCGTGTGCGGCCAAGTTACTTAGACCACGTGACGGTTGCGTGGAAAAGTAACCACCTGTGTCGACTCTGCTCACGTGAGAAGCGCCTCGCAGTTTCGTGTTGCCTGAGAAATTAAAAGTGTAATAGCATCGCGTTTCATCTGTCTTCAGCGGAACGGGCAGATAAGTTACTGCTTTGGTGTTCCGAAGTGGAAAGAGGTAGGGGAATCCTTTATGCTTTTACTGTAAAGCTGAAAGTAGATGGCGCTAGTGTTTTTTGTGGTAGCGTGTGCTTTTTGTACGTATTTCGTATGACCTGAAGTAAAAACCTAGGATTCAGGGGGTTTGTTTGCACTGAAAATCCCTCTCATAGCCCAACCAATTTCATTAAAAGCAGGGAAATTGGTGATAATGACCATGCCAGATAAGACACCCGGAGTATTTGACAATTGTAAACCCTTGGACATAACGACACTGATGGAAATGTACAAAATTATTATATTAGTTAAGTTAAATTGTGGCATTTAAAAGCTTAATTGAAAGCTAAATGTTATTAGTAACATTTAGAAAGAAAATTTTGAAAATACAAAACAAGAAGTAATGAGATGAATTAACTGGCACTGTGACATCCAACAACATCCATTACAAGCTTGCAACCCTCAGATACTTCTGGTTCTTATTTCACGTAGCATGGTAATTAATTGATGCATTTTAATCATCCGTTTTATTGGTTGTAAGGTAGGTATTTTAATTAACGTCGCACTGGAACAACACAACGGGCTATTGGCGATGGTCCGGAATCAAACCCGATGGGAAAGATTCGAGGACAACACCACGTAATTTTGAACCACTTTATTGTAAAATGTGTGTGTATTCCAACCAAATTACTGAAGACGGTTTTAATCGATTTTTCATGTTCCTCACTCTGCGTAAATGTATCCCCGACGAAGTTACGGTTTGTTTCGATTTTATTTAACGTCAACCTGGTTCTGAAGTGTAGAGCTCTTGCGCAACACTGGAATATTTGCGTTTATTAAATTATTATCAAAAGTATCCTTTTAGAATTCGGATTTGGGGAGGAAAGATATAGTATTGCTTTCGTAACGCTATGAAGGTACATAATTTTTATTGATTCTTACATCTAACTGTAACTTATCCTAGGTGCATTTCTCTATTCTGTGTCAGTAAAGCTTTTCTTGTGTAGGTGGGGTCCTTATGGGGTTTACTTGACGCTTCTTGTCTTTCGTTTGAAGCTTGGTCAAATATGGCCCTTGCGCCATGAATCTAACCAACCATCTTCCATCTAACAGTATCTTTCCAAAATTTCTAGTGGTGGTATTCCCTTTTCAAGTGACAATTCAAACTCGACTCCTATAACCTCTTTAAATGCGAAACCAAGAATTCGAATAACAAACAATCAAGTCTGCTGAACCAGCTGGTCGAGTGATTAAAAGCACGGCTTGCAAGAAATTGTGTACTGGTGGTAATTGCGGGTTCGATCTCCTTTGCATGTTAGTTGCTTTTGAGTTTCCTGTTTCCCTTTTGTGATACATAAATGTTCTCATTTCTTCTGAAAGCCCTTCAGGAAGGCTTGGTGACCTTGCATATGTTTTTAACAATTCTGAAAAACATTGAAAGGGTAATTCTTTGATACCTAAATGGAAAAAGACCGACGAAAATCGATTCTGTAAAAGCATATAGCAACATACACGACCTATAAATAACTAACGAAATTTATCGAGAATGTTCTCATCAAGGATGGTGTATAAGATAAATTATACACTGCCATACATTACAGATAAATTTAGCACAGATTCGAATTGACGTAGAATTAATCAATTTTACAATCGAAGCAAAATGACTGCTTTTTTCGCAGTTTTCTTGAAATTTCTCTTCAAAGTAGAACCACAAAACAGAACCACAGACGAAACAGAACCACAAAACAGAACCACAGACAAAGTAGAACCAGATAACAGAACCACAAAACGATTTAATAAACGATTGTGCTAATTCTTAAGTTCCACATTAATGTTTCAATACAGTTCTAAACAAACTGAGATTTGAAAACCTTTAACTTCCAGTACTTTTCGACCTATTACGAGCTATTAGTAAATGTTTTTAAATTTTGTGTTTTGTAAACAGTATTTATCCTTACATGTTGCGCAATTTTGGAAAACTGGAATAAAATCCATAGCCAATATTGTAAATCCTTCCCTTGGAATTATACAATCGAGGGACCAAAACTGATACTTTCTTCTACTCAGTTATTTAAACAGGATTTACTCAAATACGATGGCACCTTTCGTGATTTAACAATAATAAATTGCTCGCTGTGGCCACACCTGCCGTGGTCGAAACCGGGGAACGGCAATGCCACTGCGGCAATTACACGGCCCAAACCGATATGGGGATAATTTAAGGCTCCGTTTCAGCCCTGTTTATGTATAAAGGATGCAGCCCCTCCAATAGAAGCAATCACGAAATATCCCCGATACACAAAACGTGATTTTGTTTTTATTTATTCATTGCCGTCTGTTAGCAACTGCATTACTTATTTATTAGAAAAAGCAATTTGGTAAAAATGTAGAACGGGAAATGTGCATGTTCTTCGGAAACTGATGAGCCTTGCTGAATACGTCTCAACTCAACTCGATGCATATTTAAAATCTCGAACATTTCCAAAGAGAGGGAGCATTTAACTGTAATTTGGATAGATTTCGAATAACTCTCGGTTTCTTTTTTTTATTCAGCACAAATAATGGTACGGGGCGCTTAGTAATCAAATAGTACTTTCAGTTAGAAACTTATATTCATTTTAAAACACTTCTTATTTCGTATCCGATGATTTGAAAGTCATCAATTGTTTATTCAGTTTTTCGAGAGTTTTTACCCTCTATCATTGCTTCATTGTTTCAAACATTTAAATAGCGACTGTGTGTTTAGAGCGTTTATTTCGTCAATATGAACAGGAAAGCAGTATTAAGTCTGATTTTCATAGGCTTAGGGTATTAGGGGTAAAATGTGGAGAATGTACCGACTTAAATATAAGAGGTTGTTCAGCACTCGACAGTTTATACCGTTCAGTTTACTTTAAGTTACCTGTGACTGAGTTTCACTAATTTGAGTTCTTTCTTTTCGTTGAATTTCGAATAACGGCTGTAATTGTAAAACCTATAACAGCACAGTGAATGCAGTACAAACGTTTCCTTCAGGTCAGCACAATCATGTGATTTGAAGAGACGGTAACTTTTATATCGATTAATGTCTACTTAAAATGTGTTTACCATCCAAAAATGCAGTACATTGATTTTATTGCGTTTTCAGAAATGCAAAGGTCCTCGTTTAATTTGTTGGTAATTGTGATATTTATTCAGAATTATAATTACGCTTTATTGTATGAATAAATATTACGTGAATTTTAGCAAAACCGTTGGTGTTACGAAAGCACAAATTATTGTGTTTTCTTATTTACCACTTGTTAGTAATAGCTATTTAATTTGGCATCGGAAAAATAGCTATTTTGCTGTCCTGATAAAAAAAAATTAGCCTAAATTCGAGTATCAGCCACAAAATGCAGTCATATCCAATTTTAAAATTTATTCGACAATCGATCTGTTGTGTACCAGGATCTTTGTTTATCTGTATATCGCAGAATATTACGAATGCAATCAAAGAAAGCCTTTCTATTGTTTTGTATCCCATTTTTAACTGAAATACTCGGCGTTGCTGGGGTTGAATCGATTCGATACAGTTTGAAACTCATCAGAATAATTACTTCTTTTGTCTCTCACTTTGGTAAAAAAATATAAACTCCATTAATCTTATATCAATATTAGTAGAATTAAGTACTGACGCAAAATTGGTATTATATTGATTCATATTATAACCCCTAGCATGCCGAATTTCTCCACCATGAATGTCCTAACACTCCAATGCCATATGAGAGGCTTTTTGTCAAGCTAAACTCAGGTGGATGTAGTGATTTCTGGGGCGGAACGTGTTTCCTGTACGTATTCCGAATGTGACGCCACTTCCCTTGTTTTCCATTACTAAAACTTTGGCAATAAAAATTCCAAAGAACGATACCGGATTGATATGTGATAGTCGATTAGTCAACGGATCAGATTAAATAAGTAGCCAAAACGGCGATAAACTACACTTTAAGGTAACCCCGATGTGTATTATGCGAGAGCATTTGGATAGCGGAAGCAAAATCTTCGCTTTCCTTTTGCGGTTTGTGTTTTTGACCTAAAAATCACTCTCATACATGACATTTTTTTTCTTTGAAGCACTATTTGGTTAACTGAAAACTACAGATTCCTTTTGAAGAGAATTATGCTAAAAATGTGTTTATAAAACTATAGTAATTTATCAGAGACCTATCCTCTCATTTATTTTGAACCTAAGATAAATTCAGTATTTTTAGTTTTTTGAGAGATGGGGTGGATCCACATGTCTCACCAACCATCTAGAGCCCTCATAGACATGAGAATATCGAATTAGAGGAAATTTATATATCTTAGCAGCATTAATATATCTACAATATTTATGTATCTAGCCTTATCCATTTTAAAGAGGTAGAGAGAGGAGAAAAGAGAGTTCCATTCCTGAAAGTATTAAGGTACGAAACCATCCTATAAATATTTTTTGGTAGAGCCCCTATATATGAAATTAAATTTTGGTATTTTTATGCATATGGGACCCCTTGTTTAATTGAACTGTTGTTGCTTATCTCCACGTCTAGCTCCAGCTAGACCAAATCCACGAGTCCATTCGCCTGCACAAAGTCATATACCAAAAGATATTCAGAAAACAGGTCGTCTCGGGACAACCACAGGCACTCGAGAATGTGTGCTGGGGGGGCTGTTCAGACTGGCATTTAGGGCAAACAGGATGAATCTTGCGACCACGGCAAAATGTGAGACACTTCAGATGGCCACTTAAAAATCGGGAAAGCGCTGTCTGAATATGTCTGTCGCAATTGAGAGCAAGAGATCTTCCGCGGTGATCCCCACAATACCAAGAGTGTACCGGGGGAACCATCCATGTCTCCTTATCAAGATTTTTTCTGATAGAACAAAGTTCAAGAAACGTCATTGAGTCGGACAATGGTTCATCGACACCCTCCTTCGCCAAATCATCCGCTATTTCGTTTCCCCTGATGTCCACGTGCGAAGGGATCCACTGTGGGTGCACCTCACAGAAGGATGAGACATGCTTGAATTTGTTAAGGATCGCTATGCTAGTTCTATCTCCCACACTGCGCCAATTAGATAGATGTTGGATGGAGCTGAGACTGTCGGACAAAATCCAAACGACCTTTGGATTCGGAACAGACATGACGTAGTAAATTGAACTGTAGAAGAGATTGCAACTTCGATCTCCCGGAAAGTACTTCATGGTTGAGATCCATTACATTGCTATTGATAACTAATACATTGTAAGTTCATTATTTAGTGGGTGGACTAAGTTTGCAACAGTACTCCCTCTCTAGACTTCAGAAGTGACTGAATTGATAGATGCTGCCACTAGTTGACTGAGATCGTGAGAGCTGAATTAAGATTATGGGTTTGTGTCGCAATCACACATGGCGCAACCGATATTGTGCATATCGGTTGCGCAATGTGTGATTGCGACCGCTCTACTGTCTTGCGTTGCTAACTTTAGCAGTTGATTAAGTATGAAGCGTTCAGATTTGATCCCGGACAGTCGCCAATAGCTCGTTGTGTTGCTCCAGTGCGATGTTAATTAAAATACCTACCTACCTAAGTATGATGAGCCAAGTTAAGTGAGGGTTGGCTGGTCATTGAAATTCATGCCTAATGTGGAGAGCGCTATCTGGTGTCTGTCAGATGCTCCATTCGGCTTATTTTCGAAAACGCACGCGTTTGTTATTCCATCCGCCAGACATCAATGTAGAAGAACGTGTTAAGATAGTGCAATTTTAGTCTACGAAAAAGTATATCGTGGTTGATATCCGTTGCACTGCTATATATGCTACTATATTGCAAGTTCGTAATTGTAGGAGTAGCTCTGTTTCCCATAGAACATTTTTAGTTGGGGGTATATTTCCAATCCTAAAAATCCATCTTTGTAAAGAATATCGTCGCTGAATCCCTCCTGAATAAAACTGTAAAACAATGAATGTTTCATTGCTACGACGACTGCGGAGTTTGAAAATAAATTTCACTTTTTGAATTGTGTTTAACAAAAACTAATATCTGTCCTACATTGTTGCTTGGAATAGATGTGAGTGGATTAGTCTTTTGCAGTGCTTTATATAGGCACATGCTTCCAATCAAGAGAATGGTAAAATCATCTAGAGATCTCGGTTGATTTATTTATCGCCAAGCAGAAATTTTCGATTGATGTTGAATAAATACTTTATCAACTATTTCACAAGGTGTATAAATAAAAATATGTATATGTATAAATTTAATTTTTCTATCACTTCTACGATTAAACATCCGATTTGAAAAAATATTTTCCCCTTGCCTAATATAATGAAAGAAAATATAAATTAAATGTTTTACATTTGTTGAGATAACTTATATGAATATAACCTGTGCCTGAGAGAATACAAAGTTTTTCTCTGGCATAGCGCTCACTGTATCAGAGTTCCAATCCTTGGCACTTGATATATAAGCACTTGAATTTCCCTATTCATCATTGGTATTCAGCTAAGCACAATGGACTTTTTCTTCCATCCGTCCTTTTTCTTCCGTTTAGTGAGTGGATTAATCTTTTACAATTTGGTGGTCCGAGATCATTGCAAACTGCTTTGGTGAGACTCAGAAGTGGGCACACCAAAAGTATGTTTTTCAAGCGCAGAAACAATGTTTTTCTTGCCCGTGTACTGCTTTTCTTGCAACTCCCTCTCATGTCGACCGCATCTGTGCTTCTTTGGATTTATTTATGGAAGCGAAGGCAGCTCAGTTGACAAGATCTTTTCGATATGGTCTAGCATTTCCTAGACCAGAGGGATAAACAGCTACAGCTTATATGATACAACACATTGAATCTAATGTGCCCACCACGAGATGAGACTAGTAGTCACGTGACTGCTATGTGAAAGATTGACTTGGTTGGCCGATTTTGCATCGTATCGCCTTTTTTGCCAATATGGCATCTTACGACGGTAGGTGTATGAATGCAAATTTCTAGAGTGGTGCAAAAAGTGGTGAAGACAAAATCTACTAATATGTAGCGGATACCAATCAGATGATGAATCAATGAATGGGCGTCTTTTTGTTCACTTTTGGACCTTGCACCATAAAACCCAATCCAATCCAATCTCCTTCCCGCGGACCAGTCAGATTATGAATTTTCGGTTCCACCTTGGGACGAAAGTAGTCTAAGAGTCACGTTACTACCAGTTTTGGTCACATGATCCTGGGCACATAAAAAGAACGCCATTGCTCACTCTACTTATGTATTTCCTCTATGGTTAGTGCTTGAAGTGACATACGATCTATGAGCTTATATTAAAAAATATGTATTCATATAGAACGCCTCAAAAATAAATTACCTGACATGGTTCGAAGCTTTCCTAATACATAGTATATTTTTACTCCAAGCTGTTGAATGGATAATCACCTTAACGTTTATCTGGAATCACCTTGTATGATGTTCACGCTACAATGACTGACAATAGTATAGTCCGAACAGAAAAGAGCCATCTAAAGTTTTTTAATTGTCATGACAAGTGTCGCTAGTTTCACATAGCTGGAAATGTTCACAGACACTTCCCTCCAACATCATCGCAAGTAATGACAACTTCCTTTTTCCTCACGTACGCTTTCTTCTCACCCTCAATTGATTTTATCAGCCTGAGCTCTATCTTAAATGGATTCAAGTGGAGAAAAACAAAAAATACCCAACTTCCAAAAATTTCTTAAGATGGGCAGATGAGAGAAGCAGAAACTCGGTTTAAAATTATGTTCATTTTAAATTTATAAAAATGTCAATACTTAGCTTGGAGTTTCTCGCTTAACTCTACTACGCGCGCTCTCTGTCAGTACCTATAAGCGTTTAAGACGGTTTGGATGGTTTTATTGGAGCAAGGGTCATATTTGGCCAATCGTGATTAAGCAGGAATTCCTGAACAGACCCTGGCGATATACGATTGAAACTCCATCTACCGGCCTAGCTTCAGGAGCTATCAGCAAAGTATAAAAACAGTTGGAAGAGTAATGGATTAACAACCGGAGGGTTGCGAGTTCGAAACTCGTTCCAGCCAAAGACCGTCGTGTACACGTGAGTTGGTGTATGATAAATCTGTCGTAGCCTCATATGTCCTCACGTTGGTGTGGTGCGGAAGTTGGAGAGTGGGGTGCCATCTCAGGTGTTCTCGTCATCTGACCGTGGTTCAAAATTTGGAGGCGTTGTCCTTGGTTCTTTCCCTTCGGGATTGATTTCGGACCGTCGACAATAGCCCGTGTGTTACTCCAGTGTGACTTTAATTAACCTACCTCAAAGTATAAAGAATAGCTAGCTGATCATTAAGAAACAAATGCAAGTAACAAATAATAGAAGGTTATTTAAATATAGTGTGTGTGAAACTAAATATTAATCTTCTTAGTTCAACCTAAACAATTAGCAAAACAGTTTATATATAAGGTGGCGAAATGTAAATATATCCCAAATAACAAATGAAAATCTATGAAATGAAAAGCGTATTTGTCATGTATATGAGAGAAAGCTTCTAACAGATCTAGGCAAAAACAGGGGACAATGATAAAACCAAACATGCGTAAAGTAAAAGTAAAGCTATCGCTTACGCGGCATCGAATGATAAACGTAGAATCAGAACCCACATTAGACAAGACGCTAGTTGCGAGCCTTGTTTACGTTCAAACATATCCCCTTGTTTAAAGAATAGTATAGAAAGGAGGACAGGGAATCGCTTTTAAGTATTGGAATTGTGTTTTCTCGCTGTTCCTGTGTATAAGTGTATACATATGACATTCATACGAGCACGTTTCTGAGTTCGACAGAGGAATCGATCCCGGACCGTCGCAAATAGCCTGTTGTTTTGCACCCGTGCCAGGTAAATTCAACTACCTACCTTTGTGGTGTTGCATTTTCAATAGATAGCAGTGAAGTAAAGTTTTAGGAAGGGTCGTGAAGTTATTTGGATGAAATTAGGGACAGTTTAGGAACCATCAAGGAAAGTTAGCCGGTTAAATCTGGGAAGAATGGGGAACTTACTGTCCCGATTCACCTCCACCTAGCATGTTCTTCGAATCTATATCGAAGGGTTATAGAAAAATAACCCGGTTCAATCTGGGCTAATCCAGAGTAACTCACATTACATTTGGAGAAGTTTTTCAGACAAGAATGATTTGTAAATTTCTCATTTTTCAAAAAAGTATTTCTCTTTTTGGTTTCTCACTCTGGAAATGCATGTAGATTTGAACTTTAGGCGGTTAAAAAATATTTTAATATTAAATATCTTTTTCTTATTAAAATAGCAGTCTGACTCAAGTTATAGTGAAAAGGACATGGAATTTGTGTACATATTTAAATCTAAATTTCTTCCTAACTACGTATATCAAATATGCATATGAATCACGATGGAAACTTATAATTTAATTGAAAAATATTTATGCCTCATTTAAATTTCAAAATAAATGCATTATTAGAGTTGTAATTAAACAATATCACCGTAATTCACATTACATCGGTTTCGTGACTCAGGTTACATCCATTTTGTGACTCACGTTACCTACTTCTAGTGGTATGTATTCAATGCGCTTTACAATTGATATAATCATAAATTTATAAAATTAGCTAGATAGAACAGTTAATAATAATGGTAAACAAATTTTTATTTTAAAAGCAATGAATTTGACTATTTTATTATACAAGGAACACCCAGAGTTGCTTGGGTTGAATTAGTTAAAAGGTGATTGAAAATGATCCTAAAAATCACTTTTTTCTATAATAGAAAAATTCAAATATCAGAAAATGCAAATGGAGAAAAATAAGAGGGCGCAAAAAAACTTTTAAAACTTCATTTTGACATTTTTCATAGCTTCTACAATTTACTTTGAATGAAATTCGTATGCTTGCTTAATCCTTCCATATAATCCCTTTCACATACATCGCACTATAGTGTAAGACTAAACTACAGAAGTGGAAGTAAGGAGACTATTACAGAAGTCGATTTTGAGTTTAAGAGATAATGTAAATGCTCTTTAAGCTCATTTCCTGTAAAAATGAAAAACTTCCAGCATATTATCGCAGCCAGTTTTCCTATCACTATTTTTGACTTGAATCACTTGCACGAGGGATGCGATATTTCCGAATTCCATCATCATTATGAAAGGCTGAAAAATCATATTGATACGATATTCATGATCAATTTATTAAAGCTTTACAATAATTTTAATAGATACATTTTGTTCTTGAAAATTCCATTCCGCATGTGAAACAACAGCTTGTTTTAAAATTAAATGTCTTCAGTATAAACGAAACAAAGTTAATAGATTACAATTTTTTATAAAAGGAAGGTCCATTTTACTGCGTTTTTTTAGAAAAGAAAATTAATGTTTTCAACGAATTTCTGAGATAGCAAAGTTGTATCAGAATAGCTTCAACTCGTAATGTAAGCAACCTAGATCTTCAGTTACTTAAGACAAAAGCTTTCAACTTTTCTTAAAGTCCTGATTAAAATATTTTATAATATTACTTTAAGATCAGAAAGTTTTATTTAAAATTTGCCTTATTCCAACTGGCATGCATAGTTAAAGCGATTCTTTGAAGGACTTCACTTTTTTCGTCAATTCAGAGATTAAGTGAAAATTATCTACCTATTTTAGAATAATAGATGTTTAGATCACTATTGAGTACAACTCTCAATATAATCCAAATAACAATTTGAATCTTGAAAAACAAATGTAAGTTTTACTGATTCTAATTGCCTTGTAATAGAAACCTACGTCAAAATTTAAAAACAAATATTTGAATTACAACGTTTGACTACGTCTTATTTTTTAAAATTTTAACTGTTTTCCTTTAAAATTTATTTATTTAGAGTTAAAGTAATACATTATCATCTTATTTTAAGAGGGTTTGCTTTATACGCTTGATTTATTTTTATGAAACTAAAATCTATGAACCACATAATGAATTGAATCTGACTTTTATGGAAAATTGGCCGAAATATACACATACTGCCAAGAAATGAACCCATGTTGATATTTTGGAAAGAAATAAAAGATTAGCTCAAATCAAATAATTTAATAATTTAAATTCTTTATATATAATTTTTTGGAAAAAATTATTATTTTTCAGCAATACTAGTAATACAATCTGAGTTGAGTACCACACGCAGACACAATTGTATTAATAATGTTATTCCTATGGGGATTTCGAATTGTTTCTAGGCCCCTCTGCACACCTAAGACAAACGAACGGGGCCTGTTAATATGTAACCTATGTTACCTGCCGGATTCTAAAGACCAAGTTTGGTGTGGATTGGTCAAACGGTGTGTATTGTATAGAGAACAGACAGATGCCAACTCTTTATATATAGAGATTTATCAAAAAATTGCAAGTCTCCGAGAATTAACAACTGGATGTCTGAGTGTTTAGATCGGTTAGTCTTTTGTATGTTTTATTCAGTCATTTATCAATGCTTTACTATGTTTTCCATGGTTTGAACTTGATATTCTTTAGTGATGTCATCTTCTGGGCTTACCCACAGTGACTCACGTTACAATTGGAGAAAATTTTCAAATTAAAATGTGAGTTGTTATTTTTAAATTTTCTTCAAAAATATTTTATTTTTTCGTTTTTCGAATTACCTGGTGATTTTAAAAGTATTTTAATATTAAGTATGTTTCATATAAAAAATAATAGCATGACTAATGCACACGTTACAGTAAAATGAACATGGAATTTGTGTACATAATTAAAATATAAATTTCTTTCAAATTATATCAAACACAAAGATTAATCACCTTTGAAACTTTCAAACATTAACTGAAAAATATTATTTTCCATTACATTTTAAATAACTGAACTACATCATTAGAATTTTAGTGTTTAAAACTATTATCGTGACTCACGTTCCATCCATTTTGTAATTCGCATTATAAACTTCTGGTGTTTTATTCCAATATGTTTTGTAATTTATATAATCATAAACTTATAAAATAATATAGCTATAACACTCAGAGCTACTTTATAATTGGATACTAAGTTCTGTTAATTATTATGAGGTGCTACAAAACTAATTCTGATTATGATGCTGCTTGCCTGGCGACTTTTACTTACATTTTTACTTTGTGACGAGTTTAAGGGGGGTGTTCCTTTTCCAGTAACACTTTTTGCTTGATATTTTGTTTTCACTAAAATGATTTTTATTCAGACTATTGAACATATATCGAATTATCAATTTCCATATTTTTACTATGCTTTTGAAAACCTAATCTATTTTGCATTGCTAACAACGATTGCAATTTAAAGCCAATATTCTTTATTTTCTGGAGGGCCGCGGTAGACCGGTTGGAAGGGTAGCGGATTAGACACTGGAGGGTTGCGAGTTGGAATCCAACCAAAGACCATAGCGTTGTAGAATAAAATTTCAAAATCAGCCTATGTCACACTCTAAAAATAAAAAAATCCATAAGTACAAACAGGTAACCCTTTTCAAGTAAAAATATTGTTGCAACAATTATTTTGCATATAAAAATTATATTTTGGACATTTTACGACTGAAATAATAAATTCATGTATTTGAAATTTTTTATTTTTTACTTCCTCTGACCTGATTTCGTGGTCCAGAAGATGTTAGGAAGAATCAGACGTCGCAGCTCATTTATAAATAGTTAAATTGTTATAAAATGCATATTTTACGTTTGAATGTTTTAAACATTTTTTCGAAAGTTGAGGCCTGAACCATAAAATATTTGGGCCCAAGCTGTTCGGACCCTAGGACACAATGTCCCTGTCTCCAGGCATAACAGTCAAACGAGCGAATGAATGAGGTCTGGTCAACACATGATTATTTGGTTACACATATCGTCGGACTTCGAGCAAAAACTCATAAACTGACATTTAATCGGAGGCACATAATGCTTATTTTCATGATGAAAAATACATTGTCCCATTGCAATCTGTTAAAGAGTTAGTTAATACTATTAAAATGCTTATAATTTTTATTTTTTTACCTAAAAATTAATAGTTAGTCTTTAAACAGCCCAATAATAAAAACAATCAGTCAATTAATGAGTTTGAGCTTTAAGCCGACGATTTTATTCGTATGTTTGTAATGTTTCTCTCTCATGTTTGAGGGGGCTTCAACTCTAAAATATTTGGGTCCTAGGACAGCGCCCTGTCACCAGATATCAGACGTAACAGTCAAACGACCTAATGAATGAGGTCTAGACAACATTCATAAATATTTGTTTACACATATTGTATGTTTGTAATATTTATCCCTCATATTGAGGGGAAATAACCATAGAGAAAATATAAAAGTAGAGTGAGCAATGGTAACCTTTTTATGTGCACTGGATTATGTGACCAAAACTAGTTACCCTTAGATTGCTTTCGTCTGCAAAGAACAACCTGACATTCATCATCTAATTGGTCCACAGGACGCTAGAAGACGCCCTTCCATTGATTGATCATCTGATAGTAGTAGACTGGCGATTTCATCATTTTTGTCACCTCTCTATAGAAATGCGGATTGACACACCTACCCTGTCATAAGATGTTACGTCGCTAAAACAGGCGATACGATGCCAAATCGGCCAACCAAGACAATTTTTCACAAAGCAGTCACGTGAATAATAGTTGACATTTTGGTCAAACTTTTTGAAACTTTTCTCAATAGCTATGCTCAGTCTACTTATATTTCATGTTTATGGGCATAAAAAATATTTTGTTCAAGGTTTTTGGGCTATAGGATTTGGTGTGGGTATTTTATCGGTTCTCTTGGTAATAGTGTTTACGTCTACCTTTTGAGGGCACCCGATTTCATCTATTAAATTATTAGGGTGTGGGGTACTGTTTTTACAGATCTTTATTTTTAAGCGTTCTTACATTAAGCCACATTGCGATCATTCCAAAGATATGCCACTCCAAAACTCGACGATATTTTTGTTTCAATGCGAAGGGAAAACGAATTCTATTATCATCATACTCCATCACTTTCCTTAATAAAAGTCTTATATGAAATATCCTCGCAGTGCCAGCTGTTGCAAGAGGAGGCTTAATTAGCGGCATTCGCACTTTGCTTCGGTAACAAATTGCCTGTAAAGAGAGAAGGCGAGAACTGCTGGAGCAAGAGCTTACTTGTTGAAGGATGCTTGATCGGCAGTGCGGAAGCAACGAAACTGATCCTAAATATCAGAATGTGTTTGAGAAGCAATTGAAAACTAAGTCGAGCATAGAGAGAGATGGAAAATCATACGAGATGTCTTTATTGATAGATGAAATGAAAAACAGTTTATTTTTCTGCAGTTTTTGCATCTATTCCAAAAAATGCAATGAGGAAAATTTTTCCAATCTCAGGCAACAGTTGATTTTATTTTATAGAAGACTCGGAAAATTATATAAAGATGTTTTGAATAATTATATATATATAATTATTCAAAATAATAGCTTAGAGAACAAATTTAACCAACATGTCATGGTTGGTTGGTTTTCTATGGCACAAGGACCGGACTTGGCCAAGCTATGCAATGTTTTCTGTCAAATAAATGAACCCATACATGAGTAAAGTTTAACTAACACAGAAGTGAAAACTACACACAAGGTAGTTACAGTAATCGAATCTGTATCGCCTATAGCACGCTGAATGCTGGCGATACAAGTTCCTGCACGTAACTTAACCTTCCGTGGGGTTCACATGCATAATTTCACCTTGCAACTTGTAGTCTTCTAACCGATTTCGATCTTCTTCACCAATAGAATCTTTCAAAATGATTATATTCTAAGGAAAGAAGCAATAGAATATTGGGGTAGTATCCAAAGAATAGTATTCTAAGGAAAAGAGCAAGCGAATATTTCCAAATAATTCTATTCTAAGGAAAGGAGCAATAGAATACCAAATGATTCTATTCTTCAGAATAGAATTATTAGACCAATACCAAAAGATTCTATTCTGAGAAAATAACCAATAGAATCTTTGTGAAGATTGAAAGAATCCATGCATTCTTTCAACCAATAGATGTGATTATTATGTTGTGGGGTAATAGCAATTATATTTTTCCAGTGTAAATCTGGCTTTACCATTTTGTAAACGACTTAATTCGATGTATATGATATTAGGAAAAGGGTATTTATGTCGAATATAGAGGAATAAAACTCAATTTTTCAGCGCGGTTATTCATGAAGGCTGTTATGCATCCATTGTTCAATTCTTCCTGTGTATTCTAGTTCTGCAGAAACCATACAAAATTATTTTAATTTTTCAAAACTGCTTAGGAATGTGGGAGTTCTACTTTAAGGGATAATTTTGATTACTTATTTTATATATTTATTTGTCGTTTGTTTATACGTGCACTTGCTTTGCAGCACTGAATTTCTACACGGGGATCTGATCGATCTTTGGGTAGTTTTCAACATGCACCACCTGTTCAATTTAACTATCTTTCTTTTTAATTTTTTGAAACTAAGAGTTGTCTATTATTTTTATTTAGCTAGATGGACTGAACTGACTATCAACTGGTTCCTGTAACAATTAGTAATACAGTAAAATTCCTAAAAGGCATACGTTAAATAAGAAAATGCGTTCCATGTTTTCCCTAAAAATTCTGGTGTTTGATGACTTATCCATCCCGATCCATCAAATCTTTTAGTCTTCCAGCATTTCTTTAGGTCATATTTTCTTAGAATGGAGTTATTAGCCCCTTTGGCTGAAGGAATCTTGGGGGTAATCTGGACCCAGGGAAAATAGAGGGTGTTCAGGAGCAAAAGTGAACAATAAGGAGATGCTAAAAAATTTGTTGCCTAAAAATATTTTAAGCGAACACTTATACAATTGACTGTACGGACACATTCACTACAAAACAGCATTTCCATTGATTTTTAATTAAAGAGAATCATCTGAAAATAGTTGTGGAGATTTAAGGATGCTGCGGACGAAAATAGAGCATGATATTGACAAACTGATAGCACAACAGCAGCTCATCCTTCTCATTATTGATTACTTTTAATTTGCTTATTTGATAAATATTAATACTAATAACAGTGTACAATATAGTGTGTTTAAGCTCAATTTATTTGTTATTTTATTTAAATAAGTAGCTTTACAATTTTAATTTCAAGTTTTTTATTTCCAAACTATCTTTTCGAATTTCTAAACTTGCACACACAACTACAGAAGTGTTTTGGTGAAATTAAAAAATTAAAGACACACAGCTACACTTGCAATTCATTATTAGTGGAGGTAATTTTCTAGAGGGGGACACCGCAGAAAATTGTCTTTGAAAAGGGGCGTTGAGCAGCCAAAAAAGTTTGGGAAACTATTATTTAAATAAACGAAGGGTGTCAGGAGCTTCATCATGATGGATCTGTAAGCTTTCGTCCTGTGTGAAAAGGGAAACTAGGTATTCTTTTATTCGGCAATTTTTATAAGTGAAAACTATACTTACAAATATATTGAAATTAATAATGTTAATTATAAAAATAACTTTTTCTTGTGTTTCATGTGACATGAGAAGGCTTTCCAGTGTAAACATAAACACTGGAGTAGAAAAAATAATTCCTGCTTTAATAATTTGGCGCATCATCGTTTTAACGTTAATTTTTATAAAAGCGACATACTGCAATTGCATTCGAGTAACATGCCAAGTTACACCACAGGTTACGAGTGGTAAGTATTAAAAATAATCAATGGGATAGTGTTACAGGAATGCAATTATTGCATGAAAAATGCTAGAATGGAAATGAACTACTATTAAAGGAATGACACAGAGACTAAAAGCAACTAAGTTAAGAAATGTGTTTATTGATAGCATTCTATATATTGACAGATATGGTTTCATTATTGTGATAAAGATACAGGTGTTGTCGTATAAGGTTTCGGAGCATCAGAAAAATATAAAAAACGTAAGATGGATTCAGTCAAAAGAAAAGTCAGTAGATTCAGTTGAAATAAAATATCACCAAAGCAGCAGATCCAGTAATTCAAACAGCAGAGCAATTATCATCCAGGTAGCAGTCACAATCGAGAAAAGTGTCACAATCGAGGTTTTAAGTCACATCAGGGTAAAATAAGTCACAATCGAGATTTAGAAGCATCAGTCTTCGTAGTCGCAGACATTTCAGTCGTTAGAGGAGATGAATTACTTGCAACAGCAAGGCTTGAAGAAGTTGCAGATCTTACGTCTCCAGGTATTAAAATGTTTCTTGATTCTTTGGCCAAACCGCTCTTTTTCCGGAATGGTGCACAAGGAGGGTTTGAATTTGAGTTCCTTCCTGTACTTGCGGTGGTTGTGACGATCTTCACGAGTGAAACCCGTAGAAGGTGGGAAATCAATCACAACAGGTGACAAGTCCTCAAACTCATCGTCTAAGCTGTCACCTTCGGCCAGAGAATCAAATTCAATCTCTTCTTCCAGAATGGTATCCAATGTGGACACGACAATAAATCTGAACCTGTACTTGCAGTGTTCTTGACGATCTTCACGAGTGAAACCCGTCTTCGGTGGGAAATTGATCACAACAGGTGACAAGTCCTCAAACTCATCGTCTAAGCTGTCACCTCCGGCCAGAGAATCAAATTCAATCTCTTCTTCCAGAATGGTATCCAAGGTGGACACGACAATAAATCTGAACCTGTATTTGCAGTGTTCTTGACGATCTTCACGAGTGAAACCCGTGTTCGGTGGGAAATTGATCACAACAGGTGACAAGTCTTCAAATTCGTCGTCGAAATCGTCACCACCAGCCAAAGAATCGAACATAATCTCTTCATTCAAAGGAATCATGTCCTGAGCAACCATTTTTCCAAAATATTAAATATTCCTTACACAAATCGCTTCTTACAGAAGACGCACACACATCACTTCAAAATTCGCTTTCAAAAACAATTCCCTTTCAAAAACAATTCGCTTTCAAAATCAATTCGCTTAAAAGTCAATTTGCTTTCTTGTACAAGAAAAAAATTGTCTCTAGAAAGTGGTAATAAACTATAACAATTAGAATATCTCTTTTGGGATATTCTAATTTTGTTATAATTTATGTGGTGCATTGTACAAGAGACTTATTCCTTCACAACAAAGCAACTGCATATAAAGTTTGGGAAATCATATTATTGGAAGCGAATTGTTGCAATTGTATTCTTTAAAACATTGAGAGTATTTCAAGGCTTTTCATTGAATATTAAGCCATATCTGTTTCACACTATAAAATATTGTAAGATGCATATTGGGGAAACTTCCTCGGACTTGAATAATTTTCTATGGCTCCAGGGTTGGTGTTCCTCCCATGGACCACTCTCCGCTTAAGACATAATTCTTAGTAGTATTTATTTTACTTCTGTTACATCGTGTTTCTTTAACAAATAAATGCATCACTATCCATTAACTAAAGGAAGCGCTTTTTAAATTTTTTGTAAAATTAAGTCTGAATTTACCTTTTGAAAACTGTTATTGATATACAGTAAAACCCCGATAAGTCATCACCTGAATAACTCGTTACTCCGCATAACTCGTCAGTTTTCTTCAGTCCAGTCTCGTTCTCATAGAAGGCAATGGAATTATGGAAAGGTCTTTAAGCATGCAGGGTTTGTGCCTCAGCATAAAAAATGAAGTCCAAAATGAGGACTCTGACACTAATTCTTTGTTACATTTATTTTAAATCGTATACTACATAATCGTATATCTACATAAAAGTATAAAAATCATAAAAGTGTGAACGATAAAAGTGAAAATGAGGACATTATTTCACCAATCTATAAAACACAAGTTCTTGAAACCTTAAAAACAATTTGACATTACCTTAGGTCTGTTCGAGGTACTATAAATGAATTTAAAGCACTAAATGTTTTAGCGAGGATAGTTAATTATACTGACGTGTTCGCTTCAGTCAAAATTAGGCAAGTATTTGGCATTATACTACGTATGTGAAATAGTATTAATCCTAAAGGAACATTTAAATTAAGCTCAAAAGATGTAATTAACTCTATTTATAATTTGCTTAATTAATTTTTATGACTTTTATTATATCATTGTTATGAATACCGTGATAAATTACAAAGTTATATGATATAACTTACAGTAATGCCATATTGAGTACATTCGGTAGTCACTCTGCTTGAGCCCAAAAATTTGTTTTGGCTCTTTGAGTGACGACTTATACAGGTTTCACCGCAGAATTACATGTTAAATTTGAACACTATATAAATATTATATCAATATTCATTAGAAACAGATGATTTATTTATTTATAATATAATACAAGGACAGACACACAAAGACAGAAAAGTCGTACGGAGTCGGTACAACAGTATCACAGGAAAGATACAGAAGAGAGGTAGAGAAGATGCAAAAAATTATATGTTAGTACGATAGTTGAAACATCAAGGTTTGTCTGATCAGTTCTCACATAATAAAATTTTGTTTGCGTGAAGTTTCAAATCCCCAATTTACCCATGTTCAGTTGAGTTATATCGAGATCGCTTGAAATGATGGCATTAGAGAACAACGCGATCAGAAGTGAAAGACTGAAAAGGACTAATGAATATTCGCTTGTAAAAAGTGGCTTAGTTCTCAGCTTAGATTCAGATGCAAGCTCATTTGAATTCTCGCCAGATGCAATTGAATTCTTGTCGACATACAAAAATTGATGTCGTTCATCACATGGGATTCTGTCAAAATAAAAAAAAATTCTTCAATACTTGTGAATTTATGCGTTGTTAAATAAAATAGTATAGATATAATATGCCAGGTCAAGTATTTTATATATGAAACAGAAAAACTCTAAAGCTGAGTTCTGGCATCATGGATTTTTTACAGCTCATTCTGACCAGTACACACCTACAGGAGATATGTCCCTAAGGACCATATTTTGCAAGGAATTTCTAGGTCCATGCAACTATTTCTACCTCGCTATATTCGCATACCGCTTAGAACCATAGCGGTTGTATAAAACAACCGCTTAGAACCATTAGATTTAGTATAAAACATTACGCAAGAGACCAATGAACACAAAATGTCAAAAGCTGTCACGAATCGAGCAATTGGAAGAGGGAATAACACAAGCACGTGAAGCGAACAAAGCTCGAAAAGCCATTAGAAGATGCAACAAAACTGCCGAGGAAACAGAGAGGCGGTTTGGTTTGTCTGAAACAGACAAAACTCTCAGGTGAAGCCGGGCAGTAAAACAAAAAATGAAATATAAAGAAGTGTATGTAACTCATGATTATATGATTATGAACATATTTATGTAACTCATAAGATGATTACATAAATATGTTGGTGTAATTCAAATTACTCGTATCTTCAATTAAATTGACGAAAAAATTGTCTTTGAAAGGGGCCATTAAACCAAATAAAGTTTGGGAACTATGCTTTAGGTCTTCAGAATTTGTCTGCCACTTCCTAAGCTTCGTACACTGATTTCTTCCAGGATATCATTGATCTGTGCTTAGTCACATAGCAGAATTGTCCTGCCTCTTCTGGGGCCGCTATAGCCCAGTTGGAAGAGCAGCGGATTAGCAACCTGAGGGTTGCTAGTTCGAAATTCGATCCATCCAAAAACCGTTGTGTACACAGGGGCTGGTGCACGTTAAGTCTGTCGTGGTCTCAAATGTCCTCACGTTAGCGTGGTGTAGAAGTTTGGAGAGTGAGATGCCAGCTCAGGTGTTGTTCTGGTCAAATGACCGTGATTCAAAATTGCGAAGCGTTGTTCTAGGAACTTTACCTTCGGGATTGATCCCGGAAAGTCGCCAATAGCTCGCTGTGTTGCTCCAGTGCGACGTTAATGAACTACCTAACCTAACCTGTCTCTTCTGTTCCTGATATAAGATAGTTCCATATATAGACCTTCGTCTAATATGGAAACTTCTGGAGACGCATCTTTCAATTTTCCTATGTGATTTGATAGTTGCAGCCAAGAAGAAACGGACTGGAACCGACACCAAAGGTTATTGTTTTTATTCTCAGAACCTTCCACTTCAATGGTTCAAAGAGGTCCTCGATCCAAAGAAATCGTTGACAATCTTGATCGACTTTTGACATGGATATTGTAAGGAATGCCTTTCCTATGTCCGTGACGAACGCTCCCATGTGCATTCTAGACTTCGAGCAATCAAAAACTATTCTAAGTGTCATCGTAGTTTTATTAGTTTCATCTTCGTGATTGCCCCTTGATGTGGCATATAACTTCTTTAATCTCAGAGGAAATGGGAATATCTTCAATAATACCTTCCCCGATTAGGTCTTTAAATATTTGATCACAATCCTCAAAACAATAACATTTACTGTCTGATTTAAATCGTGACACCCAAATTAATCAAATTATTTTTAGCTGTCTCAACTTCTGCGTATTTGAATTCAATGAAATTTAACTTACACACATGGAATTCTCAAATTAAATTCCCCTCGAAATCCTCTATAACTTCTCTGTCTATTTTAAACTACTCAACCGTAATGTCTTGATCTGAACTCCCTCATCCAAAACATTCTAATTTGTTCTGACATACTATTGTCCATTACAGTTAGCTCTTCTGTTGTATCATGTACAACAAAAACAGAAGCTCCTTACCATAAACATTTTCTGTTCCATTTCCACTCATCAACAGCCACTAAATGTTCGAGAATCGTTGTACCTCTCCTGTTTAAAAATTCCAAAGATAACCACTCCCTGCTATTAAACTCTTCTGAAAGTTGAATCCCCTTTTGGCTTACAAAACAGTATAATGTCCTCGCTAGGATCCGGAATTTCAAAATTTGTTATGAAATCTCTCAAAGTAGTTTGTTATTTTAAAATAACTAATATGTTTGGTCATTTTTTTATTTCAAGCTTTTCTTTATATTCCTATGCAGTCTACAATACGTATTCACAATATTCATCTGTTCATGTATAAAACGATGGTAATTCAAAACAAATAACAAGGCACGAACATAAAGGGATAATGGAATAATAATTATAGAAATTTGATTCATATCTTATTTATATGTTAGAAGAGTTGGTTATGAATCACTGATATTTGCGTTTAGAACAGAAAGGGGAGGGAAAGAAAACCTGCGTTTAAGAGTTTAAGCTCTTTTTTATTTGAATGTTCAAGTTCTGAAAAGAAAAAGTGCTAATATAATAGTTTGTTTACGCGGTCTCAGTTCCTCTTTGTGGAAACAATTGCAGACGCGATAGCGTTCTGCCACACGACATATTGAGCCACATTTGTATAGGATGCCAAAATCTATATATTAATACGTGAAGAAAAAACTTTGTACCCCTTTTTAAGCACATTGCGCGCACGGAGGAGTATGAGATTTGGCATAATATGCCACCATATAAGTTAGTATTGAAAGTTAATTGCATCGTTTTGCTGATCAGAAACTTAAATACAAAGGAAGCATTAGTCAATGAACAAGAATGCGCATCAAATTTATGCATCGTAATACTATTGATTGCGAAGTTTTAACTGGAACCGCACGCAATAAGATAATTTTGATTCCACGTATAAATTTAACATATTCCGGAACTATTTTACTATTTAACTTTCAAAGAACTCAATTTCTAATTATACCTGCATTTGGATGACAATAAATAAGTCTCAAGGACAAACATTCGAAAAAATTGGAATTTTATTGAGGCAGCCAGTTTTTATACATGGTCAATTGTACGTCGCAGCAAGTAGAGTTCGATCATTCGATGGTTTGAGATTTTATGTTTCAGAATATAATGGTCAAGGGCATTTAGCAAACGATGAAAGAGTTTTTACAAAAAACATCGTCTACACAGAAGTTTTTAATCATTAAATTCATTGTCGATTTATTTCAAGTTCAATG
The DNA here is from genome assembly GCA_933210815.1 of Meta bourneti. Lineage (NCBI taxonomy): Eukaryota > Metazoa > Arthropoda > Arachnida > Araneae > Tetragnathidae > Meta > Meta bourneti. The sequence goes on from OW119928.1 coordinate 47,229,319, forward strand.
GACAACATTTATTTTTTTTAACCACCCGGTTTTTTGTTTCAATAAAAAATGTATAAAAAAATACGAAGCAAGTATTCCCTATTTCATTTTTCATTTATTTTATTTATTTTTTATTTTAATTTTACATAATTTGAAAAAGATAGGCAAATTAACTGTGTAGCCTTGGCGAAACCTGTGGCCAGTATAGCAATAAAAAAACCCCAGAAAATGTCAAAGAACGCGTTATAGTTTTTTAGATATGGCTTAACCAAGCTATACCGCATTTTTCCTATGACGTATTTGTACATGCTCGCAGCTTACGTAATAGAACAAAATTCAAAAAATTATATGCAATGAATATAGAAGTATACTCTTTGACAAAAGAACCTTATTAACGTTCAAACTTAAAAATTAAATGAATTATGGTCGAATTTCGACCACTGGGCGACAACTAGTAAAAATTACTATAAAATGCAAACTTCCTTTATTTCCTTCCTCGAATTTACTCCGTAAATGGCGCTGTAAGCTCCATTTACGGAGATTTTGACGCAGAATTACATCTCTGTTACCTCTATTGCTCGCAAATGAATAAATACGCAGAGATAGTGCATATACCGTTGGATAGGAGAATGAGCATCACATCAAACTAAATACAATGACAGCTGCCGATTGTGCCTGGGCGAGCTGGTAGTCACGAAAATGTCCCATATTCGGCTCGTTATCGAATAGCCGCACGTCTTTTTAGATGTAACCACATGTCATACATTGACCTTCTACTAAAATAGACGGAGCTTGTGCGCGCAGCTTCATAATATTTCTGCTGATTGCTTGGTTTGAAGATCTGTCATGTGGTTGTGGGGAAAAAACGGGAATCCTAGTGTGGGATGAATTGTGTTGATTAGTTAAAGTGATTATCCGTCGTGATTATAAAAATACAAATCTGCCCTTCGATAGCCAATCGGCTAAGTCGATTCGTAACCCACGGGAAATCTTACGACAAACCCTTTCTGAGATCTTACGACAACGACTCCACCCACATGCTCTGTCTATTTCATTAAAAGGTCAATCACGTCATAGCGCTGATGTCACATCCTCAGTTCATAGAGCAGCTGTATCGGACGTAAATCGCGCCTGAGGGAAAACCTAAATTTAGATCGAGGTAGTGTACCCGAAGGCGGATTATCGCCTTAAAATTTCACTCATGATCAAGAAACATGACGCAAATTACCATTGCGACCAACGAGCTACACTTAGAGAGCAATCGCAAATATAACAAAACGCCAATTGGCACTACCATTTGAAATAAAGGTAAAATGTCATGGTTACTTGATGGTCTTTCTTTCCTGATTTGTCGTTCACACTCATCTTTTGCAGTGCTCTTGCGTAGTCGTTTTTAGAGATAAATAGAAAATTTCAAAGTAATTTTTGGGTTTTTACTACGCCGATCACATGACGCCAAAAAGGGTGGGTTTTGTTATTCGAAATTTGTTAACTGCATCCGTAACCGTGAGAGCTCTATTCTTGTTACATCTCTCCATCGCATACCTTGAAAACTCTAAATCTCAAGTTTCATTTTCATTCGTTGAAAATTGTGGTCACTAGGGTCTCGTATATAAGGAAAGTTACTTTATGACCACCCTAATAATTGTGTTTATGATGGTATCTGATCAAGTATCGAGGCCCATCGTGTAACTTGATTCCAGGGCTCAGGGTGAAAGAGGGCAGTTAAACTGCTTTTCAAAGGAACAGAATCCCCTCCTACAAAACAAGTTTTAACTTCTATGAATTCCCAACAGAAAAGAATTCTACGTTTTGAAAAACCTTACGTTCTACTTGTTCAGAATGTTCTACTTGTATTCTGTCATCCAGTCTCTTCGATTAATTTCATGAGTGCATATCCTACAATTGTGTTTTCGTGTTCATGGCTTTCCGAAACAATAACGTATTAAGACTTCTATACTACCTGAACGAACAACTAAACATCGTTTTGATTCCGAATGCCCCGGATTCTGATGGTAATATTCCATGTAGGGGGTCGAAAGAAGGCTAGGGAAGGGATTTTGTCCGAAACCGAACTGAGTTGAACCGAACCCGCCATTCATTAAGGGTTGTATCCCTTAGAAATCCATTGTAAGCAATTGGGCCGACCAGTGCTGAGCTGAAAGAACCAAACTTACCGTTTGTAATGAGTGTCCTCATTTAACCCTCCTGCTGATTGGTTGTCTTGACGAGCGATCTCGTTATTAGCAAAACTGACCAGATCTTGATGGACGAGATATAACGTCATTAGAAGAAAACTAACCAGATCTTGATGGACGAGATATAACGTCATTAGAAGAAAACTAACCAGATCTTGATGGACGAGATATCACATCATTAGAAGAAAACTAACCAGATCTTGATCTCGTCATCATAAAAAAAATCGGCAGTAACTTGATGACGGGATATCTCGTCATTAGCAAAATTGCTCAGATCTTGATGGACGAGATATCTCGACGAAACCACTTTTGGAGGGTTAAGCGGCATCAGAACCGAAATTCATCGACTTCTCGCCCACCCTACACATCGATGGAAGTGGATGCAGCAGAAATCGGCCTGACTTTGGGCCGAGTGGATGGAGTCAGCAGGGCGCCGAGACCGAGTATATCAGGTATGCCGAGTACGAGATGTACTATAAGCGCGCTGGTCACACATTTCGCTAGACTCGCCTCTATATCCCATCATCAAGCGACTGATATGACAGGAGATGGGCACTTACAAGATAATCGCGCAAGTAATCGATGTGCTCTTCTATGTCGACACCACGGTGAAGGCAGTTGCCTCGCCAGCTGAACAACTGAGGCTTCAACTACATAATTTTATTTCATTTCTCGCACTACCCTTACGTAAAGAGACAAGCACCACGGTAAAGCCATGACTGTTTTGTGATATCTTATAAGTTCAAACAGTTCCTTCTGTCCAGAAAGATAATTACACTTTAAATTTTTTTAAAAAGTTAGGAATTCTATTGTAGTGCCTAATTTGCAGAGAATTGAATTCACAGAGACAATTGCACATAAATCAAACCATTTTTTCTCTGTTGTCGAAAATCTTAACTAGTTTTTAGAAACCTGTTGTATGTAATTGGAGATACGAGACTAGTAGTCACATATGTCACTGGTCGCACTTGCAGCCATGAGTGGTTTAAAACTAATTGATAGAATGCATCTGCATAAAGATCTTGTTGAAAGTGCATAAAGATCTTGTTGCTTTTGAGGATTCTGGATCTATTTCTTTCTTATCACCCACAACGGGTCAAAAAAATCGAAACCTCATGGTCTTAATATTATTTATATCAAATTTGGAGCAGCGGAGATTTTTGACTATCGGATTTTTAACATCTCATTAGTTATGTCCACCCAGTAAGTAAGTAAGATGTATTTTCAGTGTTAATAAATAAACCACCGTGAGGAAAGCATTTTACTTCCTGTTTCCCAATACTAAATGAATACATGAAGCACTAAAACACTAGCGTCATCTACATTATCTTGCAGGAAAAGCCTGTCATAGATGGTATGTGATCTAATAGTTTCGCAGCATTGTTTTATCACCAGTCTTATTTAATATGAATATTCATGAAATGTTGCTCCTATTATTCTGATGTTCCAAAAGGGGCATACGTTTTGTGAGGATTTTAAATGAAAGGTTGCCTTAACTTGGGGGGGTATCATAAAAGATAGACCAGGTAAATCCCAAGCAGCCAAAAGGACACTTTACCTTCCGGTTCTACCGATCTGTTACCAGTGGTGCCTTCATGCTCGGCTGACTGGTCCGACAGGATTATTTTCGAAATTTTAGAGATATGTTTATATTTAGGTCGTTATAGTGCTGCTCCGACGAGAAGGCAATCAACCTTGGATCAGTCGATTTTTGAATAGGAGTTAGGATAAGAGCTCCCATATCAAAAGCATGAATGGTGATCTCCGTGGATAATTTCGTTATCAGTGTTATTGCTTTCAGCGCTGAATGATAAACTAAGAACATGGATCCGGGTTAAAGACGTAACTTGTGGAAGCGCTTTGTTTAGGCTTCAATCCATCACCTAATTTTAAAAAAAGACTTGTTCAAAACCACGTGACTCGAATGCCTTTTTAATTGGGCCAGATTATAGACTGGGAAACATTCAAGCTTTCCAGTACTGGCTTTCACCGGTCTTTTGTTCCATTTTAATAACCAATATAGTCAATTCTCGATATATCATATTTCTAGGACAAGGAAAGAGCGCGATATAGCGAGGATTGTGAAATATTTACTTATGATAACAAAAACGTATCAATTATACATTACAATATCCGCTATTTTATTTGAAATTGTATAAACCTACATTAAGGTAGAAAATTTTTGTTTTACTGTTGATCGGTGGTTTCCACATCTTTTCACTTCATGAACTCCCTTAGTGCATCAGAATGTTTCCATGGCGCCCAAAATCAGAACATAGGCTTACATAACAGTTGCAGTGCGCAGTTGGTACAGTGTTAGGTTGGTAAAGTAATAAACCAAGTTGATTCACCAGCTGTATTTCCACGTAGAACTAGATACGCTGTCTTGTGTCAACGTTACGATCATGAATGAAATATACAATGGGGTTCGTAATATTATGTTTTCAATCCACACGATTAGACTACGATGTTAACATTAATTTTATTCCAAAATCGATGCTCAATCACCTTTAGTTTAGAAATATTGAAAACAAGAGTATACTTGCGACGCTGAGCACAAAATGGCCGTCGAATGAATGGCAGTTCGGCGAGCAGTCACGAAATGCCACTGATGTGCCGGCCCCACTACAATAATTGTCACTTAATGTCATCTATGTGATATTAAAAGATACCTGCGCCGTTGCCACACCCCCGATAACTCAGGAGTTATAGTGAGTTGAATTCGGCTATTCAATTATGTCGCGTCCATAAGACATTATACTACGCCAAAATAAATTAAACTCGCTTTTTAAATTCACAAGCAATTTAGGAAAATAAGTACATATTTTTAACAATCAGTCAATAAATAAATTGTAATAAGTGGTCGATTGTTCACTGCACATCTAACATTTTGGTTTCAATTTGGACACAGCCTCCCTTTGTCTATCCTGGAACCACATGGGATAAGTGTCACTTCAGTAAAAATATTGGAATATTCTCGGCGCCTCTCTAAACCAGCTGCTGCGCCCCAGGAAGTCGAGGCGCACAATTTGGGAGCCACTGCTGTAGATCATTTACGATTTTCTTCCTTCCTTTCAATGTCCGCAGTAAAACTTTCGGTATGTGTGTATGTCATTTACTTGACGCTGTCTGTCGGCAGCTTGGCCAAATATGGCCCTTGCGCCATAAAACCCAGTCAATCTTTCGGTGTCGGATCAAGGTAATGAATCCTCCAAACTTGACTAGGTCAGTAGTGGCGTGGAGGCTCTACGAAATTACCCGTGAGAAAAGACTAAAACAATTGCCTGAAACAGGCAACCTCAATTCTAAAGAAATTTATCCTAATTGTTCGGCCAATTAATTGAACATTTCCATCATGGTACGATAAGGGCAGATTCGTGAACCATTTTTGTTTATCCTGGTGCACAAATCGTCAGGGGTATATCTTATATAGGTGTGTACGGGCATCACAACTCCGAGGTAACCGAGTGATTTTTCTCCCTTTCATTTTAACCCTCGCTCACCCTTCTGCGTTTTACTTTTTCTCTATCTCTTATTGTCTGTCTTGTGTCTTGTCATTGGTCTTGTCAGCTTGTCCAAATATAGCCTTTGGGCCATAAAACCAGAAAAGAACCAACCAACCTGGTGCAAAAAGGGGTTGTGAACATGTTACATCTGACTTTCTTACCATACATTGTAAACACAACCCGTTTGTAGAGTGGCCCTACATTCACACTGGACTGACGAACATCCATGTATTTCCCCGAATTCGAGCAACCAAAAGCCAACACCCTGACCACGAGAACGATCGGTCAAATTCTAGAGAAACAGATTGAGATTTTCCCTCTGCAGTTCACAAAATTCACGAGGGGGTAAGTAAAGAAGAGCAGCGACAGAGCTCCACAGTTCACACCTTAGTGTCGCAGCACCACAAGTAGTGAATTCGAGTAGCCAAAAGCCAACACCCTGACCACGAGAACATCGGTCAAATTCTAGAGAAACAGATTGAGATTTTCCCTCCGCAGTTCACAAAATTCACTAGGGGGTAAGTAAAGAAGAACAGCGACAGAGCTCCACAGTGCACACCTTAGTGTCGCAGCACCACAATTAGTGAATTCGAGTAGCCAAAAGCCAACACCCTGACCACGAGAACGATCGGTCAAATTCTAGAGAAACAGATTGAGATTTTCCCTCTGCAGTTCAATTCACGAGGGGGTAAGTAAAGAAGAGCAGCGACAGAGCTCCACAGTGCACACCTTAGTGTCGCAGCACCACAATTAGTGAATTCGAGCAGCCAAAAGCCAACACCCTGACCACGAGAACATCGGTCAAATTCTAGAGAAACAGATTGAGATTTTCCCTCCGCAGTTCACAAAATTCACTAGGGGGTAAGTAAAGAAGAGCAGCGACAGAGCTCCACAGTGCACACCTTAGTGTCGCAGCACCACAATTAGTGAATTCGAGCAGCCAAAAGCCAACACCATGATCACGAGAACATCGGTCAAATTCTAGAGAAACAGATTGAGATTTTCCCTCCGCAGTTCACAAAATTCACTAGGCGGTAAGTAAAGAAGAGCAGCGCCATAGCTCCACAGTGCACACCTTAGTGTCGCAGCACCACAATTAGTGAATTTAAATACAGTATTTTACAAATAATAGCATAGTTACCTGATGCTTTTATCTACCGGTGTAATTATGAATTTATTTTGTAAGTCTTTAATAGCTAGGGTTATTGCCTTATAGTAATCAGTGTTTTTCCAGAAGGTGGGAGATTTTCATTTATAAATTCATGGTGAAGTTTCCATTTCCATTCAGTGAAGACGTAAATAGGGGTATTAATTTAGTGGAAGTCATAATACAGAAATTATCAATGTCTTCAAGGGAACTTTTAAGTATAAAACTTCTTTTAATATTGGTCTGAATTTAGTACCTTTATACATTAATTCCCTTAATTGTTCATTATCAATGATTCCAAGATTACCAGTTACAATATATCCTAGACTATCATTTTAATATAGCCTATAATTCATGTTGTTGCATAAACATTCAGTTATCCCTATATAAATTAACCCTACTGCAAAAATTATTATAATTAAATATTTTCCTACCCAAAGTTATATCATATTAAAAGCATTTTTTATATGAAATTTAATGGGGAAATGATTTGAGCTATGAGCAAAATATAAATAAAAGTGTTTTCCAAGAGCACGCTCGCTTTAAAGAAATCGCATCTAACCTAAATGGTTATTAGCATAACAATGATATGAAGAGAGAAATGATTACACAGAATGCACAATCTCAACAAATAAATTCGTTAGCTTGATAGCCGATGGACGGCTTCATTGGTTAAAAGATCCCTCAATACGTATCCGAGGCTCGACGTTGATTGGTTGCAGTTTCACGGTTGAGTGGTCATTCTCGGACGAAACATTATTCGAGCCGCGATCATTGCCAGATTGTTAAGTCCTAAAACTGATTGCAGACGATTTTTCACCCGCGTTGCGAATATGGAACTGATTGTTTTTCCGTGTTTTCGAGCAAAACAAGCGATTCGAACGAAAAGGTTTGGAACGATGGAGGACCACCCTTCTGCGATGTGAAATCGGGTGGCAAGATTTCTTGTTGCCTGAACAGGACATTAAATTCGATATTTATTTATTCATTTTCGTGTACTGTAGTTGTTCTGTGCTAATTGCTACAGTTTATTCCGAAGAAAAATCTCCTGATCGCATCCAACATCTTCCATCCGACCGCCTGGCTCGGATATGACAAGCCCAGGTAAGTCTCTTCAGCTTTTTATTTTATTTTGAGTTCATCATTTTGATTATTACGTTCTTATATCACCCGCCTTTTAACTCGAGATGCATTTATATAAACTAGATTTAATTTGATCAGAATTTAATTACTTCTTTACTATTTCACGAGAATAGTGCAAATATTCTTTTATTTGGAAAAGAATATTTTTTATCCCTTCTTATCAACTTTTGCGAAATATTTCACAATTTAAACTTATGTACCCTTGTGACATGAAGAGATCGTTAATTCGGGCAGGCACCGAAATGAAAAGGGGCACCTATTTTGGAAAACGGGGAAAATTTTTCGAATTTCTTTAGCTCATATGAAATGAATATTAGAATTGTTAATTCACGAAGTCTTAGTTATCGGACATTAAACGATTTCAATCTATGACTCACTGTTTAATTTATAGTCAAATGTTCCTCGAATAAATCCAAGCAACTTTATTTATAGCAAAAAATTATATTAGCCGTATTTCTGAAAGCTTTTCATGGTCGCAGTCGACTGGAATGTTTTGTGTGGCTAAGCAAGCAGTGGCATTGCTGGAGATGGGTTCTGAGACACCGAAAATATTCTTTTAAAATATTTTAAAACTTGAGCAAGTAAGCGTGCAAATATGTTTTTCACCGAAGACACTTTTGTAAATGGGCACTTTTAAAACTTTCAGAACAAAGAGGGGACTTGTACCCTTGTAACCTCCCTTTTGCCCCTTGTACTGGTTGTAATCATTCATACAATCCTTTCCTACATCATTAATATACCAGTCTGGGTTCTCAACTCCATGAAGCTGCTATCTAGTACGAAATACGTATAAGTACGAATAAATTTTGACAGCTTTCAGTTTAACTCTTGTGATTATGTATATATTTATATATTTATATTATATTTCGTATCGTCATACAGCTATGTATACAAAACAAGTTATGGAAAGGAAATAAAATTTACTGAAAATATATCAAAGGATTTTCAAATGTATACATAAAGACAAAATTTGGCTAAACCATGGTTAATGAAGCTATATTTTATTCTATAAACCTTAGGCAAAGTATCCTCACCAGTCTCGTTTCAATAGATAAGCATACCTACAATACTAAAATACCGACAAAACATGAACATTTACTAACAAAACCATTAAAGGTATATATTTTAAGATTGGTCATTCAATTACATAGTACTCATTGTTTTCCTTAGGAAGAGTTTCGGCGACTCTTGTATATATTCAGGAAAATTAGCGAACTGTTTTAATTTGCCCCAAACAAACTCCAGGTACTGATGCTGTTATACAAAATTGCGTGTCTCTCGTTGCAAAATTGTGGATTTCTATTGAGTTTAGACATAGATATATAGATATTTTTATGTAAATTTCATAGCAACATAGCTCAGAAGCTTGGGAAAAGTCAACGACCCTTTTTGCAGGGTGTGGGGGATACGTGCATTAAGGAACTCTGATAAAGGTCGAAGGATTTATTTCTTTGAGAAAAGACGTAATAACATATTTTTTTATTTTATGAAACAGCTTTCCACGTGATGTATCGAGATCGAAAACCATTATTAATTTAATGCCTAAGAAAATGTTTTCTCAAATGTTGAGCATTTGAGGAACTATTTTCTTTGGAAACAAATCACAGCAGATTATTTTTCGAACGCAGTAAGATGACGCATCGAGAAAATAGGCGAATAATTAGCTCGTAAAAGAAGCGAGTGAATAGTTTGATTTATTTAAGTTGATTCCAATGTAAAAGTAGGCAAAACTTAAAAACAAAAGTTGGTCAATAACCCAAACTAGCATATTTATTTCCTTTCTCTACTCAGGCTGGTTTGTTGAGGTTTAATGGAGAAAGGTTCATATTTGGATAGGCTGCGCCAGACACAAGACGTACAATATCAAATAATAGACATACACGATGAAAGTTTTACTGACACAAAGAGAGAAATACCCCAGGGAGGAATGCACCTGACAGGAATCGAACCTGCGCCACTTACAACTCACAGGTTGCTTGGGCAATGGGCATACCCACTGAGCCACGACGGCTCCTTGCCCCTTTCTGGCTCCAAATATTTTTTCGTATTTATCTTAATCGACCAACAGACTAATTATTTACTATTACAAACTTCCTTATTATTTCAGTTTAAAAATTTTAATTTCCCTTTGGGATTGATCCCGGACGTCTCCAATAGCCACTTTGTGTTGTTCCAGTGCGATGTTGATCAACTACCGACCTTTAAAATTTAAACCAGTTATTAGGTTTCTATTGTTGAATTTCGGAATGTGTACTTAATAAACCATATATTGGGGTGATCCTACGCACTTGACATTTTAATATTTCGTAATCTGTCATGAGAACTGAAATATTAATATTGCCGAAAATTTAAAAAGAAATAGTTCCAAAATGTTTTGAACAATTTGATTTCTTTCAATTTCTTTTTAGAATCGTGATTTTTCAAAATATACCGGAATTTTCTGGTTTTGTATATCACTGCATATACAGTAGAACCTCGATTATCCTTAATGCACGAGACCGAAGTTTTTTCGTTTAACCGACGTTCCATGTGAGTTTTTAGATAACCAGGAGAGTTTTATTTTTCTTGTAGCAATATTTTGTAAACAAGTAATATTCTTATACGTACACAATGGTAAATTCACGGCTAACTGAGTAACCGAAAAGTTTCTGCTAGAAATTTGGTCGTTCCTCTTCGAAGAGATGTGGAACGATAAAAAAAATAGCATAAATATTTTCTGTTTCTCGTTCACATAATTAAACTACGATATGGGACAATTGTTCCTCGCCGAATGATTTTGTAATGCGGATGACAATCGTAAAAAATCGCAAGAACAAATAAGAGTATAAGAGTGAGTAAAAATAAGGTGTGTAGTAGATGAATACAGAAAAGGGGAAAAGAAAACGCACCAAACTAAAGGCAAAACAAATCCCCAATGTAGTATCATTTCCAGTAGAATAGAAAAGTCTAATATAGTTTGTACTGCGAAGTTGTGTCTTTAGTTTGATCGGAAACGGTATCTAAAACTTGTTTTTTGATAAAAAAAAAATAAGTAAAATAATGTATAATAAAAGTTTTTCTAAGGAAGGACTGATAGTTCTTGAGAATCTCTTTTAATAGTCTGATAAAGTTAGTACTGCGAGGTTGTTTTTAGTTAAATAGGCAACGATATTACTTAAATTTGTATTTTGATAAAATAGGTAAAATTACTTTATCATAAAAGTTTGTGTGTGTTACAAACAAGAGATTCGTGCAACTCTCATGGTTTCAAATCTCACCTCTCTTCCTTCTCTCTTTCACATTTGTAGTCTTACAAAGTTGAACAAATAATTTGCTGTGTCCAACATTGTCTATAAGTAAAGATATAGTTTTCGAGTTCAATATTCTTTCCAATAGGGATAGCAGCGACGAGGATTGAGGCTACCAAGTTTTTCTCGGTGAAAGTGCTAAAATAATTTAATTTTACTTAATGGAATTAAGTAACTTACAACTTAATTAAAGATTAAACCTACAGTTAATAAAATAGTTTACCGTTTCTTAAATTAACTGTCAGACGCCTATTACAGAAGGATCAGGTGTACTGTTATAATATAGGTGTATATATAATATTTAACATTGGTAGCAAATAATCGGGGATACATGTATCATGAAACTCACAGATGAAGCTATTTCTCGCTATATCAGAAATAGCTTCATCTGTGAAGTCATCATTTACAGAAATAAATTAGAATATAACATTTTATTGTGACTGCTGCACCGGTCCAACCGAGACATCAAAACTCACTTTGAATTAATCAGGAGGCCCACTTGATTTCAGTTCTTTACACTTGTAGTATATGACTGTTTTCAGTTCAGAATAATTTAATTAGTTCATACATTGACAAATCCTGCCGACAAATCAGTGGTTACGACTTCTGATCGAAAGGTCCCTGGCTCGAATCCAAGGTAAGACATGGATGTTTGTCCATCCTGAATGAATGTGTGGCCTCTATAAACCATAATGTGAAAAATAAGTAGACTGAATATTGCTATTGAGAGGAACTTCAAAAAGTGTGACCGACATGTTGACTAGTAGTCAAGTGACTGTTTTGTGAAAAATTGACTTGGTTGTTCGCTTTAGCATCTTATCGTCTCCTTTGGTGATATAACACCTTATGACAGGGTAGATGTATGAATGCGCATTCCTACAGTGGCGACAAAAATGGTAAAATCGCCAAACTCTACTAGTTTGTCGCGCGGACCAATCAGATGATGAATCAATGGACTGGCGTTTTCTCCCTTCCCGTGGACCAATCAGATGTTGAATGTTACTTTGTTTTCACCCCGCAGTCAAAAATAGTCTAAGATTCACGTTACTACTAGTTTTGTCACATGATCATGGAAACATAAAAGGTTATCATTGCTCATTCTACTTTTATATTTCCTCTATGCTATAAACCGGTTGTGTCTACAATGCATGCTAAGAATGTGAGGCGAGGAACATGTATAACGTGAACCCGCCCCCGTGGGACACAAGGGTAATGCAAAGTGGTTCACATTCAGTTCTTGTAATCCATAGTGGAAATGTTCAACTAATTGGCCGGGCATTTGAAAAAAATATATTGGCAACCCATATTAGCTGTGTTTTTCCAATCGTTATCTTTTATGTTTGACAGGAACCCAACTACAAAAATATTGAGGGTGGGGGCAATGGTTTCGGGCCTCATGGTCAGGAATTCAATTTTGAATCTTATTTCTGACTGAAAAGTCAATGACACAGAGACGTGCAGTGACCACAAGTACGTATGTGCGCAACTGAATGGACAATTAGCACCAATGACTTTCAATCACTTTTTCTTTAAAACTAAATTTAGCAACGGTAAACTTACTACGAGAATTTCCACCTGCATTGAAGTACTGATAGACTTAGCCTCTAACCTCAAGCACTAAAACATAATTTTATTTCAGCAAATTGATTCAGGTAACCCAGTTATGTCCTCAAATCCTTCCCCCCGTAAAACTAGAAAGAAAACAAAGTTTAAATGGTGGACGAGAGATCTTGCTATTATAGATTAAAAGCAGTCCAAGACCGAGGGTGTGATGACGATTATATCAGGAAATGTCAAATTTCTAAAAAGGAGAAAGATATAAATATAATCCGGTATAAATATAAGCTAAATGGAATAAAAAGGTAGGTAAGTAAGTAATTGAATTAACATCGCACTGGCGACTGTTCGGGATCAATCCGGAAGGGAAAGATCAGAGGATAGCACCTCGTTATTTTGAACCATGGTCAGATGACGAGGTCAACATTTGAGCTGGCACCTCACTCTCCAAACTTCTACCCAGTGCCAACATGAGGACATTTGAAGTCATGACAGATTTAACGTATACCAACCCCCACGAACATGAAGGTCTTTGGTTGGATCTAGTTTCGAACTCGCAACCCTCCGGTTACTAATCCGCTATTCTTCCAACCGGGCTACCGCACCCCGAAACAAGACCTCATGGAAAAAGTTTGTGAAAACTCAATCGATAAATTTGGTATCACATTTAAATTAACTTGTAACATACTGAACACTCATAGAAAAATTACCTTACAAACCCAGAGCAACAATCACGGCAACATGGTAGAGAGCCAAGAGGTCAAGTAGGCTGCCAATTCTTGTGTGTAGATGGAGGTGCCCTCTCGCCATGTCTCTAATCCCCAAACTATTTAAGTCCATGTAATATTTACCTGGAAATCCCCGTGGGAGCAAGGTACCACAAAAAAGAGGAGTTATACATTCATTAAAATCCCCAATTCTAACCTTTTTCTCTCAAATAGATATATAATTTTCTTTTTAACAGACCACTGTCCATTCTTATCGTATCTAAATGGATTTAAAATTTAAAAACAGCCCTCTGTCCGTGACAATGGAGACCACTACGAGTTCGTCTGTAGATTTACAAAAGAATTATATATATATATATATATATATATATATATATATATATATATATATATATATATATATATATATATATATATATATATATATATATATATATATATATACATTGCTGGCCACCCAAATTGCAACACCAAGAAAGACAAGAGATATCACAACAAAATTTATTTTGTAGATAACATGTTGACCAAGTATCAAATGATTAAATTTATAGACTTCTGTTAAGTGTGGTTCCTGCCAAAATCAGTAGCCAGAGTAGCCGCCATTGTTGGAGATCACCGCTGCCACACGCCTCGGCATTGATTCAAAGAGACTTTGGATGTGTTCTTGGGGTACAACAGACCAAGCAGCTTCCACACGTTGCCAAAGTTGATCTGGTGTGGTAGCTGGGGATGTATTCTGGGTCAATCGTTGAGCAACCATGGACCACATGTTTTCTATCGGCGAAAGATCCGGAGAGCGAGCTGGCCAGGGAAGCAATTCAATCTGGCGATTGACGAAGAACCCTTGGACAATGCGTGCCACGTGTGGTCGCGCATTATCCTGTTGAAATTATGGCTGTGGGCAAGCCCTGAAGGTAAGGAAGGACAACTGGCTCCAACACATCGGAGATGTAGCGCTGGCTGTTTAAAGTACCGGCAATGCGTACTAGAGGAGTGCGAGAGTGATATCCAATACCGCCCCATACCATAATACCCGGTGCAGGACCAGTGTGGCGGTGCATAACGCAGCTGTTCAGCATCCTCTCTCCACGGTGTCTCCAGACTCGAATCCGACCATCGTGGTGTTGCAGACAGAAGCGTGACTCGTCAGTAAAGACAATTTCATTCCATTCTGCCGTCCACATCCTTCTTTCATCGCACCATTGGCGGCGGAAACGTCTGTGGTTCTGCGTCAAGGGTAGACGAAGCAATGGACGTCTTGCGGACAGACCACTCTGCTGTAAACGGCGTCGAATGGTACGCGCAGACAATGGATGATGCGGTACAGACTGAATGGGCTGTGCTATGGTTCGTGATGTGGCTGAGCGATCCGTCACTGCCATACGCACAATATGCCTGTCATCACGTGAAGTGGTGCACTGAGGTGGATGCGATCGAACACGTCGGTTCGTCGTACCTTCCTGCATCCAACGATCACATATCCGCATTACAGTTGTTTGGTTTCGTCCAACACGACTACCGATTTCCCTGAAAGATAATCCCCAATCTCGGTAGGCCACTATCCTTCCTCTGTCGAACTCGGATACTTGATCAAAAGATGATCGTTGTTTTCTACGAGGCATAATTGATCGTTTTTTTTTTTAAAAACCACAAGAAAAGCACAATTGCCGTACTTGAAATCGTCGAAATCAAGTCTTAAATAGCGCTTTGAAGTGGCGCCACAGGCGCGCGTGATGTGCGTCTGCGCTGAAATTCTAATCAATTGCATATCTCACCTCCGCTAATGCATGTTGTAAATTTCATATTATTTGCATGCTTCCTTCAGGGTGGTGCATTTACGGTGGCCAGCAGTGTATATATAATGCTACATAGCCTGTGAAACCAGGAGTCCTCTCCAGACACACGGTTTAAGTGTCCGGCCTTAAGCCCTTGTTGGTGAGCTCAATGGTTTGAGTCATAATAAAGGGATTCGGGCCCCAAGGAGTAGCTCAATGATACAGCCGCCATACGACCAATTCTGTCAGGTCGTGTTAACCAAACAATATTTGGTTGACCATATTATCTGTATACTTGTAATATTCATCCCCTTGGGTTGTAAAGGGGGTGATGGTGGGATAATTTACTTTATACACGGGTACACAGGTAATAAATTGAACAGGTTGAGCATATGTCGGAATTTTGTTTGGGAAAGGGGTGTTGACACACAGGTGGTCGCCCTGGAAATACCTACCCTCTCACATCGATATCCATGACAGGTATTGTGAGGTGACGCTTCCCAAAAGCCACGGTGACCCAAAAGTTGAGAACCCTCTGTAGGAGGTTAAAGATTGACATTGTCTTTAACAAGTTGGCATGTGAGTAACGTGGAGTCCATCCTTTGAATTAGGGACATGTTAAATCGTAAACAATATATTCTCGCAATTGGTTTCTTTGCGGGGATTCTGGCTCCGAGTTTATAGTTTGGCGCCGGAAGCAGCAGCAGTGATTACGAGTTGGCAAAGCGAATAACTACAGACGTCAATCGTCATTGGGATTTTGCGTAAGGCAGCTACTTTCACTGCCTACCCTACTCTCTATCTGCGAATGAACTTCCTCAAGATCATCTGCCTTCTCCCCGGAGCCGCACTATTGCGTTTTGATAAGGAGAATTTGTCGAACAGTCATATTGATAAAAGTAAAATAATGCCAGTTTTTAGTTGAAGCTCATTGATAAGGATTCACTTTTCGTGGTGTCCAAGTAACAAATGAGTGAGAAGAGGAATAGTTAAAAATATATGCAACGCATAAATGTTTGGGGAGAGCGACAAAAACGTGACTTTCATTTTCAAATTGATCTAATTTTATTTACTATTGAAAGATATTTAATAACATAGAGGAAAATCGTTATCACTAGAATAAACGAATCCGGCCTGATTGCCGAGCAATTTTGGTGCTCTGGCTCTCGATTCAACCGGTTTTAGGCTTGAATTCCGACATAGACATGGACGATCATAGTGGTTTGGAATTCACCTCAACCCTCCAAATGGTTTCAACGAGATATCTCGTTCATCAAGATCCGACTAGTTTAGTTAATGGCGAGATATCTCATCATCAAGAATGCCGATTGAATTCGGAATTATGGAGATATTGTCGTTTTTTATGATGACATGATCAAGATCAAGTCAATTTCTTTCTAATGACGAGATATCTCGTCCATCAAGATCTCGTCAGTTTACTAATGACGAGATTCCTCATCGAGACAACCACCAGAAGGCTTAAGCCCAGATCCCAGTCTAATTAACTCTCGTATTGCAAAAAATGACAAAAGAGATAAGTCAACCTAGAAAAAATTAAATGGAGGCTTACTTCTGCTTTTAAAGATTTTTGGGGGCTTTTTTTTAGTCAATCTTTAATGCAAATCTTTATTTTTTCAACTTAACTGTCACGTCGTATTTGTGAACTAAATTCTAAGATAAAAATATCGTTGTGCAAATCAGCGTTTATTAAAAGTACAATGATACCAATTAAATATAGAACAAAACACAAAACGCCCCATGGCGTTGAATTACAAGAATGGATGTCCTATGACTGCTGTTTAACATTCTAAAATGCAAAACACTACAACTTCTGTTATTTATTGCATGTTATAATCGCTTTATCATATTTTCTCAAGAAATTCAATCACAAATAATCTGGTTGGTTGTTATTGGGGTTTTATGGTTCAAGGGCCATATTTGGCCATGCTGCGCCAGACACAAGACGTACAATACCATGTAATAGACACACACAATGTAAGTTTTACTGACACAGAAGAGAGAAATACACCCAGGAGGAATGCACCTGACAGGAATCGAACCTGCGCCGCTTACAACTCAACGGTTGCTAGCACAGTGGGCATGCCCACTGAGCCACGACGGCCCTAAATTAATCTGGGACTAAATGCCTGTCTTAAGCTGTAGCATTAACCCGAAATTTCAATGAAATTCCTTTCAAGAATCAAATTTTAAATTTAAAAAAAGTACTGATTTTTCCCAAGATATGTCTTTTTCAAGACAAAGTGTTGATTTAATGTCTTTTCTATTCCCGAATAATCTAAGAAAATAAATATTCCTACCAAGACAATTTCATTTTAACTTTCCTGTTCCTTCTTTGACAGTGAAGTGCATCGATAGAAGACGGAAAGAATGGTCATAATCGGATTTGTTAAAAGGATTATATCCACTAAAAACGGCCGTTGAATTCTAATGGTGTTTCGGGATTAACGGACCACATCAGAGGGGTCGTCTAAGAATTTTAGAAAGTCCTTTCTAATTTTTTCACAGTTAATTTTAATTGAAGAATATCGCACCACCGCGGTGTCCTAAATTCCAAACGTCGATTTTTAGTTTTCGATGTATTTAAATACGCCTTTACATCCGAAATAAAATTACCCTAACTCGATTCTCAAGAATGACAAATCTACGCCTATCTTGTATTCGTGTTTTCCTATAGTTTCAAAAATTTTCATATGCTTCTCGTGGGAAAATGGATATTTTTTAGTTGTGGCACTCTTGTGTGTGTGTGTGTGTGTGTGTGTGTGTGTGCAATATATTCCATTTAATAGAGAGAAGTAAGAAGTTGACCCTAAAGAAGTAATGAAGATAATTTAAATCCATATTTCAGATAATTTTTTAAACCGAATAACTCAGGAGTAGGGTGTATCAACTCCCAGGGGCACGAATTCCTTTACCCCCTTTTTTATTTTTATGGTAGAGGTCCAGCTTCTCCATAAATAAGGGATTAAGTAACACGTATACAGATAATATGGGTGGCCAAGTATAGAGAATATAACGACCTGACTATGGTCGTATTGTTAGTATATCAAGAAACATGAGCTCAAACTCCTTGACGAGAAACGTGGCTTAGAGTACTTGCTGTGTGGTTGCCGATGTAGTCATTTAATTTCCTCCATTGGATCGAGAGGAAGGCGTAGATCCTTGGCAAAGAGGACTAGCTGGTGTTGTGTGTGTGTGTTGTCGAGGTCATTACTGAACTTTCACCAGTAGGTGTTGGGCCAGAGCTGCGTCCAGATGAAAGAAATCTTGCTGGTGATCCTTGTCTGGGAGTACTTGGTGTAGTTGCAGATGTGGTCTGAATTAACACCACTAGATGTGGATCCTAAGCTTCCGGCAAATGAAGGGTTTTTGGACTGTTTGCTGCAGTCATTTTACTTCCACCACTAGATTCTGGGTCTGACCTACCACAGGATGAAGGAGAGCTTGATGAAGATCCTTGACTGGCAGTACTGACTGGTTTAGTTGCAGATGTGGTCACAGAACTTTCACCACTGGCTGTTGATCCAAAACTTCCACTACTGGCGGTTAATCCAGAACTTCCACCACAGGGACCCGAACCCTTAGATCCCAATATGTTTATGATGAGGTGTGACACTCAAATATGAGGGATGGAAATTTCACAAATAGATAATATAGGCTGCCAAATTTTGTTGGTAGTTTGTCCTGACTCAATAGGCTGTATACCAATAACACGAGGTCAGATCCTAGGAGCACGGTCCCTTGCTGTCCAATGGTCAGGTTTAATGGTCAAATGGGAGGAATAAATATTGCAAATACAGGATGGTCGGAATCGACCGTACAATTATCATACTACGCGATTCTTTGAAGAAAACCAAACCAATAAATACTGTTATTCGATTAAACGGGACGTTCTGGGAATATTCGCGTACATTTATGATATATCTTCAGGTCATTAGAAATTTCAGTGCCTAAAAACACATATAAACTAACCTTTCAGGGTTTCCGAAACTACAAAAAAGATAAGATCGATATACGAATCCAAATGTGTTCATTCAACTATCAGGTGTACATGAGCTTCTAAGAAATGCAAGATCCAATCAAAATACGAATACTTTTTCGGCCTGGTCTTTGACAAGGAGAGTAGTTGAAATTACGTCATAGTGCAGTTGCACAACGAGCTATTGGTGAAGGTCCGGAATCAACCCGAAAAGAAAGATACGAGAGTCTTCGACAAGGAATCGCGAAGAATGATTAGTGTGCGGCAGATTTTTATTTGAAGCAAGTGGGATTACTTGCCTATGTTATATTATTAGCTTTCCTCCTCTCGATTGAGAGTTCAAAATTACGAGATGTTTCTCTCGGATCTTTCCAGTCAGGATTGATCCCAGACCGCCAACAACTCTGGTTGCTCCAGTGTGAGGTAAATTCAACTATTTACTTAATTTAGAACTTTTATTGACGAAGTGCTGAAATCAAGGTGCTAACAAGTCGTATTAAAAAGTTTTTCCCAGAACGGAGCTGGGGTCACCACTGCTCAGTGCGTTTGCCCACTGCCCTAGCAGCCTTTGAAATGTAGGTGGCTCAGTTTCAATTCTTGGATGTATTTCTCTCTTTTGTGTCAGTAAAGCTTTTTTCAGTGTAAAGGGGATTTTCAGTGTAAACAAACAAACCAATGAAGATTTTACTGAATTTTTGAAGATTTTGATTTTACTTCTGCTGTCCAAATTCTCTCGCGTGATATATATCAGGGTCAGTGACGTAGCTAAGGGGGCTGCGAGAGGGCAATCCCCCCAAGAGCCAATGTCTCTAGGGATGGCATTTCTGAAATATTAAAGTCTTGTTTCTCTTAGATACTATATTCTAAAAATGTTTCGTGTCGTCTCTTCTGAATTCATAGCAGTTTTATTAGTGTTCATTACATATGGCGGTACTATTAGACCGTTTTCATTATAGCTGTAAGTTTATGTAGTATGATGAGCATTCTACGCAATGGATCTACAGATCAAGTCTATTTATATAACACAGCAGGATTTATATAACACAGCAGCAAATTTGTAAGAAGAAATTCCACTGGGACAACCTTCTATTAAGTTTCGTTTGTCTAACTTTCCAGGGGCACCTTTCCAAGACAAATTCTGTATCAGAAAGGACGTGCTAGTTCCCACAAAAAGGGGATTATCTTGTAGATTATCTATACTCTCTATCCCATTAGTCGTTAGAATCGAGTTCAGATTCAGTGACAGTAGTTTTCCTCAGTTGAACGTTTTAATTTTTTAAGAATACAACTTTTTTCTTACTCGATTGTTTCCCGGGCACAAAAGCTTTACTTCTGTAATAAGTTTCATTTCCCATGAGTTTAAATTTTCTTTAAAAAATTCGTTTTCATAAACATTTATTTGCACTTGTTTTTACCGAAAAGTGCGGTCTGCCATAATTAGTGTTTGATCATCCGAGATTTGAGAGCAAATTGTATATAATTTTTTGCATAAACGCAATTAAATTAATTATAAGTTTTTCATCGCAACAATGTGGTAAAATTTATATTTTACACTTTTTTGTTCGTGATGTGTTGTATGCTTGAACATCGGGTAAATTGCGCCTGGTAAATGTCAACTAAATAATTATATTAAACGTTTGAAATTAGGCAGGAACTACAAAAGCAAATGTTTTGTCATAAGGAAAATTCTTTTAAGCCAACAATTTTAGTACATAATGCTCTGCATTAAATCTTTCGCTTACAAAAATGAATTAGCCGAGAACAATTGATTTGCTAACAAATTCGTAACCGAACTCAATAACTTTTGTAGATCTCTATCAGGCACAATTTGCAAAATGTGAGCTTTTTAATAAAAACGGAGAGCATAAAACCAATTTTCACCATTGGAATATTGAAATTACTAAAAGTAGGTATTTTAATTAACGTTGCACTGGAGTAACACAACGGGCTATTGACGACGGTTTGGGATCAAACCCGAAGGGAAAGATCCGGGGACAACCCGTAATTTTGAACTACCATCAGATGACGAGTTTCCACCTGAACTGGCACCCCACTCTTCAAACTTCCACACCACGCCAACGTGAGGACATTTGAGGTCACGACAGATTTAATATGCACCAGTCCCCTTTGAACACGACTGTCTTTGGTTGGATTCGAACTCGCAACCCTCCGATTGCTAATCCGTTACTCTTCCAACCGAGCTACCGCAGCCCTGAAATTATTAAAATAAGCGTTATATTGACGAATAATTATTGGTTAATTGGTTATTGGCAACTGTCCGGGATCAGTACCGAAGGGAAAGATCCGAGGACAACACCTCGTTATTTTGAAAACGATCATATGAAGAGATCAACACTTGACTCACACACCGCACTCCTAACTTCCACGCCACACCAGCGTGAGAATATTTGACAGATTTAACAGGGACTAGCCCCCACATACACGACGGTCTTAGGATAGATCGAGTTTCGAACTCGCAATCCTCCGGTTGCTAATCTGCCACTCAACCAACGGGATTACCACGACCTGATTAGTTAATGAAAATTAATTTTTTACTATTTAGGATAATTTATCTGTATTATTTAAATAGATTACAAATTTACAATTTTGATACGCACTATTGTTTTGAATAAAGCATCACTCGCCTCAGTTTCAAAAACATGTAGCTACGCCTCAGATCGGGGTTTGAATGTAGTTTATTGCTTGTCAACGTTTGACGTCGAACTACTTGTTATTGACCAATCAACTATCTTGTTTCAATTTGGAATTCATTCTTTGGAATTGTTATTGCCGAAATGGCTGAATTAGGATAAGGAAAACAAGTCAACTAATGTCATCTTCAGAATACGTACAGGAAACTCGTATCGCCGCAGAAAAATTACAGCCATCTGTATTTAGCTTAACAGAATATGCCTCTCGTATATCCATTACTTGACGTGGTCTGTATTGGGTTTGACACACCTTGTCTATTATGGCTCTTACGCTATAAAACCCAACCAACTACAATGCAGCTTAAAAGTTTCGTTATATCAATATTTTATATTCCAATTGTCAATACAAAAACGTTTGCTAGCAAATTGCTTTATAAACATGCCAAACGATGTTAATTTTTTAAGGAGACAGTAGACTTTCAAAATCACCAAAATCGATCGAAAAATCGTTTTTTTTTTAAGTTTATCATTAAAAAAATTTATATAAAACTATGTAGGAGGAGAAAGAATTTTTTAATTCCGATAGTCTTTGACGTAGTTACATATGCAACAACATAAAACATATAATAGATAAGTATAGTAAGTTTTTTTTACCTAGAAAAACGTGGTTTTCTCCCATTGAGAGTTTTTGACATTTTTCTCATTTCGAACTATTTCCTGAGCATCTTGTTTTTCATGGTTTCTTTGAAATTTTTTGGATAATCCTTGCAATCTTTTGTATTTATCTAAATGCAAACTAGAGAAATTCATGCTTTGAAATTTTGATTTAAAATGTTGCTGAGCCTATCCTTGTAAATCTAGCTTAGCCTATCTTCTTTTGTAAAAATTCAGGTGTTTAATAAAAAATTTTATTGCTCTACAATTGAATGATACATTTCCCAAGCGGAGTTAATTTTATTCATATGTATTCATACTATTATGCGAATTAAAATATTGACAATACATGGATAATTAATGTGCATGGAAGCTATAAATTTGTGTCAATTTATCAAAATATTTGACCACGTATTAAGTAATAACTTCCGCGCAACTTAAAATTTTGAATCAAACTTTATATATATACTTTTTAGAAGGAAACAAAGTCTGCAAATTGTATAACAATAAAAATTAACTACTAAAGTTTGTTTTGAAATTCTTCTGTTCCTTAAAAACAAATTTAACTGTACAAGATCGTCATGATATAAAAATCTATAAACCCATTAATTCCGAATGAAAAAAACCATGAAAATTAGTTTGTTCCTGTTATGATGTTAAAACGATACCGAAAAATGGTAATAATGTAAGCATATGTTTACACTAGCTTTCTGAATTCGTATAAAATCCTACACTGATAGATATGAGGATTGTGTAAACACTTTGCATGAATGCACACATCATAGCAAAATATCCATGTACTGTGTAAGGAAGTTCCCTATACCCGTCCATGCAGAAAATTATGAGTTTTTATGCCTAGAATGGAAAAGCCTGTGGTAATAATAAACATGCCACACACAATGTCAATTCACTTTAATGTATTGTCTGCCGTGAAAGCTCGTTTAAGAAAAAATATTCTTCCTACTTATTTTACTCGCTTATTGCATTCAGTTTCCCTCTTAAAATTGTTATTTAAAATACACTTGCTTCTTTTCCTTCGTTTTCTTTCTAGACAAGATAATTGAACATTAAGGAGTATTTTCTTTAATCTTTCGCTAAAATTATCTTTCTTGGAATTTTTTTATTGATGAAACCATATAATCAAAAAATTATTCCAAACTTCATACATCTTTTATTATTATTTCAGGTATTCCCTAAAAGGTATTTTTCAATCACTTTCATGAAGAATCACGTCTGTTGACCTTCCTCGACCATTACGCCGCGTAAAATTTTGTGGTGGCTGGTTGACATGATTTTTACAGCTCCTAGTGATCCGAAACTTAAAAACAATAACGACGTTTAACTTCATACACATGTAGCTAACGTTTGATGAAACAAAAAAATGTAAAATGTTTGTGGAAATGATGGCTTGTCAAATGTAAAGTCATCGATTTAATTTTAAAAAAAGAACGAGTTTTTGCTATAAAAATATAAAAACAGCATATCGCTTTTCTGATTCATAAGACGATAAAAGTATGTTTGCTCGATATGCTGTACGAATTTCAAGTCGATAAATCCAATAGTTTTATAGATATCAAGCCAACCACTTCGTGAAATAGCTGCTCCGAAAAAAAACGTGTTTAAAATATCAGCAAAGTTAAACGAAAGTATATGCAGTACTTATAGTATATTTTCCTGCTAATCTACCATACCTTCTTGAGAGAATAAACAATTCGAAATGATTAGATTTATACAAGCGAAATGCTAATTTAAGCTTTCTATTTCACATTTTAGTATTAAATTTATATCTCATGAAACTTAAGGTGCTTAAAGATATTTCGCAAAACTTCAACAGATTCGTTGCATCTCGTTCTTATTAAGCGATTTTCTTTCATCACTCAACTTTTCTTCGCGCGACTCGAAGTCCAATATTAATCGATATAGCACCTACCTTAATGGCTGGAACGTCCGTCTGTTTCGGTTACCGTTATATGTACATCGGTTAAAGCAAATAAAATATCTTGCACGATTAATTCTTACCACTAGCACTCTAAGGGTATGTACTACTGATAGAAAAATAATATATTATTAATTATTTGGACGCATAATTCTACCTTGCAACTTGTACTAGTCTTCCCTGCTTGACTTCTAGAGCAATAGAATTTTTCCAAAGTATTCCATTACAAGGAAAAGAGAGCAATAGAATCTTTCCAAGGTATTCTAATTTATGGAAATAAGCAATAGAAACTTTCCAAAGGGTTCTATTCTTTAGAGTGACCCAATAGATTCGTTCCAAAGAATTCTATTCTAAGGAAAAAACCTAGAATATTTCTTTCAACCAATAGGTGTTGTTATTTTGCCACTCGAAAATTTCGCGATGCTCAAAGGGTTAGATGCTATTCGAACAAAATTCATTGTGTGAAAAAATCATGCGTCAGATAAGGCGGTTTTTCGAATATTTTCCATCTTATAACATCTCTATAACCTGGGTAACGAAAATTAAACATTTTCCTTTTTCTAGTGCAAAGACAAAGATAAAAAAGTGTAAGTTAAAAGAAGGATTGAAACAAAACGAACATCATAGTTTGTATGAAAATATATTTGTTAGTATTAAAAAAATTAGATAGAAAACACAAAATACCAAATAAAACATTGTTGCTTTGTTAGGAAATGGACATTAGATAAAATTTTTCATTTTCCATTTGATGAAAGGAATGGATTGATTTGTTGGTCAACAGCGATATTTTTACTGCCCGAATATACTATGTATACCATGAAAGCAAATCAAACCTAAGGGGGTGAAACACGAGGCTATGAGACCCGAGTCGCATGATCTGGTAGTTGAATAGATTTCTATCGCGCTTGTCACACGGGGTAGCGCTGCTCATCAAATCGCACGCGACGGTCGATTGTTTTCTTAGGCGGGTGACACACTAAGGCCCCGTTCACATGAGGCGTTTTCCAACGCGCGTTTTACGTCTAAACAAAACGCGGGTAGCCAAAGTACATAGAGTTCTACTGGAGTGTTCACATGAAGAAATCGCGAGAATCCAAGCGCTAGACTGCTTCGGCGCTTCAACAATCTCCGGTCGTTCTCGCGATTTGAAGGCGCTTTGAGAAGCATAGGTTTCTTCTGCAGCGTTCACATGACACGCATTTTAATGTAAAAGGAATATCTGAAAAAAGATGAGTTGCGACTATTGACAAAAAAATAATTTTTTCAAAGAAAATTATGATTTTGGTATCGATCTAACGTTTAATTTTACGCTGATTTGAAATCCGTTGAAATTTTAACTCTATCTCTAACCATTCAAAAGATAGCAACTTGGATTAAGGGAATAAAAAAAACAATTTAAGGCATAACGGAAACCGACCTTGAAAAGCGCCCAAGTGCTGTTCACATGGTAACGCTCGAAAATTCTTATCTAACGCGCGTTGCAAAAAGTCCATGTGAACGGGGCCTAAGCGTTTTGAGAAGCGCGTTTCAATTCGCTTTCCTTCCTGACAAGGTCACGCGCTCCTTCACACGACCCACGTCGTGTTGCTCCAGTGCAACGTTAATTAAAATACCTACCTATCTTCACACGTCCCTTCTTTTTAAACATGGTGACATTTGCTCCAATTGACGTCCCACACCCCTAAACCCACTTCAGTGGAGGAGGATGATTCAGTTGTACAGGAATCAAAACTCAAAAACTGAAGTAAAATGGAGAAAAAGTAATATCTGCATTTGGATAGTGGTGCTACCCATGGACGGAAGAGGAAAGTAAGGATTTTGAAGCAATGAAAAATGAACCCATGGCACTCACAGCATTCATGAATCTTGTAGCAATTAGAATGCGATAAAAGTTTATTTACCGCTAATATGCAGAACGGTGATCGCCTTCATGGCTATCATGTATTATCGAAATTATATCGTGAATTTAGAGCTGATCATAGACGCACAATTGTAAAGTTGTAAACAACCCCTGGCTTTCAGTAGAAAACCTTCCTCTTTTCATGGTTGCTTAAATACCTGATGTTCATTACTGCTGTATGTCGCACCACCTTCCTCAATGATAAGACGTCTTTCTATCGAGTTCACTTTGACAGGAGAGTATCCCACTCGTCAGGGTGCATTGTATCTTCCATTTTACGCAACTAAGTTATGTGGTGTTGTCTGTATGATGGCGCAGCATGGCCAAATATCGCTCTTGCACCATAAAACTCGACCAACCAAGTTATGAGGAAGACACGCTTCATTTCAGTACGTCAAATATTCCGTCACTTTCAGTAACTTTGTCAGCTTTTCTGGTTTCAGGGTTTGAAAAAATCCCTATCAGAGGGATTTTCAGTGCAAACAAACAAACCAGACGAAAAACGGAGATTTTATTTTAGCTACCCAAATGCTCTCGCATGATACATGTCTGGGTTGCCTTAAATGTAGACAATCGCCGTTTTGGCGACATTTGCCGTTTCATGCACTGGCGCTGACCAATCAACTATCTTATACCAGTTCATTCTTTGGAAAAACATTGAAGAGCTGAAAGCGTATTTAAAAAAAAGAAGTCAAGTCCGAAATAGGTACAGGAAGCACGTTCTGCAGCAAAAACACTGCCTCCACCTACATTTAGACATTTAGCTTGATAGAAAGTTTCTAATAGGAGGTTTTTAGGATGAAGACAAAATTTGCAAAAGCTATTTTAAGTGATGTAACGCGTGTAGAATTTCCTGATTAATTAGCTTCGAACTCACAACCCTCCCAGACTCTACCAATTGGGCTACCGTGGCCCTCGTAATTAAATAGCAAATGGATTTTGAGAGGAAAGTCTGAGGATAAACCGAAATTTATTTTGAAGGCAAAACCTGCGTGCACCCAGAGCGATAAATGATGTTAATACCTAAACAAGATTTGTGTGAATTTGTAGCGCTATTCGAAATTGTAAATCCCTTGTTACTGAAAGCTCCATTTTTATGTCAGTAAGCATACTGACTGTCGACCCCACATCAAAACTACAGCTCAAAAACAGTTAACCGATCAAATAGTAAAAAAAAAAACATTTATACTATACAGGGCGATTCGGAATTCCCTGGTCAATCTTCAAAGGGTGGTAAAATATAATATAGTGTTTATAAAGTAACTAACTCCATTTCTGTGAAGAAATATTGGGCTATAATTTTCGTGTTGCAAATGAATAAAATCTGAAAATAACGAATATTAATATAATTCAATATGGTCCCCTTGCATATCAACATATTAATCCCAACTTTCAGTATTAGCAAGGAAGCCTTTTCCGAGGGATATCAGGTGTAATCTTACACTGCAGCTCTGATCAGCTACTCAAGTTGATTAATGCTGTTAATCTTAATTTTGTACAACTGTGCTTTAACAAAACCCTATACTAAAGATCTAGGTGTGTTGAGTCAGGTGTCAATGGGGTTCAAAATCTGGTTGAGGTCTTCCCTTCCTAGATTTGGTTCTGTGAAACGTCCTTCAGAGATTGAACATAGATCTAAGTATTTTACAGTCTATATTAAAGGTAGATCACTGTAACCCAGTTGGTAAAGCCACGGATCGGGGAGCTAATGCACGTTAAATCTGTCATGACCTCAAAAGTTCTCATGTCGGCCTGGTATGGAAATTTGGAGAGTGGAATGTGTGCCAGCTCAGGTGTTGACCTCGTCATCTGACCGTGATTCAAAATGATGGAGTGTTGTCGTCGGATCTTTCCCTTCGGGTTTGATCCCGGACCGTTGCCAATAGCCCGTTCGACACAAATTCAACTACCTACCCACCTTCCCTGACGCTTGTTGTAAAATAGGTGGAGCCCCACCTTATTGGAAGGCAACAGTGCTGATAATTTCGTCAGAAAAAGTTAAAACAAAAAATTTGCTACACATCCAGTAAATATAGCCATTGTTAGTCTGCTCAGCAAACTAAAAGGGACCATACACCATTCGCGATGTCTTATCAAACATCTGTTACCTACTCCAAAATTGCATGCGGATGTTCTATGCTATAATTAAACCTTTCAGACTACTACAACTATTAAAATTCCTTCTCCAGTGGTCAGCATAGTTCATAAAACAGAAAAGGAAATTACCATTCCAATTTTTTTCATTGAAATGAATAATTACTTTAGAAACACCATACGCAAACCATATTTGACTATTTTCAGACCTGTCCAGGACTTTTCTACTTATGGGCTTAACAAAACTTTTGATTAACATCGATTAAATGAATCTTAGAGACGGGAGTGTGTGCCTGTATCAGTTAGCTATTGTCATAACACTGTTTGCATTTCATTGGAAGTTACTAAGTTCTGAACCATTGCCCCATAATTACACTTCGACTGGAACTATCTGTGCATTTTGTTTGTTTTCTCCCTGTAATCCTACCATAAATGGATTCACTCCGGGTGTGGATTCCGACAACATCGAGAGCCAATCATAGACCGGATTCGGATCAATGCTTGGCACCCGTGGCTGTGACGCGAATCCAGCCCGGACGGTTTCTCCCTCGACTGTAAGGGAAGCGGCTACTTGTGCATTTTTTCCGTGTCACTGCAGGTGGCACTTGTTAAACAAAGGCGACCGCGTGAAGTCGTAATCGGACACCTGTTGCTTCCACGGGGAAGGAAGTCGTCGTTAGGAGAGACAGCCTTTCTTTCCGGATTACTTCTGTGACGGCAGTCCCTTACATCTGTCAAACGCATTTCTTGTCGTTTCCCAGTTCTAACTACCAGAAGCAAAGCTAGACTTTTTTTTTTTTTTTGGGGGGGGGGGGTATTTCAATTAACGTCACGCTAGAGCAACACAACGGGCTATTGGTGACGGTCCGGGATCAATCCCAAATAGACTTTTTAGGATCTTGGATTGTCAAAAATTAAATTTACGTATTTAAAATGACGATAAAGTATATATTTAAATTAAAATATACTAATTATCCCCATATTAACGTGTTACTAAATTATTATTCACAATATTAATTCTTGATTACAATTTTTGTTGACAGTGCACAAAAATTAGCAAAAGTTCGAAAAATGTTGACTTTCCATGTGGTTTCGACGAGATATCACGTCCATCAAGATCTGATCAATTTTTCTAATGATGAGGTATCTCGTCATGAAGATATTGTCGATTTTACGATGACGAGATCAAGATCTGGTCAGTTTTTCTAATGATGAGGTATCTCGTCATGAAGATATTGTCGATTTTATGATGACGAGATCAAGATCTGGTCAGTTTTTCTAATGATGAGGTATCTCGTCATGAAGATATTGTCGATTTTATGATGACGAGATCAAGATCTGGTCAGTTTTTCTAATGATGAGGTATCTCGTCATGAAGATATTGTCGATTTTATGATGACGAGATCAAGATCTGGTCAGTTTTTCTAATGATGGGGTATCTCGTCATGAAGATATTGTCGATTTTATGATGACGAGATCAAGATCTGGTCAGTTTTTCTAATGATGAGGTATCTCGTCATGAAGATATTGTCGATTCTATGATGACGAGATGAAGATCTGGTCAGTTTTTCTAATGATGAGGTATCTCGTCATGAAGATATTGTCGATTTTATGATGACGAGATCAAGATCTGGTCAGTTTTTGCTAATGACGAGATACCTCGTCGAGACAGCCACCAGGAGGGTTAATGGGCCTGTTTGTGAGCGCATGCCAAATAATTATAGTATTTATATCTTGGCTTGTGGAGAATTAAGATCAGTTTGTGTTCGTTTTATTCTTTAGAATGTCCTCACGTTGGCGTGGTGTGGAAGTTTGGAGAGTGGGGTGCCAGCTCAGGTGTTGCCTCGTCATCTGACCGTGGTTCAAAATTACGTGGTGTTGTCCTCGGATCTTTCCCTTTGGGATTGATCCCGGACCGTCACCAATAGCCCGTTGTGTTGCTCCAGTGTGACGTTAATTGAAATAACAATAACAAAAAATATTCTTTAGACGGCAGTTTTTGCAACAATTAAAAGACTATTTTTAGATCTTATTTGCTTTTGTTACTTTGAAAACTCTTCGTCAGTTAGAATTTTTGACTGGCTTTACGTTGACCTCTATACTTAAGCGCAAATAATTTGTATTATTTAGCACATGTAGGTAGTTAATTAACGTCGCACTAGAGCAACACAAAGGGCTATTGGTGACGGGATCCGGGATCAAAACTGAAGTATGTAAGTATTTTTGGGGGGCCGTTGAGGCTCTGTATTATGAAGACGGAGTGCAGGAAAGCATTCAGGCGTATAACACTGGAAAATATTTCTATGACAAGGAAAGAGAATTGTGTATAAAATTATAAAACATTCTCTCAAGATTTAGAAAACTTGAAAAAATATTTCCGAAACACTGCCCTTCGATCCCCTTCCCTAAATAAGTTTCCGCTAACGACTTTCATTTCGAATTGGTGCTCATAAGGAATCTCTACAACGCTCTCTTAGAATGACAAAACAAAACCACTGCGTAGATGCGTGAACAGGTGGTTTTTAATTTTAACAGATTTCAGCTCTCACTTCCTCCCGCTCTTTAAGTGGCTCCGTGGGCTTGACCACTCAGCCAGCATCTTGCGAGTTGCAGGTTAGATTCCTTCCTAAGTGAATTTCTCTCTTCTCTGTAAAAGCTTTCCTTGTGTATGTTCATTTTTTTATGTTGTAGCAGCTTGGCCAAATATGGCACTTGAGCCATAAAACCCAACCAACCCGCTCAACAACATTTCAACCCGCCAACAATTTTCATGAGTTCACTGTGTGAACATACTCTTTAAAAAGAAGGATACAATGCGTTTTGTACCACCAAGACACTTAACAGCTATTTTGTTAAATAAAGAAGTGTCAATTTAACGAATGTAATTTAGTAAAGTGTGGATAGAATATTAAGGATTACACGGTTAGAACTTCGAGATACGCTTGAAGATTGGAGGCTTGTAGTGAATTATCATATATCCAGAAATAATATGACCCGAGGACCGCGGTAACCCAGGTGGTAGAGTCACGGATTAACAACCGGAGGATTGCGAGTTCGAAACTCGATCCAATCTAAGACTGTCGTGTATATGGGGGTCAGACGCGCATTAAATCTGCCGCCCCTGTCCTGACGTTGGCGTGGTGTGGAAATTTGGAGAGTGGGGTGCCATCTCAGGTGTTGATCTCGTCATCTGACTGTGATTCAAAATTACGAGGTATTGTCCTGGGTCTTTCCCTTCGGGATTGATCCTGGACCTTCGCCCCTAGCACCTTGTTTTGCTCCATTGCGACGTAAATTCAACTACCTACCTACCATCGATATTTTCTGCGTTATGGTCTCAATGCCATACATGCTTTACCTTCGAAAATTAACCTACTTTTGTTCTCTTTTCAGATTTCATCCAATGATTTCCTGCTAATTTATTACTCTGTCGATCTTACTAAATGTAATATTTGAATGCACAACTTTAATTCATTTTAATATACGAATTGAAACCCTCCACAAACACCTCTCTCTCATTTCTTTTATTTTAAATCCTATGAAAAAAATGTGAAAACTCTGCTTTGGCAGATTCACCTGAGGAGTCACATATTGCTTTATCTAGTCATTGCCAACCAACAAATACACACGAGGCCTTTTTCAGGCCCCACGTAAGGCAAATGTTATATTATATAATATTACATTGTATAGGTGTACCGCGATTGGTCCTATAAACACTTTTTCACAAGAGTAGCGGAAAATGAATTTATAAAACTACATGTATAGCCGACAAATCTCAAAGTATTTCTATAAACTGGGGGTCAGCTATTTGAGAGCGTAATCAAGTAATAAGTGGCCCAAACTGTAACTAAATTCTTTAGTTTTTCGATACCAATATAGAACCTTCAAATCTAATTCAGGAATTTAAAAGTATCAACCACTGAGATTCGGAGATTGCAACCTTCTTAAATGTATCCGGGTCCTTTGTGTTTATACAAGTCCTGGCCTCTGGCGAGAATATATCATCAGAGGCCAAAAGAAAGACATTTCCAACGGTCGGACATTGTCAGGAAAGTTGAATTTGTACAGAAAGTACCGGGCATCATCGATGATACTCCTAGCTTTTGGTCTCCTAGGTCGCCTTATTCATATCCCATGTACTACTAAGTCAGGTACGCCGTTTAGAGAACAAGCATGTTCACAATATCAACGTCTTGTCGAAGACTGTTGACTGACATCAGGAACAATATAGCCAATATAAATAAGGAGCACCTGATGTAGTCGTTTCAGAAGCCGTGTGGAGGCTGAAAGTGGTTTTATTGAATAAGCTTTCTTAATTTCGCTGTAAGAACATTGCACTAAATTCTAGGAATATATATTGTCTTCTCTTCTGAATATTTTTTGTTTTCATTTAAGTCAGATCTTGTTCTCAAATAACTGATTCACCGAGTATATTACCACAAACTTACATCCACTTCTCAAACGAAATGGTTCTATCAACTTGAGAAATGATTTAACAGCCTGTGAAAAATGAGAGAAAGAAATGAAAAATGTTCTATATTTTAATATGGACAGACAATAAAGCCATTTTGACAAGAGTAATTTCAACAAGTAATTCCGCTTTGTGGAGTTTTCTGATATTCTATTTTTGGTCGTGACACGTCTACAGCCTTGCATCGAAATACTCGTGCAGCTAAGAGTGATTCTTATGCTTTTGATGGGTTTACATTTAATTGTGTTATTAAACTAAACTAAACTCCGTGGTCCTAGTCCTCGAAGAACCATGGCCGGCGGTGCCCATCCCGCTTACGAGACCTTGGAGACCCTGGGGTGCCGAGTGGCATTTTTTGTCTCTGTCAGGTGGTCGGCCTGATGCGGGGACCCCCAGTGTTTAGTTCCAAGCACGCTTGGTACTCATTTTATCGACCCTCAAAGGGATGAAAGGCTGAGTCAACCTTGCCCAGCCCGAGGATCGAACCCCGGACATGTAGTGTGGCAGCGCGAAGCGCTACCACTAGACTACCGGACCGATTAATTATGTTATACATTCTTTTTCTTGCTCCTTAGATTTAGCGTTGAAGTTTAGCATATAACTACGCAGTTGTTTTATGGTCTATTGACTTGCTGTTTGGTAATGTTGTTTATCATATTACTTTGCTGTTTGGATTTGAGTTCAGGTTCAATTTCCGTTTATACTTAATTAACTTCCTTGTTGAAAAGACACCTGCATTCATGAGGATCACTATTCAGTCATTTAGAGTTAAAAAATGATCAGATTGGGCAAGATTATAATTTTCCATTTGGCATTAAGTTAAAAGATTTTTTTAATGTCACAGCTGAAGTAATTTTAAACATCTCGCTAGATTTTTGAGAGAATAATTGCATTTCAAATGTAGTATTATCTATATTATTGCGTATAATTGTGACTACAGCTTTCATTTCTTTTGGGTCTCAAAATGTAACGACACCTCGCCATCAATAACAAGCAATTGAGAAAGTTTGCGCAGATGCTATGTATAAGTCTACTAGTTAATTTAATAATGATGGGGAAAGGATCTTAGTAATTTCACATGTAAAATTGATAAGACATTGACTACGTAACCAGAAAAAAATATCCCGAACTGTTGCAAATAGCCTGTCGTTTCCTTCAATGTTACATAAATTCATCTATCCACCTACCTTTTTTGTTCTCTATTTCAGTATTTCATTTCTTTACTATGAGGAATCTTTTGCTTGTTGATTGTGCCTTTGTTCGTCACGATTTAATACTTGACAGCGCAACTGAAATTTATTTTTAAAGTACGAATTTGAAACTACTTTGTTGTGCAGAACTTAAGGCACAATAAGTTTTCAGCTGCTACTTTGCAGTGGTGACTTGAATGTGGGAAAATGATACAAAAGCTACTTCAACAGTTACCGAATCGATGAGTAAAAAGTAAGCGATAACAGGAACAGAAGCTAACAGTAAAACAGGTCTGAGATGGTTACACTGCACTGAGTGCCATGAGATAGAAAGGTAAGGTACAGGTGTATCTAACGCCTCGTTTGGTGGCAACGTTTTTTGGCGCGTTTTTTGACTCACTTTTTATGTCGCCAAGGAAAGAAATCTTAGAACAAATCTTTTTTTTATCTTTATAATTACAATATCTTTATAAATCTTGTCGAGGTTGCTATAAAAACGGGAATAAAACTAATAAAGATGGGTTACCTTCACTTGCCATAATTCGCTACTAAAAGTATGACATAAAACGCGCCAAGAGACGAGGCGCTAGATACATATATGTACCAAAGCTAATTGTGGTTGTTCTTGCGGTGCAAGGGCCATATTGGTCATGTCACGCCAGACATAAGACAAACAATATGAAGTAATGGATATACACATAAAAGGAAAGTTTCACTAACACAGAAGAGAGAAATACACCCGGAGAGGAATCGAACCTTCTCGCAGGTTGTGTGCTTGCTCAGTGGGCATACCCATTGAGCCACCATAGTTCCAAGGGTACTTAAATAAAGAGAGGGTCATTCCTTTGTATGTTGTATGACCACCTCGAACACTAATGAAGGCTTTACACCACGTTTGCATATTGAGAATGAGGTTGGGAATGTGTTCCTGCGGTAGCAGAACACATTGCTATGTTACAGCCTCTGACGTACTATTCCAAAAATTGAAGGTGCATCATTTTCCTATGGAATATCCTCGATTATGCAAATCGACACAGGCTATTAAGTTTAATATTGAGGTTATAATCTTTAAAAATAGTGTTCCTCAAATTTTGCACTCCAGTGTACTTATTGCATTTGTTTATTTTAAATTTGGTGAAAAGGTTTGTATTTTCAGTCTGCAGATATACATTTATTAATTACCTCTAGTTATGCTTATCTTTATTGTTGATTGTTGTTGGAATTTTTATTGTTGTTGATCCCATGATAAGGTTTAGTAGTTTAATACCTGTTGTGTACACACAAAAAGATCAAATCATTTAGTCTATCATGACAATTTATACACGATATGTTATTTTACAGACATGAGGTCAGTTCGTGGCCAACGGATGCACTTTAAATAGTATTTTTAAAGGAATTCCTTCTCTACTCATGAGATAAAGGGCAAGACTTAATTTTAAATTTGAAATCATGTCAGCTTTTTGTCATCCCTGTTTCATGGAAATATATACGTAACGTAATGGAACTATTATGCTAAACAGATCAAATCAATCTGGGACAATGGTTTGAAAACTTACTATGCAAAAAAATGTCTGACTTATTTCAGGTCCCATTCTCTGCACACATTTCGAAATGGAATTATGCATAATAGGATGAATTTAAATTTCTTTTTACTAGTTTTCTGGTTTTCAAACCTACTGCCTTCAGGACAGCCAATTATGACAATGAAATCAATTACTTGGGTCACAAATCCAGTTGCTCGGGTTACCTTTAACCGTGCCTGTTGTATCATAAATGGCGTTTTGACGAGATAACTCTGTATTCAAATCACGGAATAAAGATCCGATGTTATTTTTTGTGGGATTAAGGTTCTGGGGATAAATCGTGGAAAAGATGATTTTTTCTATTGAATAACGCATACAGATACTTCCTCTACATTTATTTTGTGTAATGAAGCGTTTCTTGAGTTTGATACGGCCCTAAGAGAAACGAAAACATGTCGGAGGGACATTTACGGTGGTTAAAGAAAACTGTTCTACTGGATTTTGAATGATTAAAGAAGGTTTTCATTTGTCACGCTGACAGCTGAATTTCAATGACTTTGCTCTGTGTTTACCCGCGATGTATCGTTAATGACTTCCGCGTGCTGATTTGATTGGGTTTTATTCTCTTTCCGCTTTTGAGTTTTGAGTGTTATGAGACGGAAAGAGGGGAATTAATCCCACGTGAGAGTAAAACTAAGTTTTAAAATATTAAACAATCTATATTACAATCAATACTAATCTAGCATTATATATTTCGCTACTATAACGTAAGCGGCACAGAAATCGACGTTATTTGTATATTGTCGAATGGCAACAACGGATATAAGCAATATAAAATCGACCGTTGCAGGATTCATATACCAATTTTGCCGGTTATTACAAATATGCTTGATTTGAGCTGTGGAGCAAGTGTTGCCAAATTGGATACCATTGCTCCCTTTAGACAACTTTTTGCCTTGTTGGGCTCCAAAATGTTGTATTGGGCGTATTTTTGGATTAAAAACGATATGCTGTAAAGTAACATTTTTGCACTAGCATAATGGACTTTTCATACGCACATTTCAGGGGCATATCTTAAGGTGTGTACGGGCATCACAACCCCAAAGGTGACCGAGTGACCTTTCCTCCCTTTCATTTTTGCCCTAGCCTACCATTCTGCTTTTTGCTTTTGCTTTTTCCCTCATTGTATTGTCTATAATTTGTTTGGCGCGGCTTGGCCAAATATGGTTCTTGCATCATAAAACCAGAAAACAACCAACCATACGTGAACACAGAAATAATGTATTTTGCGTATATCTTTCATGAATATACTGTTTTAAAGTTGTTATCAATACCCTACTTGCATAACACTTCCCTTTGGGCATCGGGGTGTTTCTTGTAAAGCTAAATATAGAGGGCGCTAGTGTTTTGAGGTCCTACTTTATTACGGAGGTGACGTCACAGCTTGTTTTTTTTTAATGCAATTTCAGAAGGTTTCAAAAAGAATCAATCACAAATTTATGATTTTAGTTTTTTTAACTGAAAACATGGCGAACACATGTTTTGTAAATTGCTTCTCCGTGAAATCTGGCTCCAATTACTCAACATTAATTAATTGTCGGAGAAAATTAACGTCGCGTGATATGGAAATGATGATACATCAAATTCGTTCTTAACCGGAAGAATTTTATGTCTTTCACTGGTTTATTTAGATTTACAATGGAAATCAACAAAAACTTTAAAATTGTTTGGACTCATTTGGGCATTTTTGAAAAGTCAAATTGGACTCTTTCTCCTTCTTTAACTCTGGCACTCCTAGATTCATTCATGAATCTTGGGACTTAATTCAAATATACTTGATTTGAGCTATGGAGCTTCATATATTGTTGAAACTTCTCGCTACTCTAAATAAATTCTTCATCAGTTTGATTACAGAAGGCAATGAGAAATCTGGAAGATAGAAATCAGCGCAGAAAAGAAAATCTGAATGAAAATAGTTTTCAAATTTAAAATGCCGAATCGCCTTAGAACAAGTTTAATGGGATGAAATTGAAGACGTTCTTAATCTAATTGTGGTAGCATGACTAAGGTGTGCCTTTTGCCATGCATTTTATGGATAATAAGAATTGACACCAGTAAGAGTATACCAAATGCTGTTGCATATTTTTTGATAATTTTATTTCATTTAGCGGTATGAAATCATATATGTGAATATATTCACATAACTCCATACATCCTATAACATCCTATACCTCCTATATCATCTATGTATATAAAGCAGAGTTGGGGTCTATCTGTCGGTTCTCTATACAAATGTACACCGTTTGACCAATACACAGCAAACTTGGTACACTTATTCCTTAGAACTCTACGGGTAACGTAGGCTACATATTAATCTCCTTTTTATATGTCGTAGGTGTGTAGTGGGGTTAAAAACAATTCGAAATCCCTATAGGAATAACATAAATGTACACAATCGTAAAAATAAATATTTTTACGATTGTAATACTCAACTCAGATTGCTTTGTCAGTATTCTCGAAAAAAAAAAACAATTTTTTTTTTCAAAAAATTGTACTTAAATATTTTAATTTTAATACTTGCGTTTGAACTTATTTTTATTTCTTTCCATTTATCCATAATTTATAACTATTTGATCAATGATATGAAATGATTAGAACATAATTTACGAGTCCATTTACTGAGAGCGCATGCAAAATGCATCTTGTATATAGTATGTAAATGAAAATAGAGTTTGCACATTGAATATTTTCGGCCCATTTCAAGTTATTTATTCGTTTTGGGCCTTTCTAATGCAAAATCGGTGTTTTGCGCGTTTGGTGTCTGTATGTGTGTGTGTGCCAGTATTACGACTGGGTGTTTTTTCATGACGCTTTGCATAATGTGAGTACGAGTACTTACATTTACTTGGTGACTGAACTTGGTTGCATTGGTCTGTGTCTTCCCGTTTTACATTTGTTTTTATGTCTATGTTTAAATATCACATAAAATTTATTCGACATATTTAAATACGTATATTTTATAAATCATATTTAAATTTAGTGGATACATTATTTGAATTTCCTTTGCTTGCATATTTAGACAAGTTTCATGTTCAAACATCTGAGTAACTATACTTAAATTAACCATAATTTGGTAGTTTTGGAGAAACTGGTATATTGAGCATTGCGATTACTTGGATTGTTTTATCAGTAATGCTGAAAAAGTAACTGTTTTTCAAAAACTATTTTTACGGGATTTAAATTCTAATTCTCTCTCTCTGCTTTATTTTGAATCTTATTTTTTCTTTACCAAATATAAAAATTTCTGAATATTTGGTCAGATGATATAGAGAATAAAACATTTTAGATAAAATATACAGCATAAAACTTTTAAAATTAGACTGGTAGCTAATATGGCTACCATGGTATTTTTAAAAATCATTTACGGAATGCGCAACTGAATTAGTTTGAAGCAACCATTATTATCGCTAGTTTTTTTAATTTCTGTAATCCGTTAGCAAATATTCCATGAATCCATTTTCTAGTGAAAAAATGCATTCATTACTTTTCATTCGAAGCTCTTTTTATTAATCTACGTTTTAAAACGTATCTCTGGATTTTCTATTTTATGTTTTTCGTTGAATATCTGTAATCAAGGAAGTAGATGTTCAATTTCTTAAAAAACTTTTTGTATCGTTGTATGATAATTTTGGGAAACGCTTTTTTTTTAAATGACATATGAGGCATTTATTTATATGCGTACTCTCAATTATTCTATGCATTCTGTGCATTGGTACACTCGAGACCTTTCTTACTAAAATTTTAAATTCTACAAAAATATAAAATGTCAGATTTGACATTTATTTACCTTCCTGAAATTGTGCCTTTAAGAATTATATACAGTCGTGGAAAAAAACCTGATCTTCCCCTCTTCCTTCGAGCAGTTTTAACAGTGGAGCAATTCAAAGAAGGAGTTCGCAGGAACTAACGTCTATAAATTCATATTCATAAAATTTGCATAAGGGACCGTCTTCATATTAAATTGAGCACTAACTTCATGATTTCCAACAACAACCCCCCTTTGACACAAACTTTCGAATCTATATCATAATTTAACTTCAGATACTAATTTTCATGTCATTAGGCCGTTCGAAGCCAATCGCCGTTTCGAAGTTACGAGTACAAAAAGATTGGAGCTCCTAATGTAAAAACAGTTTCTCAGACTTTTATGGATATCTTCCTAAATAATATTTCTATAGTACTGGTATTTTGTATCATGTTACTGTTAAAGAACCTAAACAAAATCCACCTAATATTTGACTTAAAAAATAGTTTTTAATATGAAATAATAATTATTAAATTTTATTAAATTATTAAATAATTCCGAGTATTAAAAATAATTAAGTCATGAAATTTCATATTTAGACTAATTTAATGATTCAGAATCTGATTATGGCATCAAAACATGGTGTTTCCATTGAAAATTTTGTTGTTTGCAAAATTTAATATGAAGACGGCCCCTAATGCAATTTTTTTGCATTTGAATTTGTAGAGGACGTTATTCCCTATTGAATGATATCTTTGAATTTGATCTACTATGAATAGTACTCGAAATAAAGGGGTGGTTCGTTTATTTCCGCGACTGTAACTTTTATTATAGTGTGGTAATTGTTACATCAGATGAATAGAAATTACAACTTATTAACAAAACTGTAGTTAGTTAACCAATTCAAAAAGAATTTTTGCTAGTTAATAATAAAAGTGCTATTTTGCGTCTTGATAGCTTGCAACTCCAAAATTAATGTTTCAGTTCTAATTGTATTCAGAATTCTGAGTTTATGTATTTGAGTTAAGACAGCGAAATAATGCTGTCATATCTGAACATTACTAACATTTATGTGTCCCGCTGTTTTATGTGTTGTAAATAAAATTATAAATAAATTATTTAATAAAATAAATTATTTAGGACTTAGATTTTAACGACTTATTTATTTTTATCACATAAGCACCATTTTGTTCTATGACTTTTTGCCATCTTTCCGGCAGCTGGAAAATTCCTTTTAAAAAAAAAGTCATTAGGCTTATTTGTAAAGAAGTTAATCGAGGTGCGGTTTGACAGTCTCCAAAGAATTGAACTCCAGGCCGTTCAGAGAACTTTGAAGTGACCTGAAGAGATGAAAATCTGAGGATTCAAGGTCTGGTGTATATGGGGGTGATACAAAACATCCCAGCCATACTCAATAAATCTTTGTGTGACATTTATTGTCATGCTGGAAGACAACACCTCGACGATTGGTCAGTTCTGGCCGCTTTGCTTCGATTTCTGCTTTTAATACTGCCATTTGAGAACAGTATTTTTTGAAATTTATTGTCTAATTTTGTGGCACCAATTCATAATGAACAATTCCTTTGTAGTCCCACCATTCACAAAGCATTACTTTTGTGGGATGCAGCCTCCCTCTCGATGTTAGTTGGGAGGTTCATTTGGCTTACCCCATGATCTTTTTCGTGTAACATTATCGTATAGTATCCACTTCTCATCTCCAGTAATGAGCCGTTTCAAAAAGGAGCTTCTTCATTTCGTTTCAGCAAAGAATCACATGCCGAAATTCGAGCAAGCATATTCTGTTGTGTTAAAGTATAGGGTACCCATACATCGTAGCGGCTTACATACCCAATCTTCTTCAGATGATCATGAACTGTACTTTTTGGAATATTTAGTCTGTGATAGTTCCTGAACTGTGTAACGTGGATTTTCAGCTATGGCATCTTTGAATAGGTCCTTGTTTACAGAGGATGTTCGTCCAGAGCGGGCATCATCTTCGAGGCTAAAATTTCCGCGCTTAAATTCATCAAACCACCTTCAAACTGTGTCATCAGAAACAGCACTTTATCCATATACAGCACAAATTTTACGAGCAGTCTGACTAGCATTTTTTCCTTTCTTAAAATAAAAGAGCATAATATGACGAAAATGAACTTTTTGGTTCTCCATACTTAGCACTGCAGTGAACAAAATTGTGCCACAACACAAGCTATAATTACGCAGTGAAAGCAGAAAAGATCGAATTTACACATCTGCTTCAATCAAGGTCACTCCTTATCAGCGTTAGCAAAATAGTAATAAGAAAGGGCGCTTCGATTTGAAAAACCGCAGAACTTTCCGGATGACCCAATATATTTCGACCAACTTCCCATACAAGTCATTGGTCCAATACATATTGTGGTTTGTAGAATTCCGTTTCATAGAAAATAAAACAGTTAAAGTGTTGTAATTCAAATACATTTTTAATTTTTAAGTAGATTTCTACTAGAAGGCAATTAAAATCAGTAAAACTTACATTTGTTTTTCAAGTTTCAAATTATATTGGTTTGTATTATAAGCTGTACTCAATGGTCAAGAAACAAAATCTATCATTTTATAAAGGTATGTGTTCTATTTAGATAGATCGCTGAATCGAGAAAAAATGTGCCTCAAGGAATCTATTTAAACTACATTCCAGTAGGAGTAAAGGAATTTTAAATAAAACTGTTGATCTTGGAATTATATCATGTGAACTAAGAACTTTCGTGCGATTAGTTTTCAAGACAGACGTGTTTCTACGGCTTCCAGAAGACGAATGGCAGATAGTGAGCGCTGGCGTTCTGTGGGACGCCTTAAAGCAGGACAATCAATCACAGATGTTGCTCTTTTCTTCGGCGTTCATCATTCCGTCATTTCACGATTATGGAAACAATTCCAAACAAGCCAAACAGTTGTCCGAAAACCTGTGGCCGGTCGCCCAAGGGTTACGATCCCTGCGGAAGATCGATATATTGCTGTTTTAGCCAAGCGGAATCGAAGAGTGATCTCCACACGTGTGACATCTATGGTTGCAGCGTCCATTGGTAAGACGATATCTGCCACTACTATTCACGGAAGGCTACACATGAATGGATTGTACGCCCGGGTATCACGAGTTTGTGTTCCTCTATCCGTCCAATCCAGAGGGGCACGATTAAAGTAGTGTCGGCAACATGTGAGTTGGACTGTATCTGATTGGGCCAACGTTATGTTCATGGATTAGTCGAGATTTTCCCTGGAGCCAGATGACAAGCGTGTAAGGGTCTGGAGAGAACAAGACACACGCAATCGGCCCCAGAACATCATCGAGCATCACGCATTCCGAGGTGGAAGCATCATGGTGTGGGCAGGGATTTCGTTGGGATATCGCACCGACCTGCATATCTATAGATGGGGTTCTGTGATGGTTGTCCGGTATCGGGATGAAGTCCTAGAACCCACTGTGAAATTGTACGCTGCTGCAATTGGTCCTGCTTTCGTTTTAATGGATGATAATGCGCGTCCCCATCGAGCCAATATTGTCGACGACTACCTGGATAGTGAAGGGATTCGCGTATGGATTGGCCGGCGTACTCGCCCGACCTTAATCCCATTGAAAATCTTTGGGATGCCCTAGGCCGTGCTGTGTCTGCACGTTTCCCACCCCAGTCACTCTCACAGAGTTGCAAACTGCTCTACAGGAGGAATGGCGATTACTTGACTCTGGACTGGTTGATCACCTCATGGAAAGCATGGTCACACGCTGTAAATTTTGTATGAGGATGAGGGGTGGTCACATACCCTATTAATGTCGGTTTTGTTTGTTTGTTTTGGATGTAAACATCATTTTGTTAATGACTTCAATATGACTTCATCTTATAATTTATGAAAATTCAATATTGTTTTCATCTTTGCATGTAATTCTTTGTTTTGCTTCATGCATAAACATATTTGCTACTTTCCTGCCGCATTTCGTGTCAATCAAAGTTGTACTTGCCGATTTTTTCTCATTTTACCGCCTCGTGCTTAACTTTTGGCAGTGAGTGTATTTATGATGAAATAAAAAGAAAGGCAAGTGATATTTATACAGAAACTAGGTGAAAACGCACATGCTATACACTATGATTTATTAACAAGTATGTCATTTTCTATATTTGGCAACGCCAGTAATGTTTAATGTTTAGTTCCATTTAGAATTATTGATTGAGACGTAGTTTTGAGCTGTGTTTAATTGAATTCTGTATTACTTAGTTTTTGTGTGATTACTACTGAGATTGAGATGTATTTTTGAGTTGTGATATTTATTAATTGACTGAACTTAAAAGACTGGATATTTTAACTTGTAAATATTCGTGAACAATGAAGCATATCAAGGATATGTTTCA
Source organism: Meta bourneti (assembly GCA_933210815.1). Lineage (NCBI taxonomy): Eukaryota > Metazoa > Arthropoda > Arachnida > Araneae > Tetragnathidae > Meta > Meta bourneti. The sequence goes on from OW119928.1 coordinate 47,273,242, forward strand.
ATTAGCCCTCCTTATTTACGATTACTCCTCAAAAGATAACAATAAGCACTTGAACAGCAATAAGTGATTTCTAGAGCCTGATGTGTTCTTATCTCAAAGGGACAGCTAGTTCAACGCAAATGGATTGAAACAAAATATGAAATGTGAGTAACGACACTGAATATTTGTAATAAGGACTAACGACATATAAGTAATTAAGGAAGTTAGCTCAGGATGCTACTTGCGTGTCAGTTATAGTCCGGCTCTCGAGAAGGCAGTTGGATCACGTGGTTTTGAACGAGTTATTCTCTAAATTAGGTGATAGGTTGGAACGTAAACAAAGCGCTTCTAAAGGAATCTGGTTCTAAGTTTATCGTTCGGAAACCACCTTCAGTGATCGCCATTCATGCTTTTGGTATCGCAGCCCTCCTCCTAACAAGCTTTCATACCTATTCAAAAATCGACTGACCCAAGATCGACTGTCTTCTCGTCGGAGCCGCGCTGTAGTTGTTAATTAAAATTTTGTATCTCCTAAATATTTTTATTGCAATTTGAGAATTGCATACAAGAATAAAAGGTTACCAAATAACATTATTTCACCCTCTTAAATTCCCGAGATATTCGAGCTGTGTTCCGTTGTCTTTCCCACGTAACACACATAACGACTAAATAACCGTATCCATCTGTTGAAAGAATCGAATCTTAGGAATTTTGGCCAAGAAAGTCGAAACTGTGTAGAAGTCATGCAGGTTGAAGAACGGATATGCGTGTGTACCCCTAATAGGGTTAATATCATAAATGTACATGAATTTGGAAAATGCAGTACTTTTTATACGAATCTATTGCTTTTCCCCATAACAAACATGGTGACTAAATAACCGCATCCATTGGTTGAAAGAATCGAAGCAGGAAAGATTCTTTTGGCGAAGAAAGTTGAAACTACTTAGAAACCATACAGGGAAGTCTCTAGGTTGAAGGACGTATATATGCGCGTGTTCCCTCAGTGGGTTAATAGCACAAATGTACACTCATATCCAAAAGTTAAGCATAATTCCTAAAATGCGAAAAAAATCGGTGTGAATATGGATACAATGGTTCAAAATTACTTGTGGAAAATGATGGGACGAAGGCAAAACATTGTGCATATGCAAAACAGTTCAGTCGACGTCGACATGCGCAAAGCACCGGCGCACGTCAGAACGAGTATAAAACGACCTCCTACGGCATGGCCCGTTTAGACAGAAATTTCGCAATTGCTGTGGCACGGAGCGTTGTTAACAATCAATAAGGACGAAAGATGTCACAAAGAGGCCAACTAGACATGTTCGTGAAGGAACGAATTATTGGAATGCTGGAATCCTGTCGATCCCAAACCGAAGCGTCTCGAATTATGAATACCCTCAGTGATCTCCAGACTGTGGCAGAGGTTTCAAACCACTGGAGATGTTACCCGACGACCAGTACCAGGTCGGCCAAGGTAACAATCGCTCGGGAAGACCGATATTTGGCGATAACTACGCGACGTCAGAGGAACAGTTCTGCCAGACATGGGTTCAGCCCTCCACCACCCACCAAGCTCCGTTCCGGAATTGAAAACTGCTCTCCGTGAGGCTTTGGAACTCTTTGATCACACAACTCATCCATACCCTCATCGAAAGTATGGGAAATCGTTGTGCAGCATGCGTGACTACCAGAGGTTCCCACACACGATATTAAACTTCATCATCACGTTGTTTTAATCATTCTGTTTCACTAAAGTTGACACTCTTACTGTGAGTGTCAACTTGAACATTGCAAAAGAGAAACTATATTTTCGCGATTCTTTCACTAAAAATGGCTGCAAACTATTTCAAGGTGTGTGTTTTAGAATATTCATTTTAAAATTGTTTCAAAATAATCATCGGCTAAGGTTGAATACTTTTTCCGTAGCATTCAAGAAATAATTATTTTTTAATATTAATTACATTTCAAATGAGCCCACAGTGGCCGAACGGTCAAAGGCATCGCTCTTAAGAAACTGGTAGACGAAATCGCTTCGTTACGCGTTCAAATATATGTATCTAAGTTGGGTTGACTAGTTGAAAACGCTTATTTCCACAGCACACGTAAATGTGGGCCAGCTTCTCCTAAGTTCTCCAGGAAGGCATGTCCATCATCACCATTTGTGCAATACGGTCGCAACTCCCATCGTTCCCCGGGGTAACTGCTGCGTTATCGCTTATTAACCCTTCAAGTGGTTTCGACGAGATATCTCATCTATCGAGATCTGACCAATTTTGCTAATGACCAGATATCTCATCACCAAGATATTGCCGATTTTTTATGGTGACCATTATTTTCTTCTTATGACGTGATATATCGTCCTTCCAGCTCTGATTAGTTTTGCTTATGACAAGATAGGTCGTCATTAGCAAATATGACTATCGTTGAGACAGCCACTAGAATGGTTAATGCTTGAAGGATCATACAATCCATAAGCTAGCATTGGGGGAAAGCATTTCAAAATCAATAAATTCACATATCAAAGTTAGGTTTATAATTAAATTAAATACAAATCTAGCGAAAGAAAAACCTACTTAACTTTTTCAAGGTTGTCAAAAATATTGTCTCCATAATGCAACCAAAACAACTTTCACTCTTTAGACGATGCTTCCACAGATCTAAAGAAAGCCTGATTTTTCATTTTATTTTTTGAGGGCTCTTAAAAGCCTTAATGTTTGCTAAAAGTCCTTTAAAAGCCTTAATTTTTACAAAAACACTGTTTATTTTATTTCACCTGCATTCAGAAACCAAGATCAGTGATACCCATCAAAGGTTAAGTATCATCAAAAATCGATGGCATAACTTTTATAGGTTAGGCTAAAAATGTGATGATTTCAAAACTGGGTTGGTAAGACCCAAAATTTCTTCATTTGTGCGCTCACTGGTTAATCTATTGCGAAAAAGGCACAAACTTTTCTTTTGCTTAAAGATTAGGAACCCTAGAAAAAAGAATTGATACACTTTTGCATTAATGCTTTTAATTTCGTTATATTTAAGTCACATTTTACATATATACTTTTAGAAAAAATTGCATAGTAAAAATCCATTTTACAATGCATCTTTACTTTGTGTCAATGTAATGAATTTAAATGCATCTTTTTACCGTTAAACGCATGAATTCGTTTCCTCTTTCATAGTTTTATTTGGAACTGACCCTCAACCAGTGAAAACGCATGAGAAATGTTTTCTTTCCGTTTCACGTACTTGTCACTTGTTCCGAAACGTTTAATTTTCTTCCCTGTTTCGTCGTTGTTTTCAAAACCTCTCTTACCGCTTGCTTTTGCAATTTCTTTGATTGTGACAATTTGTGACGCATTGTTGTTCGGCGTGTCTTCATGTAGCACTCAATGAGGATGAAATTAGACTCAAGTGGATAAAATTAGAGGCGTATCTGCACATATCATGTTGGTGTTACTAGGAATAAACTTTAGCAAACGGTATAAATACACAATGTTTAAATTTGAACCAAGTGTATTCACTTTTTATTTTCTTTCTTTTTATGTTCTATTTTTAAATTTAGGAAACAGTCCGCATACTGCAATTTTAAATTGTTTTCAAGTTTCATATGTTCCTGTGAGACTTTTTCTGTAAAGCTAAATGGGCCGCGGTAGCCCAGTTGGAAGACCAACAAATTAGCAACCGGACGGTTGCGAGTTCAAAACTCGGTCAAACCAAAGAACGTCGTGTACACGGGGGCTGGTGCATGTTAAATCTGTCGTGGCCTCAAATGTCCTTATTTCGGCATGATTTGGAGAGTGGGGTGCCAGCTAAGGTGTCGACCTTGTCATCTGATTATCGCTCAAAATTACGATGCGTTGTCCTTGATCTTTCCCTTCGGAATTGATCCCGAACCGTCACCAATAGCTCGTTGTGTTGCACCAGTGCAACGTTAATTAACTACCTACCAGTAAAACTAAATGCAGATGGTGCTAGTCTTTTTTGTAACCTTTTTTGGAACTCTTGACGTAGGTTGGTATGCTACTCTAATATAATTTCAGCATCTCATGTATAGAAAACAAACGCCATCAAAACAGCTATAAATCAAATTATTTCTTAACCGAAAGTACTTTTTATTTTCTCTTTGGTAATTTTGTTTTTGTTTACATTAAATATTCCTCTCATAGCTCTCGATCTTCGGTACCCTAATGCATTTGTCCAATTAATTTCTAGAAAAGGAAAATTGACTCAGTTCATGTATCTGATAAGCAAATATATGCAAAATTCTGTTTTTTAAAGGTAGTTGAATTTCAAGGCTCAAGGGCCAAATATGGTCAAGCAATGTTTTCCCGTTAGTTTATTTGACATGCGCACACACAATAAACGTTTACTGATACACAAGTGAGAAATACACATAGGATAGTTACAGGAATCAAACATTCATCACTTATAGCTCGCAGGTTTCTAGTGACGACAGCAAATCCACTGAGCCACGGCGGCCTTACACTATTTGGAATGATATTTTCCTTTCAGAAAAGGGCCGCAGTAGCCCAATTGGAAAAGTAACGGATTAACAACCGGAGGGTTGCTAGTTCGAATCCAACCGAAGACCAACGTGTACAAAGGGGGCTGATGCATGTTAAATCTGCCGTGGCCTCAAATGTCCTCACGTTGTCTTGGTGTGGAAGTTTGGAGAGTGGAGTGCCAGCTCAGTTGTTGCCTCGTCATCTGACCGTGGTTCAAAATTACGTCGTGTTCTCGGATATTTCCCTTTGGGATTGATCCCAAACCGTTGCCAATAGACCGTTGTGTTGCTCCAGTGCAACATTAATTAAAATACCTACCTACCTTTCAGAAAAAAATTCGTCAAAAAAGTATTTCTGTAAAGAAATTTCGTTAAAACAAATACTGATACCAGGACATCAAAATTTCGTCATATGCAGATACAGGTGCGGCATCAAAATTTCGTTAGAGACAGATACAGGTGCTAGGACATCAAAATTTCATCAGAAGCAGACACAGGTGTGGCATCAAAATTTCATTAGAGGCAGATACAGATGCTAGAACATCAAAATCTCGTTAGAGGCAGATATAGATGGTAGGGCATCAAAATTTCGTCATATGCAGATACAAGTGCTAGGGCATCAAAATTTCGTCAGAGGAAGACACAGGAGGGGCATCAAAATTTCGTCAGAGGCAGGTACAGATGCTAGGACATCAAAATTTCGTCAGAGGAAGACACAGGTTTGACATCAAAATTTCGTCAGAGGCAGATACAGGTACTAGGGCATCAAAATTTCGTCAGAGGCAGATACAAGTGCTAGGGCATCAAAATTTCTTCAGAGGAAGACACAGGAGTGGCATCAAAATTTCATCAGAGGTAGATAGAGATGCTAAGACATCAAAATTTCGTCAGAGCCAGATACAGATACTAGGGCATCAAAATTTTGTCAGAGGCCGATACAAGTGCTTGGACATCAAAATTTCGTCAGAGGAAGACACAGGTTTGCAATCAAAATTTCGTCAGAGGCAGATACAGATACTAGGGCATCAAAATTTCGTCAGAGGCAGATACATGTGCTAGGGCATCAAAATTTCGTCAGAGGCAGATACAGATGCTAGGGCATCGAAATTTCGTACGAGGAAGACGCAGGTGTGGCATCAAAATTTCGTCAGAGGCAGATACAAGTGTTAGGGCATCAAAATTTCGTCAGAGGCAGATACAGATGCTAGGGCATCGAAATTTCGTCAGAAGTAGATTCAGATGCTTAGGCATTTAAATTTCATCAGACATGCTAGGACGTCATATCGGAAAGGGAATTCCATGTTAATCCTGCGACTTCTCATTTTGATGGGGAAGCTGAAGTCGTCTTGAAAACTGACAGACCACCCCTAAAAATGTGACATTTTAATACTACTTGTCCCAACGAAGCACCGCACTATGCAGGGTGCAGATTGGCCATTTCTATTTTGTTCAATTGTGGTTGGACTGTTGCGTTGCAGTAGATTCCCATCCATAACGGCTTATGAGAAAATGAAAGGACAGAATTACTAGCACCCTTGAAATGAAATGAACCCCAACCGGATCAACAATTCTCAAAGAGTGGATCGGGAAAGTTTTTAGGATGAATGGTATAGCCAGAATTGTCTTGATAAATGATAGAGAAGGAGGGGTGAATGATCGGGAGTCGGTAGTTCCCAAAGTTTTCACTAAAGGACCCCCTTGAAAATTATAACTTTTCACGGACTTCTTTATATAAGAAATTAAATTATGTATACTTATACGTTCATATAAGATCATAATGATCCTTATATTTCACCTTAAATAAGGTAAAAATAAGGATCACTATGATTTTAATATAAGGTATGGTAATATAAGGTAGGGTTAACATAGATCCTTGAATTTGCAGCGCACTGGTACATCACAAAGGGCTATTAACATCGGTCGAGGATCAATCCCGAAGGAAAGATCCGAGGTCATTTTGAACCACGGTCAGATGACAAGGTCAACACCTGAGCTGACACCCCACTCTTCAACTCCCACACCACGCCAACGTGAGGAATTTGAGGCCACGACAGATTTAACGTGTAATAGCCCCGTATGCATGATCGCCAATAGCCCGTTGTGTTGCTCCAATGCGACGCTAATTAATTACTCCCCCGCGTACATGACGGTCTTTGGTTGGATCCATTTTTGAACACACAACCCTCCGGTTGCTAATCCAAGACTCTACCAACTGGTCTACCGCGGTCCGTCCTTAATATAAGGAGTAAAATATCTATTCACTCTCTGAAGGACATTACACAGAACCAAACCTTTCAACAATTCGTTTTATAAAATGCTATCGTCGCTACTCGTGAGTAAATGGCTGAGAGACTGCGACTGATCTGTCTGTCGCCACAAGACCAATTGCATTGAGTGATGCACGGACGTCTACATCACTTAATTTGGCTAATAAGCTCCTGCAATACGATTTAAAGACATTATTAAACCTATTAATTTGAAATTGGTTTTACAATTAATTGGAACTCAAAAAAATACTGGAATCTTCTAATCGTTTGATTCAAAATTTAAATTGTAGAACACAAAGGAATAGCAAGAAATAATGTAATTTTTTTCCTGAATGTTCTCCATTTTGGATAGAAAAATACTGCATATTTTCCGAGGAAACCCTGAAACTCTGTCGCGGACCCCTGGGGGTTAGCTCTTTGGAAACCATTAATAGGAGATTATCCCACCGTAATCGGAATCGCAGTAATTTTTTTGACTCAAGAGAGCTCAAATCATTTCAAATCACATCAAATCGTCAATCAAATCATTTCAAACCACAAATCATTTTGTTTCTTTAATTAAAGCTGTCACTTGACAATCGTTTAATGAAAATTCACTCTTGATTAAACATGGCTGGAAAGAAATCGGAAACTCATAAGCCACGAGAAAAAATAGTTCAAAATTCTTCCGATTATACACTTAATTACACCAGATTCACCTGTTTAAAAGAGATTCATTACTAATGACGTCCAAGCCAATTACATTTTTTTCCTGTCCTGATTTCATCTGAATTTCTCATTGTCTTCTCTCAACAGACTATTGAGTAATCTCATTAGAGCTGTGAGCTCTTCCAGGCTTTTTTGCAGTATTATGCAGTTTCGTAGTTCAAATCAAGCATATTTAAACTTAGCGCAAGAATGGGCGAATGAATGCAGTTGGCGTTAGATTTCGTATTGCCTATATTCGTTTGTTGCCACGCACGCATCAAAGTTAATTTAATCAGAATAAATCGAAGTTTCGTTTATCCACATGCTTAAAAGGCTCTTAGATATGCCTGAAAATAATAAAAAATCAAATCGCAATGTTCTTGTACTACAGTCTTTTGATTGGAATGGAAAACCGGGAAAAAGATTGAGCCCCCTCGGAATTCATGGTCTGTATACGTGTTTGTCCTCTCGACGTCGTTCACCAAGGTACGATGCCTCCTCTATCTCTCTCTGCCGTCTTCCCTAATCTGTAACATACTAACAATAAAAGAAAACGAAATTACCTTCTCTCCGAGTGCCTTACTTCTGAAAGAGCTCGTCTGGCAGAAAAAAAACGAAAGAAAAAGTCGAAAGAACCTAAAAAGTAAATTTTTCAAGAAGAAAATAAAAGCAAACTGGCAACAATAAAAGCGTGTCTCGTGGTCACTGGAGCCTGACAACTGGCACAGTTCCTCGAGTGGCTGATGAGACAGTATCACTAGCTAACTTACCTGCTCTCTCAACCATTGAGCGCTAATGGCTGAGACTGAAAAGTGGATTTGCCTTTTTCTTCCAACGTCTCTCAGTCGGGAATTTTAAAGCTGCTTAGATCACTAATGATTTAACGTGATTGTTGGGGATGACTGTTGTAAAAAGGGAGACAAACGTCTCTGAGGGAGTGTTTTAGTACTACTTTCGCAGCTTTGATTCCTTTATGCACGCGCATTTTGAGTACTTTGTTTTCCTTTTTGTTGACGTGACGTATGAGTAACATAAGTTTTTGGGTGTCACCGCACGCACTGATGACGCAGATCTCATCCTGTTTTAGTGAGATTGATTTTTGAAAGAATTGTGAATTGAATTTGAAATTAATTCTAACTTTCAACGAACAAGTCTTTTATTCACTTAATAATATTTGGGGTTTTAATGTATACTAGCAGACCCGCTGGGCATGGCATATATGCTAAAGTTTCTTAATTGCTATCTATTGATAGCAGCGTCGTTACTCACATTTAATACCTTATTTAGACTTATTTATACCATTTATATCCATTTGTAATGAATATAAGTATCGATAGGTATATTTCATATATCCAAGTAAAATAAAATTAGTCAAAATTATAAAACACCCCATTTTGTTTACATTTTTCAACTCGATTGTACTTTTTACTCAATTGTACTTTCACTGGTGTTAGTTCTTATATTTCCAATAACGTTCATGGTAAAAATTCACACCACAATTATCTTTTAAACGTCCACTTTAATTGCATCTCATTCACTTGTTCAAGGAAGTTTCGGCACCTCTAAACCTATTTTTGGGTTGGCTCAGATTTTATTTTCTGCTATAATTTCTATCATCTCTATTTTTCGTTGTTTTCTGTAACCAGATTGATGAAAATTTTCATTAGAGTGGCCGAGAACCTGTCTGTGCAGTTCTAGCAATATTATGATCTTAGCTAAATTAAGCCTATTTATTTGCGGAAAAATTAACGAATTATCTCGTAGAGGTTTGATTTTATATTGTTTATACCCATTTATTACCACTCGCCAATATGCAAATCCCGCCGATTTTTGTGCCACGTGACTATAGTGAAATATATAGAGACGTATGTAATTCCAAAACGAAACTTACCAACCCGAAAATTATCTGCTCCAGCGGTCTATCTTCTATGACCAATAACCTTCCTTTTTTCCCTACTCAGGGATTTTTCCCATATCGCGACCTGCTAACCAATCAAATCACTTCCTACTTTATCTTACTCAGGGAAACTTTCCCCACACCGAAAGTGCTACGGGGTCTCTATTTTGAGGTAAGCGGAGAAACGGAATCCAAGCTGACTGATGTACATTATCCCTCCAAGTGTTTTCGACGTGATACCTCGTCAATCAAGATCCGATCAATTGCGCTAACAAAGAAACATCTCGTCCATCAAGATCTGTTCAATTTTACTAATGACGAGTTACTTCGTCGAGAGTAGTAAGGAACACAAATTGTCCCTTGCCCAGAACTGGTGACGATTTAGAACAGGTTTTTGTATTAGACGTTGGCCACTACAGGGCAGTTTTCGACACGAAGCTAAACCACCAGGAGGACTAAGAACGAATAAATAGTTTTGTGTCGAACAAAATCCTTCAAGCGTCATATTTATATAACATACTTACCGGACTTATTTAATATCTAATAGATAAGTAATTATAGCCTCACTATTAACTCCCCGAATCCTTTAGTTTGACTATCATCATCACTTGCAAATCCATCCCAAGTACTTAACTCTCCTGGTGGATGTTTCGAAGTATCTTGGCATTATCAAACCTGACCAGATCTTGATCTCAGCATCATAAAAAAAATCGGCTATATCTTAGTGATGAGACATCTCGTCATCAAGATATTGCCGATGTTTTTCACGAGATATCTTGTCATTAGCAAAATTGTCAAACCTTAATGAACGAGTTGTTTCGTCAAACCCACTTGGAGGGTCAAATGAGAAGAGAAATTCCTATGCTCTGTCGCAATGGAGGCCACTACAGATATAGAGAAATTCCCAAAGCAAATTCACTTGGTGAGTCCCGTCAGCGTGGAACCATGGTCGTAGAAACGAAATTCAGGTATCGTCAAACTGCTGAGACGTGGTATGTCATCCATCTACGGAAACTGTCACAACGTCGAAGGTTCAACGCATTTTTTTGTGGAGTGAGCAGTATACGGACTTGCGGACGCTTAGTATCGTCACATAATTCCTTTTTCTTTACGAGAGGGCGCAGTTCCACAGCTCCGACTAATCAAAGCCATTACAGATATTGGGAAAGTCCTCAATCAGTTCTCTCAGTGGATTCCGAAGAGTGTAAACAAGATTCAGACGGTTTGGAAACTAAACTTAGACAACACTAGCTAGTCGTGACGACTTGACATGCATCCCTTCATAGGATCTGCCGCGGCGCCGGTAGTTCGCCGGAGTTCCCTAACATGGTGATCAGTAAACGAACTCAGGTGTCATCAGCCATTACTCTTTTAAATGTCCTTCAGATCGTACTGATCTGGGCCCAGGTGTAGGATAATGGTTTTTTCCTAGGGGGGATCGGGTAGAGTGTTGCGTCTACCTTCACACTACCAGTTCATAGCCTCGGTAAGGCTTAAGCTTGCAGGACTTGGTTGGAATTTCTATATAGTCATCTGTCTTATTTCGGTGACCATAATTTTTTAGACTGACGTGAGTCATCGGTCTTAATCTCGGGAGTTGGGGTAGAATCCCGATATTAAGACCTTCATCTTGCCAGTTTATAGTCATGGGTTGGGCAGGGCTAATATCAACACCTGAACTGGACGACCCCATTCTTCAAACTCCTACACCCCATCAACGTGAGGACATTTGAGGCCAACCCTCCGGTTGCTAATTCGCGACTCTACCAACTGGGCTACCGCAGCCCACTGACAGAAGATAGAAATACACACAGGATTACAAGGATCGAAACTGTGCCTCCTACAGCGCGCAGGCTGCTTGTCAACAAACCCACTGAGGCATAGAGACACTTTAATGCTTTTAAATATGATTTAATGTAGATATTCTTTACGATATATTTTTCTAAAGTACTAAATATGAATGAAAAATCGATATATTTTTTAATTGAAAATGACTTCTTCATACACATAGATATCGTATTTGGACCATTCTACCTGATGGAACGGGGCAAACACAAAAGATTTCTACTTCCTCTCTAATTTAAAATATCTCTTATGCAAATGCGATTATTTTAACGGTTTTTATTTCATGTTTGATGCTTTTAAAATGCATTCAAATCTAGGTAGGTAGGAAGTTCAATTTACGTCGCACTGGAGAAACACAACGGCTATTGCATTCAAGTGTAATAAACAAAGAAAATATCTTATAATTAGATAAATTTTTAGCAATTACTGAGTGTGACGGAATGGGGTACGCAAAATGTCAAAATTTCAACAAAAGATAAATAAAGCTTAATCTGCGAATTGAAATGAATGAAAATCTAGTTTATCTGTATAGAATACATGAATATATTAACTAACTAAATCTCAGGTAGAATGTCATTAGTTGAAAAAAATGCTTTTTATTGGAATCAAATAAGTGGGTGACAGAACGGGACATACCATATATAGAAATAGATTATTCGCAATACAACATTCCAATTTTGCATTGAAATACTTTTAATCAAAAATCTTATAAGCAATGATAAAGCAGAAAAATCTAGAAATAATTATTAGAATAAGGATATTTATGTACACACAAATGATTAGTGGAACTGGCATTTAATTTACTCTACATGACTGAAATATCGTTGACGATTATTCTTTTGGGGGTAGCAAGGTTCTTCAGAATATCAGTTTTGATAGCCAAACTGAATCATTGGACAGCAAAACTAGCAGGCCTTTGTCGTTTTTCCTATCAATGATAGTTCAAATTAAGAAAGAATGTTGCACACTATGAATTGCTTCACATCTTTCATTACTCAAAGCGTACAATTACAAATGACTTTACTATAGTTTTAGATTAATCTCAATAAAAACAATATATATCTTTTTAGCTTTCTCGCCCGTTAAATCATAGAAATTTGTAATTTCTTTTGACTGTGGATACTTCTTATACATGACAGTTTATGGGGACAGAATCAATTAAATGTATCAGTTATTGATCATTTGAATTGCTTTGTCAATAACTTACTTTGTTTCTGATATATTTTCTTAGTGTAAACTTAAAGTTACTGATTTTAAAACTGATTTTGAACGGGGCACACTGTAGAATGATTTTCATCTGCTACTATATGTATGTTTTCTACTTATTTTATGGCTGCCTCCACTTATCGCTTTACCTCACTATCTACGCTACTCTTACCATAATTTAGCACACTAAATCCAGTCGTCTCTTCCTATGTAAATGTCATATTTTACAAAGTATATCTCTGCTTGAACTTGGAAACATTCACACCTTAAAATATGCTTATACTAGTGAATATTGTCACTTGTTGATATCTTTTACTTTGGCTGTATGGCAGAGCTCCCAATGGATTCCTACTGGTCTTACCTTTACTTTGCGGATTGTAGCAGGGTTCTGTAAGTGTAGAATACAAAACAGTTTAATTTTATAAACATTTTCTAAAAATTCCCGACTTCTTTACTGTGGTCTTTTTGAACTTTACTTGACTTCCCAACTCTAATCTGTATTTTTCCTTTCCGATTCTTATTATTCATCTGTATTTTCTCTAACCTCTTTTTTGGGATTGATCCCGGACCGTCACCAATAGCCCGTTGTGTTGCTCCAGTGTGACGTTAATTGAAATACCCCCCCCCCTCTAACCTCTTTTTATACCATACCTTTCTACAACCTTCCTCAATTTATATTTTTGTTTTGTTTTGAAACTGAAACCAAAACGCGAAACGCAGATAAATAGATGAGATTTGCTTGTGATGGAATGGGACATTATTTCGATTAATGAATATACAAACATTTCGTCCTTAAAAATTAGCTGCTGTTATAAACGTTACTTTATATTTTAAAAGAGAAAAACATTTGTCTTCTCTGAATTTTATATGTTTAAGCAGTAAATTTGAAAAGTTCATGTTTTGTGACGGAACGGAACACTTAATTCCTCTACGAATCAACAAATCCCTCATACCTACTCATATACAGGAGATACACAATTCACCAAGCGTGGGTTGGTTGATTTTTATAGCGCAAGGGGCAGGTCTGTCGAAGCTGAGCCAAGCAATGGGTTTTCCGTCAAGTAAATTAACATACACACAAGCAAAGTTTTACTGACCATAAAAGGGAGAAATAAACCTACAGTAGTTGCAGGAATCGAACCTGCGTCACTTACAGCTCATATTCCACCAAGCTAGGGACCACCTTCGATCATACCATAATAGTTGTATCGGGAACAGTGACCAGGAAGACGTGTGCAGAACTACCAAATGTTTGCGTGTTTGCATCCGACTTTGAACTGGAACATTCCAAGGAAAAGGCATGGAAAATGGTCGGCGGTGTGAGACGTGGTAATTGGTGGTTCCTATTGGTTGTAACAACTCTGAGCACCTTCTGTGAAACTAAGTTACAGCTACTATCAACCTGATAAAAATCTTGTTCACGTAAAAAAAGTTGCTCTCATTTCTGTACCTTAGTGTAACCCTCTAGAGCACAGGAGTTCCCAAAGTGTGATCCGCGAAACCACAGGTGTCCACGACAAGATTTCAGGGGGTCCTCCAAAAACATCTAGTTCTCTATTTTGGCTAGTATTTCAATAACCAAAATAGAGGACCAAGAAAAATTAAACGTTCCCATTTTCTCCGATTCTTTTATGCTCTAAAATCTAAAAAATAATAATTAGTAGGATATTATAGTATTTATTGATTTGATAAAGACTTGAAGTTGATAATGACTAAATGTTGAAATTATCAGACATTAAACCGAACATTGCTCAGTTAAACGATAAAAAGCAGTTTTGTTGTAAACATATATATATGTGTGTGTGTGTGTGTCATTAATATTATAATTTTATCAGTTAAGACCCCCTTGTGCTTCAATTAACTAATAAGAGTTTATATATTTACTGATTATTTTATTTCAGAGAACTCTAGTTTTTATCTTTCAGAACTTAAAGTGGTCATCACTAATTCTTAATGTGAAGTTTTAACGTTTTACAATTTGTTTAACAAAGTTCTAAATATTTTCATAACAACCCTTAGATGAAAAATAAGGATGGTAAGGTTTTCTGCAGGTCCATATGCTTCACTTAATAATATATAATCTCAAGGGGTCCGCGAAATTTTTTAATTTATTTTCTAGGCGTTCTTGGAGTAAATAGTTTAGGAACCACTGTTATAGCACATCTGGGAGACGCTTGCTTCCATACATCCCTGTGCTTATGCATTTTTAATTTTGTGTTCCTATCTCCTCTTAAAGGTTGTGTTGTTCCAGTGCGACGTTAATTAAAATACACGTTACGTTGTTCCAGTGCGACGTTAGTTAAAATACCTACCTAACTCTTAAAGTTTGTCTAGGAATGTCTGAGACACCTTATCGAGGCATATCTCCCTCATTGTATATTTTAGTCGTAATATTCTTTATCATCAGGGCCTTCAGGGACATATCTCCTTTAGGTATGTATGGGCTTCATGGACTCGAAGTACTCTATTGGTTTTTTTAACCATGGGGGTTACTTCTTTTGTAAACACGGGGGTCGAGCTCCCGGTATACCCAAGTGATCCTTTTCTGTTTTCATTCTACTACTCTGTTCCCCAATTCCTCATTTTTCCCCTTTCACGACATTTTTACTTGATGTTGTCTTAAATTTGGAGCAGCTTGGCCAAATATGGCCCTTGCACCATAAAACCCCAAATCAACCAACCAGCCTCCTGCACGACTTCCAAGTCCCTATTTATTCTCCATAAGAAACTTCTGAAAACTAAAGTTTTTCTGTTTACAGTCAAGTACTTAGACATGAAGAGAGGACATTCGTCTCATGTGCTCCGAGAACACACACCCCACGTCCACCAATCAACCTTAGCATCATATAGACCAACTTGGTTGATTTACTTTCGTGTAGAAATTGGATAATGGAAATCCAAATGGTATTCTGATTAATCGATGCAAATGTGGGTCAGGCACTTGGGACAATGTACTGTCGATCATCTCGTTTTTTTTCTGCCGCCTCACAATTCATCGCCAGTGGCTTTTTTCTTTTCTGTCATTCTTGACAGTTACGCTCTATGGCGTTTCAATTTGCGTGAGTATTTAACTTGAGACTACTATTAGCGAAACCAATGATCTCTGGCGAAAAAAACCAAAGTGTCGGTTTTAACTTTTCATTCGGTGGCATATATGTTCGGAAATGCGGAACATCTTTGGGCACGTCGCCTTCGAAAACGCGTTCTTTTTCGAATTCATGTGGGTATAGTTAAGTATAGTTTGACGTTAGAACAATCCAGAGGTAAAGGACTTCTGATTTCTTTTCTTTATAAAGTACAGAATACATTGTTTTTGTCTTTTGTTGTGATAAAAACGATGATCCAGAGTGAGTGCTGCTGACTGTTCCCAGGGCCGTTCCTGAGCGGTGTACTGGGCGTGTGCTTGCACGTCATCAGAAAAAAATTGGGGCGACTAAATGATGGAGCAGTATGCTTTCAATTCTTAACAAAAATGTCCATAAATACATTTGCTGGTGTTTGTTAGTTTCATACTTTATTCGTGGACACTTGGATGTTCTTTCGCGAATTTTTTTAAGACACCTATGAATCTGTGTGTGTGTGTGTGTGTATGTGTGTGTGTGTGTGTGTGCGCGTGTGTGCGTGTGCGTGTGCGTGTGTGTGTGTGTGAATGTTTTATACTTCTCTAGCTTTACTACCCGTCCTCGAGAGAGATATTTCGCTGCTTCTCACAAATCATGTCGCGCATCTGTTTCTTCAGCAGTTTCGCTGAGTCGTTGAACAGCATTTTGAACTTTGTCCGCCTCCACGTACTTCTGTTCTTCCTTCGGCTCGTGACAGCTTTTGATGTTCTTTGTTGATTCGAATTAAAATAAAAATGTATGTTTATGTTCATGGCTTTCCATGACGATTTTTATATATTTATTAAAATTTATTTACTTTAAAATATGTACATGATAAAGTAAGTTTTCAAAACCGTCATAACGTACTATTACGAATACAATTGGCAAGATGAGAAGATAAAATTTTTGGAATGTTTTTTTTATTTTACTAAAGGTTAAAAATCTGAAAAAAAAACCGACGTAGCGATCTGAAAACAGTTGCGTTGATCTAGAAATCCTAGACAGAATAAGGTGTGCAAATTTCATGACGCCAGAGCTCAGAGTTCGAGAGTTTTTGTTGTATTAGACGTACCAAATCGAGCCTCTGTTTCTCCAACAGTTTCGTTGCGTCGTCGTACAGTTTTATGAGCTTTGCCCGTTTCACGTGCTTGTCTTTCTTCCTCTTTCGATTGTTCGGCTCATGACAGCTTGATTGATCTCTTCTTACGTAACGATCTATATTGAATTTTATACCTATGGATCTAAGGAAACGACGTAGCTAGCCGAACATGATTGCGTTGACCTTGAAATTCCAGACAAAAGAAGCTATGAAAATTTCATGAAGTCAGACCACAACGTTTGAGAGTTTCTGCATCAGAGAAACGGTTTTTTTTTCTGCTTTATACATAAGATTC
This sequence comes from Meta bourneti, assembly GCA_933210815.1. NCBI lineage: Eukaryota > Metazoa > Arthropoda > Arachnida > Araneae > Tetragnathidae > Meta > Meta bourneti. The sequence goes on from OW119928.1 coordinate 47,290,122, forward strand.
ACATTAGACTTTTCAAAATGCACACTAAGGGACGATATTTGTTTCGAACTGTTTGTCAGAAAAACATATCGTTCGCAGAAGCCTGAATTATAGGAAATTAATTAGATTCCAAGCTGCTTCATATGTTGTAATAGATCTGGTCGAACGGTACACTAGATATTACTGTGGTGAACACGGAGAGGCATGCAATCTTGCAATAAAATATTTATTTCTATACATATATACAGTACACTGCTTACGCAGCCTGTAATGACATCGCACCTTCCACTCCGAAGCTCTGTTCTAAACTAAACTTAAGCAAACTGCAATCTCCTAATTTATTTGACGTTTAGTTGAGAGGCCACGCTCTTCTAGACTTGCCATCATTTTGTGTTTATGTAATTTTGGTAGTAGGTAGTTAATTAACGTCATACTGGAGCAACACAACGGTTTATTGGCGATGGTCCGGGATCAATCCTCAAGGGAAATAGCCGAGGACAACACTACGTAATTCCAAACCACGGTCAGTGACGAGGTCAACACCTGAGCTTGACCAAACTTCCACACTACGCCAACGGGAGGACATTTGATTCCACAAGAAATTTAACGTGCACTATCCCCCCTGTACACGACGGTCTTTGGTTGGACCTAGTTTCGAACTCACAACCCTCCGATTGCTCCGTTACTCTTCCAACCAGGCTACCGCGGCTCCTAAATATATCGGGAGCCAATAGGATCGGACCCTTACGACTTGGATTCGTTGGTTCTTGTGTTTTGCCTAAATAATTTGTTTGGTTACTCTTTTTAAAATTCACCACTCCCGTTTCGGAGAGAGAAAGTGATTCGGGCCCCTAGGACTTCCTGCCCCTGATCCTTTGAAAACCTATTAATCATCACGCAAAATCAAGAGGACAAATCTTAACACGAAGGGAGAATATAATGGCGATGCATTTTGGAACTACAGGAATTGTTTCAAAGCGCATTTCGATTGTTTGCTTTATACAGTTTGTCTCTTAACGTATTCCGATTTGCATTGCAAATGAGTATTATCTGAAACAAGAGGTTACTGATTTACTTAACTCTACTTAAACCTCATTTTCTATGCTGTCTATCCATTAATGCGAACATATTGTTTAATGAAGCATGCGAAAGCCGATTCTTAGTGTAAAAACAATAATGCAGATTACTTTCCTTCAACTGAAAAACATGTTTCCCGATGTATAGTGCGCTTCCCGGTAGGAGGCAGTCGACCTTAGGTCAGTTTATTTTCGAATAGGTGCGAAAGCGAGTACAAGCATGAATGGCCCTCTGCCAAACTCATTATCGTTTTCGGCACAGAACGATAAACTAAAACCAAAATCCGCTTTAAAGACTCCAATTGTAGAAGGGATTTGTATACGTTACCACCAGTCCCCTAAATTAACTAATAGACTCGTTCAAAACCACGTGACCCAACTACCTTCTTGGGATCTGTCACAATAGATCATCTTTCAATTGTTAACAAAACCATCCAACACTCGTTGTCACTATTATTTTTACTGGTTTAGTTAACACACTACCGTTAATGACCGGAACTGAGACAGTAAGACCGTAATCAAAAAACATGTTATCGCGTACGTCTCTTTTGAGATCAAGGTCTTCATGGGTCTATGCTAACTGCAGGTTTTTGGTTAAAGCACAGGCGAGGCTTTTTTTGTCAATAACTATGAGAAAGATTTCACGTATTTACTTGTATGTTCACTATCGATGATACATCATATGGTTGCTTTAAACTCTGCTGCCTATTTTTAAGTTATAAACTCTTTATTAAATTCATGCTTTATTCGATCTGGGTGAGTGATTCGATCTGAGTGGTACACTGGGTGAGAGATACACTATTAACGTTGTTAAAATTTTTAATTTGTGATATCTCGGTGATTACCCGACAGATTTAATTTCAATTGGGGCAGTATTAGTCGGAGCTTTTAAGCCTGTCAAGCCGTTTTTGAGTACCATTTTAAGGCCAAGTGTACCGAAACCGGTACACGTTATAGAGTTTTATAATTAAAAGGTATCTATTTTTTCGCTTTCGTGAGCTGGAAAATTTGAATATTACAAATTTGAATTTTATTTATAAATAATTGGAAAATTTAAGGAATTTGAATAAACAAGTCGGTCACAAATAAAAGCGGTACTCGAATATTGTCGACCACCAGTGAATTCCCCCGAACAAATTCACACTCGTACCCAACCTTCTCAGCTCATTGGTTGCTTACTCAAGCTTGAAGCATCAAACACACATATTGGCATTCTATCATTGCACTTTCCGGCAGTACGAGAAACAGTGGAGATTTGTTTTCGTCTTCTCGGTGGCTGAACTTGGAACAAATGTTATAATTAATGTAACAATTATAACCCAAAAGTTGTTTGCACCGTTATTTGGGAATTACTTTAATTCTATTTGTGATTCACGGTAACATATGGCTATACAAGAAGCGCGATGTATCAAGAGATTACTGTACTTGAGTAAGCATGAATGCAAAATAATTTTTATCTTGGTTTTAATTTAATCGATGATTGGATAAACAAGAAAGCCACTGTAGTGAGGTACTCAGCAATCTGTGAAGCAAGGTGTTAAACAGCCCAAAACGTAAAGAACATCTCTTTATTTCTGATGAACGGAGTTTCTTTGAAGGAAAAGCAGGAAAAGAAAGGAAGTAAGAAATTTTATTTTATACCAGGAAGGCTTTATTTGCTTACCATGCAGCATTGTGAATATACTTGCATGAGAGATTTTTCTGTGACGTATATGGTGCTAGAGTTTTTGTCGAACGTGCTTCCTGTACGTATTATTCCCCCCCCCCCATATTGGGTAACCGGAAGTAAATTTCTCTACAGGAGGATTTTTTTACACTGAAAATCCTCTCATATCTATCTTCACATGGTTCGAACACTTTTTCTAACTCAACTCCATCAAAACTGATTATAAGCATAATTACCGTTGGCATTCATTTTGAATGTTCTTGTATGTGCTAATATTTCCTCGGCTACTTTATTTCTTGTTTTGAATGTATTTTCACTTCCTCTGACTTTCACATTCATACATCATTGATTAGGAATCTCTTTCGTTCGTATGTCGCCAATAGCCCGTTGTATTGCACCAGTGTTACGTTCATTAACTACCTACCTACCTCTTTCGTTCTAGATTTAAATTCATAAAAATTTCCTGACTTTTTTCCTTAAAGGCACCTTAAATAAGTTTGAAATCGAAACGAGTGTGAAACATTTTTATTCGTTATTTAGTTAATTCGTCCGTTCAATTTTTTTAATGCTTTAAATCATAATGATTCCGGTGTTAAAAGTGGGTCCCTATTGCGTATGAGAGGATTTTCTGTCTCGTGAAATGTAGGTGGCGGTAGTGTTTTTGTAATGCCACGTGATTTCTGAACGTATTTCGGACAAGACGTCACTTGGAGAACAGAATTCCAGCACATCTCTAAAAGAAAATTAATAGCCCGTTGTGTTGCTCTAGTGTGACGTTAATTAACTACCTACCAAGAGAAAATTAAAAGAATGAATACCAAATTCGTATTTTGAAGTTGATTGGTAAACATCAATTAGATTAAACGCCAAACATCACCAAAGTGTTGATAAACTGCATTTTAAAGTAACCCCGATATCATATACGAGAGCATTTGGGTAACTGGAAGTAAAATCAACGCCTTCCGTCTAGTTTGTTTACACTAAAAATCTCTCATTGCTTGAATATAGTGCAACTATTTGGATAAGCTCCATTATTTTTTCAACGATTTCAACAGTTTTTTCAACAATTTTAGAATTTAAATGATGTAATTGGATACATTCCATGAGAGGGATTTTTAGTGTAAGCAAACAGACCAGACGGAAGGCGGAGATTTTACTTCCTGTTACCTAAATGTTCTCGTATGATTCATATTATAGTTTACAGTACATGGTTATGATACATAGTTCATCGCTGTTTTGGCGTTCAATCTAATTGTTATTGACCAATCAACTATCATTTATAAGTTCGAACTACTATTCATCATTTATATCAACTATCATTTATAAATAATTTTGTGAAGTTCCCTGGCCAGACACTGAGGAATGTTGGCTGGAAGGAACTATTTGATCGCCAAAGGACGTCGACAGGGTGTCCTTGGACGATCATCCGGGTGCTGCGAGGAGGCGAAAAGGGAATGGTGGGGGTGAGATTGTAGGTAGAAAATTCACGTCACACTGAAGCAACACAACTGGCAATTGATGACGTTCCGGGATCAATCACGAAGGGAGATCCGAAGGCAATTTATAGAGATTATATCTCCTTATTTTGCACCACGGTCAGATGACGAGGTGAACACCTGAGCTGGCACCCCACTCTCTAAACTCCCACACCACACCAACGGGAGGACATTTAAGGCCACGGCAGATTTAAAGACCAGCTGCCATGAACACGGCGATCTTTGATGGACCTAGTTGCGAATCCGCTATTCTTCAACCGGGCTATCACGGCTCTGTGGGGGGGGGGAGAGAAAGGGACTCAAAAGAACGACACGTAGAAGAAGAATCGCTGCTAGTGTCATATCGATGTGATAGGGAACCTTGACGCGTAATTTGTATTGCAAATACATTGTACAAAGAATTTATGATACACGGAAATGTTAATAAATGGTTGAAAAGCACACAGGAGAAACGCCATTCTTAGTGGTAGCATAGATTAAAGAAAAGAACCGTATGGGAGTTGCGCAGTACGGCATCATTGGGGGGGAGTGACGCCTGGAGATTCAACGAGACGAGTGGTATGGTATTTTAATTAACGTCGCACTGAAGCAACATAACTAACAACATATTGGTGACGGTCTGGGATCAAACCCGAAGTTAAAGATACGAGGACAACACCACGTAATTTTGAATGACTGTCAGATGACGAGGCAATACCTGAACTGGCACCCCACTCTCCAAACTTCCACACCACGCCAACGTGGGGACATTTGAGGCCACGACAGATTTAACATGCACCAGCCCCATTGTACACGACGGTCTTTGATTGGATTCGAACTCGTAACCTTCCGGTTGTTAATCCGTTACTCTTCCAATCGGGCTACCACGGCCCCTACGAGGGGAGTGATTGAAGGTGAGCGGATGGTGGAGTGCCTTTGGGAAAGAGCGATCCTGAATCTGGAACTTAGGAATGCTGAGAGACTTGAAACCATAGAGGAAATATGAAAGTAGAGTGAGCAATAGTGATTTTTTTTATCTGCTTAGGATCATGTGACCAAAACTTAGTACCGCTACCCTTAGACTGCTTTCGTCTGCTGGGTGGAACCTAACATTCATCATCTGATTGATCCATGGAACGGGAGAAGACGCCCATCTATTGGCACATCATCTGATTGGTCCATTGATTGATCATCTGATAGTAGTAGAGTGGGGTGCCAGTTCAAGTGTGGCCTCGTCATCTGACCGTGGTTCAAAATTTAAGTGGTATTGTTCTCGGATCTTTCCCTTCGAGTTTGATTCCGGATTGTCGCCAATAACCCGTTGTGTTGCTCCAATGCGGCTTTAATTAAACGCCTACCTACCTGAAAATAGTAGACTTTGGCAATTTCATCATTTTTGTCGCCACTCTATACAAATGGGGATTCACGCACCTACCCTGTCATAAGATGTTATATCGCCAAACAAGACAATAAGATACCAAATAGGCCGGCTAAGTAAATTTTTCACAGCAATCACGTGACTACTATTCGGCATGTTGGTCACACTTTTTGAAACTTCTCTCAATAGCAATGCCCAGCATTCTTATATTTCACGTCTTAGTGGCGGTAGTGTGTGTGTGGCTGTACGTGTTTCCTGTACGTATTATTATGAACAAGGCGTCAGTTGGCTTGTTTTCCAAAAACGATTCCAGCATTTCGCCTACAAAAATTCCAAAAAATAAATTCTGAATTAAAGTATGATAGTTGATTGATCAACACCTATTAACTTAAAAGCCAATGTTTCCCAAATATCTATAAGCTACATTTAACAGTAATCCCGATGTGTACCATGCGAGAGTATTTGAACGATAGAAGTAAAATCTTCGCGGACCGTCTTATTTATTTGTTTACACTTAAAATCCCTCTCATAAACACAAGGATTTGACTATAAATCCAAATTTTGAGCACTTTCTTTGGAATTGTTCAATATATTTAAATATTTCACTTTTTTATGGTTTCATCAACGAAAACTAAATTTCCAAATACTACAGCCAGCAGGCCAATTACAAGCACTGATATACCTCCATATTTGGATTGTACGGTGAAGAAGTGGCTCGTTTATCAGTACAGGGTTCTGATAAACTTATCATCGGTCATCACCTCCAAAAACACGAAACAGTTTTTAGCTAAGAAAATAAATCCAATGTTTCTCAGAGTGATGTAAATTCCTCCCTGTGTGTATTTCTCTCTTCTGTAGGAGTAAAACTTTCATTTATGTGTTTGTTTATTATTTGATATTGTATGTCTTATGTCTGGCGCAGCATGGCCAAATATGGCCCTTGCGCCATAAAACCCCGAACAACCAACCAGGGTGATGGCCGATGCTATGATCAACTGTTCTAAATTTAAATTGTTCTAAATTCTCCACTGTTTTCTGATTCTTATATGTTAAGACACAAAACTGTAGCTCAAAAAGATTTTTATTTGTACAACATTAAACAGGTTATCCATTGAAACTGGTTCAAACAGCATTCGATTTTACAACCAGTGGAAAGTCATTGCCCATTCTCTTGGATTGTTCTTAATATGATAATGAATAGTTTTGAGAAGTTCATCAAGCGAGAAGAAACAGCCTACCCGTCTGTAGAAACGGATTTCGAAGAATCGGATAGTGTGGCTAAGAATGGGATATTCAGTTCCGCAATCCACTTTTGTGTGCGCTCATGTTTCTTGTGTATTTCTGTTCCGCTATGATTTGTTTTAGGTCCTTCAATGCTCTCTAGTGTCATGTAGAAATTTTGTGCAATACCCTCGGTTTCTTTATTTTATATTTCAATCAAATCGATATCATATGTTTCAAAATTAGGTGTCCCAATTGCTTGTTTTTTTTAAAGCAGGCGGTGAGAAACACTGTGTTAATTGATTGAGATAATTGTATTTCTTCTAAAAAGGCTATGAGTAGTGTGAATCAGTTTGAACTGAGTCACAAGAGTCCTTCATTTTCAAAAGATGACGTGCTCATAGTTTCATAACTTGATAATTCCATTTTTTTGTCTTTAGCGAGATGTGTGAAAGGCGGTGCAACTTTGACTACCAAAAAGTAGTTACGAAACGACTGTATTGTAAGTTGATTTTTGTAATGGTGGCTAAGTTCACCATAATACTCCCCTTTCGTAATTTAGCAGTAGCTGAATTCGATATATATTACCACGAGTTGATAAAATGCGAATTGCTTGAGAGCTGTATTAAGATCATGGATGTACTTCGTGTGCTTTGTTATGCAATGGATTATTGTGACCGTGGACTGTTCTGCGTTACATTTAACAGCCGTGTTAGGAGAGGGCTGAGGGGAGAAACCGAAGAGTCCGTTATCACAGGGTTCAGACAGTTGTTGGAAGTGACTGGATCCGCATTGGTAATTCAACTATTTATCGCGGACCATCCATCGAAGTGCGTGCCGATTGTTGAAAGCGTCATTTTGTGTTTGTCAGAAGGGCCATCTAGCTTATTTTCGCCTGTTCATTTTCACGTCCGCCAATCATGAATTTAGCAATATGTGAAACTCTGCAACCACTGAGCAACTTTATAAACCAAAAAGTACTTCATGGAGTAAAGGTTAAAGTTAATTTTTGTTCTGGTGGCTAAATTAAATAATCTTAAAAATACAAAAATTATCCATTTCATAAAACAGCATTGTCTCAGTGCATAGTTTCATTTATTTTAATCGTTACTTACTGGTTCAAGTTGTAAGCATGCGTCTTTTGAAATTAAACGATTCGATTCGAATACAAAGATCTTATACATCGTGTGTATGCTTTATCATACCTTTACATTTATTCCCAGACAATTTGAAACATGAAACTATTCACTAATCTCCTGAGATCTCGACATCCGTCGCTGTCCCTGCTAGTCTATCTTGCTCCGTTCGTCCTTTTCTTGTTCCGATATTTCTTGTTCCGATGTTTCTTGTTCCGTTCAATGCAGCCTTTCCCAATCTTCTTCGACTCTCTTTACCTAAACATGTCTTTGCATCCTTTGTTTAGATTGCATTTGAGAGAATTGTATTCAATTAAATATAATTTAAGGGGACAGTAGACTTTTCTTAATCACCAAAATCGATCGGAAAATATATTTTTAAATTTTAACATTAAATTTAATTGATATTAAACTAGCAAAAAGAATTTTTCATCATTGTTGAAGGCGTTGATATATATATATAAAAGATAAAATACAGTAAGTCTACTATAAAAATGCGTTTTTCTCCTATTGAGATTTTTTGACATTCTTATGATTTTGTACTGTTCCTCCGCATCTGGTCTTTCTTGATTTTCTTGAAACATTTTTTGGGAATAATCATTTTAAAATCTGTTATTTATATCTAAGTGCTTTAGTACAATATTTTTGTTTTGCAATTGTGTGGTAGACGTACCAAATGGAACTGATTACCAACATTTGTATCGCGCATTATGTGATAACTTCCTCACGACTTTATATTTTTGAACCAAACTTTATATATAGGCATTTAAGTATAAACCAAACAGTCTATACAAATTTTATCACAATCGGATAACTTCAGAAGCTTGTTTGAAAAAATGAAATACTAACTTCCAATCCAATGCCATTCGGATTATCTCGACAGTGGTACCAACCAAAAGCAAAGGCAGTTTTAATAAAATATTCTCTACAACAAAGTATTTACGATTTTGTTCTTGATTTCCCCACACTAATATTATATGCGTTGTGTCAAAAATAAGGAAATAAACAAAGCTACCATCACCAACACAATTGGGAATTTTCACCAGTTTGATTTTGAACAAGCAAAAGTGGTTCAATCTCGGAGATCTATTCTGGAGTTCAATCATCAGAAGCCTTATCTTTTTATGTTATCAAACACATTAGTGAGTTCCCCTTGTGCAGAGATGCACAGACCGTGGCACTACGTTGTTTTGCTGGTGGCCCACCTCACCATGTGTTACAATTGTTAAATCAATGCAATGTGTCACGCATCAAATTAAATTCTTTATTAACTTTTCATCTTTCTTTCTTTGCAACAGTATAAAATTTTAATAAATATAAATAATAAATATAAATAATAAATATAAATAATAAATAGTAATAATATAAATAACAAATATAAATAAATATAAATATTAAATAGTAATAATATAAATAACAAATATAAATAAATATAAATAATAAATATAAATAAAATAAATAATATATGATGTATAACTCATGTTTTTTGGGCAACTCTCCCATAAGTCACAGTGAACCTATGTAGCCCTTGGTCTTAACAAGTCTGCATTCCTGTCCTAGTGCTTCCCTGCCTTTACACGCGATCTGATAAGGCTTAGTTCGAAATGTGAGTTGTGACAACACTATTCTGGGATAATATTTAAACTCGCGTTTTCCTCTCCTTGTTTGCTTTTGTCCTGATGATGGTGACGTTTTGCTCCACCAATCTTTTCCAAGTTTTTAATCTTTATTAGTCGTTGTTTTGAAGGTTTTGCACTCTACCGATTTAACTAAAGTTTTTTTCTGTTTATTCAATACCGTAGGGTTTGTCATCAAATAGTCATTTCAAAGTATACAACGTATTTTATATGTACTAGCGAATGCTTGAGCTCAAAAATTCTTATTTCCTCTGACACAAAAAAATATCTTTGAAAAATACAATTGATCAGAACATTTTTTAAAATTCAACAAATAGCGGTTGTATATCCTACGTTTGATCACCAACAGCGTGACCACAGTTGATAATTTGCTAAAAGCAATCGATTCAAATTGCATGGCAGAAAGGCATTGGGTACACAAGCTCATTTGAAGTTACTTACGTCTATGAAATATACTCAATATTTCGTTTGTTTATAAAAGACCTTAACAAACATTGCTTTTAACGACTTGGACTTTAATTCAAATGGAGAAAAATTGTCCTTTAAAATAAGTAAAGAACGGTTAATTATAGTTTTGCATATAAGCAAATTCATATGTAACCTGCCATTTCATTGGATGAAATGTAAAATAGACTTCCTCCTCATATTTCTTCAAATATGGCGTCATACCTTGTCAAAAATATTTCTTTTTCAAGAATTTAATTTTGGTAAAAGCAAAGTTAAGATTTTGGATTGGCATAGCGCCCGTTTCTAATGTTTTTGAAATGGCAGACCAGTTAGCATCGCTTCTTTTTTATCCATGTTCACAGTACCGACAATTGAAGCGAGTATCGGTCTATGTGCAAATATTTCGAAAAGGATATTTTAATGGAAGGTTTAGTAGATTATGTAGAAGGTTGTTGAGATGGTCTTGTGTAATAAATATTAGACATCACTTCCTACAGTTAGTTCCTAAGGAAACGCCACTAGATGGTATTGTGGGTTAGCATCTAATGTGAAATCGTGCTCTCGGGTGGAGAACAACCGTCTATATATGGAAGCACCTGCCTCCCGCTATTGTCGGACTCGAATTTGTTTTCGGGGAAAGTTACGAAATCGCTAAACCTCGCACTTGTGATTTCGTCCGTTTATTCTTTTCCTTACTCTAAGGAAACGTACATTCCTCAATTTATAAGGCTTAAGCATTGAGTCACCAAGATTGCAGTTCATTCTAATCTTCGGACTGAAAACATTCTCAGCTTCACTCTTCTTTCTATTCTGCTTGATATTCCCATAGAGGAAATATATACGAGAGTGAGCAATGGTAACCTTTTTATGTGTCCAGGATCATCTGACCAAAACTAGTATTAAAATGACCCTTAAACTACTTTCATCTGCCGGGTGGAAAGGAACATTCATCATCTGATTGGTCCACGGGACGGGTGATGCCCATCCATTGATTTATCATCTGATTGGTCAGCGGGATATAGTAGTAGACTGGCGATTTCACCACTTTAGTCGCAACTCGATAGAAATGCACATTCCCATACACTTTCATAGAATGTTATAGATATTCCTTAGACTCTAATATAGATTTTTATAGCATTTCAGCAAAATTACGTCGTTTCCAGAAGTCCCCAAATACTTTCTATGTTAACCGATGACAGAGAAAACTAAAATGCTCGTCCGTAGGGTGGTCAGGAACCTTTTGCTACACGAGATAGGGATATTATAAAAGAATGGTTATTCGTCAAAAGTACGGTGTTAAGGATTTTGAGTCCATAGTTATAGGTTTATCAGAATCATATCCGCATAGTACGCATTCCTTATCGAAAATCAACCAGAAAAAGTGTCCGTTTTTCGATTGGACATGGCATTCCGGAGATATTAGCGTTCCAAAGATTTATGATGTCAATTCCTGTCATTCGAAATTTCAGAGCTAAAAACATCTAGTAAACTATCCTTTGGGGTTACCAGTATCTGACTCAATAGAGACGATAATAAAGCTCCAAATCGATATGCAAATCCTAATGTATTCGTTAAACTATCAGTTGTATGTACACATCGAAATGCAATTTTCAGTCAAAAAACGAACAAATTTTCGGGTGGTTTTCGACAAGGAATCGCGTGATTTGATTACTATGCAGCGATTCTGACCACCCTGTATTAATGATACATAATCGAGCACAAAAACAATATTTCCATCATTTCCAAGTAATTTAATATTAACACCATAAAGTTTCAAGCCATTTTATTATTCTATTGAATTTTTTCTGATATAATGGGTTACGAGTATAAAACGTTTTTAATGCAAATACAGGCAATAGTAGTTTGACCATCGTAATTTATTCCGTTTTAGTTTTTATTCCTATAATCGCCTAAATTTCAAATTCTCTAAGAGAATTGGGGTAGCGGTATCACGCTACAAGGTCCAAGGAAATGCGAACTAATTTTGTACTATAGCTTTCAGGGCGTTTTCTAAGTTTGAAGAGTTATGAATCTTTCTATTGTGTTTATAACAAAGCTATACAAGTGGGAAAAGGAAAAGACAAAAAATATACACATATTCTGTTTGGGCAAGTTTCAACTTAGCTATTTGTAAAATAACATACGGCTCCGATTTGCTGCTTTTTTAAATATTTATTTTTCGTAAATGAGTATCCTCTAGGAATATTTGAAATCCCTATCGGGCCTGCATGCCGAGTAAGCCTATTCGGAGGACCGTATCAGGACCGTGGGCCGAAAAAATCTTTTCTGATAGCCGCATCTTGTCAGCGAACGCGAAAGACATTTTCGGAGGGCCGTATTCGACCGGCGGGCAGGGTAAACCTGTTCGGAAGGCCGTATCTGATCCAAGGAACTGATAGAAGACATTTGGAGAACCGGATAAATCTATTCGGAAGCCGAATCTCGACTGCGGGCCTGATAAAAGTATTTGGAGAGCCGCATCTGGTCTGATAAAAATATTTGGAAGATCAATTTATTCGTTACAACTGATATATCGTACCCTTGCGATCCTCTATCTGAAGCATACGGACGGGTTGTTTGAACCTCGCTACGATGAGACAGCTTTTCCTCAAATAACTGATAAATGTGAATGTTAAGTATTTAGTTCTCGGAATGCGCATTTTTATTCTATGAGCGCACCATCATCTAATTTGGTACTGAGGACAGGAATGCAGATTTGGAACGCCTGGTAAGAAGTTGAATTTGGCAGTAGCACTTTCCAAGCTTCTGTAAAAAGATATGGACACTTTGTTGAACTGATAGATTAGAACAATATCAAAATTTTATATAGCTGTTCATTTTCATCGAAGAGTCTTCAAATAGGTAATCGAGTTTACGTCGCACTGGAGGAAAGCAACAGGCTATTGGCGAAGGTACGGGATCAATCACGAAAGGGAAGTTCCTAGGACAAAACACCTCTTAATTTTGAACCACGGCAGATGATGATGTCAACACCTAAGCCAAACAGGAAAGGAAACAGTAGAAGTGTATAGGTCACCGGTACGTGGATTGACGAACACTTCTTGTCATACCTGTCAGGCCCCACTCCCTGCTGACTTTAATATTTTTCGCAACCTACACTTTGGGAACTCTATATAAAGAAACAACGAAAATGGAAGTGTATGGTTGGTTGGGATTCTTATAGGCAAGGGTCCATATTTGACCAAGCTGGACCAAATAACGTCAAGTAAATAGACATACACACGAAGTTTTACTGATACAAAAAGAGAGAAATAGACTCAGGGAGGAATCGAACCTGACAGCTGACAGGAATTCGAATCTGCCTCGTCTACAACTCACAGGTTGCAAACCCACAGAGCCACGGAGATGAAAGGGTATGTTCGTGTCGCTATTGCATACCGCTTGATAAGGTATAGCTTGAAATCATCAGGTTTTTAAGAAGCATGCGGAAATTTATTTTACAAAATGCGGTCTTTCAAAATTAGTTTACTCATTGCCTTTCACAAATAAATATTTACATTTGGAAAAACTAATTATTGTACTTTAAATTTCGATTGATGTTGTGTCATCAATTTGTACATGGGAGAAGACGAGCTAGCGTAATAGTTTTCTCTACCAACAACCTCACCATTTATTTCTCCAAGAGATTATTAAAAGCAATGGGGAAACATGAATGTTTTACTTTATGAACCATTTGTTCTGGAACGAGGGTGTGAAAACAAGCGTGAACAACATTTCGATTAAATTTAGAGCAGCGAAAGAAAAAATCTCGAGAAATCAGAAACTGAAACAAAGCATTCAAAATGAGGAAACTCAGTAGGTAAGTGTTTTTATATACCTTCCGTCTAAATGGTTGAAGTCTCACCATTTTTTTTAATTTCCAGATTACTTTATTCCGAAGTTTTTTTCTTTCCACCTGTACTTTTTTATTCCAGCAAATTAAGAGCGGTTTTGTCACTATCCATTTCCTCGTTGTGAATCAAGTGTCGAATCCAACAATGCGTGTTTGTGTTCGCCTAATTAAGCGACGTTCAGCTGAGCATGATATTCTATATTCTTCATTAGTTATCTGAGATTTCGTTTTAATTCCCTCCGTACCATTCAGCATACACAGGATATGATCTGATATCAGTGCGATGCACTCTGGGTTAAATTATAAGAACGATGGCTTTTCCATCGCGTGAAATCTGGGTTATTATACATTTCAGTTGTTTACCGTAAAGACGTAGTCCTATTTAAAAAATGCCCTCAGGGGCACATCTCCTTTAGGTGTGAACTGGACTTCACAAACCCGAGATTCTAAACAATGAATTCCTAATTGATTATACATCGGCTTACTAATGAAACACTCTTAAATCCAAATTTTCAAGATATGATGTTTTTGGGCTTTTCTAAGCTAGAATGGGGTGAGCTTTAGACTGGTGTCCACTAAGCTATTTTTTCTTTGCAAGCAGATTAGATTTCTTCTTAAGAAACACACTTAGTGAATAAGTATAGGGAGTAGAATTTTTCCCTTCGTTTTATCAACTTTTTTTTACTTGGTGTGTTTCACTTGTAAGAGGACGATATGATAGTTGATTGGTCAACATCAATTAGATGAAACATCACCAAAACGACGATAAACTACATTTCAAGTAAACCTCCGATGTGTATCATGCTAGAGCAGATACACATCGGAGTTGGGTATTAGAAATTACATTTTCGCTCTATCCGTTTGGTTTGTTTGTTTACTCTGAAAATCTCATATTCAAAACTTTTAAACAAAAATATTAAATATTTTGTAAATCGTGTAAAATACCTAATCGCATTTTATGATCAAGACAAGGTTCTTTTGATCCAAAGAGAAAAAGTACAGTTTCTTGAGCCTCTGTCGAGTTCTTCCCTCCTCACCACCCTGCTTAACTGAGTAATTGAAAACATTCAAAGCATTGAAAACATCAATGGTTAACTACTAAGATGGGTGTTTTGTGCTCATTGATTTTATATGGGAAATAAAATATCCCATGCATAATCAATGAGCACAAAACTCCCAGCTTAGTAGTTAACTTAGCTTAGATTAAAAGGTATTGGCTAATAGAAACGTGCGTTATAGGCGTGATGTCAGGATTTCCGCTTCACATACAACTTCTGCGTATGTGTTAATAATTCCTTTAGTCGGTATAGACCTACACCAGGTTCAAAAGATCATGTACAACGACCAATTCCTGATCATACAGAAGCTGTCCCAATGAGACACCAATGCATTCTAAAATATCCGAAGGAGTTTCTTTGGTTATCGAATATGGATAGATCTTAATCCTATAAGTAGTTTTGATGTGATATCTCGTCCATCAAGATCTGGTCAATTTTGCTATGACGAGATATCTCGTCATCAAGATACTGCCGATTTCTTGATGATGACGAGATAAAGATCTGGTAACTTGTTTTCATACTTGATGGACGAGATATCTCGTTCAAGGTCAGTTTTGCTAACAATGAGATATCTCGCAGAGACAACCACCAGAAGGGTTAACTCCTCTCAACTCTTGCTAACTACTGTGTTAAACAGTTATGTGTTATTGGCCTTGTTTATTCATTGTGAAAGATAGCAAGTAAGAGTTATTATTTTTGTTTAATGTGTTGTGCAGTGCAAGACATTTTATGCGAATTAATAACCACAATGTTGTCAACGTTAGGGGGGTATGAATTGGGTTTTGATCCATCGAAAATGTTTCGTGACGGATCGCATTCCAAATTTCGATCCACCGAACACGAGCGCTCATTTAAGCCCCCTATTCTCGATAAGGCATTAATTTTTAATTGCGCTCCAGCACGGATTCCAAGTGCCATTATGTGTATTGTCTTCATTCATATTTCATGGTAGGCTAGCCAAAGCATCTCCTTCCAAAGTTGAGAAACTAGTGGCCATTAGAGGCTTCTTTCTCCAACGCTCGCTCTCATTGTATTCCGAAAAAGAGGGACATGCAAAAGCCTTTAGCGAAAGGCGTGCATCCGAAAAATGACGTGCACACCAGAGGAGCGTAATATGGATTGACAGCCTTGCGTGTTCGCCCCCTCGTCATAATGGTCGACTCCGTTGTATGCATTCCCGTTTGCGGCTGATTTTTCGGCAATCCGCAAGTGGTTGGTCATTTTGGGGTTACGTGATCGCGTGACGCATTTCCGAGCTGTTGCCAGATGCGTGAGCAGATGTCGACTTCTCTACTTTGTTTGCATGTATTGTGGCAGCGGCCGAGAGTGGGGCTGTTGTGGTTTTGTTGTCGGACTTTTCGTTTCTTTTTTAAATAAGTTTTGTTCTTTTCTGTGGTCAATCCTCGGCTAAATCACATCTTGTCTGCGTGTCGATCGTTGCGAAACGTTTTTTCCCAGAAAAGGGGGTTCGTCTTACTTTATTTTTTTAACCCGACTAGTGTAAACAACAATAAAAGGTTGAGAAGGCCTGCGGGACTTGTGCGAACTAGGGTGGAGGGAGGGTTTTCGCGTGCAGGATTCGTCATTCTGCGACGAAACTAATTTGTCTCTGCATGTGAGATCGACGCAATTCATCACCGGGGCATTCGTATTCCGAACGATCATTTCGACTCACAGAAAGGGAGAAGTCGTATTTTCTTTGCTGAAAACTAATTTACGTTTCATCGTTTCTATTGATTTCTCCTGTTATCCATAATGAATCTGTTTTGTGCGCGGCGAAACGGATAAAAAGACGACCTTCGCTTTAATTGCCATTGTGTATATGTTGACTGACGTTGCTGTCGAGTGTGCCGCATTCAGGTATGAAATCGATAGAAATCGCAGCGACTCCGATGCGAAGGCAGATGAGCTTGGGGAAGTGCTTTTGTTCAAAAGTAGTTAAACTCGCTCCAGAGGGAAAAGTGCTGCCATACGCAAAATTATGTGTTGTCCCGCTCTGGCGTGTTGGCACTTGAGTCATGGTTTAGAACTAGTCTATTAGTTAAATTAGGGGAATGGTGGAACTGATAGTTGGCATCTTTAGACTTCTTTTTGGATTCTGCGATCGCCATTCGCGCTTTTGCGTATAGCAGCCTTCTCCTAATGCGCTTTCAGGTAGGGGCGGTATCCCGGTTTTGAGAGTAGTGGATTAGCAACCGGAGGGTTGCTAGTTTGAAATCTGATACAACCAAATGACCGTCATGTACGTGGGAGCTGGTACACATTAAATCGTAACCTCAAATCTCCTCGCTTTGGCTTGGTGTGGAAGTTTGGAGAGTGGAGATGACAGCTCAAGTATTGACCTCGTCGTCTGACCATGGCTCAAAATTACGTGGTGTATCGGGTCTTCCGCATTGATCCCTGACCGTCGCAAATAGCCCGTTGCGTTGCTCCATTGCGACGTTAATTCAATTACCTACCAACAACTACCTAATGCGCTTTCACACTTATTCAGATATCAACTGACCCAAGGTCGACTGTCTTCTCTCGGGACTCACGTATTATGCTCGTTAAATTAAAGGGCACGATAAATACAAGCCATGCGCTTCCTTGATTGGCCTCTTTTGTGTGGTTTCGGGCTCCGAGTCTACCTTTAGATGTCGTAAACGATAGCAGTTATGAGTTGGTGAAGAAAAGAATCACCTATGGTGATGGCTATACATGATTTTGAGTATGACACCCCTTTCCTCTTCATGGCTAACCACCTTTATATGAATGGACTTCTCCAAAGTCATACCTTCATGGAGTAACACAGTTGGTAGAGTCGGGAATTAACAACGGAGGGTTAGTTCGAAATTTGATCCAACCAAAGACCGTCGTGTAAATGGGGGCTGAGGCACCATGCCATGTCCTCATGTTGGCGTGGAAGTTTAAAAAGTGAGGTGCCAGCTCAAATGTGACCTCGTCATCTGACAGTGGTTCAAAATTACGTGGTGTTCTCCTCGGATCTTTCCCTTCGGTATTGATCCAGGGCCATCTCCAATAGTCCGTTGTCTTATTCCGACGTAAATTCAATTAACATACTTTCACATCGGGGTCGCTGTGGTTCTCTGGGTTGGTCAACTGCCCTAGCAGCAACCTACGAATTGCAGGTTCCATTCCTCCCTGGGTGTATTTCTCTCTACTGTGTCAGAAAAATTGTCCATGTTTGTATATCCATTTACTTGATTTGGTGCAGTTTGGTCAGATACGGCCCTTGTGGCATACACCGTTGCCACACTACTACCGGACCATCGTAGATAATGATCCATGGCGACCACCATCCATGATTTTCACCAACTCGTAATCACTGCTATAAGAACTGGTACCAAAAGATAAACTCGAGCCAAAAGCTACATTAACGACGCCAATTGTGTTAAAATTCACAAGAATTGTATAGGTTAAAGAATTGATTTAGAAAAGTTAGAAAAATCAGTTTGTTCGCAGTCAAATTGTTAATTTTACTTCGTGTGGCTTTTTCCCTAATTTCAAAGGACTAGCTTTAGAAAAAATTCAAGTGAAGAAAAATACTCCGATCACACTTTGAAATTTCATAAGTATGTTGTGTGTATTAAAAAATTAATTATTTAATAAAACAATTTCAAAATTTTGAGTAAATTTTAGTGCGTAATAAACCCGGAATTGTACGACACGACTGTTTTATTTACTCATATGATTAGATTCTTCAATACGAAAGTATACTTTGGCCTTAGTCCTAGTAATTTCTTAGTCCAAAATAGTCCTAACAATATATCATAGATCGCTCACTAATCATACCACGCGATTCCTTATCGATAATCAACCAAAGAAATGTCCTTTTTGATTAGCCATCCTGATATATTTCGCGGGGAAATTTTACTGACGTCACTTCTGGTTATTCAAACTTTCAGTTCTAGAAATACCAAACTATTCTTTTGAGATTATCGGTACTGAAAGATATGCCCATTTTAATGTGTGCTTTAAACTATCAGTAGTAGGTATGTATCTCTGGCTACACAGGCATGTAGTTGAATTTACGTCGCTCTGGAGCAACACGACGGGTTATTGGTGGTAGTCCGGGATCAATCCCGAAGGGAAAAATCCGTGGAAACTTCGTAATTTTGAACCACGATCAAATGACGAGGTCAATACCTGAGCTGGTACCCCACTCTCCAAACTTCCTCACCACACCAATGTGAGAACATCTGACCACGACAAATTAACGTGCTTCAGCCCCCACATATACGCCGGTCTTTGATTGGATCTAGTTTCGAACTCGCAACCCTCCGGTTGCTAATTCGTAACTCAACCAACTGGGTTACTACGGCAAGGAATACATCTCTGGAATGCCACATCCAATCAATGAAAGGACAACACTTTTTCGGGTTGGTGACACGGAATAAAAGCGTTGTGTGAAGTGCGGTCTATTCTGATTACCCTGTTTACTTCCGAAATACAATTTATTGAAAATTTTTCCAACAAACAATTACATTAATACCTCGTTTTTAATATTTGTATTCTGAGTTTGACCCAATTTCTTGTAAGAACATACTCGTTATTTCTAAATCTAGGTGTATCTCAGTTATAAGGTATTGAATTTCAACAACAAATATTCAGTCTTCTAAGTTTATGAATATTTGCTGTTATTCCAATAGCATTTTAAAAAATAGATATAGCATATTAACAGTTAGCAACTGTTATCAAAATTATTAACAGTTATTGATAATCTTTAAAAACTTTTAAAACAGATCAACAAAATAACAAAAATCAATAGTACTATGAAAAGTTGAAATTACTCACAATTAAGCAAAAACAAACTGTTTAAAGTAACCGCTAGTGTCAATTTTTAACAATTTATATCAATTAAATTTATTCATCTACTGTTTGTGTTAGTTACTAATTATTTACAAAGCTGTTACAAATAACTTATAACTGATAAGACAACGTAAAATAGCAGTTTGGACTATATCTTTAATTTTTATACTTTTCTAACCGGTTAGCCTAAATTCGTTAAATATATATATAAATTATATTTTTCTAACCGTTTTAAGCGCTTTTTCTAATATATTTACATAAGCTCTTCTCTAACCTATTCTTATGCTATTGAATCTTCTAACTTGTCCATTGTAGTATCTTTGATAACTTGTTTTTTTCATAAATATGTACTATAAACTTTTCTATATTCATGATGACGATTCTTTGAAATTTTCGTATATCAAATACATACAATCATCCTGTTAACTGAGTTAATTTCAATCAATTAACGTTAAAATACTCAATCGTAATACTTGTTTAAAACAAAATAAAAAACGAAATCTTCCCTTTTGATGTGTCTAAGTTTTTGGCGGTTTAAACAACGAGAATAAAATTCTTTGAATTTGCATATTCGCTTCGATGAAAGGGGGAAAGTAAACAGCTATAACAATCGAGACAACGAAATAAAATGACAGCGCCTTTGAACATTGTTACTCTGCCGTTGATTAGGACTGAAACACCCGCCGAATAACAAATGAAGAGAAAACATTTCCAAATTGAAATATGTATTACAATCGATAATCGCATAACTTGTAATAGATTCTTTAATCCTAATAAAAAATCTTGTAACAGAATTGTTTTCGAATTTTGATTTCACCGAGTGTTTTTGTGGCATGAAGATAAATCATTCAATTGCATGTTTCGATGCATTTTGCTTCAGATGTACATTCTTATTGATTTCTGTAAAGCAAGCAACAGTAAATATAAACTTATCATAAGGAAAACTGTTACTTTACAATAACAGTCATACATTTATAGCTAATTCCCTATAACTATTATTAACTGCTAATATTAACAGCTTCTTTAGCAGTTAATAAATGTCACTTACAGTTAGTGAATAAATGTAAGTTTTTATTAACTGCTTAAAGGAAATTTGAAATTTCAACAGTATACTTTCTTTAGTTATTAGTGATATCAACTTTTATTCTTCTCAAATTTGTAATACTTTTAAAATGTATATGAATTTTTATAAATTTGGTTATTTTAAAAGCTACTTTTAACATTTATCGATAACTGTTAACATTTTCTATAACATTTGTTTATTGTGAAGTGACAATCAAGAGTTGTTTCTTGACGTTTTCTTTTTACTGTTTCTGTTTGTTCTTTTTTGTATTTTGTATCTGTTGTGCTCTTTTGTAATTCGTCTCTGTTGTTTATTGAGTAATTGTTTTTATTGAGTGTTTTCTTGTCCATATTTTCTGCGTATGCCTGTCCATTAAAATAACGATTTAAAAAAATTTTGCTAACCATTTAACATGTTAGGTAAAAAGCATTATTTTAACTACCAGAATAACAGACCATCTGTACAATTCAATGCCTTAAAACCTCTTAATAGTAACTTTGAATAGTATTTCCACCATTCGCTTATGTTATAAAAGAGTGACTCAAAATATACCTAAATATTATGTTCCTTTCGTGACGAAAAATTCACAACTGTGATATTTAGAAAAATAACAGAAAACTTTTTTGAAGGCAGTGTTTAATACTTTTAAATATTTGGTGGTACTGTTAAAAGTAGTAAAATATTAAAAGCTTCAAAAAATGGCTAATAAAGAAAATAAAAAAATAGTCTAGTTATTTCGTTAGAGCAAAATACCCACCATCAAGACCAAAGTAAACAAGAGAAAAACTAGTTTTAATGTTGTCTTTGAATAGTGTTGCCACCATTTACTTTCTTTTAATTAAACCCTTCCAGGCCATTATTATAATTTAATGGAGTGTGAGAGGGCAAATATATAGATGGGCTTCTCTTACGTAAAACTCGAAAGCAGATCTCGGAGATCGGACTACTTTCGCGTGTTTAAATAAAATAGAGCTCGTATTCCAGATTCCTTGCCCAGAGCTGTAGGACTCACTTGCAACTTCTTACCGGACATGACTACCTACAAAGACACTTACACATTCGTATTGAAGAATCGAGATCAGCTATCTGTTTCCTTCACGAACTGGACAAAATGAATGGAGACCACCTCAAGGACTGTCCTCAAATTCCTGACAATAGAATTGCAAATTTTAATACTATTGATAGTGTTTTGAAGTGTTCACTTCAGAACTCTATTGGGCTGCTGGTCGATTGACCGATAGGCCGGAGACGAGCGTAGGATAAAAAAACGTGTTTAAGATCAAACTGATGAGGAAATTTCCGAACCTT
Organism: Meta bourneti; assembly: GCA_933210815.1. NCBI lineage: Eukaryota > Metazoa > Arthropoda > Arachnida > Araneae > Tetragnathidae > Meta > Meta bourneti. The sequence goes on from OW119928.1 coordinate 47,312,231, forward strand.
TTGAGCTATGTCGGGTTTATTAATTTTATCTTTTATGACACATCGTCAAGTGGTCTAATTTCAATGCCCATTCGGCCATGGCCAATATTATAAAATTCTTCATGGCCAGGACATAAGCAATCATTTGATTACGATTTTATGCGGCATTTTTATGCACTATTTTGAAACTAGTTTTTTTTAACATATTCAAAATACTAACTCCGATATGTTGACGACACTTAATTTATGGCACAAACAATCCGAAGGTATCCCAGACCTTCTAACTTTGGTCAATTCCTTTAACTGGCATATTCAGTTCACCTTTGTGAAACGGAAGATAACCAAACTTACCATTTTTGTAACAAAAACTTACCCTTTCTCCTAGTGGTTTTGATCACTAAGAAAGCTGATAATTCATCCATACGCATTTTTCGAGAGTTTTACTGCGTCTACTCACCAGCATTTCTAAATCATGCCATCCACTAAATTGTGAATCCCGTAGCTTTTCTTCATGGGGGTCGCAAAAGATGGACATCGTTCTGATTGCCGCTTGATGTTATACGTTCCGTAATATAAAAGCAAGAAAAAAATCTTTTGGCTTAGGAATATTTCTAAAAATATGTGTTTGATTATGGAAACTAATGTCGTCGATTGAGAGAATTCGGATAATCGAGGTGGATAATGGCTGAGACGTCAGTCTTGAAAAGTTTAAACTGCCTTTGATGACAGTGGTATACGAGATTCATTTCATAAATAATGCACACAAATTTTTTGTTTACTTGCATGTTTATTTTTTATACTCTCTATTTACAATCCTTCAATATAGTCTCTGTTTCGCAATGACCGAGTCCCAACGTCTGGAAAGCTTTACTATTCCATCTAATACACCATCTCTGTTCATCTGGCGAATGGCTCGGGTAAAGGCGGCAGAAAGCTCTTTCAGAGAAGAAAAACGACGTCCACGCATAGGTTTTTCAACTTTGGGAATAAGTCAAAGTCTGGTGGACTCATGTCCGGACTGTAGGGTGCATGAGGTAACACTTCCCAACAGTATTCGCGCAGCTTTTCATTTACGACATTGACGATGTGCGGACGAGCTTTGCCATTGAGAATGGGTGGCCCAGCCTCGAGCAACTGAGGTCGGGTTTTGTGCATTTTTCTGATCATTTTTTGAATGAATTCACGAAAATACGCTGCTGTGACACTTTGTCCACATGGAACTCTGTCATGATGATTCCGTAGTGATGGTAAGCAAAGATCATCATTTGTTTCGCCTTTGATTGAGCTCGTCGAAATTTTTTTGGTCGTGGGGAACTTTGACCTCTCCATTCGTTGGACTGTGATTTCAACTCCGGCTCAAAGTCTCTAACCCCCGTTTCATCAATAGTGACAATTCGATACAAGAATGCTTGACCTTCAACGTCAAATCTTTCGATTTTAACAAGAGACCAACATTTTTACTCCATTTAGCAGCCCTTTCTGTTCTGTCTTAAGAAATTAACGTGTCCTTATTTAATGTCAATAAAAACTTATGCAAATAATTCGACTTTGATTTAATTAAATGCAATTAATTTAAATATTTAATTTTGTTAAAATACAATTTACTTAAATCCAGTTTTTATATAAAGAGTTGGGTTGGGTGGGGTAGTTGAATTTTCGTCGCGCTGGAGCAACACAACGGGCTATTGGCGACGGTCCGGGATCAATCCTAAAGGGAACGATTCTAGGACAAAACTACGTAATTTTGAACCACGGTCTGATGATGGGGCAATACCTGAGCTGGCACTCCACTCTCCAAACTTCCACACCACACCAACGTGAGGATATTTTAGGCCACGACAGATTTAACGTGCACTAGCCTCTTTGTACACGACGGTATTTGGTTGGATTCGAACTCGCCACATTCCGGTTGCTAGTCCGTTACTCTTCCAATCGGGCTACCCCATACTACGTCGGAACGGTCGAATATATTTTCATGAAATTTTGCATACTGTAAGTACTTACATTCATTTAGTGACTAAACTTGGTTTGTATGTCTGTCCGTTTTCCCGTTCTAAGTCTGATTTTGTGTTTATGTGTTTGTACATGTATGACAAATTTTATTCCATCTATTTGAATACAATATTCTTTATTTTATACATCATATTTTAGTTTAGTGAATACATTATTTAAATTTTCTTTGTTTAGATAAGGTGTATGCTCAAACATCTGAGTAGTATACTTAAATCAAACAGAATTCGGTAGTTTGGGAGAATCTAGAATGTATATTGAGTATTGTGATTACTTGGATCAGAGGTTCTCAAACTTTTTCAGTCACGGAGCACCTTTGAAATTGAAATTCAACGCGGAGCACTAAATTTTATCTCGCAGCTATATACTGTATTTAGTAAATAGAACGACAAAATAGCATTGACGATACAAGGTAGTTTCGTCATTTAAGATTGCAGGACATTAGATTTCCCCTTTTAATTTTTTTCTGCACTAATTTCCCATTGTAGACGGAAAACACACACATGAAAAAAAACATTTGAAAATAAATTCAGGGCAAATATTGCAGATCCACAATTTGTTATTTCATAATTTGGCATTGTTATATTTGTTACAAATTTTTACTTGGTTTCGTGAAACAGAAATTTAATGAGAAGGATGAGGCTGTTTTGATTTGCACAATAAGATTTATATCTGACTGAATTTCGGATAGTTGCAACTGAATATCTTGCTCTGCATTGAGACGTGATCTGTATTTTTGTTTTAGTAGCGGCGTATGCGGAGAATCCTGTTTCGCATAAGTGGTTGCGAAGGGCAGGAGAATAAGTTTCGCTTTATCTGATAGGATTTTAAATTCATCTTTTAGCGTACACCAAAAATTTAAGATTGATTTCTCAGTTTCAAACTTTGATCTTATCGTTGTATCTGATGTCAAATCAAGCAAGCATTCATATTCCTGTGATGTCAGAGAGGATGGTTTTTTTGGATATAGAGTATGGTGTTACAACCCAAACGTTTTCTTTTATGTTTCCATGCAATCCTTTTGGAAAATAAGAGTTCAAAGTATCAATCAAACGCAGGAGATGAACTTCAAACTCTTTTAAGATATCTGCAGGAATGTCTGATTTGAGTTCTTCAAATCCTTTTGTTAGTGGAAAACAATCCAGGCTTCCGTTTTTGATTGACTCTACCCAATGCTTCAGTTTCTTTTGAAATCCTTCCACTTTATCAGTAGCATCAAAAACAGTTACTGCTTTTCCTTGAAGTGAGAGACATAAATCATTAAGTTTTGTAAAAATATTCTGCCAAATATGCCAATTTCATTAGCCAACGATCATCACACAACTTCTCTCCCAAAGCAAAATCATTGTCACTTATGAAGATTCTGACTTCATTCCTTAGTTCAAAGAGACGCACTAAACTTTTACCACGGGAGAGCCACCTTATTTCTGTGTGAAGTATTGAATGCCGACTCCCTTTTTATGTAGTCAATGTTTCACCTGATCGGTGATAAATGATTTATACTCGATTTTTTTTCTTACACACCGACAGCCCAAAAGGTCATAATATTCAAATATTTTTGTCCCATTTTTTTCGTAAAAGATATTTTTAATTTTAAACTTTAAAATATGTTTAATAAAAATATTTTTAATTTTAAACATGTCCTACCTTCTCGCGGAGCACTGGGAATTGTTTTGCGGAGCACAGTTTGAGAAACGCTGACTTGGATTGTTTTACCAGTAATGCCGAAAAAGAAAATTTTTTTCCCAAAATTACTTTTTTAAGGAATTTTGACTGATACTTCCTTTATTTTGAGTCTTATGTTTTTCTTTACGAAATATAAACGATTTTCGAATGTTTGGGACAGACGATATTTTTCAACGAACGGAAACGAAACAGAAATTCGTGTTGGTTGATCACGTGCTGTATATGTCCTGTTTTTTGCTTGGAATTAATTTCGCATTTCTAAATTTTGTCCACTTTTTAGTATTAAGTTGTGGCAACTGTGCGAGATCCCGAGATAAAAAACATCTAATATCTTCAGAATAACTTTTTTCCCGATGACTTTCCTAGTCCTAGTTATGGACTTTCCTTTCCTAGTCCAAAGTCCTAGTTATATATATATATATATATATATATATATATAACTATGTTAACTATACTTATATATATATATATAAGTATATATATACATATATACTTATATATATATAAGTATATATGTATATGTATATATATAGTTATATAGTTGCTTAAATATAGCTTAATATATGCTATATATATATATGTTTAAAGTTTATTGAAAACAATGATTTTCTTTTTAAAAAATGCTACCAAACCAATTTACCATTTTTTTAAATGGTAATAGTTACCTTTGTTGTTACCTTTTAATCTGTACTGATGTTATTAATTTTAAAGCAAGTTTTTATTGACGTGCCTCAAAATGGAATTTTCAAGAAAAAATATAATCGCTTTAAAAAACTTATTGATGAATATCTTAACAAATTAATTTTTCATCATTTTCTTAACGATGGCAAAATTCGAAAATGTGCATGCCTGGTGCAAGAGTGCCACAGTTCCAAAAATATTGTATATAAATTATGAGTGCGATAATATTCACCGTAGATTCGTCTTTTTTATGAATTGAGTTGAGCAATTTTTCAGGAAAAGAACTTAAGAAAGGGAATTCCTAATTCTCCCACAAAATCATCTTTTGTAGTAGTTACCTTAGTATCCACCTTTCGTCAGTTTGTAGCTTTAACAGGGGTGCGATGTATGTGAAATATAATGCATGGATAGATATGTATGTATAGGATTTGTGTCCGAAGTAAGTTGTAGAAATTACAGATGGCGAAAAGGAGTTAAAATATTATTTTATTCTACGAAAGACGAAAGTGATTATACATTCTGATCCTTTTTCTTCAATCTATAGTTAACCAATTGAACCCAAGTAAGGTCCGGTAATTTTGCTAGTTATTAATATTTTTATAGTAATATTATTTTCGTAAACCAAGCAAAATTTATTTTTGGTGTGCCACAGAATTTTAGTAATGAGTTTATATGTGCCAAAAGGATGAAACTCTCTAGTTTTATAGACCAACTAGCTGAATTACCCGGCGTTGCTCGGGTTGAAATGGTTAAATGTTGCTTGAAAATTGAATTAGAATAAGCACTTTTCTTTCACAGAAAAATGCTATCATTTATGTTGTACGGAAAATACGTTTTAACTTTTTAATAGCTTCTACAATATACTTCGGACGCAAATACATACATTTAATTCCTGCATATAATAATATTGCAATATGTAAAAGATTAAGACATAAAGACAAACAGAAACGAAATTCCGACGAAAAAATGCAAAATTCTAAAAAACGAAAGATGCGCAAAGTGCAGTTTCAACTACTGTTTAAATACTCTCGCAATCAAGTCGTGGCGCTCACTGGGTAATTGATTGGTAAGTACCTCCTTGATCTCCGTCCAAATCGGATTGCAGGTGAAGGTGATAAATAAGACTGGTCTCCCGTACGTCCTCACGTACGTCGTAGCATCTTGCGTGTATTCGTGCATGTGTCTGGGACTGCCTGTAAATGTAGCTGGTAGTACGACTAAGGCACCGAGGTTTTCAACGTTCCGTCATTTGCCACAGCATCTCTCAGGTGAATATATCAACTTTCAGTTTACGTTGATTTAGACGAATGTAAAGGAGACGCTCACTCTCGACTTTAGCGTACATATCGACGATGAACTGATGAAACAATTGCCTGCAGTTCAATACGTGGTTCTGCTCAGTATCTCGAACCATTAATCTGTACGCATTGAAATCCTTCGCTGAAACTTTCTTGCTGGTTGTTTCACCTGTTCTTAGGTTGATCTGCCTCAGATTAAAATGATATCCATCTTCACCATGGGGGAATATCACTGGGTACTGCAGAGCATCATAAGATCGATGTGTTTCCGAAACACGCTGCAATGATTCACCTCGTCGTTGAATAACGATATCCCGTTGATGAAACTCATCTCCTGATATAACCACCGCGACTTCATCTGCTTGAGGAGAGTTGAAAGCGCCGCTCGTGTTCGCCTGCTGGTCTTCGGTCTGCTCTTATGACTACTTTATATTCATCTGTTGGCATACGTTCCAATGCTGTTTCAAAGGTTTTAATAAGATTATTGTGCTCATGAAACATCCTCTGTAAGTTTAACACAATCTGACGTCTTGTTCCCGAGATGTTGGCGCACTTCTGATCAGTTTCCATTTGTTCGTTTTGAATAAAATATAGTTATAGAAATTTTGGTGGTTGATCTGGCAGCGGAAGCAATGATCCCGCTCTATGGTAAATATGCCCTTGCACCTAGAATGTCGACGGAAATACGGGCTGTCCAACAACTCATGAGGCGCCGAATGATGTCATTTGGAAACATGAGTTGTATTTTCTGATGTTACTAAGAAAATGCTTCGACTCTGACGTATCTCCTGATGTGTAAGTCAAAAGTTCTTGTGGTGGTGGTTCCAGTTGGCAGAGTTTAACTTTTCCATTTTTACAGCAAATACCAGTAGACTCTGATTTAAACTTTTTGGCTTGACAGTAACTACAAACCATTTCCATTTTCCTGATGGTAACACTTGCATGCAGCGAGTAGTCTTTATGTGAATTGTAGTGGAATTCTTCCAATGCTAAGCTAAAATGGTGCGCAGTCCGTGATCGTTTGGCTCTATCTCTCTTATCCTGTAGTCGGGCCTCACGTTGCTTTGCCGTCTCTGTTGCTCTAGATGTAGTAGCACTATCCCTCTTATCCTGAAGTCGGGACTCACGCTGCTGTGCCTTCTCTGTTGCTCTTGATGTAGTAGCTCTCTTTCATATCCTGTAGTCGGGCCTCACGCTGCTGTGCCGTCTCTGTTGCTCTAGATGTTGTAGCTCTCTCGCAATCGCAAGTCTTCTATTCCTCTCCTCGGAAGTTTCTTGTCTACGCTCATCTTTCATCATCTTAGCCGTTAACTGCACTTGGCCGATCGCCTTCCCCTTCCTTGGAGGCATTGCTACAGCAAAGAAATCCGTCAATGAATACAAAGAAATGCTATTTCATAAAATAAGCAAAAGGCACACTCTCACTGAGCAATGAAATCGATTACAGAATACAATAAAAATAAAAAGCTAATATAAACTGAATGGTAAGACAAATTTAAAATTGCGAAGTACTTACATCAGTTTAGGAATATCAAATTTTTAACACAAATAAAAAATATTAATGCCTTACTTAAAAGCTGTCAATCAAAATACTCAAACACAGAATTCTAAATCATACTAAAAAATAAACTTTTATTCTGGTTTAAAAAAAGCATTAATTCTGATCCCCCATTAAACTTATTTAAAAAATTAAGCAAAAGGCATACTCTCAATGAGCAATGAAATCTATTGTAGAATATAATACAAAGCTAAAATTAACGAAAAAACGAATTTAAAATTATGTAGTACTTACATCAGTTTAGAAATATAAATCCAAAATGTACACTATCACTGTCGAATAAAGTAGGAAACACTTATACAATCAACTAAAAGCGAAATAAAACTGCCAGATTCACTGAAAGATGATAAACTGGAAGACTTACCGAGCTAGCTTCCTCTAAATACGACCAGCTAAGAATCGAGTGAGTACTGGAATGTTCTCCACCATGAGTCCAAGGAAGTTTCCGTTTCCCCAACTTTCTAGAAAGTTCTACAAAGTTTTATAAAAAAAGTAAACATTAATTCTGGTGCTGCCAGATACCGAGTAGTAAAATTACGCTTTTATGATCAATGAGTTTTTCGTTTGTGCTTTTCGGAATAACGGTGCTTGGGTTAGAAATAAATGTAACCGGTGTAGACAAATTAAACTGAATAGATAAAATTTTTTCAAAAAGCAGAAGGTCGATTTTACAGAATTTTTCAGAAAGAAAATCACTGCTTTCAACGGAGGATTCACATGTATCTATTCCGGACATTTTAAAATAAGTTACACGCCTTACCTAAAAAGCCTCGTGAAACAGAATTCTACAAATCATTACGTATTCAATAAATTATTTAAGGAAAGTTGGTCGAAATATACACCAACTTTCCTTGAAAATAATCCTTGAACTCCTGAAAACCTTTCCTTGAATTTCCTTGCAAACATAAATATTTTAAAATATTCTTTCCTCCTTCATCAATAAAATATCTATAATTTATTTACATCATGGGAAGAACTAAAAAGTCAGTTCAAACATAAATACTGTAATTTAATTTGTTTCGGAAAAAATTGTTTTTCGATCAACAGTGGTAAAGCAACCATCGCTGCCTAAAGCAATTAATCTATGCTCAATGTTATTTCTATGGCGATTTCGAATAGTTTTTAGCCCCCCAGGGCCAATAGAACGGGGGTTAAGAGTTAGCCTATGCTGACCGCAGTGTTCTAAAGTATAAGTGTACCAAATTTGGTGTGGATTGGTCAAACGGTGTAGATTTGTATAGAAAATATACACACATACACACACACACATATACACACATCCTATTTTATATATATAGATAGATGTATGCGTGTGTTGAGGGATAAAAGCAATACTATATTGCACGGAAATCTCGTGACGCTCAGAAGGTTAAGAAAAAGGCTGTTATAACACATTTTTCCTTTGAAAGCAAGCGAAATGTACCAGAAACTCGTTCAGACAAAATAATTATTACAAACTACCAACATTATTTTTGCATTTTCATCAATGTTGTAATATATCCGATAAAACAAATATGAATTGTTTATTCTTTTGCCTGCATTCGGATCCAAGTATTCGCGTTTCTCTTATCGCTCTGATATAATCCGATCACGTTATTCACGCACAAACATCATCAAATCAGTCGCAAGCACTCACAAGTTTTGATTGGTTGCTATTGATATGGAAATTCCTGAATCAATTGCATTTACGATTCCACATTCTATGTATTTTACCCGAAAAAGTGACATCCATTGTTACTTACGTCTCTTTTGAAATTCCATTCCAAGTTTCCAAACTAATTTATTTTACCTTGTAGCAACAGTTGAGCAGTTGAGCCGTTGAATAAAACAATGTATTTAATCTTCTCGAAGCATATTATTGTGTTAGTGTCAACAACGTCTGTAAAGACCAATGAAATTCCAGTTGTTTATTGGCTGTGATTGTGTTTCGGTGGTAAATTAAAATGATTGTGTGTGCATGATACACAATATAATTATATGGGGAGTGATATACAAAATATGTAATTATGAGAATTCCAAATCCAATATTCCAATTGATAAACTTTCATGGAATACATCTCCATTCTTCCTAATGCCTTTTGTATCTTTAATTTTCTGTTTCTTGAGGCCCTTTTTCTCTCTTTATAAAATTTTCTGTCACAACACTGAATCCGCTGATTGTACATTTATTTAACATGTTCATCCTTAAAAGGTTTTAAAAATATTTTTATCATGACTTAGTGTATCTTATTAGATTTGCTGGATGTCAGCCAGTTTTAATTTGGTATTCTTGTAAAGTGAACTGGCAAAATGCTAGCATTCATTTTGTTCTCTTCGTAGTAGTGATGTGTTTTTACGTATCAAGTCATAGACTGATATAGAGAATAAACAATTTATCTTTAAAAAATAATTATACCTAACTGTTTCTAAAATGCTTAAAAATTACTTATCTATAACTAATTAATTTATTAATATACTTATTTTAGGGTATCGAGTTTAAAGTCTGTTAATAAGCTGTGAAAATTACTATAGATGAATCGAAACAAAATCAGTCTTGTATAAAATGTGCTTTTACTATGATTCTACTAAACCTGATCCTCGGTTCACAGGCTCTGGTTCGACTCCATTCAAGGCATGGATATTTGTAGGGGTTCGGAATCCCCTTTAAAAAGTTGGTCCGAATCTAATTACCCCCCGTAAAACAAAAAGTGACCGTAGAACGACAAGCCAAACTAAACGTACTATGACAAAAGTATGTTTATTCTTACCTAAGTTTGCAGTAGATTTCTTCTCGTATTGATATTAGAGAGAACGACATAGTGGACAAGTTGGCCAAGGTGAACTCATTGAACACTTTGAGGTGTCATAATAATCTAACGTCCCAGAAAATTTCCACTAGAACTACGACTGGAAGACTCCTGTTCACGATTGGCGACCGCGATATTTTACAGGTTTGCCATAAATTTTATAGGAAACAATCAAGGTTTTGTTAGGACTGCGCTGTGGCTACACTAAAAGTATTAAAAATCGCACTGACCAAAATCATTTTCCGAAGGCTGTCCTAAGTGTATGAGTGTACATGTACGGGTTTCTCTTGATCACTTGCTTTCTTTCACTGGTCTGGATCCTCTCGATCTTTTAACCCTCCTGGTTGTTGTTTCGACGTGGTATCTAGTCATTAGCAAAACAAACCCGTTCTAGATGGATGAGATATTTCGTCATCAGGAGAAAACTGATCAGATCTTGGTGGATGGGATATCTCGTCGAAACCACTTGGAGGGTTAAGGAATCCAGTAAATGAACCAAATCTAATAAAACAATCCTCTTCAAAAACATTCAATACATTTACTGGATTCCTTAAAAGATCGAGAGGGTTCAGACTAGTGTAAGAAAGCAAGGGATCAAGAAAAGCCTGTGCATGTAAACTCATGCACCTAGGGCAGACTTAAAAAAATACAATCTTATATTATTAATACCTGTATTTAAATTTTTACAAGCTCTGCGCAGCCCTAACCGAAACAAATCTCAGAGGATGTTACTGTCAGTCGATGGACCTTTTGGTTACATGAGAGCCTCCCTAGCTTTTTGTATTTTATTACTGTGTATTTTTAAGATGCACCCTTTCATGTATTTCATTATTCAATTCTAGTTTTTAGTGTGTACTTTGGTTGAAGTATTTGTGTCTGTAATGGCCTGTTGCGTTGGAAATAACATAATAAAACTTTTACGAATTAAGCACAAAGAATAGCAGCAAGAAGTAAAAGAGCATGCAATTAAAAAGGTGCTTGTAGGGTGGGAGAGATAAGAAGTGAATGCCCCTACTTATGAGTAAACTAGTACCTCCTCTTTCACTAAGTTCGGAAGATCGCTAATATTTGCCGCTCTAAGAAGGGGGTTGCTATCTGTAAAACTTTTAAAAGCCCTTGTATATACCATTTATTTTCCAATTTATAGTCCATATGTTTTGCAAGACATATTCCAAGGGGAAAAATTGAATAAATCTTCACCAACAAGGAGGGGCACGAACTTGCGGTCACCAAACTGAAAAAAAATTTGAGAAACACAAGTGCAAAGGGACAGGACGCAATGCTCAGCCGTTTTCGAGAAATATCGATTTCAAAAATACATGGTTGCAGGATGAAAAAAGCGAAATGTTGAATTAAATTAGCTGTTTCTTCCTCGAATAAACATTTTCGGTGAAGCTGCATTTTCGGTGAATAAAAAAATTGTTTAAAAATTTAATGGAAGTGTGAATCGAGCACAGGACGGCAGAGTGCCTATCGGAGGGTTAGTTAAAGACGTTCTGTAGCAACATAACGGGCTTTCGGCGATGGTCCGAGATCAATACGGAAGGAAAAGATCCGAGAACAATACCTCCTAATTTTGAACCACGGTCAGATGACGAAGTTAATACCTGAGCTGACACCCCACTCTCCAAACGTCCACACCATGCCAACGTAAGTACATTTGAGACCACGACAGATTTAACGTGCATCACCCCCCCCCCCCGCATTCACGATAGTCTTTGGTTGGACCAAATTTCGAACTCGCAACCTTCCGGTTGCTAACCGTTACTCTTCCAATTGGCTACCGCGTCACGCGTGGCAATCGGACACGTAGCCGCCGAGCTACCCTGCCTATTAGAAACTCGTGTAATCAAAACTAAATATAAGCAACTATATTTTTAAAATCGATATTTTCACGACAAAGATCCCTTTCTTTTGCACTTGTATTCCTCTAGTGAAGTACTATCCTACATTACACAAATGTTTCAGTTGGGCGATCCGCCAAGTTCGCGTCCTTGCAAGACTGAAAAAATAAATTCAGATCTAATTGCCTTCTGTAGGTGCGAGTTTGGGTAGTTATTTAATTCATGTGTGGTGCTATCACCACCAGTATCATGGTAACTGTTGACACGGATGCAAACGAAAGATACCACACAATGCTCGATTCATTCCTTATTCCAATCTATAAATTGTAAATTGCAGCTCCACAAGTTGTCTTGTTCGCTTTTTTTCGATCAAATTTCAACAGTTGATGAGTTACCCCATGAGACTCTCCCTTTCCCTCAACATAACAACGCTCAGACCCATGAATAATTTAACCGAATTGGTAACTCGGATTTCATGTTCCGCCGCTGCATATAATAACGATTTAAAAAAAAACAGCGACTGTACTGCATCCTAACCGTTCCTCCCCCATTTCTGTTTTTATGAATTATGCAGTTCTCTTTTATTGAGTGAATGTAACTTAAAACCTATTCGTGTTGTGTGTTGCTGAGTTCGTGATTTCCGTTTTTCGTTCCAGGCCGTGGTGACCTTGGCGTTATAGATGGTGAACCGTTTGATTTCAGCCAACTGGAAGAGTACATCAACGATGACAATGAGAATAACATGTAAGATCTTGTAAAATTACTCACTATCAATCATTAATATTTGTTGGACACGCTTTGTGCCATTTGGGTTGAACTTTTAATGTGTGACGAATATATTTATGTGAAGAAATAGCAACTCATTGTAATTTCACACAACTATGGTTCAAAATCACACCATGTTTCGTATATTTTATTATTCTATATGTAGTTTATGTATTTAATTTTATGGACAAACTTTTGACCATAGTTGTGTATGAAGTACACAAGGTTTTTGAAAAAAACGTTTAAATGTTATATCATCCCTTATAAACTTGTAAAGTAAATTACTTCCAAAATATATATAAACATCATATGAAGAATTTTCGTATGTTTCTACGATAATCAAAAAGAATATTTTTTAAAAGAGCAAAAATCTTTCTAATTACCCTGTATAGTCCCCATCCGACTAGAGTCAGATTGAGATTAATTTCATGAAACATTCGTTGTTTGAGTGAAATTTCCATAACAAAGAGATGGACGTTAAGGAATGAATAAATTATTTCTCAATTTTATTTTCAAGCTTTTAGAATATTATTTATCTATAAATCCAGTGTGCTTGCTATTAAACATTTTTAGTGCCTGTTCAACTAAGACAAAGTTGTTTCAAAAGTGTGTTTCTATAACTAGTAAAAATATTTTTTAATTTTTAAATTCTTTTCAAGCTGGGTGATATCGCACTCCTGCTGCAATATCATCAAGACTTAAAAAATGAATTTCTAGTTTGTGTGTAGAGAGATAGTAAATATATGCCTCTACGTGCTGCAAAACTGCCACAACTTTAGACTCCAGTAGAGGCATGCAGAAGCACATGTATTTACAATCTCTTTACACACAAAACTAGAAGTTCGTTATTTTAGTAAGCAGTATTGCAGCCGGAATGCGATATTATCAATCAAAACTGATCTCAAACAGATATTTGACGAGTCTCAAATCTTTTTTCATCAAATCAAAAAAGAATTTTGAAGATAATTTGATTTGAGAGACGAGGGGCAAGCAAGCAGTTTGGTTACATTTTGAGTCACATTGTTTCTGCTAACTAAAGTTCTACGGATCAATTTTTATTTCCTAAACTGCACCCAGACAATTGTAGTGAATTTGCCAATACAAAATCGATTATTGCTAACATCCATTAAGTAAACCAATGGTTATTGTTGAAATTTGCAGCTACTTCCACGACGCCCTGGTCACCTCGAGTGACCTCAAACTGACCGAGGGCCCCGAAAAGGCGTATGGCCGCAACGGCCTGCCGAAGGAGGCATTAGCCGCGGGGGCGACGGAAGGGCACGGTCAGGGCCCCGCCGGCCGCTGCGTCGTCCAGGCGGCCGTCGACTCCGCCCACTCGCCGCAGACTAGCCCACAGCAGAAGAGCTACGCGCTCCATCACGCACGCACCAACACGACTGACGTCACATCATCCTTCAACAAGCCGTGAGTATTTTGCATTCCCGAATTCCTGATATGAGAGGAGAAAATTAACGTTAGAGAAGTTGAAATATTAGTGCATTTATATTAAAACAGGAAAGGAAAAACAAAATAAGGTATTGCATATAATGTTAGAGATTTGTCTCAGAATAGAATATTAGAAATTAAGTATTTGAGGATTGATTCATGATTTTTACTGATTTTATTAGAAAAATACTGAATAAGGTAATTTAAAAAAGCTGTACTTCAAGTTAAGTTGATTATACGTATGAGAGGGATTTTCATCATAAACACACAAACCAAAAGGTCGGCGAAGATTTTACTTTTCATGTCCAAATGCTGTCGATATATATCGGATTTACCTTAAAATGGAGTTTATTGCCGTTTCGGGAACGTTTGGCGGTGGGACATCTGAGGTCCCACCTCCTCAAGGTTAATGTGCTAGGAATATAAACATGCATAACCCCTCGAGAAAAGAAAATCTTAAATGTGAATGGTGATGATTTTCACTCGTGTTCTTTTTTTAACCCTCCTGGTGATTTATCTTCGCGTTGAAAATTGCCCTGTAGTGGACAGTCTCTGATGCAAAAACCTGTTCAGAACTGCCAACAGTTTTGGTGAAGGGCAATTTGCTTTTTCTACTTGGATTTTCATTCTTCCTTCGAAAGATAGGGCAGTTTTGTCTCAGAGGTAATGTCTGAGAAGTCTAATTTTTTTTATGCCTTTCAATGTCGGTAGGACGTTTGACGTCCACCTCCTTGAGGTTAAGGCAAGGAATATAAACATACATAACCCCTCTAGAAAAGAAAATGTTAAATGTGTATGGTGATGATTTTCACTCGTGTTCTTTTTTAACCCTCCTGGTTATTTATCTTCGCGTTGAGAACTGCCCATCAGTGGCCAGCTTCTGATGCAAAAGTCTGCTCCGAACTATCAACAGTTCTAGACAAGAGAAATTTGTTTTTCCTACTTGGATTTTCATTCCTCCATGAAGTAATAGGGAACTTTTGTCTCGGTGAGGTATCTCGTCTTTAGCAAAACTGTCCGGATGTCGATGTGGACAAGCTATCTCTTCATTAGCGAAATCGATCTTATCTTGAACGATATATCTCGTCGAAACCACTTGGTGGGTTAATTAGTGTTATATCCTCCAAGAGAACTGCCTCTTAATTAGCGTTGTATCCTCCAAGTGTTTTCGGAAGTTTGTAAATACTATATCAATAGTTGAATACATACAATTTTTAAAAATTCAACTCTGTAAGTTACTCCTGCTTTCATTGTATTACCTACAGCTGAAAGCGGGTACATAGTTGGAATCACAGCTAGCTGGATTGACGGAAGACTTCTAATAGCGGCTAAGCTAATCTGAAAATTCCTTGCTACAGCGCGCGCTTTTCTGCCACAAAGCTCTGAACGCCGAACCCACTTTTTCAGTGCCACTTAGAAAAGTTCAACACGAAAACATTTAAATTATATGAATGCGTTGTATAATTATTCTCGCGAACTCTACTTTTCTTTAATGTGGAATTGCAACGATTGATAGGAACAACTTTAAAAACCAGAAAAAACGGTAACTCAGAATATTTTCAAAAACTTAATAATACATCTCAGAATAATTTCAATAATTCAATTTTAAATAAAAACCTTAGTATTGTTTCTAATTTTGACAAAGAATTAAGACATGATTGGCGTTACCAGGTATAAAATTGTAAAATTATATGTTTATTATCAGTTTTATAAAAAGTATTATCGCTTGCCGCTTTTCGCCTTATTCATTTTCTTACCTGTCTTGTTTTTAAAAATGCTTTGTAATTATATTTATCTTTCTTTTTATAAAACGAAATGTTGTAAGACAATGGATTTTGAAGATGCTCGAAATACACTGGTTTTAAAAGGTCTTTTCCGTGTCAGCAGATCAACAAACTGTAATTCAATGTCTTCGGCACTTACTAGCTCGCTTTTAGAGGGACAGCGTATGCGGCGCTCCAAGCAATTATCTTAGTAACTACAGCACGTACACTGTCGCCCATAGAACTAACTAAATTCGGCTATCCTCTACTAGAACTGAAAGTCAATCCAGTTAGCCGAGGTTGAACGCTTTGAAGTTTCAATAAAAAGCGACATTTTGTCAAATATTCTGGTGTCGTGAGCCTTTTTTTAATACACTGCTGGCCACCGTAAATGCAACACCCTGAAGGAAGCATGCAAATAATATGAAATTTACAACATGCATTAGCGGAGGTGAGATATGCAAATGATTAGAATTTCAGCGCAGACGCACATCACGCGCGCCTGTGGCGCCACTTCAAAGCGCTATTTAAGGCTTGGAGATTTCGACGATTTCAAGTACGGCAATTGTGTTTTTCTTGTGGTTTTTTCAAAAAACGATCAATTATGCCTCGTAGAAAACAGCGATCATCTTTTGATCAAGTATCCGAGTTCGACAGAGGAAGGATAGTGGCCTACCGAGATTGTGGATTATCTTTCAGGGAAATCGGTAGTCGTGTTGGACGAAACCAAACAACTGTAATGCGAATATGTGATCGTTGGATGCAGGAGGGTACGACGGACCGACGTGTTCGATCGCATCCACCTCAGTGCACCACTTCACGTGATGACAGGCATATTGTGCGTATGGCAGTGACGGATCGCTCAGCCACATCACGAACCATAGCACAGCACATTCAGTCTGTACCGCATCATCCAGTGTCTGCGCGTACCATTCGACGCCGTTTACAGCAGAGTGGTCTGTCCGCAAGACGTCCATTGCTTCGTCTACCCTTGACGCAGAACCACAGACGTTTCCGCCGCCAATGGTGCGATGAAAGAAGGATGTGGACGGCAGAATGGAATGAAATTGTCTTTACTGACGAGTCACGCTTCTGTCTGCAACACCACGATGGTCGGGTTCGAGTCTGGAGACACCGTGGAGAGAGGATGCTGAACAGCTGCGTTATGCACCGCCACACTGGTCCTGCACCGGGTATTATGGTATGGGGCGGTATTGGATATCACTCACGCACTCCTCTAGTACGCATTGCCGGTACTTTAAACAGCCAGCGCTACATCTCCGAGGTGTTGGAGCCAGTTGTCCTTCCTTACCTTCAGGGCTTGCCCACAGCCATATTTCAACAGGATAATGCGCGACCACACGTGGCACGCATTGTCCAAGGGTTCTTCGTCAATCGCCAGATTGAATTGCTTCCCTGGCCAGCTCGCTCTCCGGATCTTTCGCCGATAGAAAACATGTGGTCCATGGTTGCTCAACGATTGACCCAGAATACATCCCCAGCTGCCACACCAGATCAACTTTGGCAACGTGTGGAAGCTGCTTGGTCTGCTGTACCCCAAGAACACATCCAAAGTCTCTTTGAATCAATGCCGAGGCGTGTGGCAGCGGTGATCTCCAACAATGGCGGCTACTCTGGCTACTGATTTTGGCAGGAACCACACTTCACAGAAGTCTATAAATTTAATCATTTGATACTTGGTCAACATCATGTTATCTACAAAATAAATTTTGTTGTGATATCTCTTGTCTTTCTTGGTGTTGCAATTTGGGTGGCCAGCAGTGTATATATACGGCCAGAGTACATGTGTAGTGCTGCTCCCTGGAGAAGGCAGTTGTCACGTGGTTTTGAACGAATCTATTAGTTAAATTAGGGGACTGGTGGTAGCGTAAACCAAGCTCCTCCACTACTGGCGTCTTAGGCACGAATTGTGGTTCTTTCAGTGCCGAAAGCGATAACAGTGGTAATGCTGGCTTTTCGTACCTAATCAAAAATCGACTGATCCAAGATCGAATGCTCTCCCGTCGGAGCTACACTATTATTATTTCCCAGTAGTACAAGGTACAATTGTATATGTTGTGTGAATGAAGTGTATGATTTTTTTACAGACATCACCTGCCGGACAGTCCGCCAGATTCCGGATCAGAACCACCTTTCTCGCCTCCGAACGAAGGTGAGTCCATCCTCTCGCGGGGTTTGAGCAGGCCGTCATTGGAACCCTAGAATATTCGATGGGTTCCTATTCTGCTCGATGCCTGATTTTGGTAAAATTAAACTAAATCGACTTTTTTGTTCCGACTCTTAAAGAGAAAACACGTAATAATGTTATTTAACAGTTGATTAGACTGCATTGATCTAGTCATTGGATCGATTCGATTACTATTTGAAAGACCCCGCAGAATATAAAATGTAAAAAGTTTTCCTAAATGACTTTGTGAAAATAAGTGAAATGAGTAGGTGACAATAGATGAAATGTTAAGGAACACAGTACCTTTTAAACAATTATTTTTGATTTTACATTTATCACAAAAGGTTTTAATATGCCCTATTCCAATACATAACAAAAATAAATAATGAATCATTTTTGCCTAAACAATGCAATTTTTAAAAATATTTCAATAATTTAAAATTCCTACTTTACGACAAAATTTTATGTTTCTCAAATATTTTGCCCTTTATTTTCGTTGAAATTTCCCACATTTTTATTCGTGGGTGTCATGTACTACTGTTATTTATTTTTGTAAGAATATTTGTGGACAGACACTACGAAAAACAGTAAGAAAACTGTTATAATTGATTTTATGAATTTTATTTAAAAATGAACTAGTCTTCGAAATCCTTATTCAAACTTATTAATACATCATGAAAAAACACAAAAAGTTTTAAGTCTATTAACTGCGAAAACAAATCATTCGCATTTTAAATGCATTGTAGCCAGAAAAACAGAAGGCTGAGAAAAGGGATGATATTGTTTAAAAGTTAGTCGGTTCACCATAGACATATTCAATGGAAAACTTTAATAACTTCCTAAATAATGTAGCTACAGCTATGAAATTTTGAACACGTGTTTCTTAAACTAAGAATTAATAAGACAATAAAAAAGTTTCGATATTTTTCATCATTTTTTCACCTTTAAATGACGATGCAAAGAAGTGAAATGTATAGTTGACATTAGAAGTCATTTTAACTTAAAAGTAATAGTTATATTTCAAATTGTACTCAAGCACATTACGAATCAAATTCTTGAAACGGATTTGATACAGCACAAAAATGGAAGAATTAATTTTTAAAATGTATAACAGGTACTTATAACAGGAAAAGGATAGACATAAAGAGTTTTTTTCAAAGTGAAACGCAGTGTCCAAACGATTTAGAGATAAAACTTGTTTAATAATAAACAATCTTTTACGAATTCCACTCATGATGCGGCCACTTGAGTGTGTTGGGTTCAATTCCGGAGACTCGGTGGAATCGTCTAAATGCCGGCCTGTCTACATTTTATATCTTCTAATTGGCAGTTGAATATGAACTCTTCCGTAGGATCCACGAAAGTAAATCACTTTAATACCTAATGATTTAAGTTAGATAGTCCAATTTACGTTCATATATTGAGACCTCATTGCAAGATGCAATGATTTGCGCTGCAATTCGTATGTTGGAAACGTTTAAAATAAGTAAGGCTAAAAATTAACTCTAATTAGTTGTTTTTGACAAAGCTAACGATAAGGATGAACTGAAAGTTTTGCTCTTCGTACAGAATTCAGAATACACAGTGAAAAATTGGATTTAACAGTTTGAAAATGTTCCATAATTTGATCTGAATAAGTGTAACCACGAATTCAGGTATGCTAATGTCATTCATTCATATCAATCGAAAATCACTAGAATCGAACATCATGTAAATGAAATATTTTTCGATTAAATTGCGTGGATGTTGTTAAAATTATTGTTTCTGAAACTAAAACTGACTTCAGTAAGGGACGGATGCATAAACTTGACTATAGCTAACGTTAAAACGACCTTTTCGTCATAGAATTATTCCACAGCCATCATTATGCATTTCGTATGACATTCAAAAATCTTTTTTCTTCTAACCGGAAATACTATGAGCGCATGTACTGTTAGAAAGGTTCCTTCTTTTGAACATATAAAATTCGAACATCAGTTAGAATTGCAACCATATCCGAATCTGTGGAATATACGAATTCTAGCTACTTATATAAAGTATATTTTGACACGCATATTTTACTGAAATTGAAATAAATATTTTTTTCTTCTAAAGTGCTTTCTTGATTAAATACATAATACAACACTGATAATCTCATTCCGTTTCAGACCCTAAACTAAAGTGTTCGCCCGTCGAAATGCTCCCTCATCACCATCACCACCATCTGGCGCAGACGACCGATCTGACCGTCCCGGAAGGCCTGAAGCACCCCTACATGGGCTACGGCCACATGCTGCAGCCCCTCAAGCACACCCCAGACATCTCCTCCTCCACCTCCCCCACCTCATCTTCCCCGCACCACCCCCACGCACGTCATCAGTCGGTAAGTTCTCTGAACGTCTCACGCTGAAAGTATACCACTTTTAACATATACATACATACAGACAAGGATTCCACCGTACCTGTCCCCTAGAAAAGATTCAGAATTTTGAAAGGAAAAAATTCAAAGTTCTAGAGTATGTATGAGGTTCGAGTATCTTTAATGTAGAAATTCTAGGAAACCGCTTTTAGTTCTTTACCGTAGACTCTTAGGAAACACAGAAGTTTGAAGATCTGTCTCTGACAATTTCTGTGATGGGATGTATGACTTCTACACTCGATATTGAGGTTTTCTGAAAGGTGTCTAACATTGTTTGATTCCATAAGTGGACATCCGGTGGCATAATGCAGAGAACCATCCGATCCTCAATAGCCCGTTGTGTTGCTTCAGTGTGACGTTAATTGAAAATACCAATACCTACCATCCGATCCTCATGCGTGTAGGAATGAGCTTCGGAGTTCAAAATTATACAGGTATGAAAAAAATATGCCATGACGTGTGAATTACTGAAGTATTTTTCAGTCATTCCTTATACAAGGTGGTCAGAATCTACCGCACAATAATCATACCACTCGATTCCTTGTCGAAAATCAACCCGAAAAAGTATCCGTTTATCTATTAGACTTGGCATTCTGGAGGTAGGTAGGTGAATTAACTTCGCCCTAGAGCCCTCAGTTCATATGACGAGTGGCATTCTGGAGATGCGTACCTACAACTGATAGCTGTAGGTATGCACCTCCAACAGTTTGATGCACACATTTGGATTTGCATATCCATCTGGTGGTTATTCTCGATTGATTCCATCAATCAGAGACGCAAAAAGGACCGAGTTTGGCATTTTAGCGCTGAAATTTCGAATGATAGGAAGTTACGTTACAAAATTTTCGATACTGATATCTCCGGAACTCTTTTTGGGTTGATTTTCGATAAGAAATCGCATGTTAAGATTATTGTGCTGTCGAATCTGCCCACCCTAATAACTAATAGATCAGCTATGGCGAAGTGGCAAATAACAACGACTGGAGCTCTAGGTTGTAAGTTCCATCTTCCTCTCTGGTTGGTATCTGAGGTTTTCTTGATGTATCTTTACTTCCTCTTAGTCCATTGAAAAAGTTGGATTTGAGATTGATTGAAAGTTGGAAGAGGCTAGTCAGCCTCTTCCTCTAGGTATTTCAACTTAGAGAAGCTGTATTTGTTTTCCCTTCCTTCAAAAAGAACTTTCTCAAAACACTTCTTGGTCCCAAAGAGAAGTCTTACCTCTACTTACTCTTAGTCCTCTACTTACTCTAGTAATATCTAGCTAAGTGAGGATTAGAAATAGCACTAATATATATCTAATGGATCGGTTGGGCGATGTCGAATTTACGAAAAGCTAGTAGCCCTCCAAGTAGCTTACAAATAAATATACTTTTGGCATCAAGCAGTCTCCCTCCCCCGCATGACTTTTTAACCCTCTTAATCTATGGAATGTGTCTGAGGATTCTCTCAGCCAATATATGTGGTTATTAGTCATTAAATGTATCTTTAAGTATTGGTTGTTTTATTTGTTTCTATACGTAGGCGCTTACCGTGTAATTTTATCACTCTATAACATTCTTTACCTTTAAGTGGAACTCGTTGTGAATTACTTTCTGTTTCCTGTCAGAAGTAGGGGTAACTACATTATTTTGACTTCGATTGTTTGTTAATGAGTAACCTTTCTGGTAGTTAACATTCCCAGGGTCTTACAATTTCATCCCCTTTCCAGTCATAGATTTCCCTTTTTCTGCTTTTGCTGGACTCAGTATCGAACAAGGACAAAACAATGTCATTATTTTTATGTTCGTTAGGCTATGTTTAGAGGGGCCAAACCATTAAACTATTGGAGGGAAGGAATGGAGCTATCTTTTGATGGCCATGATGAGGTAGAGCCACCGTGCACAAATTTGGTTATCTGTATTATCTCTGTATTCGTTACATTATGATTCGTTACATATTATTCGTTACGTAAGATTGGTCCCTAACCATAATATTGGGAGAATCTAGAGCCTAGCACCTAGTGAAGACCACGTCAGACGGCCATTGGACCAAATATGTTAGGTCGAGACACTATATATTTGTCTGTCTCAGTATATTTGTTACATTTTGTTTGGAGGGGCCAGGCCTTAGCTATAAATACATTGGGGTGGACAAGGGCCCCTAGAATTAGCCACCTTGCCAATAAGCATAGGTCTAAGGCAAGCCATTCATTGGTGCAACATCAGTCTTGTGAAATTAAGACAAGTCACGTATTAGTTCAACATCAGTCCTTTGGGACTAAATTGGTTGAAATGCGCTTGCTTATATCGACTTGTTTTCTGTACAGAAACCGAGTACGCATGCGAATGTCGTATGTTTTGTGCGTGACCGGGGTGAGGGAAGCCACACATTGGTTCATCATGATTCCTGCTACGCTAAATAGGTTGAAATACACATGCGTATCGATGTGCTTCGTATATAGCAGCGAAATACGCATGTGCATGTCGAATGTTTTGTCGTATGTCGATCAATGTGTGTCTTGTCTAAATAAGATGAGATACGCATGCGTACCAACATGTTTCTGGGTAGGCATGCGCATGTCGATCAATGTGCCTTGCCTAAATAAGCTGAGATACGCATGTGTACCGACATGTTTTCTAGCATGCACATGGATGTTTTGTCGCATGCCCAATCAATGTGTGATTTGCCTAATATAACCAAATGCCACTCTTTTCACACACTCAAGAAAAACAGAAATTAATTTTGCTTATCTACATGTTGATTTTTCTTTCTTTTTTCAGTCCGCCAGTCCCGTTCCCGTGCACTCCACTCATTCGACGTCGATGCCCGTCCTCTCCCCGAACTCCAGCGGCGGCCTTGCGGGACAACTCCTCACGCAGATCCCTCTCTCCTCGTTCGTCGCCAACCCCCTGCAGCAGCAGCTGCTGGCGACCGGCAACCCGCACCTCGGACACCTCTACGCAGGGTAAAGTACACACCACACCTCTCACAACACAATTGCTACTGTCTACCACAATAATTGCACCTGCCGCTGAATCTAGGAAAATTGGTCGTTCGTTTTCGGTAGGGATGGTTGGTTGGTGTGTTGGGGTTTTATGGCGCAAGGACCATATTTGGCCTCGGTAAAAGACGTAATTTCATTTTTGGTGATTATTGGTGGTAGAAGATACTTTACAAAAAAAATTTCGTAGTAGACAGTGTAAAAACCGTGAATATATCTCTTATTTTTCATGGGGGTCTGCGGTAGCCCAGTTGGTAGTGTCGCGGATTAGCAACTTGATGATTGCGAGTTTGAAACTCGATCCAACCAAAAGACCATCATATCCGACCGTGGTCCAAAATTACGAGGTGGTGTCCTCGAATCTTTCCCTTCGAGACTGATCCCGGACCGTCTCCAATAGCCTGTTTTGTTGCTCGAGTGCGACGTAAATTCAACTGCCTAGGTGCAGAGTTGGTGACTTGTTGGGCTCAATTTTTGTGGCGCAAGCGCCAGATCTGGGAAACAATGCTTTTTCCATTAATTAAATGGACATGGACACGAACAAGGAAAATTTTACTGCCACAGAAGAGAGAAATGCACCCAGGATAGTAACAGGAATTGAACCTGCACCTCCTATATTTCAAAAGTAGTTAGGTACGTAGGTATTTTAGTTAACGTCACACTGGAGCAACACAACGGGCTATTGGTGACTGTCCGGGATCAATTCCAAAGGGAAAGACCCGAGGACAACATCACGTAATTTTGAACCACGGTCAGATAAGAGGCAACACCTGAGCTGGCAGCCCGCTCTCCAAACTTCCACACCACGCCAACGGGAGGACATTTGAGGCCACGACAGATTTAACGTGCACCGGCCCTCTTTGTACACGAACCGTGTTGGGATGGATTCGAACTCGCAACCCTCCGGTTGCTAATCCGTTAGTCTTCCAACCGGGCCACCGCCCCCCTATATTTCAAAGGCTGCAGGCGCAGTGGGCAAACTCATTGACCATTACATGATGGCTGGAATGGTTCTCGTTGTCGACTCTGCTTAAAACGCGTATTGTAACATATTTTATCGTGCATTGTGACCAGTTCTTGTAGTGGGGAGTACAACGGTAGCCCGGTTGGATAAGTTGCGGATTAGCAACCGGAGGGTAGTGAGTTCGAAACTCAGCCGAACTAAAGACAGTCGTGTATGGCTGGAGCTGGTGCACTTTATATTTGTCGTGGTCTCGAATGTCCTCACGTTATCGAGATATGGAAGATCGGAAATTAGGGTGAAAGCTCAGATGTTGACCTCGTCATTTGACTGTGGTTCAAAATTAAGAGGTATTGTCCTCGGTTCGTTCCCTTCGGAATGGATCCCGGACAGTCGCCAATAACCCCTTGTATTGCTCCAGTGCGACGTTAATTCAACTATCCCCTCGCAGTGGTAATGCCTATCGAATAGCCTGATGGCTCAAAGCTCTCCGACAGGTTATCAGTTTTGTGGGAACGTTCTTTTAAACCAATATACCAAACTAAATAGCGTAATTACTCATAGTTGTGTTATTTTTCTGCACTTCAATTCGAACCTAGACATTCCTCCATAAAATCCCAACATCTAATCAATTGAAACCTACAATCAAATTCGTTAACATATCATGAAATGTTAAATTCGGCTCCTGGTAGAAAGAATCTCTGGCTAGTGCTGTAGCACTAAACGCTCACGATCATTCATGACCAAAAATAAACTTCAATGGGAAAAGCAGCATATAAAGGTGGAAAAGCAATAGTATAAATTAACTACGTGTTAGGGAGGAAAGAGTAGTAACATAAATTAATTTCTTGATATTCTCTTATGTTAAAAATGGAGAATTTTCTCACGATCTGTTAGAATAAATGGAATAGTGAAGTGATTTTAGAAAAGAAATTTAGTATTCCTTTGGCTGCCGAGTACAAGGTGTCCCATAAATTTCTAGACTTTTCCAAAAATCATATAAAATCAACAAATCGACGTATCGGTGTGCGGTTTGCACCAAAAGGCTTGTCAGGGACTCGGAATAATCTTTTTGCATTGGTTTTATTTTTTAAATCAAATTTTCACCAATAGATGGCGCCATACTTTGCAAATTTAATTTCTTTAAAGCAGGGGTGTCAAACTCAATCAAAACACGGGCCATTTAATGCAATTGGTAAGATTCACGCGGGTCACATCACACATTTTTTCTTAAAATTATATTTTGAAGTGAGGATTCAGGAATATGGATGGGATAATTAAAACACATTATGTAATTAAGTGAATTTAGGGTAATAATTTGTAATATTGCTATATAATTGCTCTTATTTAAACGTTTATTTAATTTACTGTATTTATAAAACTAAAATTTTTTTTTTACCGGAAACTTGCTCTCCTCCTACTAGTTTTCAATATCTGGATTCAAAGACTGAGAACAATCTTCATTATGGCAGATAGATGTTTATCAGTGAATCTTGATCTGTAGGCCGTTTTATTTAATTTCATGGACGAAAATAGTTGCTCACACATTTTTAACATGTCGAAATTGTGTGTACGGTATTGCTTCGATCTACCCTAAGTGCTATTTTCTTCATAACATATTGTCCTGTTTTCATTTTATTTCAGAGCATCGTGGGCCACAAAAAATTACCTCGGGTGCCACATACCGCCCGCGGGCCGCCAGTTTGACACCCCTGCTTTAAAGAAATATTTACTAACTGCTTATTTCCATGCAGCTCTGGATAGTTATAGTAATAGCGCCATCTATCGGTGAAAATGTGAACTATTTTTATGCTAAAACTAATCTGATTCCACGACAAGCCTTTTGGTGCAAACCGCCCTCAATACACCAATTAGTTTATTTTATGATTGTCAGAAAAATCTACAAATTTATGAAACACCCTGTATTTTGAGCAAAGAACTAAATTTTCGGAGAATTCGACAGCATCTCTTTAAGAACATCGTAACTTGTTTATTTCATGTAATGTTGTTTCACTTGGCTTGGGTTCCTTTTTTAGGAGTGAGGAGTTCTTGTACGAAAATCTGGCTAATCCAGTTTCTTCAACGACGAACAGCAAGAAGCGGAAGTTGCCTGACTCGCCAAAGATGCAGAGAAATCATCAAAACAATAACTGTGTCCAAGTCAAAATTGAACCTAGTGAGTATCAAATGAACTTTAATGAACATTCGTTTTTCTGCGTCCCACTTTCGCACTAAGGAAGTTTAAATCGTATAACTACAGGACGTTTCAGAACTTCCTGTATGAACTTCAAAAGGAGGCAGAGAACTAACACCATCACACACTCCAGTGCCTAGTGTCGTGAGACGAAGGTAGAGAACACAAATGTAAACCGTTTTCTTTTCAGAGATCGCAATCGCCACTTGGTTTTACTGAAGGGTACTGCTTAAAAGCGCGGCAGTTGATCAGTTGGGACCATCTCATTTTAGACACTGACTTCATACGAGTAACATGTATTATTACACGAAACGAATGCTGAGATGGCTAACATATCCTTGCACAGGAAGTTTTAAAACACCTTGTAATATTACAAGTATTCAATTTTCAACTCATACAAAAAAATATGTCATGAGGTAGATCAAACAGCCAGGTGTATGCAGTACGATGTTATCCATTGGAGAGGGGTTGTGTTAAACATGTAAATTCACAAGTTTAATGATATGGAAAAATATCCAGTGAAACGAAAAATTTGTTATTTTTGCAAGGCAAAAATTTAAAATTCGTTCTCAGTTGATGGATCATTCTTTTAAATCAAAGGTTGCTCACCTTTTCCGACCTGATACCATGTATCGGAACTCCCCTTCAAAAAAATTATTTTTATGGTGGATGTTACAGTAGTATCGCTTCTCCAATAAAAAAATTCGGGATCTGTTTCATGTGATTTATACTTCCGGCTGAGAAAGCGTACAAAAACTTTCAATTCTTACAGGCATCTCCTCGCCAGACCCAATCACGACAGTGCTGCCACCTGGTGATGAGGACTATAACTTCGACCTGGGCTCTGCAGAAGGTAACGGCATGTTCGTGGACTCCAGCTTCCAGTGCATTCGGTTCCAACCCTTTCAGCAGAATACGTGGGCACAGCTGCTGGACAAGGATATGAAGGAAATGTAAGACTTACCTACAGAGAACAATTACTACTTTCTTTTTGTGCAACATGCTCACAGAAATTGAATGACGTGGTAACAAAGGATTCAGAAAAATGTACTTTTTCGTATCTGAATTTTTAGGTATTTTGCTAATTGAATCGGTGAGTTCAAAACTATACCGTTGAAATTAAATTAATTTTACACAATTCAAACCGCTTCACCATCCGTAAGGCACACCAATGCCATTATTGCGGCACATAGTCGAAAATCACTGCTCTAAAAAAGTGAAATTTTTGAAGAATTCAGAGAAAGACGGTTTCACGAAATGAGAAAGTTGGAAATTGTCGAAGTATGCTGAGTTGTCCCTGAGTCAGCTCCTAATTCACCTGAGATGAAGACACCTTAATCACTTTTCGAGTGATCAGAGTATCAGTAATATTGCATTAAATAGTTGTAGATCAGCTTTCCGCTTATACGTATAGATACGAGCACTTATTAAAAAAAATTAGACATTTTTTAATAAACTATGAACGATACAAACAGGAATACTTTTTTCATTCCTAAAAAAATATCCTAAATTATTTTTTCATCACATTCCATATCATGGTTATAGCTTGCACATCCATAGTTAAAAATATTTTCACTGATATTTTCTTCTCTAAATGCAACCCATGCTTCTGAAGTCCACAGCGTCGTAGACGCTTTTACTCCGCATTAGGTTATTATGAGAAGTTATCGTTTGGGAAATAAATTAAGGGCTTTAAATAAAAAATAAAATGGCTCGTCAGCCTTGAAATAAAATTTTAATTTTAAAGGGTAGTTTCATCTAGTGATGCTGTATTTGTCAGAAACTAATATTTAAGTTGATGTGGATAAAATGGAAAACTATATGGGATTCCAAATGGGATCGCCGGCGTTGAGGCCAGTGATGCTATTAAGCTAACTATAGTACACCGCGTTAAGAGGAACTCGAGGATCAGCGAGAAGCGGTATTATGTTCCTTGTTACTCGAACTAGTGTGTTATCAGCGTTCCTAGAGAGGCGAGTTCTTGACATAAGTCGATCATTTAGGGTGGTTGTGGAGAACGAATAGTTATGCCTGACTAGGGTGAGATTGAAGAATATATCTTGGATGGCGTTGTTAGCATGATGAGGAAGGGAGAGAATTTAGATAATTTAATGGAGAATGTTTGAATATGGGTGGAAACACGTTCAGTAATATTATACTTTTTGATTGTGCGTTTAATAAATATAATATCAAGACATAACAACGCGCTATATATAGCGCGTTGTTATGTCTTGCATATAACGCGCTATACTATATATATATATAACGCGTACAATAGTAGCAGTTGCTCGCTCGCAATAAAAATTAAGTTCACATAGAGCTTGCATACAGAAATACTTGCACAGAAATCTCTAGCTGAAACAAGAGAGGTTCGGTTCCAAGAAACAGGTGTGATAGTTGCTTGTGTGTTGCAGCGGACCGCCCAATTACCGCGTGGACGCCGACAAGGGCTTCAACTTCAGTAACGCGGACGAGTCCTTCGTGTGCCAGAAGAAGAACCACTTCCAGGTGACGGTCCACATACAGCCGGTGGCGGATGCCCACTACGTCAGGACGCCGGACGGCACCAGGGCAATCGAGAAGTTCTCGCTCCACTTCCATGGAGTCAAGGTATTCACGCACCCTGCTTATTATTTCAAAGTTTCTTTAATAAATGTTATTCAACCTGTGGTACGTCTACTCTCGGGGGTACTTGAAGGAGTTAATTTTGTTAATACTTCTGGATTTATTTATAACTTGGCTTTCTTATCCTCCTAGTGGTTTATCTTGGCGTCGAAAACTGCCCTGTAGTGGTCAGCCTCTGGCGCAAAAACTGTTCCCAAGCTGTCCCCAGTAGTACAATTAACAATTTTTTTCATCTACATTCCCCTTGGTGGGTTTAAGGCACTTTTGTCTCGACGAGATGTCTCGTCCTTAACAAAATTGATGAGATCTTGGACGAAATATCTCGTCAAGATACTTGGAGGGTTAGGAAAATAAATCCGATACCAGAAAAACATTATTTCTATGCAAAAATATGGGGGACATAACACATTAACAGTTGGAATATGGGAATAGGTCTTGGATCTTACATGAATCTGTTTCTACATATTCATCGAATATATAAAATGCCATAGGCAGCGGGTACGCATTTATCAGGAAATGCTTGTTAAGGTATTAGAATTAAAGAAGAAAAATAATGACAATAAATAAAATAAAATATTTAGTCATGAACCTAGATGTCTTTCAGGATAAATGAGGCATACGGTATGGAGTCTTCTTTCAGAATTTCATGTTGTAATGTTTGATGATAGTTTGCTGAGTCACTGAGTATTGCTTTCTTAAAAAACAGCTTGTGTTCATTATTGTGATAGAGATAGAAACAGTTCATGCACTATATTTATTATGTTAAACAATGTTGTTTGGCAATCAAATAATTCAAGTTTGCTATAGTGCCTTAACCCTCCTGGTGGTTGTTTCGAAGAGGTATCTCGTCTTAATAGACGAGATACCTCTTCGTCTTCTTTTATACCTCTTCTTTTTCTAATGACGTGATATCTCGTCTTAATAGACGAGATATCACGTCATTAGAAAAAATCTGACCAGATCTTGATCTCGTCATCATCAAAAAATCGGCAATATCTTAATGACGAGATATCTCATCATTATTAGCAAAATTGGTGAGATCTTTATTGACGAGATACCTTGTCATTAGCAAAATTGGCAACTCTTTATTGACGAGGTATCTCGTCACTTCGAGGGTTAATATGCTTATAATATTTATACATCCAGCCCTAATCATTTCAAGGCGGTGGGAGACAAAAATTATGTATTGTGTATAAACGAACACTTGGTTATCCAGTCTTCCGTTTCAGATGGAATCACCGACGCAGACTATAAAAGTGGAACAGTCACAATCTGATAGAAGCAAGCGACCCTTCCACCCTGTGCCGTAAGTCGGTTTTTAGGTAGTTCTTGACAAAATCTGCACAAACTTCTAACTTGCCGCTTTTAAATATATAATACATCGACGTATCTATCCTCGGCTCTGAGCAAAACTCTTTAACTGACATTTTTCGCAGACACTAAATGCTTTTTTTTATGATGAGCAATACATTGCCATGTTATAATCTTTTTAAAATATAACACTTTTAAGATGCTTATCAATTTTTATTGTTTGACTTTATAAGTAAAAGTGTTAGTCATTAAACAGCTGCATAGTAAACCTTTTTTCGTCAGTTGAGTTTTTGTTCTAAACTGAAGATATTACCATTTCGATTAATACTGATTAAAAAAAATTTTATTTTTCGTCCAATAGATATAAATTTGTAAAAAACTGATTTTTAAGATACTAACTAACTTAAAATAATTAAGATTTAGCACTTTGCAATGAATGCAATTTACGAATAAAAGAAAAACTGGAAGTACCTATATCTTCAAAAGAGACGGCTTATTCTCCAAATTATATCGGAACTATTTTAAAATCTGTTTTTATACACATTTCTGTTCCCGTAAAAAACTCAATATATCATTCTTTGACTCTTATAAAAGCACCCCACATTGTCTTTAATAATTCGAATTCCAACTCTCTCGACTCTTTAACGTCTGCAATATAATCATTTATTGAAATGCTACTAATTTGAAGGATAAACAATTCAATAATTGTAAGTCTGTGACTGATGAAATAGAATCAAAAGGCGAAATAATTGTTTAATTGTTATTTCTTTACTGAAAAATATCCATTTACGCAGAGAACAAAACAAAATATGATCCAAACAATGCAAGAAAAACGATGTACACAAATTCAGATAAGAAATAAAACAAAACATCTCATTGAAGCAGATTATTTATTGAATGAAATCATTAAAAAATATATCAACCCATCCGGAAAGAATTATACAGTTTAAAAAATCTTTTTTTAGCAAAATTATGTGTTACATACATTATTACCGAAGAGAAGTGATCTGTGAAAATCCACTCCTATTCTCAATTATCAGCGAGAAATTGGAAAATTTTTAAATAATTGATGTTTCGACGTTTTCTGCATTGTTTTCGATTTGACAAGTGTGATAGCTGACAAAAGTCACCGGACACCTGGAGTAGAAACAAAACATAGCATTTACTTTGGGGTGTGACTATAAATTTAAATTTTAAATTTCGGAGTCCACATCCACAGGGGTAACTACAGAGCTAAATATTAGCGAGTACAGAGTGAAATTAAAGGAAGCAATGTCCTATAGAAATGTGCAAACGTTTTATATCAAATTCTAAACACTGAAGTAGCAGTCACTTTATATAATCCCTAAACATCCATATTTAGATTGCTAAATACGATAGTCAATAACTTTATGAAGGGGTGCCACAGTTCAGTCCCCTACGACTTGTATATTTAGGGATAATAAAGTGACTGTTACTTCAATGTTTAGATTTTGAAATAAAATCTTTGCATATTTCTATAGGATATTCCTTCCTTAAATTTCACTCTATACTCACTAGTGCTTAGCGCTGTAGTTACCCCTGTGAATGTGGACTCCGAAATTGAAAATTTAAATTTATAGTCACACCCCAAAGTAAATGCTATGTTTTGTTTCTACTCCAAGTGTCCGGTGACTTTTGCCAGTATAGTGTAATTTATGTATCTACCTTTGTGGGATGGTATGTTTGATTGTGTGCAATTCTCAAATATTCCCCGACCCACACGCTTGTTACTGAACGCGACTCTGGCAAACAGGTTGGAGATGGTGACAGACCAGGTGACCAAGACGACGGTGGGCCGGCTGCATTTCAGTGAGACCACATCCAACAACATGCGGAAGAAGGGCAAGCCCAACCCCGACCAGCGATTCTTCTTCCTGGTGGTCAGCCTCTGCGCACACGTTGCCGGGGACACGCCGGCCACGGTGGTAGCACACTCCTCCGAGAAGATCATCGTCAGGGTGAGTTCAGTTGTCCGATGCTGCTGCTTCTTCGAGCTGTCGCTTGGACTTTTAATCACGAACACTTTATGAAACAGTGCATGGCCCTTTGGGAACTTTGGGGGGAGGCACTAATGAGGAGTCGTAATATGTTGAGTGGTCCGGATGTTGTTTCTTCAAGGCTTAATCACGAACAATGAGTGTCCTTTTGGGAAAATTGGAGGGGCCCACCTAATAAGAAGGCACTTAATCCCATCCCAGAAGCAAAAATATCCTTAATGAATCCTGAATTAAGAATATCCAACAAATATTTATCCATTATTTTTATTCCATTTACTGTAATGTCCTCTTATTTACAGGGGTGGGACTGTGAACAATTTAAAAAGTCTTTAATGTTCTTTATTAATTTGGACAATTATTAATAACATAAAATATTAAATGGGCCACGGTGGTCGCCCACTTCTCCAAGATCATCGTGGGCCGAGGTAGCTCGGTTGGAAGAGTAACGGATTAGCAACCGGAGAGTTGCGAGTTCGAATCCAACCAAAGACCGTCGTGTACAAAGGGGGCTGGTGCATGTTAAATCCGTCGTGGCCTCAAATGTCCTCACTTTGGCGTGGTGTGGAAGTTTGGAGAATGGGGTGCCTTGTCATGGTTCCGTGATTCAAAATTACGAGGCGTTGACCTTCGATATTGCCCTTGGGGATTGATCCCGAACCGTCGTCAATAACCCGTTGTGTTGCTCTAGTGCGACATTAATTAAAATACCTACGTACCAAGACCATCGTTTGGGTGAGTTGAGTTGTCCCGGTGATGCTGCTCCTTCTAGCTGTCGTTTGGACTTTTAATCATTGAATACTTAACGGATCAGTGTATGGCCCTTCGGGAACATTGGAGCGGTGCACCTCATTAGGGAGGCACTTAAGCTTCTCAAAGCAAAAAATATCATTAATGAATCCTGAATTAAGAATATAAAACAAATATTTATCTATTACTTTTATTCCATTTACTAAAGTTTCATCTTATTTACAGGGGTGTGGCTGAATAATTTGAAAATCTTTAATTTTCTTTATAATAAGGATAATTTTCATTAAAGAATATAACAGTTATCTATTGGGCCATCTCCTTTCAATATCCTTCGGGTTTGAGAGTGGGGTGCCAGCTCAGGTGCTGCCTCGTCAACTGACCGTAATTCAAAATATCGTGGTGGTGTCCTCGGATCTTTCCCTTTGGTATTGATTCCGGACCGTCACCAATAGCCCAGTAATGCTCCAGTGTGACGTTAATTAAAATACCTACCTATCATACCTACCTTCGGGTTTGATCCCAGACCGTCTTCAGTAGCCCGTTGTGTTGCTGCAGTGCGACGTTAATTAAAATACCTACCTACCTATCTTTCAATATCAAAAACATTCACATTTATAGTTCGTTTGGCGCGAAGTTTTAATCCTCTGAGCATCACGGATTTCCGAATAGTGTAAAGCTTTGCTTTTTCCCTACACACACACAATACACACAATAATGACTAAATAACCACATCTATTAGTTGAAAGAATCCTAGGAAAGATTCGTTTGATCTAAGTTCCTTTTTGTGCTGCTCAGAATCACATCGTTTTCGGAGAAACTTGAACTATTAAATGATTATAACTGGAATATGTATATTGTATTGACTTTAAAAGCGCAAATTTAATTTTTATACTTGTAAATTTTACCGGGAGCTTGCCAGTAACCAAATTTGGAAGCTTAGGTGTTGACCTCGTCATGCGACCGTGATTCAAATTATAAGGTGTTGTCCTCGGATCTTTCCCTTCGGAATTGATCTTAGACTGTAGCCAATAGACCTTTGTGTTGCTCCAGTGCGACGGAAATTCAACTACCAACCAACGAAATTTGGAATGAAACACATTTGCGCTCTTGTATTCATACTTATACATCGCTAAATATGCATTGAACCCTGAACCGGAATGGTTACATTTCTATACTGATGATTCTCGTCTAGTCGGGAGGCGCCGTGGCTCTATCGGGTAGCCCACTGCGCTAGCAACCTTCGAGCTGTAGGCGACTCAGGGATTCGTGTTGTCTTCGAATACTCCCTGTGTGTATTTCTCTCTTCTGTGTCAGTGAAGTTTTCCTTGTGTGTGTATGTTCATTCACGTGATGTTTGGCACAGCTAGGCCAAATATGGGCCTCGTACCATAAAACCCAAACAAACAACCGACCTGTCTGGTCAATCGCATCCATATAGGAGCAGGTATCTGAGATATTTTCTCCTTTTCTGCCTCGGTAGGAAGATGCAGATCTGTTTTCGATGGTGTGATCGTGGCCATTCGTGTAGATCTTTTTCAATAACAATACCATTTAGGGGGGGACAGTTTCTCAAAAGTGGTTATCCTTTGTGATTTGAAAGATTTCCGTCGCAGTCTTTTAATTCATTTGGAAATAAAAATTAAGTAAACATACGAAAATATCGGTATTGTTCTTAACCACTTAACGCATTTACCCATATTTGACACGGGCGAAAGTTACCGGCAAATTTGCACATGCCCGTGTCTCACACGGGCGCTCTTCCGTTCTAGTAAAAATAGATAGGCTAGATTAAACTTATACCAAAGATGGCATAAACTTATTTATCATAGATGATTTACCACTTATTTATAGATGGATATTAAACTTATTTACCGTAGATGGCACCAGTATGCACCATTTTTCTTGTGTAAACCAAGTGGTGCATTTTGATGATTAGCTATAAGTTTGTTATGGATTCTTTGTTATAAAGCAGTTGTTAGGTGTCTAAAAGGTAATATATCCATTTTTATTACGTTAAATATCATAAAAGTAAACAGTTAACCATAAATTAATTTTTACTAAGTGTTTTTGTAACTTGTTTAGAAAATGTTATCTGATAATGAGCGACTGTGACGATTTTGAATATGCCAATTTATCAGAAAGTTTCAGCGATGAAAGTGATGATCTCTTGAGTGATGGAAGTGAATCTGAAGTTAATATTTTATTATTATTAATATTTTGAAATTCAAAATAAACATGTAATCAAATCGTTTACACTTTGTATAATAATTTTTTATAACTTTTACCCCACCCCCCGCAACTGAAATCGCAAAAAATAACTTACACTATACCTGTATATATATTCATTTTCTGTCAAAAAAAAAACTCGATCATTTTTTACCAGTTTTTCCGAAAAAAACTCGTGCTTTAAGTGGTTAAAACAAAGTCAAAATGTGGTTTAATTGAAATTCTCATTAATCGCATTATTTTAATGACAGCATCAATATTTGCTTATGCAACTAACGGTATTTCATTCCAGGCCTCTAACCCAGGTCAGTTTGAAAACGACATGGAACTTTCCTGGCAAAAAGGACACACGCCGGATTCTATTTTCCACAACGTAAGAATTATACTTTTATCATTCCATTTAACATTAATTTGTGATTTTTCTACAGTAACAACTCCCATCAAAAAGATCTCTCACCTGTGAGAAATCTTGTTAAAAACTGAAGTTATAATGGTTTCGAATTTGACCAGGATTTATTCAGCATTTAGACTGTAGGATCGGCTTAGAGCAGAAATGCATTAACTGACTATTTTTTCGGAAAAACTAAATGCTTATTTTCATGAGAAATACATTGTCATATTATAATATGTTTAAAAGATATATCTTTATCAAAATGCTTATAATTTTTATTATTTGACCTAAAAATTTATAGCTAGTCTTCAGACAACTGTACACTAAAAATTGTTTTCGTCAGTTAATGAGTTTATGTTCAATGTAGATGATATGTATTTGATGTCGTCTGATGTACAAGACGACCAATAACACCTCTCTAAGACACGACTTTTTAAGAAAGCTATTGTGATCGCTTAATCAATGTCTAGCTCTAACTTCTATCTGTTATTCTTTTTTGTAGACATAATTTTTTCATATTTATAATAACAGTAGATGTATTTTCGAAAGGAGACATGTTGCAATTCAAAACTTTAGTTTTTCTAAGAGTTTTACAAATTTAAGGAGTGCCTCTTTGTGTATAGGGTCGTGTGGGCATCAACACGGACCGACCCGAGGAGTCCCTGGTGGTGCATGGCAACATCAAAGTCACAGGACACATCCTGCAGCCCTCCGACTTCAGAGCGAAATACGACATACACGAGGTAATGGCAACTCCTTTCTTCAGAGTCCGTTTGATATGCATTTTCAACTCATTCATCATCCTAAATTCTGGTGATAATTTTTAATGATAGCATAAGAAGTTGACTAAGGTCAGTATACAATTATTTGGCCAGACAAGAAAGATTGTTGACGGGAGTAATCATTTGATCTCAGATCAACGAGGACAGGGGTGTCTTTGCATGGTCATCCGCGTCCTGCGAAGACGAGGGAAAGGAATTTCTATATAATTATGAAGATTTACTTTTTTCTACCTGCTACTATAGATGAGGCTTTTAACGGTGTGCATTAAAAACATTTATTTTCACTTTATCGGATTGTTATCGACAAGTAATCGCATGCTGTGATTATTGTGCTGTCGATTCGTCCAACCCGTATAGATTATATAAAACTGGATTTAAACCCCTATATATCTCCCTTTTTTAATTTGATTTTTATGAAACCGACCATTTAAAGAGATAAAATAGTGTTAATATCTCCTTTATGTACAAAAATGTAGTACAACTGATAGTTTAGCCGGATTCGCAGATTCATCTTTTGCTCTATTTTCGCACGCTTGTCTCGATTTACTCTCAGGTACCGCAATCCTCAAAAGGGTAGTTTGTTGGATGTTTTAAGCGCTGAAATTTCGCCGGGAAGGACGTCATAAAACTTTTGACGTGAATATCTGCGAAATGCCACGTCCAATCGAAAAAAGGACTTTTCATATTGGTTTTCGACAAGGAATCACGCGAAATGATTATTGTCCTGTCAATTCTGACCTTGATTCTATAGTAAAAAATACCTTGTCATTGTAAACAAAAGATCTCTATTCTTAACCAGTTTTTTAAGAAAAAGAAAGATCTCATTTTTAACATACATGAAAGTAGAATTTTGTGTTACATTTCGATGACTGAATGGATAATTTTCTGTTGTCAGCTGGACACCCGAGAGCAGCTGAAAAATGTGGCAAATCTGCGGATCGTGAGGTACCGCTACCTGCCGGATTTCAGCAGCCATGTGGGCCTCGGCCAGATGACGGACACAGGGGTAATCGCACAGGAGGTGCAGCATGTCCTGCCAGAGGCCGTCATAGAGGCCGGTGACGTCCTCCTCAAGGACGGACAGCTCATCGAAAAGCTGCTCGTCGTCAACAAGGTGAGTCCTGCAAAACTTAATGGTCGTGTTTGGTTACGCTGCCATATATACACTGGTGCCAATAAAACGGGTACACCAGTCTAATATTTGGTAGGCCTCGCACGGAAGCGTAGGACTGCAGAAATACGACGGGGCATAGATTTTACGAGCTTGCAGAAGTATTCTGTAGGCAATTGAACACCAGATTTCCTGCAGAGTGGTCCATCATTGTAATGCATTCCAATATGTTGGACTTCTATGTTCCACAGCGCGTTGCATGGCATCCCAGATGAGTGCAACGCGCACATCTGGGATGGCAACATCCCAAACTCAGATGAGTGTTCTTTTAACCACAATTTGGCATCCCTAGATTTGTGTGGTGGCGTATTGTCTGGTTGGAAGAGACTAAATACATACGCAAGACATGAATGGGTGTAACTCGTCAGCGTTCACCTGTTGTAAGCGTTTGTAGAAGTACCAGGGTTCCCCTTGAATACCAGCTAAACAAACCCCATGCCATAACCGGATCCTTCCATCTGCCCGAAACAGTTAGAAATCCGACTCGTCAGAGCAGGTTACTCGTTTCCAAGTCATCAAGGGTCCAATGGTGGTGTTTCCGAGCTCATGTGAGGCTCATAGCTGTGTATCGAGTATTCAACAAGAGTACTCGTGTCGGGCGTCGATTTTTAAAGCCCATTTCTTTGAGGGAACGTTGCACAGTATTTATTGTATTATTTGCGCTGTATTATTAGTATTATTTGTAATACTAATAATACAGCGCACAGTATTATTTGCGCTGATATTTATTGAGGGCCCAGCATTGAATTCCGATGTTATTTGAGGCAGCGTTGGACGCCTCTTGCGACTCGGGTCACGTTCACCCATAATCTTTTTAAGATCACACTGCTGTCGTAAGTTACAGGGTTTGCCAGAACGCATGTAATCACGGTACACGTTGAAAGTATTAAGTGAAAATCCAAACTTCTCTATCTCCGAAATGTATGACCTATCTTCAACTATTAAACCGCTCTGAAAATCGCTCAAATCGTGAATACTTGCTATTCTCACGGCTGAAGTAGCTCGAGTGTGTGTGTCAAACGCAACCAATCACGTGCATAGGTGGCGATGCAATGTATTTTGCATAGGCTCGTCTGTGCCTTCACTTCAGTGGTGCTTCAGTGTTTTCTATTGTATTGTAAGTTAATTTTTGTAGTGGTGGTTAAGTTCACCACAATACTTCCCCACCAGAATTTAATTGTGGCTGAATTCGATAGATGCTACCAAACTGATTGACCATTGCGGAAGACCGTGAGAGGTGTATTACGATCATGAGTCTACGTCCTTATGCTAGGTCGTTAAATGGTTTGACTATCCTGTGTTACTTTAGCAGTCGAGTGTGAGTTGTATTCTTTCCACGGCAATTCCCTTGGAAAAGCTGAGTACCAACAAAGTGTGGAACCTGATAAAAACAGGGGCAGTGAATGTTATCACAGGACTTTAGACAGTTGTTGGGAGCGATTGGCATCGCAAAGGCAATTCAACTGTTTATCGTGGACCATTCATCGAAATGTGTGTCGACTGTTGTGAGCACCATCTTGTTTTTTTTAAATGCGTGCGTTCACAACACGTCCGGATCATCAATCTAGCAAAACACATGAAAAAGTAGTGCAACTTCGTTTACCAAAAGTACTTCATGGTGGAGCTGGGCTAACTGCGAATATTATCTTGTGAGAAAGACTAATTAATTGTTTTTATCATGTTTCCCGGCCTTCCAATAAAAATGTCAATTTTGTCCCTTTTTCAATAAAATATTTTAATATTAGTCAATCATAAATTACTATTAATTACCTATAATCGTACATCAATATTTATAGATATCAGTAATTTGTATAACCATTGAGTCGCGTTATTTGATACTATTATGCACTGATGTATTTAGAGAAAATAAATAGCATACATTTGCAGCACTTACACGTCACAGACACGGCGTCTGTCTGAGAACAGGATTACATAATAACGATCTCTAGAAATAATTTTTCGTCTTACTTTTATCATGAATATAGAATATTACACACCTTTTTTAATATATCAGAATATTACACAACCATTTTTGCCTCAAGGAATATGGCCAGCCTAATCATATAGATCTCCCAAAAGTCCCCATCCACTATATTACTTATGTTGTGCTTCAATTTAACAGATTGGCATAGAGATCTATGAGTTATTATTAATTAAAACAACTACCCAGAGCTTATTTGAATTAATAGAACAAGTGGATGGAGATGGTTTCTTTACATAAAAAGTGCTTTGTCTTCCGGTAGGAACGCATCTTCATGGAGAACGTAGGCGCAGTGAAGGAGCTGTGCAAGGTGACGGACAACCTGGAGAACAGAATCGACGAGTTGGAGCGCATCAACAGGAAACTCAGCAGCATGAAGAGGAAAGACAGCCTCAAGTCCACCTCCACGGAAGTCAGGTGTGGATCTCAATTATGGTTCAACCCTCTTGGTGGTTTATCTTCGCTTCGATTGGTTGGGAGTTTTATGGTGTAAGGGCCATATTTGATCAAATTGCGCCAAACACAAGACAATGTCAAGTAAAAAATGTGAATAGAAAAAAGAGAGATTGGATAACAGAGTCGTGGGATGGAAACAGAAAAAGATCGCTTGGGTATCTCGGGAGCACGACTCCCGTGTTAGCTAAAGATAAACCCCATGGGAGAAGAAAAGATCACTAGAGTACCTCGGGTCCATGAAACCCTTACACACCTAAAGATGTGCCCCTGAAGGCTCTCCAGTGACCTGTAGTGGCCAGCCTGTGATGCAGAAACCTGTTCCAAACTGTCACCAGTTTTGGGCATTGGACAACTTGTTTTTCCTACTTGAATCTTCATTTCCCCATGGAGTAATAGGACAATTTTTTCTCGAAGGGATACCTCGTACTTAGCACAAAGTTTACCATATCTTTGACGAGAGATATCTCATCGAAACACTCGGAGGGTTAAGTAGAGAAATTAAATACCTTTTACGAGTTGTTCGGTATTCATTGATATCAATAAGGACATATCTGTCAACAACTGAGGACTATATGGGATATATCTATCAAAATTTAGGACTATATGGAACATATCTATCAAATTAACTTTAGCTCAGTTGTTGCATAAAAATCACCAGATACCTTTTTCTGGAACATTAAACGGTTAACAACCTCTCTGAATAACAGAATATGAATTCATTCACTACAACCTAGCTGTAATAGGGTTTGCAACATCCTGGTGATGATTTTAGTCCGCAAGGATGAGTCTTTCTCTGTCAAAGTATGCCTCTTTTTGATAAACGAGTCGTAATTTGATTTTTTTAAATATACTTTTAGATCAACTGGTTAGTCAAACAATAGGTCTAGTGGTCAGAGTGCTGGCTTCTGAATCGGCAGATTTCTGGTTCGAATCCAGGGATGTTTGTCTGAATGTATGGCCTCTATAAACGAGCTGTGCCTAGAATGTATGGTAAGGTGTAACGTAAACCCACCTCATGATGCATCAGGGTAATGCAAAATGGCTCTTAAATCCGCCTTGGTAGTGCCATGATTTAAATCTTTAATTAATTGGCCGGGCATTAGAAGAAAGATCAACAGGTTGAATTGTTCTGGAAGGAACGCAGAGGCCCCTACAGAATATTATTATATTCCAGCATGTTATTCGGGCGCCCTTGTTCCAAAGCTTTCAACCATTTTATCAACCCTGAGTTTGGTGAAAGAAAATAATTCCTTTTAAAAGTTAAACAATAAAATTTTACCTATTGGGTACAAACATAGGAAGGAAAGAACACGAGAACTTTCTGTACTCAATTATCTTTCAGCGTACATAGCTTGGGACACATCATTCCAATATCAATTCAAAAATTATGATTGCATATGTACCACAGCTTTTAAACATGGCTCTTCCCTTCACTGATTTGATTGAAATCCTGATTTTGTTTCTTTCTCTTCTTCATGTCGTGTTCAACAAGTAGAAATTCTGTTCAACAAAGTGTTTCTTTGCAGCCGCATGAGCAGTGTCATGTCGCACGGCAAGAAGCGCTGTCACAGAGCTTGTGGTAAACGTCATAGGGGAGAGGAGCTGCCTTCCTGTTCCAGTCATTTCATCCAGTCCTCAATCATCGTTCTAGTCGTCA
The DNA here is from genome assembly GCA_933210815.1 of Meta bourneti. Lineage (NCBI taxonomy): Eukaryota > Metazoa > Arthropoda > Arachnida > Araneae > Tetragnathidae > Meta > Meta bourneti. The sequence continues at coordinate 47,354,133 of OW119928.1, forward strand.
TCATGTTCTGCTGGTATTTATACTTTCCTATTTGATTCTAGGGCTTTTTGTAATTGGATGTGCTTTTAGAAATTACTCGTCACAAATTCTGAGCTTTTTTTAGTTTGCACTTAGAAAGAAATGAGAATCGACTTAGACTTCCTTTAAAGAATCATATGACACTTTAAAGTGTACATAATACTGAATTTTCTGTGCAGGCAAGACAAATAGACGTTCTAAGTGGGAAGATGGCTCAAAAGGGTGACTTTCCAAAGTAGTAATAGAATAATTCCAAAGGATTCTAATCTAAGGAAAGGAGCAATAAAATTTTTCCAAGGGATTATAATCTGAGGAAAGGAATGGCAGAATCTTACTGCAGGATTCTATTCTAAGGAAAAGACAAATACAACCTTTTTAAAATGTTTTGTTCTAAGAAAATTATCAAGATAATCTTTCCAAAGGATTCATTACCACTGAAAGGAGCATTAGACTTATATTATATGATACCCTTTGATTATATTATATGGAAAGGATCAATAGAATATTTCTAAAAGTTGAAAGAATCCATGGGTTCTTTCACTTAATTGATGTAGTTATTTAATCCCTAAGTTTGTTGTAGGGTAAAAACAATACTATGGTTCTCGGAAATCTCATGACGCTCAGAGGGTTAAAGTACTAATAGAATGGATACATTTACATTTGGAACATATGAATAAACGAAATCTATTACTCCAGCTCATCAATTCAACATTAGTTACTGAGCTACATTACATTGTCATTTTATTTGTTTTCCGACTAGAGTTTTATATGCATGTCTCTCAGTTAAACACTAGTCACTGAGTAAAGTCTTCATTTTTCTGTTGCAGTCTCATATTTCTGGCGACGCTGAACATAATGGAGTGGCAAAGCCGTCGCGGCTCGGCCCACATCAAGAGAGCAGTACTCATTCAAGTGAAAAGGTGCGAATGAGTCCCCACATTTTACAGTTTGGATTCGTTAAGAACAGGTGTCAGGTCTTGTTTTCCAATGGCATGCTAATTCACCAGTTTTCTTCATTTCAGTTCCTCTGACAATGCAACTCATCGCGACAAGACAGCCATCCTGACCACTCTGTTTCCGTCCACAACCTTATCGAGTCAGTCGTCTTCAGAAGCTAGAAGATCGGCCTCGGGTAAGGTTTTTCCAACCAAGTGTGGTACATGATTCAACCCCAATTAGTTTTATAGGGCCGAATTTTCATATTTGTCGTCACAGAATCTGGTTTGTTTGCTTTGAATCAGCACCTACAAGTTTTTGAGTCCTAAGGTAGTGATTCCCAAAGTGTGGTCCAGGTTTCAGCGGTCTGCGGAACACGTGCAATATTTCAACAGTCAAAATCGAGAACTTCCAAGAAAAAATAAAATATTCCATTATTTTCTCGCCATCCTCTTTTGATCTAAAATCTAAATTTTAGAATATAAAACAATTAATAGGAGATGTTGGTATTTATTGATTTGAAATAGACTTGAGTTGAGAATGTGACTCAACATTTAAATTATCAGACATTAAACCAAACATTTCTGAGCTAATTGCTAAAGAGCAGCCTCTTCATTGTTCACATTAAGATCAAAGTCTAAATTTTGATGTTTATGTTATTATTTTGCAAGCTAACCCCTTCTGATTTTAATACATTTAATTAAAAAATAAGAGTTTGTGTAATATTGTGGCAGCGGTAACCGAGTTGGAAGATATTTCTCTTCCAACTCACAACCCTCCGGTTGCAACGGATTAGCAACCGGAGGGTTGTGAGTTCGAAGCTCGGTCCATCCAAAGACCGTCGTGTACACGAGAGCTAGCGCATGTTAAATCTGTCGGGGCCTCAAAATTCCACACGTTGGCATGGTGTGGAAGTTTGGAGAGTGGGGTGCCAGCTCAGCAGATGCTATTCTCGTCATGTGACCATGGTTCAAAATTATGAGACGTTGTCCTTGTATCTTTCCCTTCGGCATTGATTCCGGACCGTCGCTAATAGCTGGTTGTGCTGCTCCAGTGCGATGTTAATTAACTACCTCCCTACTTTGTGTAATATTATCCATTTATTTTATTTCACTTTTTTAGTTTCAGGAACTTTATTATCATAACTAATCCTTAATGTGAAGTTTTAACATTTTATAATCTATTCAACATAGATTTTAATATTACTTCGAATATTAAAGTGAAAATTAAGAATCACTATTGTCTTTTGCAGGTCTCATGTACCCTATTTAATTATATAATGTCAAGAGGGCCGTGAAACTTTTTAGTTTTCAAATACTTAGACTTAGAAACCACTGCTCTAGTATTAACATTAGCTAAGTGGTAGACTCAATTACAAATAGCCTCAACGACTCCATATTCAACCCTACTCACCGTTTAACCGTTGTCCACTTTATTTCAACTTGACTCATGGTTTACCACCCGTTGTCTTGTTACGTTATGATCGACGGTAGTCGCTTGCTTGGCGAATTATGTCGAGGTTTCGCTGCTCCTATATATATATATGAGAGCAGAACTTGGGGATTTCAGCTGGATTGGCTAGTCGAGATAAAATGTATATGTAATCGGCTTACAGCCGGTCCTGGTCTGGTCAGAGGACTGGTATCGGCATGGATGCTCTCTAACGTCCAGAGCTGTCGTTGGGAAAAAGTGAGCTTCATACTGGCAACTCTAAAGGAGAGTAGGACTGAAGGCGCCCTCATAAAATCTTGAGCTTTAGAAGAGGCCCGTACTTAATTATGTAAGACCTGAGTAGCCTATTTAACTGTGATAACTAATAGCAGTAAACGAAGCAGTTTGGATAGAGACGGTAATGGAATTCTATTACAATTTGACTGTTCGACGATAGTTGAATCGGGTCCCGCAATTCCTGAGGCCGCTCCTGAGCCAAACAACAAGAAATTTCAGCCTTTCTTCAACCGACGGAGACTACGATCTCGTGGTAAAATTCGGCGGATTCCCTAGGTAAAGCCCATATACCTTTTATCTTGACACCATCGACGTAGGGACTGGTGCAAATCACTAACAGGGACCACCACACAATGGTTAAAACTCTCTTACATATCGAACCAAAAGAAGCATAAATGTAAAATTTTATTAACTGTGTATAGTCTTTAACCCTCTGAGGAGTTCCCATTCATAATTTCACATGCAGTTCCCTGTATGACTTCTAATCAGTTTTGATCTTCTTGACCAATAGAATCTTTCCGATGGGTTCTATTCTAAGAAAAGGTAAGTAGATTCTTTCCGAAGGATTCCATTCCAAGAAAAAAAAATAGGTATCCAAAAACTATTCTAAGGAAAGGACCAATAGGATCGTTCGAAAGACTGAAAAAATTCATAGATTCTTTCATCCAATAGATGTGGTTATTTAGTCATTAAGTGTGCTGTGGAGTAAAAGCCATACTATACTATCCAGAAATCTCGCAACACTCAGAGGGTTAATGAAAGGAAAGCAAAGTAAAAATTGATACTACCGTCACAATCCAGCGTGCCTTTGCTGTATGTGTATGACTGCAGAAGTTCCATTAATTCCAACAGACGTATTCTCGAAGCTGAGCACTAAACTCCCGATCCGAGTCTCCTCCCCTGCGTACCAAGTCACTGGTCCCGACGACGTCTTCGGCCACGACATCGACTGCTCGACGGAAGAGTGCCCCGTCTTCTGCTGCGACCATCCCAAGGATTTCCACCAGGATGAAGACACCTTACCCTTCCCCAACCAGAGCGAGGACAACTCGGTGCGACTCAACGTCGAGAAGAAAAGCGGGGGTCGCTTCATGGTGGACGGTAAGCTCTTTTGTGGTTACAAATAATACATGACGCACCTTCAAAAATAGCTTCAAAAGATAAGGTACCACTTTAGCAATGCAGATTTTTTTCCTTCCATCATGCGACGAATGGTAGACTTCAAACAGCAAATGCTTGGTTGCCAATATAGCTTGATGGATCTACCAATATGGCTTTATTCTTCAATTCTCGGAAGTCTGACTTTTAATCAGAATGATTTTAATTCGCAATAACTAGCACTGCACAGTTCTACAAGATAAAAATATCAGGCTGCCACGTAATGTGACAGTGCTTCGAAAAAGCTACCTAGACAGGCACAGATATTTGAAGATGGAATAACTTTAACAAATTCCAAAATTAATATATCATATTCATTTATTTAATTATATCATCAAACAGACAATTGCTGTCGTAAAAGAACGAGTATGTTAGCAAAGTAACTCATTTTATACAATGCGCATCTGCACAGAACAAAATTTACCCTCTGTTCGATTAACAGGAGAGTAGGCATTTGCATAATGCAGCAAAAGAACTGTTGCCACCACATATCTGATTACTGAGCTTTCAATATTTGTGTTTGCTTTGATAAGGCAGATCGTCTGGTTTGTAAGCAGATGATCTACCAAGATTCTGCTGTCCAAATATTCTCTCATGTTACATATCGGGGGTTAACTTAAAATGTAATTTATCGTCGTTTCGGCGACGTTTGGCATTTAGTCTGGTGTTGAACAATCAACTTCATACATTAATTCTGAATTCATTCTTTGGAATTTTTACTAACGAAGTGCTGAAATCGTATTCGGAAAACAAGTCAACTGACGTCACGTTCAGAATAAGTACCGGAAACACGTATCGCCGCAGAAACATTACATCCACCTATATTTAGCTTGACAAAAATGCCTCTCATAGTGTCCAATCAAAGACCGTTGTGTACGTGAGGGCTGATGCATGTTGAATTTGCCGTGGCCTCAAATGTCTTCACGCTGTCGTAGTGCAAAAGTTTGGAGAGTAGGGGGCGCTCAGATGTTGATCTGGTCATCTGACCGTGGTTCAAAATTACGAGGTGTTGTCCTTCGGGATTGAACTCGGACCGTCGCCAAAAGAATATCTCCGGAATATTATATCCAATCGCGCGAAAACGGACACTTTTTCGGGTTAGTTTTCGACAAGGAATCGCATGGTATCATTAGTTTGCGCTCGATTATGAGAACTGAAGGATTAGCAATTTGGTCAGATATTGAAGATTCGGAATTCCTTTTAAAAAAATTAAAAAACTGCTGACGTGCTTTTAAGTTGGATGCTCCTCATTTTCCAGACCATACCTTCATTCCAAAGACGGAGCGCAAGCTGTCCAAAGTGCCTGCGAGTACTGAGCAGGAAAGAGTTCACAAGCTGAGCAAAAGGATCGTCGACCCTGAAGACGAAGAAACGGAAAACAGTCAAGTCTTTAGGACAGGTAGTTGGTTCACTTTTTCCTACGTGTAGTGAGATTCATGCCGGCATTCAGGGTACAAGATGTTTAAAGATTTCCCTTTTAAGGGATGTATGAAACACAAAATTAAACCGTATTCACACATGGACGTATGTCCACAAGCGCCACATTTAATTCGATGGAGGACGCTATTCGACAGCGCGGTAGTTGGTCAGTTTGGGCCTGTACCAACTCTTTACGGTAAACCTCATAAAACGTCTCCTCTTTATTAAACTTCTTTGGTAACGATCTATAAATAAAATATTTAAAGGTACATAGATCAAAACGTTCTTACGTGGAGTGAAAGTAAATACAGGGCATTTCCAAACTTCTTTTGCAAACTGCAGGGGCCGTAGGAAACATAAAATTAAACCGTGTTAACAAATAGAGATGCAGCATCTACAAACGCCACCTTTAATTTGGTAGAGGAAGCTATTCGGCGGCGAGGCAATTGATCAGTTTAGGCCTTTCCTCGCTATTAACCTCATAATGAGTCTCTTAGTAACACCTAAGTTATTACATTAAGTTTCTTTAGTAAACACCTTGTGACATCTTCACCTAGGTAAGTTATTACATTAGTAAACACCTTGTGACATCTTCACCTAAGAGTCTAGGATGGCGGGCTGCAGACCCGGAAGTTTCCTGTTAAGAGTCCTTCACTACTGCGCTTGCGCATGTGAGGAGGATGAAAAACAGTTAGCTCACGGACTCCGTCTAGTTGAGACGTCTTCGTAGCAATTCGTAAACTTTAATATGAAATTAAGCATTTTGTTTCGAGCGTCCATTGTCAACCCATGTTTTGTCAGTGTAAAAATAAATGTTATTTTTAATGTCCAAAAAAAGTTTGGATTAAAGATATATAAATCAAAACGCTTTTCTTTATGGAAAAGTAAATACAGTGTTTCAGAATTTCCTTTACAAACTTCAGGGGTGGTAGAAAACACAAATCAAGCTGATTTCACTAATAGGGATACATATCTGCAAGCTCCACCGTTAATTTGGTAGAGGGCGCTATTCAACAGCGCTGCAATTGGTCAGTTCGGTCCATCATCATTTTAAATTCTGACTTCGTAAGGGCATTGTTTCAAGAATGCTGAGATGGCTGTCATGCGATTGGAGTATCAAGGGATGATAACGGAAACGGGCAGGCCACTCTGAGATTGTATCGTGAAAGGTACCTTGGCAGACTTGAGCGAAACACCGTATGTTTGAGAGTTGCACCGAACTGGTTGAAACCGGAACAGTCCCCAGAAATAGGCTTAATACACGTCGGAGACGATTAATACGCACTCCTTCCATGCATCTATGCTGAGAGGGATGCAGTACTGTTGCTTGTGGCAACTTTGAGCTCCTTCCTGTAACTATCAAACCATAAAATTAGTGCTAGTGAAATGTTATTCACATACTTGCTATCTTTCATTTCTACGTCTTAGTACCCACTGGCACATCCGAGTAACGCATGCTGACATACGTATATCCCTATGTAAATACGATTTAACTTTGCGTTCTCTACCTTCCCTTAGACTTCTAAGTGGTTTCGACGAGATATCTCGTCCATGAAGATCTGATCAGCATTTATAATGACGAGGTACCTTGTCTCTCGAGACAAAACTGTATTATCACTCCCTCTAAGGGGTTATAAAGATGGAAATAGGAACAATAAATTGGTTCTTGCCCAGAACTAGTAATAGTTTGGAACAAGTTTTTGTATCATACAAAACCACTTGACTCTTAGATGTAAGTTAATGGGCGGGAGTTAATTATCACTTGTGTCAATTAATACTGTATTCATCTCTTCATAAGAGAGAATAGATCTTCCTAAAACTTTCCTCAAAAGTTGCATGTATGTTTCTTAACCGAGATCAGTCTCTCCCACCATCCTCCCCACCATGGGGCAGATAGTGGATTGAACTTGCAATCCATTCTTCTGTAAGCAACACTGTACTTAATAATTTCATCAAGGCTGTTTTCAACGTTAAATAAGCCACCAGGAGGGTTAAATATAGTACAGAAAGTTTTGGAACACACTGTATGAAACATGATCTTTACAACGTGATTTAAGAGTTTGATGTTAGCTATGGCTTCTTGGTGGACTTTCATGGTCGCTTATTCTAATTTGACATCTTGTGTCCACCACTGATATTTTAAACTGCTTTCTTTCAACTGTTGAACGTTGTTCTAGATGAGCATTCGGATCTGGCGTTGCACCTGTTGGAGTTGAACGCCACGCTGCTGCCTGAGCTGTGTTCAGAGGATCGTTCAGAGGAAACTTCGGCCGTCTACGTCTTCTGCAACGTCTACATATCCCGACATTTTCCTCACCCCAACATCACACTACACATCAGGTAAGGGATTCCTCATCCATCTTTAAGTTCCAGTATGTTCATGCTCTGATTTTAGTTCAGTTTGCAACTCAAATTCCTCAAACCGAGTCTCAACTTAAAAGTATCCTCTATACCAGCAATTTTCAACCCGCAAGATTGACACTGGTGTGCCTTACGGATGGTGAAATGGCTTAAATTGTATAAGATTTGTTTCATTTCAACGTTTAATTTTTAGTTTTTTATTACAAAGCATTATAAATAATGTTTCAAAAATATTTTTCAAAAAAACACTTTGGAGTAAAAAGTAGTAGGTAATTACTGTTATTACATTTTGTAAAACAATCAAAATTATATCTATTATCAGATCGGAAAAAAAATTGTGGTATGCCACAGAATTTTAGTAATTAGTTTGTGTGCCTTGAGATGAAAAAGGTTGAAAATCTCTGCTCCATACCTTTGTATGTGTTTACTCAACTCGCTCTACTCTCTTAATTTTGGGCAATATCACTACCTTAAAAAATCCATTGCATCCTATCAATAAATAGAAATTTTAATTATCTTAATTTTTCTAATAGAATTTCTTCTTGGAAGCTGTTTGAATGTATTAACTAAAAACACTATTCAGCAGAATAGCGGCCAAAAATTGTTTGATAAAACTTCTTTTGTATATGGAGGAATGTATCACTTTATAAATTTTAACTTTATTCTATTATAACCTACTTTTATAGTATTGTATAGGATGATTTAAAATAAATTTAACGGATTCGTTAGTTTTGGGTACAATTTCAATTAGTCATTTGATTATCATATAGACATCAGCTTGACAGAAACTCATTACTTGACATTTTTTCGGGCACTTAGCTTCAAGTGCTTAGTTTCATGATGGAGAAATATTCGTTGTCATATTGTAATCTTCAAAAATTATATATAATAGTATCAAAATGCTTATACTCTTTTTTTACTTAAAAACCCATAGTTAGTCTTTAAACAACTATACAGTAAAAAATTGTTTTGTCAGTTTGTGAGATTCTGCTCTAAGCCGACGATGTAACTTATTTTAACAGTATGTACATATAGGTTATAAAAACACAAAATTTTATTTTATTTATGTGGAAACTGTACAGGGTGGACATAATCGTCGGCACAATAATCATACCCTGTAATACCTTGTCGAAATTCAAACTGAAAAAGTGTCCGTTTTTCGACTAGAAGTGCATTCCGGAGATATTCGTTTGGAAAGTTATGACATTCCTTCCGGTCTTAAAAATATCAGTGCTAAAAACTCCAAACAAACTATTTTTGGCATCCCTGGTATCCATTGTCGATACCTAAGAGGCAATCGAGGCGAAGCTAAAGCATCAGATGGATTTATCAATTATCCATTGGATTTGCATATCCATCCACGTTGTGGAAACACACAACTTATTTACCCGCCCTTATTAAACGACACACATGAAACTTGCTCTTTCTTTCCTTCCAGATTCGAAGACAGCGAGAGCGTAGTGGAGTACTGCGGTGGCCACCATTACCTCTCCTGCCCCCGTGAAGTGGTGGTCGACGAGAAATCTCACTCCACACACACGATCAAGAAGCGAAAAGTCATTCCTCAAGTAAGTGCCGATCACAAATGTAGTCAAGTTCTGGAATTTACATAGTTTTAGAATTATTTTCACTAGTTTGTCTACCACCATTGGGAAAAATTCCATTTCGTTGCAGCAGAGATTCGGTTATTTTTATAATTTTTGTAAAAAGTGATATTTAATGTGTTTGTTGATGTTTCTTACACTATTTGGTCTAGACAGGCTAGACCAAGTTCGTGAAGATACATGACCAAGCTCGTCATGTATCTTCAAGAAGTCCAAGTCGAGCATAGTATTAAGAGGAGAGATTAAAGTATCCAGATCCTCCCTGGACACCCCCAAACAATCAAGGGTGTGACCAGGAGAGGCTTGCTCCATATTTGCATTTTCAACAGGTCGGGAAAACTTTAAAACCATGATCAAATGAAATTGATCTCGAACGTCCACTGGCCAGTATAGAAATGTCAGTCTAATGACCTCGAATTTGAGAGCGATGTTCAAGTTTTACCGCTCAAATTGTGATCAGTCCTTTGGTCTGGTTGGTTCCTCTATTGGCCAATGGTAGGACTGCTCTCAGCCAAAGCTCCACCTCCTCTCACCTACTCGACTCCAAGTCCCAAGTTCTACCATTCCGCATTCGAAGCTTCTGGAAACCAACAAACGTCATGAACCTAAGAAAGTTCAACCTGGAGACAGGACCTTCGGCCCAGGCCCTTGAAAAAATCTTCTCTCTCGACTCGACCAAGTTATCTGTCATTTCATTTCCAGGTGGTCGATATTCAAATTAAACCAGTGTTTCTCAACCTTTTTTGGTTGACGGCCACTAAAAGTATCTGGAATTATTTGCGGCGCACCTGAATATAAAAAATGTAAAAATTGTATGATACAAAAAAAAACAATTTATTTATTCACAAAATTTATTCAATGAGAGGTCTGAGCCTGAATGGTATTTGAGAATGATATTTGGCAGAATGGTATTTGAGGTTCTTCCGTTTCAATTGCGATGAATCCGAATTCGATGTAGTCATCTTTATACTTCCGTTTGTTTCTTTGTTTATCTTCCGTTTGTGAAGCACCAGATTTTATTAAATATTTGACCATTATGGCTAAATGAATAAAACATTTTTTCATTAGTTCACAGCAATGCAATCACATTAAAGAAATTTAAAAGATTTAGTTATTTCACAAATCTTTTGATTTTAAGAAAGAGCCAATTTGAATCAACGTCAATTACAATTGGGAAAAATAATATCAAATAAAAACGCGGGAAAACTAAATTTAAAAAGATTTTTTTAGAAACCGTTGAGGTAATTACAAATATTATTTCAAAGTTACAAAACCCATGCAATTGTAATTATTTGTCAAAAACCCTCGCGGCACATTTGACAATCTCTCGTGGCACACCCTCAAACTACAGGGCTGCCGTGACTAAAAGGCTACTTTGGGCTACTATTTTCAACCTTGGCGGCTGTGCGTATTTTTTAAGCAAACTGTTCTCAAAAGCTCTTATATTCAAAACTTTGGTGACTTCGAAAATTTCGAAAAAAAAGACAAATGGAATTTAGTCCTTTTTTAAACAAAGAAAGGATTGAAAAAAATAGTTTCAGATTTTTCTGGAGGGAGAAAATTTTCCTAGGGACCTCAATTTCTATGTTTTGGCGCCAAGTCGTGGCAATCATGAAAGAAAAACATCGGAATCTGTGGTTGGTAGATTGTGTGAAAATCTTAAGAAAATATTTAGTTTTTGAATTTTAAAATTTAAATTTCTTGGCGAGATTTTCAACGTCTGTTTCATACTTAATAAGCACATTTTGTATTTAATTAAACTGCTACTAAAATTGGGTTTAAGATACTTTCTTGCTATTTTTAAAAATTTATGCTACTAATGCTATTTCAGAAGTGTTTTGGCTGTGGTAGCCCTGCAAACTACCATCGGTTGCTCCCGGTCTCTGAACCAACAGAAGCTGCACTCTCCCCTTTTACCACGATACAAAAGAGTCATTGTAAAAGGGATTGGGGTTGCTTCCTTTCGTTGTCTTATTATTTTCTCTTGCATAAAAAAATACGCGCTGTTGGTCCCCTTTTTTTGAAGATTTCGTAGCATTTTGTACATTTTTACCGGCGTTATATTTTATATTTTTTGGTTATAGTCATCCCTTTGAACGAAATTAAACCCCTTAGGAAAGTTGGGAAATGAATTAAAAAAACTAGGCTTATTTCCAATTAGCTATGTCAAGTTGTACTAGGACCATAATTCTCATTGCATATGTCATTTTAATTTCTGCTACCCTTGAAACAACAGTTATGTGACGGTATAGAGGCGATTTCTGGACTCTAGTCCTGCTCCCATGTCTTCCTTTTCCAGGATAACGTGACTAAGGTGGTTTTGCATGCATAACCAATGGAGCACAAACAGTTAGACGTGATTTCTCTTCACTGTTGGTTAAAGTGCAATTCAAATACTGATTCCCAACATACTTTTTTCTAGAGGTAATCTGGAACATGTAACTTTCCATCGGATATTTGCATATTTAGTTTTTATGCCGGCGATTGCATGTCTCGGGAGAAATGGTAAATGGCTTCACCAATCTGTAACAGATATGAGAGGTGTTTTTGTACCTGGCAAGAGGTTTCTAAATGAGTTCCGGTTTTGCAGCTCCGGATAAGGCTTTTTAGCCCTCTGTATAACGCTTTTTACACGCACATATACGTTCAGCTACAGGTAGTCTTTCTTGCACTTCTAACTAGTTGTGACCTTGACCAATAAAATGCTTCTAGTATTCTTTCAACCAATAAATGTGGTTTTTTAGTCAGCAAATGTCTGATGTAAGCAATACCGCAGTACTCAAAACTCTTGTGACGCTCTTAGGGTTAGGGGGTTATAGGACAAAAATCTATCCTAATGAACGATAATGCTCGATTTCATCTAACCTATCAGGTGAATGAAAACCTTGATAATGAAGATATAATTCGGCTAGTCCAACATATTCGCCAGATCTCAATCTTACTGAACATATCCGGGATACCTCAGGACAAAAACTCTCCCAAGAGCTCAGCGCTCCCAAAAGATGGGATTAACGCTATAAGATTTATTTCATAGAAATTATTTAATGCCATGAAAATACATTCAGGCTACCATTCAGTTTGTGGTGATCGCATATAGCATTAACAGTTTAAATCCGGTATAATGGAGATACCGTGATTTTTTCTTTTTAAATGCATATTTCCTCTGAAATTTTTTCAGAGCAATAAAGGATATTGCATTAAGTTTCGATCCCGTATAATGGAGATGCCGTGATTTTTTCATTTTATAATCATGCATATTTCATCATTCTCTGAAAAAAAATTCTAAGCTATTCTGCGGTATGTATATAGTGTAAAACAGCTATTAAAGTCTGTAAAACTGCAAAACGCTCCTTTTAATACATCCCTAGAAATATTGAATTTGTTTTAAGATATCCTTTAATGTTTCGTAGAGCATACTTTGTAATTGTAGAATGTATAGAGTTAATAAAGTATGCCGCTTTAATGAAACTTAAATTTTGAAAAGTTAAGCTTTGACTAAAATATAACAAAGGTATATCAAGATACAGGTGCATCCAACTTGAATACCTTAATAAAAATAATCCTCTCTGAACTCTTGAGTAGACACAACATGGAATAATGGAATTATCAATTGGAATAATATTATTTTAGTCAACATAAAGTAGTCAGTTATAGAATTAATCACATACTTATAAAGAAAAGTGATTGAAAAAATCATAGTATGTTAGGAATTTTAATGGTACTTTAACAAAATACATGCTTAATGCATTCCTTTTTTATAGATAGGTAGTTAGTTGAATTTACGTCACACTGGATCAACAAAACTCTTTTTTATAGTTGTTTCAAGAAATTTGAAAACCCCATATTTTCTCTTTTGTAAAAAATATTCAATGTGTACAAATATACGAAGTCATACATCAAATGTTTTTGTGTTGGCAAATGTTTCGCAAAATGATATATGTGTTATGTACGAACTCATTCAACGTGTACTTTCTTCAACAGAGTCGTTCCTTTCAACTTCCGGTGGGATCTTTCATCACAAGTAGATACCGTTTCAGGATGATGTCCCGCAGATTCAACACCGATCAACGAGTACTGAGTTTTTTGTTTTTTTTATCACTATTATCCTCTATTTTGGATATGAATTGTTTTCCGTGTTCTAATTGTTTGCTTCGAGCTATCAATCAACGTCATGCTCTCCACCAGTCTTAAATCTAAATTTTCTAGACATGGAGCAATTACCCTGATAGAAGTTAAAATAATAGTGTTATTACAAATTAACAATCAGCAACTGTTATTGAAAATATTAGCAGTTACCTATATTAAAATAACTAAGCTTCTTACAAGAATTAATAAACAATTTTAAAATATTAACATTGATAAAAAATAAAGTGAAATTGGTAATAATTTGTACAATTGCGGATTGTTAACCGTTAACGTCAGTTTCTAACAGTTAACTTTTAAATTTAGTCACTGTTAGTGGTAGTTATAAACTGTTAACATTAGCAGTTAAAAATAACTTATCGCAAATTAGTAACTGTTAATACTATCGTAAAGTAACAGTTTTGCCCATTTCTGAAATTTTGATGTCTAATCATGTTCTCGGTGGTCTCTTCTGCCACTCCATTCAGTCTAAATAATTTCTCAAAAATTCAGTCAGATTTCAGACTGCTTTCCTCTGAAAATTAAAGGCTTTACTTCCTATTGAAGCCAATCAAATTTGCAACTTAACAGCTCAACTCGATACAAGATTCCAGAACTTCTTGTAAAATAAATTAGATACGCAACACATTTATTGGTGATTTTAACACTTTCTAATTGAAAGGTTCTTATTACGATACATAATCCTTCTTATTGCGATCCCTTCTAAATTCACCATAGCAGTGATATATCGTAGGCGTTGAGCAAAATTCCCATTCATTAACTGACAAATAAAGTTTTTTACTTTACAACTGTTTAAAGACTTCGTTTTTAGACAAAAGAAATTATAAGAATTTTGATGGTGTCATATATCTTTGAAAACTATTACAATTGCCTATGCATTTCTTATCATGAAAATAAGCATTTAGTCTCCGAAAAAAATATCAGTTAATGGGTTTCTGTTCAGTAACTAAAAAGTAGATTTGATTCATGGCAATTGTTGGTAATGAGAAGGAATTATAAAATGTTTGCGTTTTGCTACATTAATATGTGGGTGAATATTTGAACTGTAGAAAGAATGTTGAGGAAAGAATCCCTTTAATTGAAAATACTTTAGTGTTATAATATAGTAATAAAATGGTTCCCTCTTTTAAATGCATGAATTTCTGGCTCTTATAATGCTGATAGTCTAATCCTAATTATTTTCAGGTATGTTCCCTAAGTCCCAATTACCGTCCATTCACAGAATATGTTATTACATTCCAAAGAAGATGTGACAAATGAAGAATAAGCTCTGTAAATGACTGGCAGAACTGATAAGGAATAGACATTCAAACTTGCTTTACAGATGAAGGAATAAATAATTGCATTTACTTGGAATAAATTTTCGTCCATTTCATTCGTCAACTGGAACAAATGAAGATGAATCAAGAGATTCGTTACAATAAGACTGAAATGTATGTTTCACCCAAAGACTGGAAGTTTCTGAAACTATTTCATCTATACGCCTACTGTAAAATAAAGTAAAAAGGAAAATATAACTTTCTTTATGATTTATTTAATCTTTCTGTATTTGTAAGAGATAGAGAGTAGTATTATTCTAATGTTGACACTTTTTGTAAGTTTTAATTATTAAAATGTTTTTTCGTTGCAATATCGTCATTTTGCTTCCAGTTTATCACTTTAACTTTGCTGTTGAAACGTTAAAAGAACGCAGTTAGTGTTCCTGCTTGTCAAATGTTCACAATGATGAAATTCTTAAGAGGGATTTTCAGTGTAAACAATAAACTAGACGGAAAGTGAAGATTTTGCTACCTCTACCCAAATGTTCTCATGATACATATTAAAATCGAATATTTTATTTTTAATAAGATATTTCCAATATTCTGATTATGTTGAAAATGAACTGATTAGTTAGTTTCTTGAGTCTTTCAATGTGCTTAAAACTTCATCTGACCTCTCATTCCTGATTCAGTTTTAATCTCGACTTCTCGATTCTCTTTGAAAAAGCAACGACAATAATGCCCTTTGGAAAATCAATAGAAATTTAATGAGAACAATCAAATGCATGACACACGCTACAGATTCACGAATCACATGAACTTCGACATAAAACTCGCTCTTGTTTCGAAAACTACGAATTAATGAAACTTAATTTAATCAAATCCATGACATGCTACAGATTTCACGAATCACATTCAATTTCGATATAAAATATTCATTCCTGTTCGAAAACTGGTCTTCACATAGTCCCTCAGAACATTCCAAACATTCGAATTGAAGATACAAGTGATGCGGAACTCCAATTGGATTCGAATCGCGTCCTGCTGCTCGTTCGACAAAGTCGACAAACCGTGGATATATTTGGCCAAGCTGCGCCAAACCCAAGAGAATAACGAGGGATGCAAAAAGCAGATGTGTAGGCGAGGGTAAAATAGATGGGAGGACAGATCACTCGGGTACCTCGGGGTTGTAATGCCCGTACACACCTAAAGGCCCCTGAGAGCTCTTGTCCTTTGGAAAATGAGTAAACAGAAATTTAATTTAATCAAATGTATGACACACGCTAGATTTCACGAGTCACATTCAACTTCGACATAAAAGACTCATTCCTGTTTCGAAAACTAGTCTTCACATAGTCCCTCAGAACGTTCCGAACATACGAATTGACAACACAAGTGATGCGGGACTCCAATTGGATTCCAATCTTGTCCTGCTGCTCGTTCGACAAAGTCGACAAACCGTGGATTTTGATGTCCGCTTCCTTCGATCGGGTCATCTCGACCTCGGGGGACTTCTGGTGGACGGATGCCTCCCGGTACACCAGCATGAGGAGAGGCTCGACCAGGACGTCCGTCTGGCCGGTGCTGTCCTTGAGGCCATCGATGACGGTCGACAGCTGGCACTTGGCCCTTAGGTTCTCCCACTTTAACCAGAGACCACTGCCCTCGGATGCCATGATCTTCTTGAAGTCGGAGAGGCCGAGAAGGAAGCCGCACTCTGCCAGGACCTTTCTCTTGCGCATGCCGTTCGCCGTCCTAGTGGGGATGGAGAATCTGAAGTCTCCGATGTGGTAGAAATCGAAGGAGGGATTGGTCTTCGTCTCGGTAGCACGAGGACAGTTCTTGGTGGAGGGTAGGGCAACGAGACCCTTTCTGCCGAGGCCGTACTTGGGTTTGTCGCCTCTCACATAGTCAAACAGGTCGACCTCGTTGGAGTAGAGGAAATGGTCTCGGCGCAACAAGTCCAGTGCGATTTCCAAATCTGAAAAGATGCAAAGGGAAGGTTAAATCCGGCCACAAACTGGAATAGCATGCGACAAAGTCATTGGACAAGACATTCTCCCAACTGCTCTCGTGTAGCCTTACACCCTCTGGGTAGGCTGGATGGTCAGGGTCTAAAACACACGACAAGCATATGCGTACTCAGTTTCTGTATAGAAAACAAGTAGATACGCATGTGTATTTCAGCCTATTTAGTGTCGCATAAATGATGTTGGAAGTGGATGACTTACCTTAGCAATGGGCGAGATTTTACCATAACAGCGTAAGCCGTTATTGCTATTTTGAGATAAGTTATTAACTGCTAATGTAAGCAGTTGTGTTGTCTGTCAGCGACTAGAATTAACGGTTATTATTAACTGCAAGCAATTGACATTAAACAACGGAATGTGTCGCAAAACAAGCATGAATTTTATCTTGAAGTACCAAGAGCAGCAGACAGAAGACGGTGCGCTGGCTTGAAGGTAAGTTTGATGGATCATGAGCACATGGACCAACTGCGCATACCAGCTGGACTGAGGCTAGCATCTATGTATTGGTTCTATGTATGGTTAGCTATATATTGTTAACATCTATGTATTGTTAACATCTATGGTTGGTTGGTTTTGTGTATTATGGCGCAAAGCGCCATATTAGGCCAAGCACAATACAAGAACGAGGGAGGAAAAAGAGCAAATAGCAAAAGGGTAGAAGGAATCACTCGAGTACCTCGAGGTTGTGAAGCCCGTACATACCTAAAGATACGTCACTGAGGGCCTAACATCTATGGGAGGCAGAGGGAGTTAGGTTATGGGTTGCGTTTGATACCTACTACACATGACAAACACCACTAATCAATTAGATACAAAAATCATCAAACTCTAGGACGATCGGGCATCTGCCGCTTGTTGCACACACAGCACAGTTGCGACGTTGCTATGCTGATAGCACAGTTGCGACGCTTGAGAATTGATGTAAGTGCACATTTGAAATCAATACTGACGCCAGTTAAAATTTGCGTTACAAATTACTTTTTAAAGCCAGATTGTTTTGATTCAGTCGACTTTGGGCGGAGACGACAATGATTCAAAAGTCTCAAAAAAGTATGTTGACTGTTTATCTTGTCTTTGTTTTGAAATATTTCTTGTAAAAATGCTGCACATTAACATGTTTTTAAAGGACACAACTTCCTATTCTATCCGACGCACTTATCTGACAGTCGTGTCGCCATCTATGATCTTTCTTACAAACTATTCGTTCAAGAATGGCAGAAATGAAATACGAAAGGTCTAAAAATATGTACAGGATTATGCAGTCTGTTGTAAGGTTAAGATGTTTGGTCTTCGTTATATTTACCAGTACGTATGTCACCAATGAGTGTGCAAAGGAAAATACAAAAATTGTACATGATTGTAAATTAAAACCGGAATACCTATTTGTATTTTATATAGGCCCATCCTGATACTTGAGCCTAGAGTGTATTGGGCTATACTTACACTTTTCCCACTCGCATAGGCTGACCTAAGCCCTGCCGCCACTATTTTAGATAAGATCATAACGAACAATGAAATGCATAGTGATATTTTAATCAGGTCAAGTTCATCAGCTGAAATTACTCTTCATGTTGGATCTCCTTTTATCAGACATCGTCATCGTGAATTAGTTAGCAATTTTAGAAATTTCAAAAATAGTTTGCAGTAATAGTTAAAGGCGCTTGTTTTCTCTGAAAAAAAATTAATTTTTCTTCTCTTGAACTTGCCGCTCTAGGTTGTAGCCTAATCAGCCTTAATAGAAATGCTGTACTAGAAGTGTAGATATGAGGGCCTTACATGATTCACACGAAAACATGCATAATGAAAAACGTACATTACATTAATGTACGTGTTACGTACATTACATTAATTCGTATTAATTTTTAATTAATTCGTATTAACATTTAAACGTACATTACATTAGTTCCTTATAATGTACGTACAATAATAAGGAATTTTAGAAAATAGTCTGCTAGTATACCGCATAGCGTCTGCGCCCGTTTCTAAATTGTTTGTCTATTGACGGCACAGTAAGACTCACACCTGATATTACGCATGTTCATATGGTCGTTATAAACTATAAATTGTAATGATTTCTTTGAATTAGAATAAACTGTCAGAAATTACATAGATACTGAGGTGTTATTGTAGTTTTATCTATTTTTATTTAATCTAAATGTAACTTTTAATTAACGAATGTTTTCAATGAAATAGTAAATTTAAAATAAATGTGAGTGGTCCTTTAATTAGAAAAACTACTCTTAGGGCTGCCATAAAAGTAAAGTATGTTTACAGTTTTTAATCTTCTTTTGACTCACCTAAAGATCTTCTAGTTTTGCCAATTTTCTAAAGGCGCGATTTCAGTTCGGTAAAAATTTAATAAGCATAATAAAGTATGGAGACAGTTTAATAACTAAAAATTCTATTTTCAGTAAATTATCTTTTTCCCTTCGACATCTAAAGCACATGTCAGCAATATCTAAGGCGAAAATGGGAACTTCCTAAACGACTTAGTTACAATGCGATAAGTTATTATCGATAATTACGATAAGTCGCCTCAAGAGACCAAAGAAATTTGACCACTTAAGGGGAGTAACCATTAAATGTACTCAATATGCATTGCTGTAACAATCATAAATTTTAAATTTAGCATGGTATGATTATGGTATTTAATTTAGTCTTGTATCTGGTAAATTCAATACATTGAACTAACGCAGGAAAATTTCCAATTGTTTCCAAGGCATCAAAAACTTGTGTTTTATAAGATACAAAAAATTTCTTCATTTTCAATTACCCCATCGAGCTCGCACTTTCACTTTCCTTCCAAAAATATCAAATTAATTCAATTAAGAATCATTCGTCCGTCCTCATTTTCGACTTCATTTTGTTTGCAATCAGAACAAATCGTGCATGTTTTAAGACCTTTTCCTCAGTGAAGTTATTTAGAGTAGCACATTTGAATTCGTGACTAGGAATGAGGGTTTAATTTCAATGTCAACTTTGAGAGCTAGACGGGACTTAAGAAAATTGACGACTTATCTGGGGTGACGAGTAATCCATTTGAATTCGTGACGAGGAAACGAGGGTTTGATAACATTACCATCAATGAAAGCTAGACCGGACCGAAGAAAATTGACGACTTTTCCGGAGGGTGAGTAATCGGGAGTAACATTTGAATTCGCGATAAGGAAACGAGGGATTGATTAAGTTACCGGTCTTTGAGAGCTAGACGAGACTGAAGAAAATTAACGACTTATTCCGAGTGGCGAGTTATCAGAGGTAGCATTTGAATTCAAAATGAATTTGAACGAGGGTTTGATTCCTTTCCCGGTCTATGAAAGCTAGACGGGACTGAAGAAAATTGGTGACAGCCGAAGTGACGAGTAATCCGGGGTAGCATTTGAATTCGTGAAGAGGAAACGAAGGTTTGATTACATTGCCGTCTATGAGAACTAGACGAGACTGAAGAAACTTGACAACTTATCCAAGTGACGACTTATTAAGGCTTTACTGTATACTATTCAATTTCTTAGTACGATTCTCACCTTTTCTGAATGTTCTGCAACTGGCAGGGGTCAACAGAGTACCAATGGAAGCCACCACAATCCAGCTGAAAGCCGCCATACCAGGTCAGGCTGAAGAGCAGCGGAGAAAACGATATCTGCAACAATTTCACTCCCTTTGGGTTTATCATGAAGAGTGATCACAAATCGAAATTAAGCAAGGCAGAACGGGAAGTGTGATTCTTCCGTTTTCACGTGGAAAAGACTGAGGTACTTTCATGGGAAGACATGTGGGTGCCGCCGCTGGTAAATCCGATGTCTTCAGATGTAAGGAAGTGACTTCGGATAAACCTGAAAGGTGGTGATGCGATGCTGGAAGGTGACAGCAAGAAGATATTGCGATGGGAAACCGCAACTGCATATAGCATCCGCTTACGATACATATCTTCGGTAAATGTCAATTACATGCGCGAGTTTAGCACCGTTCCATAAAGGATGCATGGCAACCAACAAAAATGTTCTTGATTTCACAATACACAATATACATTCATATAAATGAATGCCGAAATTAGCTTAAATCGAAATGTAAATTTAAATCGAAGTTTTGTTCAACCCATAAATGGGGAAAGGTGAAACTAGTCAAAGTTATCTGCAATAAAATGCTCTTTTACCATTCAGCAATTCGATCGGCTGCTGAAGGTTTCGAAATAAGCACTTGTGAAGAAACAGGATACAAAAGATATTTGAAAACCGGATTTAGGCAGGGGAGAAGTATCTTGCTCTTCAATTTCAGTGGAAAAAATGTTCTTTATATTAACTTGGTGATTGATCGCTGACATTTGCTACAATGTCATTTGGCGTTCTGGATCTGAGCTTTTCGACACATTCGAATATTTTTCCTCCTCGGAATATTTCAAAATATGTATTCATAAAAATAGTTTTGAAACAAAATGGTAAATTCCAGGATAACCTCTTACGACCTGATATAATTGATTGATGCCAGGGCCCGGTACCAGGCCACGACCAGAAGGGAGAAACACTGGCTTAGAGGTAGGAATGTATTCAATGAGTGCCATGAGATTCGAGCCCTCTCAGAAATATATTTTATGTTAAAATACGTATAAGTTAGAAGTACACGCTGAAATCAGTTGAATCAGCGTAAATCGAGGTTTGGTTCATCATACAAAACATGCTGTGAGTGAAAAGACGGGCAACCATGAAATTATTTTCTGAATACATATCTGATGCCAAGACGAGGGTTAACGAAATTTGGGATGTGGTGACGTCAAGTGTTATGCTTCAACCCCGCCTATTGGCGACGGTTCGGGATCAATCCCGGAGAGAAAGGTAGGAGTTGAATTTACGTCTCACTGAAGCAACACAACGGGCTATTGGCGATGGTCCGGCTCAGGTGCCAGCTCGTGTTTACCTCGTCATCTGCAAATTCCGTGGTTCAAAATGACGAGGTGTTGTCCTCGGATCTTTCCCTTCGGGGTTGATCCCGGACCATCGCCAATGTTCCGTTGTGTAGCTACAGTGCGAAGTTAATTCCCCAACTACCCACCCCTCACTTTAAAAAGAGGGTAACGCTAAAATAGCTATTTAAAAATTTGTCATTGAACGTTGAAATAAGACGTAACCATACGTTGTAATTCAAATATTTTTTAATTTTGACGTAAGTTTCCATCGCAAGGCAAATTGAATGAGTAAAATTTACATTTATTTTTCGTTTCAAATTGTATTATTAGATTCCAGACTCACCAGTAGGTTTAGAGTTTTTTAGTGGGAGGAGGGAGAGGATCATCACCACAAGCACAAGAGTCACGCCGGGAAAACCAGCCCCCCGCACAGAGAGGGCACACCCAGACTCCGGCGCGTACGCTCCGAAATCCAGGGCACCACCATTTATTAGTTTTTTCAATTAAATAAATATTCAATTAAATAAACAAATATTTTAAAAGACGACCGGCACACTGCCGGTTTACATGGACGAAGCCGGCGCCACAATGGCCCTTCCTAAAAAACAATCGTGATTATAATAAAAACTAGCGTATCTTATATAAGGTGATACGCAAGTAATTTGAACACATAAGTTAGTTGACTCATAGAGGCGCCGGCAGTAAAAGTTTAAAAGATGACTATGATATGAATTTTACAAATGAATGATTTTATGATATAAAATGTGCAAACAAATTCCACATAAAAATACACTTACAAGTTTTAAAATTTTAAATTTCAAAACCCAAAAGGAAAGTGAGAAAACAATGAATGTAAAACCCGAATGAGAATAAAAATAAGATTTTAACTTGGAGAACTTATAGTTGGATGATTTCAATGGCATACTTCTTCCAGACCGACACCCAGACGTCCAGAGTCCACTTGGACCTCCGGATGTTTATCAGTGCCCTTTTTGCAAGTCATGGAGCCAATAAAAAGTAATATCGGTAAACCGATATCGGTTAATTTTTATGGTTTCACTGGTCTTCCAGGTGGGCTCCACGAGTGTCATCTAGAAGGGAAAGCTCGATGCCAACTTCTTTCCTAAATATCGTCGGTCGTTTAAATAGTATTGAAAAACAATCAGATATTACGGTACATCAAACAGATATTCCATCGTTATGTAGTTTTAATAATTATCGGTGGTGGCAAATAAATCTCCAAGAAGTCGACGATTTAAAATTTTTAAAAGTTAATAATTCTCGAATCTCAAGAATTTCAAGAATTTAATAGTTTCAGATTTTAAGAATTTGAAGTTTAAAGGATTTTAGAATTAGAATTTAAGAACTAAAAAGCATCGAATTTTAAGAGTTTCAGACTTTGAGAATTTAAGAATTACGGATTTTAAGAGTTTGAGAATATTAGAATTACGGAAAATAAGAATTTAAGAATTAAAGAATTCGAGAACTAAGACAAAAATAAACGAATAGATTAAGTTACAATTTAAAAGCTTAAAAATGAATAAAATTGAACAGGACCTAGTCCTAGGTTCACTACTGCGTCCAGGTGGAGTCCGGGCAGTGAGTCAGGGGTAAGTCTTTTCTAAGTTTGATCAT
Organism: Meta bourneti; assembly: GCA_933210815.1. Classification (NCBI taxonomy): domain Eukaryota; kingdom Metazoa; phylum Arthropoda; class Arachnida; order Araneae; family Tetragnathidae; genus Meta; species Meta bourneti. Next base: position 47,377,324 of record OW119928.1, read on the forward strand.
ATGGGAGGGCTTCCGCGGTCACCCCCCCCCCCCCTCCGGCCGCCAGCACACACATCCTGATTTTATATTTCGATGACGGATTTCTAAGGATGTTGGCGGCACCACTTAGGTTTATTTTCTAATGATGGTTTAGTTATGTGGTGAGCACTAGAGTGTGCTGACAGTCGAAGATATAGTGGTCCGCGTCCCCTACCTCCTCGCAAGTATTATTAGATTGTATTGAACTACTCAATAGTCAAGAAACAACACCTATCATTCTAAATAGGCACGTAGTGTCCATTTAGATATCGGATCTCGAATCGCCAAAAGTGCCACGAAGTATCGATTGAAACTGCATGCCAGTTGGAGTAAGGCAAATTTTAAAAAAATTGCTGATCTTGGAATATCACGGTTATAAAACATTCTAATTAGGTTTTGAAAAGTTGAAAGTTTTTGTCTTAAGTGATAGAAGATTGAGGTTCTTTGCGGGTTTTCTTATACGAGTAGAAACTATTCTTATGCAACTTTATTACATCAAACATTCGTTGAAAACATTATTTTTCTTTTTTCAAAACGCTGTAAAATTTACCTTCCGTTTTTTGAAAAATTTTAATCGGTTAACTTTGTGTAGTCTGGTGAAGACATTTAATTTTAAAACAAGCTGTTATTTCACTAGCGGAATGGAATTTTTACGAAAAAATGTATTTGCTTGATACGATTTTCAACGATTATGAATATCGTATCGATGATTTGTTAGCCTTTCGTAATGATGGTGCAATTCCGGAAGTATCGCATTCTTGGTGCAAGAGTGTTACAAGTCAGAAAATATTGATAGGAAAACTGTCTGTAATACGTTGTAAGTTCGTCATTTTTACAGGAAATGAACTTAAAAGGCATCCACAATCACTCCAAAACTCAAAATCGACTTCTGGGTCGTCATTCCATGTGAAATGAGCAAAAATCAGAAAAACCTGTGGCCGTAGGGTGACGGATTTTCATGAAATTTGCTACAGGGGTTAAGTTTATGCATAAATAACGATATCCAAATATTTTGGCTCAAAATTAAATATTTTAGAAGTTTCAGGCATTTTAAGGACTTGAAATTTGAAGAGCAGTTGTGAAATCGCTTGGTCTTGCATGTTTGAAAATCTTTCTCAGAAACTACTTAACGTATACAAAAATATGAAATATTGTTGTCATCTAGGAAGAATTCTTTTTATCCATTTGGAAACAATAATTTTAAATATTTAATCTAAAAATTGTAGCGAAAAACGGAAAATTGTCGATTTTGATAGAATTAAAAAGGTTTCTATGGGCTAAAGGAAATTAAATACATCGTTAAAATTCATACTAGATACAGTGCTAGGTATAAAACTACTGCTGAAGTTTGGAAGTCGGCTTTTATTTCCTTCATCTTTCAAACAGCAGAGGAAAATTATAAAATAACGATTTTCCACTTAAAATAGGCACGCAAAATGAATTGAAGGACAGCTCTGACGAAACTATTTTGGAAAAATATAGTTTAATGTCTTACTTGTAAACAAAATTCAGGATTGTGTTTTGAGTCCCGAAGTAACAATAACAGAATTAGTAAAACGCAAAAACACGTTCTTGCCTTCCAATCAATTGGCGACTGAAAGTTTCGTCGTCAAACGACTATACGGATGTTTACGATGGGTTACCATATTCCATCAGTATCGCACTAACTGGCAATGTTTATTATCGCCAATCATAGCATCTCCTTCCCATTCTATGCATATTACTCGTTTTAAATGGCAACAATGAAATACCAAATTATTTTTAACTTTTGAAAGAAATTTTAAAAGCAGGACATCAAATCACAATTAAAAAAGCTTAAACATTTAAAACCTTTACTTGATTGTCTTCAAATTCACTTTCAATCTGATAAAGGTTCTCTTCAATTTCATAGTTGCTTAAATTAAAAGTTTCCTAGTGCTTCCGAATTCTTGAAATCTACTTATTTCACTAGTGATTGTGATAAATAAAAGGGTGTGAAAGAAGGGATTCGTGAGTACATTTAGGAGAATCGAGTTTAACAACGATGTTTAATATTTTTACTCAAAATTAGTGTTTACCTGACTAATATAATGCTTAATATTTACAAAACGCATTTAATGTTCATAAGTAGCAGTATTTAATACTTACGTTTCCAAAGGAAGAAGCAAATCGAAAAGACTTCTCTAACAAAATTAACTTCCCACTTAATTATTTCACTGATATAAACACTCCTTGGATTAAGCAAAAAAGACAAAAGAAATTTCATGTGAAATTTTGCTCGTGCACCATAATAAAAGTTATATTTTATTCTTATACTGCATTTTTTATATTATCGGAGGTTATAACTCATCAGCTGCGATAAAAAAGTAAAATTTACGTCTAATTAAAAATTTTCCCGAGACAAAAATAATCAAATTACAATTATGAAAATTTCAGGACATATAATAGACATCTTGCTCTTTTATGCTGAAAAGTTTTGATGTTCTTGGAGCTTTCCCTCACAGTGAAATATGCATTTTTAAAAATTGAAAAATCGTACTTTTCCATAATTTTTACTTTTAAATGTTTTTTCTTTATAAAAGAGTATAAATACAATCACCAGAATATGCCACGCTATTTGTTAGGAAAGCCTCTTCATTAAGAATAATTTTTAATATTGTCTAGAGATACCAGAGCAATTTGAAATTTGTAGCAAATTGGCAAAATTTCTATTTTCGTCGATCCCTCAGATTCAGAAATGACGGCTATTAAATTATATTCTGACGTTTCCTAAGAGACCTTTTTCTGAAGAATGCAACGATATAAAAGTTTTAAATTTATGTCAATAACTTATTAAAATATAGGGTCGCAAACAGGCCACTTTTAGTGCTAAAAAAATCTAAATTTGTGTGACCTTGAACTTTAAATATTAATAATTAATAAAATATAGTTTTCTGAAACCCAATACTTTGCAGTTGCTCATTACTATATGTGACCTATTTAAAAACTGATTTTCATTAAAATCGGTGATATGTCAGCCACAGCCGATTTGCTCATTTCGCGTGGAATGACCCTTCTGTAATAGTCATCTCTAACATTTTTGTAGCTTTTTCTTACACTATAGTGCGATTCATCTGAAATGGATTATATAGATGGATAAGCAAGCTTACGAATTTCGTCCAAAGCAAATTGTAAGGAAGCTATGAAAATGGAGTTCCAAAAATTATTTCCTGGTCACTTATTTTTTTTCTACATTTTCATTTTCTATATTTGCATTTTCTGTGATAGACAAGAGTGATTTTTCGGATCACTTTCAATCAACTCTAAACCAATTAAACCCGAGCAACGCTATGTAATTCTGCTAGTCATTACAAAAATATCGCCTCTAAAAACAAGTGTTAGTAATCCTCATTTCGAAATGTGATGAGTTTCATTGCTGTTTCATCAGCTAATCTAAAAACGATCTTGTAAGAGTTTTTCTGTAAAGCTAAATATAGGAAGTAGGGCTTTTGTGGGAAGACATATCCTGTTTCATTCCAAAATCGACGTAACTTCAGCATGTCGATTATGAGAGGGATTTTCAAGTGTGAACAAACAAGACAAAATGTGAAGCTTTTACTTCCACTTCCCAAGTGCTCTCGCCTGATTCCTTTAGGAGTTACCTTAAAATGTAGTGTCTCCATTTTGACGTTTAATGTAATTGGTGTTGACCAATCAATTCTTATTTCAATTCGGAACAGGTCAAATATGGCCCTTACGCCATAACCCCCCCTCCCCCCCCCCCAAAAAAAAAAATATAAACTTAGGAATTTTTATAGACGGGCTGAAATCGTATTAGAAAAACAAGCAAAGTGAACGTCACGTCTAGAAATACATACAGGAAATGAGTTCCGCAGCATAACCTTATGTGGTGTTGTCCCTTAGGTTTGAAGGACCGCGGGAGCCCGGTTGGAAGTGTAACCAATCAATGGAATGAATCCGGTTGGAAATGTAACGAACTACCAACAAGGGGGGTTGTGAGTTCGAATCCAACCAAAAGATCGTCGTGTACAAAGGGGGCTGGTGCACGTTAAATCTGTCGTGGCCTCAAATGTCCTCACGTTGGCGTGGTGTGGAAGTTTGGAGAGTGTGCTATCAGCTCAAGTGTTGATCATAGATGTGAAATATTAGAAAGTTGATCATTGCTATTGAAAGGAGCTTCAAAAGGTGTGTCGACTAGTTGTTAAGTGATTGCCCCGTGAAAAATTGATTTGGATGACCGATTTGACACTTTATCGCCTTGTTTGGCGATATAACGTTTTAGGGTAGGTGTGTGAATGCTCATTTCTATAGAGTGGCGAAATCGCTCAAGTCTACTATGTCACAAGGACCAATCAGATTATAAATAAATGGATGGGTGTCTTCTCCCGTCCTGTGGACTCGTCATCTGACCGTGGTTCAAAATAACGTGGTGTTGTCTTCGGATCTATCCCTTCGAGATTGACCCCGAACCATCGACAATATCTCGTTGTGTTGCTCCAGTGCGACGTTGATTAAAATACCTAACCTTTGGGATTGATCCCGGGCCGTCGCCAATAGTCCGTTGTGTTGCTCCCAGTGCGAAGTTAAATCAATTACCTACCCATAAAAGGCTGCTACCATGAAGTCTAGATTCAATTATTTCACGCGAATAATTTAATAGTGAAGGAAATTTCCGCCAAACATCGCCAAGAAGGTTGGATTGGTTTTAATCTGGTTTTTAATGAGAAATTTTCTTTAGGTAGTCATGCTTGAACTGAAAAACATGGAGCTTCAAATTCAAATTATTTCTTTAGGTAGGTATTTTAATTAACATCACACTGGAGCAACACAATTATTTCTTTGGATAATCGTTAGAATATACTCGAACTTCAGGGTGAAGTTTGAGAGCAAAGTTACTGACGGTATACAAGATAGGAATAAGAGGTAGGTATCTTAATTAACGTCGCACTGGGCTATTGGCTACGGTTCGGGATTAAACCCGAAGGGTTGGTTGGTTTGTTGGGATTTTACGGTGCAAAGGCCATGCTGCGCCAGATACAAGACATACAATATCAAATAATAGACAGACACACATTGAAAGTTTTACTGACACAGAAGAGAAAAATACACCCTACAAGAATCGAACCTGCGCCGCCTATAATTCGAAGGTTGCTAGCGCAGTGGGCATACCCACTGAGCCACGACGGCCCCTCAAATCCGAAGGGTACGTATTTTAATTAACGTCCCACTGGAGCAACTAGCTATTGGTGACTGTCCGTGATCAATCCCAAAGGGAAAGCCAAGGACACCAAGCAATTTTGAATCACGGTCAGATGAAGAGGCAACACCTGAGTTGGCAAACCACTCTCCAAACTTCTACAGCACGCAAACGTATCAAACCCGAAGGGAAAGATCAAATACGTAATTTTGTACCATGGTCAGACGGGATAGGAATAGAAAAAAATGAAAGGATTCAGGAATTTTATAACGCCATCAAATGCAAACTAATGTATAGAAAACTCAAGATTCTTCCAATTCTAATATTAACAGGTAATTATTTTTTATATCAGGTAGGTATTCTAATTAACGTGACACTGGAGCAACACAATGGGCTATTGGCGACCGTCCGGGATCAAACCCGAAGGGAAAGATGACTTTTTATCAGGTGGTGGTTTAAAGCGTGGAAATTTATTCAACTGGAATTACAGGCTAGGGCCTAGGCAATCCAATTTGGAAAAACATAATCGCATTGTGCATTTTTAGAAAGATTTTTAAGAGAATGATTCCTTTTCCTTGAGGTTTTTATATTGTTTTATAAAGACGAAATTCTAGTTTGGGGTCTGAGCTCGAATTTAATTTTGAAAATGCAACGAATTGCTTTATATCGATTTTTCTTTCAAAAGTGGTTTTATTTTCATGGGCATATTTTTTTAATTTGGGGATTAACACATTGAAGCTCTTTTCATTAACTACTTATACCACAAGTATATGGTAACCAAGTAGTTAAAATCCACAAATGCAAAGAATCCAATGCTTAAGATTGGTAAGGAAAACTCATTTTATACCATTCATATTCCTTCCTTTAAATTGAATAATAGATTCATTATGTACAAATGCACAATTAGTTCTAATTATATCATAATTCCAGCACTTCCCACTCTAAAAATATTGTGCAAATCAAAACATGTTTAAAAAACGAATCCAAATCAAGCATTTTTAAAATATTTTATTAACAAATTTATTTCTTCACACATGAAAATATGGGCATCACGCATTATACACAAAATGAACATCTTGCGCAATGTAATCCTTACAAGATCGTAAGAAATAGCAGACAACTTTAATCGATACGAACAAAGTTAACAAAAATATTAGAAATCATATCATTAACTTCGATTAACTCAACTACCCAGGCACTTGAAACCAACTGCAAACTACAAAATATGACCAACAGATAATAAGTGATATCGACTACTAGTGCAATAGGATAATCGTAAAAGCATTTACAAAGGCCATTTAACAAGGATAAAAAGCCCTGCTTTTTAACTTAAGCTTCATAAAGCCTATTGCTCCGAAAGTTCAATTTTTAGCCCCAACTAAACGTTAAAACTAAAATAAAAATCAACAGAACTGAATTCGAAGAATAATTACTTCAAAATTGAACCCAATGGGGAGATAAATATAACTTTATAAAGTACTCATGATAATTATCGCATTCTATCTGGAAATGAGACAAAGAATGAAGGTTCTTTACAATTACCTTAAACAATTAATTTATTATTTGAAACAAAATTTTAAAATTTGGAACCAATTACATTTGAAAAACAAATTTGGAACAATGTAATTTAAAAATTAAATCTGGAACACTCTAAAATTTAAAATAAAAATTTAATTTGGAACAATTAACCCTTTCAATCAACTTAGTGAAGTATCTGCTAAAATTTCTATTCAGATTAGTCATTGAATGTATGTTTGAACACATTTTAATCTATTGATCAACATAGGAGGTACTAGAGAGCACGTGTGGCATGGTTTCCCGAAAAAAATGCAATACAATTGGCCTAGGAATTTTTAAAGCGTGGTTTTGCATCGAAATTACTTCACTTGAAAGGATTAAATTTGAAATTTAAATTTGGAACATTGAAATTTAAAAATTAAAATAAAATTAGTTTTCGAATAATTAAATTTGAAATACAATTCAAAATTAAATTTGGATAGGTTACTTAACTTTGTATTCCAAAATGAGAGCACCCATAAGCAAGCTAATACTCATTTGCAAAACTGCTAATTCTGATATATAATCTCACCCACAATTTCTCATAGGAAATGCCTCATAACATTACTTCTCAAAGCACAAGATTTTCAAAGGAAATGAGAGCAAATCATCCAGCATCAGAAAACAGACTAGATTTAATAAGAGTAAATGTAAGTTATACAAATTACTTGAAGCTTTGTGTTTAAGCATCACACTTGACCTACCTGCTGAACCACTAATACTTTTGAAAAGAGAATAAATATTAAAATACTTACAAACTTTTATAACTATCTGATAAACAGTACTTCTCTGAATAATTAACATATAAACTTACAAGATAGTCAAATATTCTTAAGTTACATAAGGTTGTGTGGTTAAATACCCATACCAGTTTCACTACAGAAGAGTTTTTCGAGCCAATGATACAATGAATAGAATTAGCATAATTATGTCTTTCAATTTTCTATATGCCTTGATTACAATAACTCCTTCCAATAACAGGTATATTTCATTTACCAAACAAAATCCTGTATAAAATTTCAGCTTTTGTCCTAGAATGTAGTCACTTTAACGTACACGAGCACAATTGCATTCCTTCAGCATATTAGGGAAGAGTTAAAACAGTTTTAAGTCAATTATACTGTGTGATATCATTGCATAGCTGCCAAATTTCTATACATCAAAATATATTACAAAATACCTCCACATACAAATAAAAATTATGAACTTTAGCATATTAGCATTAGCTGAACTTTAGATTTAGCAAAATTATTCACTTTCCTAGCAAAAAAATTGAGATTTTTAAAATTTTATTCAATTAAATATTTTTTGTTGTGAAATATAACACTTAATAAAAATTCAATGCCTTTTGTATGTATCAAACATGAAAGATTTTAATAAAATATTTTTCAAAATAAAACCTACGTTCACCTAAATTAGTGAAGAGGTTATAAAAATTAATTACCTTGTAGTGTTGATGTTAAACTAGTGGAAATTATTTCAGGGTTTATCATAAACTTATAAAAATTTTGGTTGTACTGAAAATTAATAAGACAATTAACTGTACAAAATTCTTGTTACACAACTTCTAAATATATAACAAGAATAGTTTATCTCAAATCTAGATTAAATAAAAGTCCATCTACACAAGTGCGACATGTGAAGCTAAAGCACAAATCTGAATAAATTCCAATAAACAGCAAATATACTTAAATATTTTTTATCATTTGATCAAATTTTACATCAGAAATAGTTTATAGCTTATCAAGAATAAGAAACATTGCGTTTAACATGTCACATACTTCATAGTAAGCTTCTAACAGAGGCAAGGTTTCAAAATCAAGCCAGGGTAAGATTTATGGAGTATTTACATTTAAAAATATTTTGATCTAAAGATCTATTTTTGCAATATCATTTTAAGTACAAAAATGACTGCTTCTAAATCCACATTGCCAAATTCCAATATCAAATCCTTCCGCTTAAGTTTAAAATGAGAAAATTACAAGTTCCAGTTATTGGTGAATGCTACATTTCTTATAAAAATGGAAAATGCATCAACTTTTTAACTTAATTTCACTGAAAATTAATAACCAAAGGGAAATGCACCTTTAAAACTAATTAAAGTTAACACCTGTACGACATTCATTTTGGCATACTCATTGCAAGATCATATTTATTATGATATTCTGTCTGATAAGTATTTGACATGGCAACTACCTAGACTATCCATTTCATTTGGCATTTATTAACATTTTATTCAAAGATCTTCTGGCAATCTCCCTAATTATTGTCCGACAAACATTCTTATTAAATATTGTTTGCTAATTTGCTTTGATTGAAATTGTGGAAAATTCAGGATTTTACATCAGTTTTTCTTGTAATGTTAAATTTTGCTGTCACAAAAATACACCAGAGTATACAAAAATCTGTATTTGCAATTATTATCTACCATGGACTTAATTTTTGCACTCCTCGAGATTGCCAACTATTTGTGTAAACAAAGCAAATTATCCTAGCCTAATAATTTGACTCATACAAATGCTAAATGAATGCCCTCCAAACATTCAAGTTTTATAAAATTAACTAAGGTATATAACAGATAGTCTTGAATATTGCTGTATTTTGCTTTTAGTTTACAAATTAAATTCATGTTGAATATGGAATCAAGAAATGAAACTATTTACTATGTGGACACCTACCATACCTTTGTCTTATTGTAAGACACTGTAGAATACATTTGAACAAGCTGTGTTTGAATCATTTTTAAAGCATAAAAATGCATCACTCAAACAAGGTTGAACCCAATGCTGAACTGCCAAAAATTATATTTACTGACCATGAGCACCAGGGGAAGATAAATCAAGTACTACAAGCACGAAAGTAAATAAAAATCAAGTCAAACATTACAGTGACCTTTAGAGCTTTCTTTAAAATGAATAATCAAAATCCTGCATACAATGAAATTAATTTTACAAATTGTAGAAATACGTCAATATTAAATAACTTGAACCCCAACTTGGCACTTTTTGAAAAGAAATCAATATCTAAATCCTAAAAGGACTATATTTGGTTCCACCTTATATCTTATTTGTGTGACATATGAAAGCAACTCAAAAAGTTCTTTCAATATATCCTCAAGTTAATTTCTTATAATTTATGTATTGATAAGTTAACTATTACAACCAAGTACTAATGAAGTAAAAATACTAAAACCACAATTTCAGGTTAAGAATCTCTCCATTATCCCATTGAAATGATTACATTCCTTTAATACATTTTATTTAGTAAAATCATTGTTTATTATATTAATACATTGATTACACAGAACTTTGCATACAACAATGTTAGATCTGCAGTACTCATTAATTAGCAAACCACACAAAAAGGGAAAAGTATTGGAAATTAAAATGGATGTAAATGCACATTCAGACATCACCTTTGAGTTTTCCTTTGATTAGCTCAAAAAATTGAAAATATGAACTACTTTTTAAGTAAATCCAATATAACAACTCCACGTTCCACTCAAATACATATCTGCCAACCTCCAACAAAAATCAGGAAGATTTTTATGACACAAAAACCAACGTACACAACTGTCAGAAGTGAAAAATGCCTAAAATAAAAAGCACCAAAATTAGCAACAATTGTGGAAAAATGGGCTTTATGAAAGCAGAAAAAGTAACCCTAGTTTAATATGCTTGGCAACAGTTCAAAAGCATAACCAATTTGGCCATACTTTACACTAAATGGTACCAAATACATGCAAAAGTGAGATTATTAAACTTTTCTTGAGTATTTTAGAGGTCTATATAGGATTTTCAAGACAAAAGTGCCAAATTGTTTTTACGACAATTCAGCAACAATGCTACATATTGGCGCCAAAGCTTCAAAATTGGCATCACTTGCAGTTTACAAGTAGATTTCCGGAAGTGTTGGCAGGTATGCAAATACTACCGATTTGATTCTGCTAAGCAAAATATTAAAAACCCTGTTACATTCAATTGCATACCTGCAAAACATTTGCCTTACCTCTATTGTTAAAATAAAACTCCCTCCTACTGTAACACAACTCCCCACTAAAAAATGTATGTGGAAAATAAAAGAATTTCCTTTCCATTTGTTTATTTTGCATTTAACTGTTAAAAATCATAATTGAGGGAATAGAAAATTAAACTATTTTATACAAAAAACGAAATATAAAATATATATTTTATTTATTTTATGAAGTATAATGAATATATCAATATTTACTAGAGCCATCAGAAACATTCTCTTTGAGATTTACAATTGATGTGTCAATCAGAAAGAACATCATGTGCAATAGAAAACTAATATTTAAATATCCTGTACAAAATGTATATTCCAGTTTATCTAATGCTACAAGGCAGTTGTTTTTGTATTTGTCCTTGGAACTTCTGATAATTTTTATTTTTCAATTTAGTTTATTCAAATTACCATTCAACTGATTTTGCAAAAAAACAGTCAAAATTTAACCTAGGTAAAGTAATAAATAAAAAGTCTAATAAATAAAACATTTTTAAAATATGCATTCAAGAAATAAACCACTGCTAAAATGATTAATTAGAATTATAGAAGTTTGATGAGCAAAAAATATTCATGTGCCTCATTGATTGGCTGCTGTTGAAAGATGCTTTTGCCCCTTTGTTGCAATGATAGCTCAAGAACTTAAGTCACTATGCAGAAGGCAAAGTTGAAAATGAATCGTGTTACAAGGAAAAAGTAGAAACCTTTTCCTACTTTTTCCATCAACTCAACTTAAAAAATTACCACTGAAATGAGAAAATGTTTCTTCATCATCTGAAAATAAAAATAATTGCTACAATTAGTAATTTCAGCTATGCTCCCTGTAGTGAGCTATCTAAAACCATAGAAATTAAGAACATTCTGAAAATGTTAGCAGGTATGCAATTGTATGTTTACATTTAGACCATTTCATTCAATAAAGCTATTTCACTTCCTACTTGAAAGCTTTAAAATATGCAGCAATACAAATCAAACTTGAGAAAGTCCCTTGTCTAAGCTTTTACATTTTAACATGATTCTTGTAATGGATATTTTATAATTGCAATATAATAATTTTATATCTAGTATTCCATTTTTGAAAATATTTAGTATACAAGAACATTTGTTAGCCTCTAGATAAACACAATAAGGATTCCATAAGTAACAAAACTTGAGGCATGTGCCTAAAAAAGAATGACTCAGACGAACAGTCATTTAACATATTTCTGTTCAACTGTAATGTGGTGTCAGGGTTTTAACATTTAGCAATTTAAAAGAAATGCATAGAGAAAAATCCAAACAGTCAAGTAATTTTAGTTACTGCAATAATGGAAAAATGCATGTTTACCAAATGTACGTAATAATTACACCACTGAAAGAAAATACAAATATTTAATTAAAATAAATTCCACAGATGAATGAAGCTTTCTTTGTAACACAATCGAACACTTGAGAATACAATTTAATTAAACAAATGAATTTCAAGCATTAAAATCTTGAATAAACTTTTACAACGTAATTTCAGGATTTGATGCCACAACTCTTCAAGAATTGTTCTCCCTCCTCTTGAAATGCAAGAACCAATAACCTGAAGAGGTATTTAATTCTTTCCAGTATGGTGCCGAATAAAAATTCAATATTAAGTACATTTATTGCCTCACGCCTCCAAGTCTTGTACAAAAAGCATTTCGGATTTCCCGAAACCAAAGTCTGCGAATGTTGGAGGTTCTGGACTGCTCTCTGAAGGCTCACAGGGCACAACTCTCCTCGGAAAGTTTGTTATGATTTGAAAACTGTCAGGGGACTCCGCATGGCAGAACACAAAGTAGTACAAAAACTAAAAACAGAATAAAACTATTTGCATCAGTCATTCAAAGCATAGCTTGCAACAAACAGAATCAAACAATAAAAATCATAGATAGCAAAAGCAACTTTCAGAGATCATCATCCTAACTCAGACAGAAAGTTTCTATATTTTTAGAATGATATTGTGAATATATATACATTTGCTGGAGGACCAGTACTAAAGAATCAGTTCCTGGGGAGTTGCTTATTGCTTTGGGCCAATTCTCATGAGTATTGAACCAGCAGAGGTTATTACACTAAAAGTTTTCTAACAATTAGTGTGCAAAGATTAATAGGGGTAGTATAGAATTATAGAAATTAAAAAAATGGGATCAGAATTTCCACATATATATAAAGATAATTTATAAATATAAATCACATACTTATCAAGTTATAATGTACTTATCAAGTGTTTTTACCACATGACAAATCAAAATTCATTTCTAAAAGTAGAAAACATTTGGTTCATTTTTCAAAATTTCCAGTCTTGATTAAAAACACTATTGCCGTAAATTTTAAAATGTAACCATTAATCAAGAGCAGTGATTTTCAACCTTTTCCATCTCAGGGCACACTAATTATTAAAATTCTGCGGCACATGAAAAACATTTTTTTTTGCTGATCTGATAAAAAAATAGGTTAATTTTAGTTTATGACAAAAATAGAAAAACATACCTACCTCTTCTGCTTTAGTGGCTTTTAAAAAATCATTTTTAAACAATTTATTTCTGACTTTATAATAAAATATTGAACTCAAAATTATTTCTACAAGTATTACTTGAAATGTTTTAGCACTTTTCTAAAGTTCATAACCAAACCGTTTGAGTTGAAATAAATTTAACACAATTTAAACCGTTTCACCATTCGTAAGGCAACACTAGAGCTATTTTTGCAGCACAACGATTGAAAATCACTGATCTAGAGAATTTCAAGTGGCCAGAAGCTTAAGGATTCAATAAGAAAACAGACATAAAATTACCTTTAATGATTCTTCTCTCCTAAATCTTCTCTCAAGTCGGGTGCCTGCAGGAAGTTTTATCATCAGTCTAATGGTATTTGGGTGGTCTGATGGAGGTTCATCTGGTATTTCTGCTGCAAGTTCAATCTTCTGTCTTTCAATTTCCTATCCGTAAAAAATTATGTTTAGTTTGTATAATGGGATTGACATCAAAAACCATAGTTGCATTGAAACTTTAATAGAACAAATGACAGGTTCAAATCATAAAGGTTGGTCCTTTATAGTCTGGTATCAAAGAGTTATGTAAACAGTCCAGAGTAGACATTTTATATCATATTCGATAAGAAAAATCCTGCTTGAACAATACTTCATTTCATTCTTCAGTGTTACCCTATATAAAAAGAATGGAGTTTTTATAATGCATTGAATGTGTTTGCCCCATTTCAAACGATTTATCTGTTTTGCATCATTTTAACGCAAAATCAGTCGTTTCACATTTGGTGTGTCTCTGTATGTGTGTGCCAGCACTACGCCCAAATGGCTGGATATATTTTCATGGAAATTTGCATACTGTGAGTACTTACATTTAATGACTGAACTGCATTGCATCTGTCTGTCCATCTTCCCGTTTTATCTGTTCTTATGCTTTTGTGTTTGCACAATTATCGCATACATTTTATTGCATAATTTAAAAAATATTTTTTTAATAAAACATTTTACTTCAGTGAATACATTATTTGAATTTCCTTTGCCTACATATTTAGGTAAGCCTCATGCTGAAACATATAATAACTATACTTAAATCAACCATAATTTGGCAGTTTTAGAGAAGCTAGAATGTATATTGATCATTGCGATTTCTACAATTGTTTTACAAGTACTGCTGAAAAAGCAATTATTCTGCCAAAAATTATTTTTACAGAATTTAAATTCTAATACTTCACTTATTTTTTCTTTTCAAAATACAAATAATTTCCGAATATTTAGGACAGATGATATAAAGAGAATAAAACATTCAATTTTGCACTAGAGAAAGATAAAATTAGTTATTTTATGTCCAATATTGCTAAAGAACTGTTCATTTTCTGGACGGCATGTGTATATTTTGAATAACTTTCCTCAAACGTCTGGTTTAACACGTTGTCATAGAATTTATTTTTATAAAAAGTAAAACATGCAGCACAAAACCTTTTAAACCAATACTGGTAGCTAATCGGATTTATTCAAAGCATTTTAAAAATTTGACAGAGCTTCCTTTACAAAATGATTAAATTAAACTCATCAAAACCTGCATTTTTTCCCATATTTCAAATAAAATTACTTGGTTTTATTGAAACGTGCACTTAATAGACAAGTAACACCATGTGCTGAAAGAAAAGAAAACTTACAGTAATATCATTTTCTAATTTTTTCGGTCAGAATCAAATTCAGTTTTGAATTTTGTTCTATTTGAGTTGTAAGTCGTGGTAACTATGCGTGATCGCAAGATTAAAAAGAATTGCAAATAAATATCTTCAGAACAACTTTCCCCCACCAACTACTTTAGTTTATTTCACTGATTGTAAATTTAATATATATATATTTTAATAAATTGTAATTCCTAATCATTATATGCAGCAACCACATTCATTACACAACAATCCCCACACCAAGGATTCAATTTGAAACTGAATGCAAGTTAAAATAAAGCAAGTTTTAAATGGAACTTTGTCAATATTGAAAGAATATTAATGTTAGAAAAATCCGAACTAGGACTTTTGAAATATTAAAAATTCTTTATTGTTGTGACAGAAGGTCAATGTTGCCTTCTTTCATGAGGTGAAGTTATATTTAAGAAACTTATCTGTTAAAGGTTTGTTGAAAACAGCGAGTTTCTTTTTTCAAATATGCTGTCAAATCGATCTACCTTTTTTTAAAAATGATAATCGGTTACCTTTTCTTCATAAAAATGTTGAAAAGGTGTTAAAAATTATTTCCCTGTTGCTTAAATGATGGTATTTTTCAACGAAAGAAAAAATTGATTATTCTGGTCACTTTTTCAATATACAGCTGACCAATTAAACCCCAATTAGGTCAGGTAATTCTGCTACTTAAACATACATGAGGTCATTCATCAAAAAATAAATCATAAAATGGACATCAATTGGTCCTCCATGCCATTTTAAGGCCTCTGGGAACCCTGTTAAAGGCAATCTGCAATACTGCAAGCCAAAATGTTATTTTTCTTAATAAAACAATTGAAGACTACTCAATCAAAATCCTATTTTCATTAATCAATTTATATTAATACCACTGTTTTTATCTTTTCTAGAGAAAAGTTCGAAGTTCTCAACCTCTATCTAGACTGCATAGTTCTGAAATTGTGAACAGTGCTGAAAGATCAACTCAGAATAAGTAAAATAATTTTTTTACAATTGGTCAGATCAGTTTTTATGATCATTTTCGAGTTAGGACTGAAAAAATTTGTAAAATTGATGTTCTGAAAAAATCTAGGTTCCATTGAAAATATAAAAAATAAAAGGTGTTTAATTTCCCAGGTTAAATTTCCAACAATTCTCAGACAAAGGGCACGTCTGGACTCATTTCTAAGATAAAAATCTAAACTAACTCTACCTCTTTTTTCCTTTGTTCTTCAAGAATCTTGTTTCTTTCTTCCATCTCTTGGCGTGCTTTTTCTTCTTGCTCTTCTTTTCGCTTCCTCTCCTTCTCTTGATCAGCTCTTAAAGATTCTTTATAAGCCTCATCTTGCTGTTGCCTAATAGTTTGTGTCATGGATCGCTCATGTCTGAAACGCAAAAGCATTGCAATATTCAGATTGCATCCACATACCAATAAATGTGCTGCTCGAAGATAAAAAAAAATGCATACCCATTCTAATTAATACAAGTTAAGCTCAATAAAAAAGTTTAAAATACAATAACTTAATGAAATGAATTAGCAAAAAGACGTGTCAATAAATTATGTCAAACATCATTTCAAGATTTGAAACAAGGAGAAAAACTTAACAAAACACTGCCTTTATATAGCACAGAATAATTTGCCCATAATCCCCTCTAGGAGAATCATTCTCCACTTGTGCTTCAATGTGTTACATCAAGTTAAACAATAGACACCACATGCTTGCATAATAAACACATACCGCAATATAATTGCAAAAACAAACACTACTACAAATATAAAATGCATCTGATTTCAGAAATACTTGAAATCTGACTATCATTGCATCATAAAATTGGAAAGCAAGAGCAAAATATGGTACTAGAAATTAGCTGGGTGTAGTAATTATCAGCTACAGATGCATGATCACCAAGCTTTTCATGTGCATTGTACGATATTACACTAAAATAAAGAACATAATGTTCTTTATTTCCTTACTCTAATCATAATGAAAAATGGGTAGGTAAGTAGGTAGTTCAATTAATATCGCATTGGAGTAACATAATGGGCTATTTAATGAAAAATGGGAGATTTACAAAAACGGTTTTAAGAGTAAAATATTTTGGGTATTAATATGAATAGAAAAGGGACATTCAGAATTATACTGGCCTTAATTTTTCCACTAAAGCAGTTGGAGAGAATTCTCAATTTTGTTCTATTAGACCCGACAAGAACATTGAAATGTAAGTTTTCTTATGACTTTACATTATTAATGCCTCAGTATTTACAGCATACATTCTCACACTTGTTCTAAAATCATAGTTGTGCTCTAGAAATATGGTATTTGGAATTAATACTAACAAAATTAAATCATAAAAGGTACTGGAAAAAAGAACAAGTGTTACAAGTTTGAAATAGATCAAGTCTTGTTCATCAAATAAACACCATTGATCAGAGTTGTGGAACAGTCAAAGCCAAAACCTCCATGTGAGTCGAATGCTTAACAGGAAATATTTAACACTTAAATGCATGTTAGTCCAATGATTTATCTGTTGCATAGGGGGCCAGCTTCGAAGAAAAAACTCTATTCCAAACTATTTGGATTTTCATCCGACTAAGACAACGAAGTGCTCAGATGAAAACCCATCTCTTCGCTTGATGCCTCCTCAACAACTATTTCCTTTCCACACTCAGAATGGGTAGAATCTTCAACCATGTTACTTTGTCAAGTTGTGATTTTACGCAATTGCTGATTCTTATTTCAAGGTTATTCAACTGACATTTGTGGACAGGCATCTGTCACTCAACCACTCAGGGTTGTCATTGTGGAGTAGGAATTTGCAAGACTCATTAGTGGCCCACCTTCGTGATTGCTTCTGAAAGGGGGCATGCATTGTAATGAAACTTGCAGGTTAACACTATGTGGGATATTACATCTTTAGTTAAATAAGGCAGTTATATCATGACAAGATAATTACAGTAAACAAAATTGCCCAGATTTTGTTGGACAAGATAGGTTCAAACCTTTGGTTAGACATTTTAGGAAGGCTATGTACCTTCAGGAATGTTTTCAGTAATGTTACAAGATTAATGCATGTTTCTAAAAACACATCGGCACCGTTTCTACTGTAAACTACAATTTTTGTTCTTTTTAACTCCAGCAAATAGCTAAATTTCTTCATAAATAATACTACATACAAATTATCAAACAGTGCAAAATGGCCAAGACTGTTTTGACTTTAGAAATGAAAATCATTCAAAAAGATGCATTTTTTTTAATTTATGACATTTTAAATTTGAAAAAAGGCAAAATTTTGTTTTTGTCACTGGCAATGGAAATGAAAAATATAACTGGAAAAATTCTCATTTCTGTAAAGGATGCAAAAAGATTGTAAATTTATCCAGTGAGATTTTTGCATTAACCTCAGAATTAGCAGTAATGAAATTATCCTGAATGGTTGGCGCTTCTGGATACTTCAAAAAGTATATAATCAGTTGGATAGCTAAACAGATCTAAATGCACCTAACCTGTCCATTCTTGCAGCAATTAATGAAGCTTCATTATCACTCATAATGAGTCTTAGGCGTCTGATTAGCAATTCTGGTTCTGTGGGGCCTTCCAGTCTGGCCACTACAGTCATTCTGTTCTCTCTCAAAACAATCACAGCTAGGAATGGATAGGTATTTTCACGCAGAGCTTGGGACACTGTGAAAAGAAAATTAAACAATCCATAACTTTAATAATTAAGAAAATACTTTAAGTTGTTAATCTTAACTTACAGATCTGATTTCCAATTCATGGGTCAAAACCCAAAATAAGATTTTAAAAAAAAGGTATGCTAAATTTAACACATGGATGCAGTGAATATTTTTTCCAGAACTCTAGGCCCTGATTTTTAGCATCTCACCTATTTAATTCTACACTTTATTTCAAATCTGTTAACAGTTCTGTGATTTGGGATATTCCGAATGAAATATTAAAAATTTTTAGCACCTAAATATGCCTAATTTGGGGTTTACAACCTATAAAATCCTAAAACGGTTTTTGACACCTACAAAAGCCTTTGCGATATTTCTTCAAATGCATTGAGCACAATTTTCTTCAAATGAATCGATATTGGGAAAGCAAAAAATTATTTGTACTGTTTAGATTTTAAATATTTATTTTTCACAATAAGTAATGGAAGTGGATGATATAACGTGTTGAAACTTCAATGAATTTGAGAAGTTCATTTTTGCCTGGTTTTAATCTATTTTGTTGATTCAAAAACATTTTAAACTAATTTTCTTCAATGAGTTATTTTACTAGTTTTTATTTCACCATTTTATGAAATCATAACCACAGGAATCAGGTTTCATTATGCAGAATATTTTGAGCAAGTTTTCACATTTGTTCAGATGGAATCCAGAAGAGTTGACAGCTATAAGACATGTAAAATGTCAAAAAACGATGAAACATTTAAAAGTAAAACCAAAACAGTTAACTTGAAATCTCAAAAATGACCTGAAAACTGTACACATTTAGAATCAGATTACAAATGGAATTTATAACTATACAGGCATTGTCTATAAAGTGCTAAAAAAGTGCCTATAAGTGATCTTTCAAATGAGTATACAAACTAATATTTGTCCTTTGTTTACAAGATTTCACTTTAATAATGTTACTCCAAAATATATTTACTTACACTTAACATTCGATAACCCTAAAATATTACAACAGTTTCATTAGATATATATAGTCATTTTATCAGATAAATGTTTTAAATCAAATTGTTGAACACTTAAGAAAATTTTTAAAAATATGAATAGCGAAAAACTAATTATACAAAGCAATGCAAGATGTTAAAATCACAAATATATTTAACAAATTAATCATAACTTAAAAACTTGACAATCTTAGCCTGGTCACAATTACATATTTTCAAATCAAAAATAACCACCACATTTGGAAAGTGTCAAATAATACTAGTATAAAGTAAAAACTAATTACCTCGATAACCTTCAGGTGAATTTACAGAACAAGCCCAGAACAGAAAGGACGAATTCAAAAAATTTGCAACTTCAGGATTAGATAATACTGACCTAAAAATAAATGAAATTTTTACAAAAGGATATTATAAGACAATAAATTATTATAAATTTTATTCATACTTAGTGTATTATTAGAGCAAAATCTAGATGTGAACACAATGCTATACTTCCGTAAATGCCCCTTCTGTTTGATCCTTAAACTCAGAAATTGTTATGTCCTTTATGAGTGAGACAGCTATCCCTGTGAAACGCAGTTGGTGTGCCTATCAGCATGACAGCATTGTTATATGTTTATATACGTTGTGTATCATTGCCCAACAATGAATATGTAAGTAACTTAAGAACTATATGATAAACATTTTTATTTAAAAACTATACACTGATGAGCCAAAACATTATGACCATCCCCACATTTTTCAATGAACTCGTCTGGATGACGTGGAGGGCACGTGATTAAGTGAGAATGGTATTTAACTGCTGCTGGAGAAGGTAAGTAATCATTCTTGCACTTACTTTTGCGAGTGATGGGAAAGGCTGATGATCTAAGCGAATTTGATAGAGGGCAGATCGTAATGGTCCGAAGACTCGGAACGAGTATCACCGAAACTGCACGACTGGTAGGGTGTTCACGATCTGCCGTTTAGTATTCATGCAAAGTGGATAAATGACGGTGACACCAGCAGTAGACGCCAAGGTGTTGGTCGTCCACGCGTCATCAAAGAAAAAGGACGTCGGAGATTGTCCCGCTTGGTAAAGCAAAATCGGCACGAGACAATGGCTCAGCTGACAGCCCAATACAATGCAGGTCCAAGCGCAAGTGTTTCGGAACACACAGTTCAGCGGGCACTGTTGGATATGGGACTGTGCATCAGACGTCCCACTCGTGTGCCTCTGTTGACCAAGCGTCATCGTCAACTATGCCTACAGTGGGCCCGGGAACATTAGACTGGACCATGGATGAGTGGAAGAGAGTTGCCTGGTCAGATGAATCCCGATTTCTCATTCATCACGTCGATGGTCGTGTCAGGGTACGCCGTCTGCCAGGTGAACAGTTGCTCACCTCTTGTACAGTAGGTTATATACAGGCTGGTGGTGGCGGTATTATGCTTTGGGGGACGTTCTCATGGGCGACTCTGGGACCCGTAGTTGTGGTAGAACAGACCATGAACGCTGCGAACTATCTGAACATCATTGCGGATCATTTGCACCCTTACATGGCGTCTGTCTTCCCAACTGGAAATGGAATCTTCCAGCAGGACAACGCCCCATGTCACAAGGCTCGGATTGTGTTGGAGTGGTTCGAGGAGCATACTGATGAATTCCACTTAATGTCCTGGCCACCTAACTCGCCAGATATTAATCCGATAGAGCACATTTGGGATGTCATGGAGCTGCAGCTCAGAGCTCAAACACCACCATGTCCGAATATCTCAACATTGCGTGACCGCTGCTTAGACATTTGGTACAACCTGTCTCCAGTCATGTACCAAGAACTTGTGGCATCTATGCCCAGGCGAATTGCAGCTGTTTTGCAGGCCAAAGGAGGCGCAACACGTTATTGAGTAGGTGGTCATAACGTTTTGGTTCTTCAGTGTAGGTTGTTAATTCAGATAACAGTACTTGTGTGATGCCATTTAACTTAAACCTTTCATTGGTGCAGTCGTTTCCATATTACTAGTTACAAAATAAGATCACATTTAATTTTCAACTAGGATGCATTCTAATGAGCAGTATTCATATTTACCATTTTGGGGGAAAACAAAATACATTACCTGAACTTAGATTACCCCATTTTTTATCTTAAGCCTGCCCAAATATGGAAATGCCTATGTTGCTATGGAAATTGTCCAAGTGCAACTCAAATGATAACATCAATCGAAAATAAAAGTCAAAGTCAGTTTCAGTAAAATAAGAATACAATCTTAGTCCATCAAATTCTCAACGTATTTTCAAGGATGGACATAGATCATCCAATTTTGAAAGATAACTAGTAAACACTAATCAAAATTCTCATCAAACACAGATTAAGATTCATTTGAAGTTGCTGAAACAATCCATATTATAGTATAACCAATAACTCACAAATCAAGCAATTTAGAACACAAAAGAAAAATGAGCTTCCATAACAAAGAAATTTACTGTGATGATCAACCATAGCAAAATTATCACTGTCAAATATTTTTCCGGCTATTAAATTACACCAAAGCAATTAAACTATGTACCCAGAAAACTATACATAAGTACACAAATGTCACCTTTCAATGCTACAAATTGAGGGAACAATTATCAAAACTTGACCAAAATTAGGCCAGAAAATGTTTGAAAGAAACAGGGATTAAATTTTGTCAATAATTACAATTATTGAATAAAGTGGAAAAAGTACTCTGCACATGCAAATTATTTCACTACAAATGGAGAGCCACAAGATATCAAATTCATTCATGCTGCCAATAGAAATAATTTTAATGTGATATATTTTAATCACATAAAAAGTAATAAGCATTGAATTTAGTATGAGGTTAGTTGAATTTTAATGATCCAAGGGTCAGACAATGGCTAAGCAAATTTAGTGCGAGGAAAATTTTGTTGTTCATTAGCTCTATCTAGGATGAAAATGTAGCATTGAGTATTTGATGCATCATTTTGAAAAATGCATATGAATTTGACCAAAAGTTTGGAGAGGTATGCACTACTTATTCAAATTTACACACACTGCAGGTTTTGAAAAATATAAACCAGCTGCAAGTGATAATTACACATAAAGCTCCATTTCACTATTCAGATTAATTTTATTAAGTTGACTTATTCTAATTTTCCCACTTTATACCATTTGTATTTTTAACCATACAAAAAATGTTTAAATCTTGACATATATTTTACAATTATTTTAGTTATTTTACATATAAAATAAGGTTTAAAATATAAATTCTAGTTCATACATATTATAGCAAATACTGTAATTTTAACTGTACAACTAAAAACATTTATAGAAAATTCTCAAGGAGTAATAATCAGAGAATTCCCAGATATTTTTTGTCAAGATAAAGGAGAATGGTTTTAAATTAAATAACAGCATTAACTGAATAGAGGTGGGGATAAATTCAATGCTACCAAAATTTCACAATTATAACAAATACTGTAAATATCCAATATATCTTTTATATGAAAATACCTTAATTTTTGGAAACTTAAACCCTCTGCCAATTCAGCAATGCCTTCATATAAAGCCAAATGATACAGAAACAAAGGAATTCATTTTAAAGTATGCTTATTAATGCTTCAAAATCTCCTGTAATAAGATAGCACTCTTTGACAGTTGCAGCAATCTCACTGTTTGACAGAACTAAACTTCAAATTAAATACAATACTTTTCATCACTAGAGTAGCAATAACATTTGTAAAATGCATAATACATCCAGAAAAATATTATGAAATGTACATGGGAAAACAAAGCACATTAGAAAGTATAACTGAAGAAAAAATTGAAAAAGATTATTTGATAGGACTTACCTACAAAAATCATCAGTGTCCTGATGATCATCACCGTGCAAATAAACTAATAAAAACTTCAAGTCTTGTTTAGCATCATTAACTGCCTATATGACCAAAAAATATTTCATATTTTCATTATTCAGTTACAATTATTATCACTGAAACATGGATAAATAGAGCATTTACAAGTTTTCAAACAAAAGGGAAATAGAACAAAGTAAAAACTAACTCAAATTAATGTTATGTTATTTAATCAAATAATAAACTACCACTGTAACAATCAGTTAGTCTTGGTCTAATATTTTAGAATACCTTCATAAAATAACTAAAGTGCACATGAAATGTGATTAAATTAAAAAACTACATATTTTCTTGATAAGGTTTCATGACAATCTAGCAACCAGATTCCAATGTTTAGCTTTCATAGTTACCACAGCTTAGCACCAAAACTTCAAAATTAGCATCCTTTGGAAAATTTTCCCCTACAGAAAAATCATACGAAAAACATTTTTTCACATTCAGCATTGGCTGAATTAATTTTCGTCGACTTATGATGACTTTCCAAAAAAGTAAGTAAAATTTTGAAAATAGGAGCTTTAGGATTTTGCTTAAAAAGATACCTCCAGCCACCAAGGTTGAAAAATAGAACCAAAAGGACACCTTTTAGTCTAATGTGGCAGCCCTACAATCAACAGTTAATATAGCCACAATTAACAGAATACAAAGGGGAAATTTCAGTCTTGCCAGCTTGAAAACATACTTTGATGAAACAAGGATTAAATTAGTTTAAAAACAGCAAAATGTGAGAGTAAAAGGAATATAGCAGAATTTGTAGGGGAATATGTCTACAGGATATCTGATCTCTGTATATCCCAAAATTTAACATTATGAATGGCTCCAAATACTAACCTGATAATAAATTCCCCGATAAAAAATAGGATGCTCGGTACCATACTTCTGTTCATATGCTTGAATGAAATTCATGACATCTCTCGCGGGATCTGTCACAGCTGAAGAAATGAATAAGAGTAAGTCAGGAGTAATACACAGAATTCACAATTAAACACAAACTTAGCTTAAAAAACTGCGGCAAAATAACTATAGCTTTATACAATCACATTAAAAACAAAGGCTTGAAGTTAACAGGATTCGATAAAGTAATTTACTATGAAAACTATTCAGGTCATCAGATTTTGATAACCAAACTTGGAAGCTCCGATGTAATCCCTGTTAACGCCTCATTCTGAATTGTAAAATATTTGTATTTTATTCATGTTCTTTTCTGTAATCGCACCCAATATTTCATATTCTTAATCGTATCAGAATTCATGCATTGTCATCTATGGATGTTCATTTATTAAGAATAAGTAGCAACTAGAATAAAAGAACAGTTGTTCTTGTGGCATCTAGCACTCGCAGAATAGGCCTCGTCAATGTAGCATCTCGCAGATCTCATGCAATAAAATAGTGTTTGTAACTACATTGTACTTTCTTTTCTCAAAATACCATCACATCGCATTTACCGTATCGCATTCATCACCATAAAATGTGTCTGTCAAACCAGAGAATCAGTGCCTATTTGGATTATTTCGCATCAGATTTACTTTTCGCACACCAGAACCATCATTTTGTGTGATCGGAGAACCATTGCACCTATTTGGATTATTTCGCCTCAGATTTACTCTTCACAATCTAGAACTTTCATTTTGTGATCAGAAAATATGCTTAACAACTTCCTGGTATCATCATTACTAACTTTGTACTTGTTCTGAATAGGGACTATTGCTGGCGTCTCATCAAACTGAGTGTATCCTGCAGTTGGGCTTAGAAAGAGGTAGGAGTCTATTCCATTCACATAGTTTTGTTT
This sequence comes from Meta bourneti, assembly GCA_933210815.1. NCBI lineage: Eukaryota > Metazoa > Arthropoda > Arachnida > Araneae > Tetragnathidae > Meta > Meta bourneti. Next base: position 47,402,647 of record OW119928.1, read on the forward strand.
TGAAATATGGATAATCTTAAAAAGTTTAAAGCCAAAAGAGCGCCAATTCATTAAAATGTCTTGAAATTAATAATAAAGACTGAAAATTTAATTTACGACAATAGCGATGATAAAACAGCTATTTTAGAAATTCAAGAACATTTAATTTTAAAGGAAGCTTTAAACGATCTTAATCCTAAAATAGAAGCCATATCTGATTTCGAATCCGAAATCACTGCAAGTGAGGAATATACTGAAAAAATAATCAGCACTAAGTTTAAAATGAAAACTTATGTTCAAAACTTTGAAAACCAATCTAATGCACCAGCTAAACCCCCCTCAAATGCTTACTCAAACGCAGTCGTGTATTGGTTTTAAAATACCAGAAATTCCACTTCCCCAGTTTTCTGGGAAGTGTAAAGAATTTTCCACATTTAAAATGCAATTCAAAAGCATTATAACAGAAAATAAGCTATTATCGGAAGATCATAAACATTACTATTTATCGCAAGCAATAACGGGTGAAGCTAAAAGTTTAATAACGAGATACATTTTTGTCTCTTTTTCATGCGTTAGAAGAACGATACGAAAACAAATGGTTGATTGTAGAAACTCACATTAAAGGAATTATAAATTTAGAAAAACTTGTGTATGAGTCATCCAAAGATTTAAGAAACAATTGATCAAATTAAGAAACACATTTGTGCACTTGAAGTTCTAAACTATAGTAGAAATGAGCTTTCTGTTTTGATTTCAAATATAATAACACAAAAGCTTGATAGAGAAACTCTAAAGCAATTTGAATAAAGCATAACTTCTAACAAAGTTCCCAAGTTGGATGATTTATTGAAAGCATTCCTAGAAGTTCCTAGAAAAGCATTGTTCCTAGAAAAGCATTCGCAAGTACTTAACAGTATCGGAAAGAATAATTTAATGAAACCAAAGATGATTCATGACAGGAATAATAAGTCAAGGTCATTTATTGTAAAGGAAAGCAAAATCCCACTCAGTCATGCATTCTGTGCAAACAAACTCATCCTGTTTATAGATATGAATCTCTTGAAATTATCCGTTGATAAGAGAATTGAAAACAATTCTAAAAACAAATGATGTATCAACTGTTTAAGCAATCAACATAGAATATTTAATTGCCGTTCCAGTCATTTTTGCAAACATTACAATCTTAAACACAATTCTCTTCTATGTAAGAAGGCTAACTGTTTAGGAGTTCAGTTGGAGGATTTTTCTCAAGCCATTCGTAATCCAACTCATGAAACTATTTAAATCCAAACATGGCAGAATTTAAAGTTCAGGAAATACCAAAGCCATCTCCCTCATTGTCATGTACCAACCACCAAACCAAAACAGTTCTCTTACCAACAGTAACAATTTTGGTTTTAAATCACTCTACTGGTACTTTTTTACGAGCTAAAGTAATTCTAGATTCTGGCAGCATGTCAAATATTGTTACTTCAGAATTTACAAATCATTTAGGAGTTCTTCAAAAAACAATTCATTTTTGTGTTTCCAGTCTAGGTGGACGGGAAACTTCTGTCAAAACACAAATAAATGCAACTATTTCCAACGTCAATGGATCATTCTCTGCAACTTTGGATTTTCTAGTTGTCTCCAAAATCAGATTTTCTTCCTGTCACTAAACTAAATTTTGAAAATATAGAAATTCCTCAATTAGCAGACATGAATTTTGCAATCCCTGGCAAGATAGATATGCTCCTCTAGCAGAGATATTTTTCGATGTCTTGAGGGAAGGGCAATTTCGCACGTCCAACAGTCAAATTACATATCGCAAGTCTTCGGGCACATCCCAACTGGTTCCATTGATTCCAGTACTCATATCCAGCATTGTGGTTTTATTTCGCATATTCAGAATATTGATGAATGTCTGCAAAAGTTTTGGCAATTGGAAACTATCGATGACAAAACCGAAATTCATAAAAAGGAAGAGGAGTTTTGTGAAGATCACATCCGTTTAACCCACAGATGCAATGAAGAAGGAAGATATGTAGTACGAATACCCATTAAAGAACTTGACAAGCTGGGAGAGTCCAGAGTTTTGGCAGAGAGAGAAGACTCAATCAATTATGGCGAAGATTAGGTAAAAATACAGAAATGAAAAACCTGTATCTTGAATTTATGCAAACTTACTTAGACTTAGGCTACATGGAAGAAGTTGAAACACGTATGAGTAAAGAATCAAATAAGCCAACGTACTACCTTCCGCATCATGAGATTCTTAGACCAGACAAACAAGCAACGAAGCTTTGAGTTGTTTTCAACGTTTCAGAAGCCACAACCACAGGCACAAGTCTGAATGATCATCTCTTAAAAGGTGTGGTTTATATAGAAGTCTTTGAAATCATGACAAGATTTCGCAAGTATAGATTCGCATTCACCACTGACATTCAAATGATGTATCGTCAGATCCTGTTAGTTGAAACGCAGTGGGATCTTCTAAGAATCATGTGGAAAACAGAGGAAAACGCAAAACCGATCACTTATAGACTTAAAACAGTGACTTATGGTACTTCCAGTGCTCCTTTTCTCGCAATCAGAACCCTACAACAGTTAGCATTGGACGAAGCAGCAAGGTTTCCTTTGGCGTCCCAAGCACTATCACAAGATGTGTATATGGATGATATAGTCTCGAGTGCACAAGATCCCGATACTGCAAGAAACTGTGGCATCAATTATGTGACATGCTAGCCTCTTGTGGGATGTCTCTGCACAAATGGAATTCAAATGCAAAGGAACTGATTAACGACACTCCTCTAGAAGATAAATTGCATAGTTTTGAAATTAAGGTCGACTCGGCTGTAAAGACACTCAGTGTATTTTGGCAACCTATCGAAGATCAATTCACCTTTAAGGTTTCAGTCATTGAGAAATCCTCTTATAGCAAGAGAGAGGTTCTAAGTGTCATTGCACGATTGTATGACCCATTGGGATTCTTAGGACCAGTCATTACTAAGGCAAAGATATTTCTCCAAACACTTTGTCTTCAGAAATTAACCTGGATTGATACTTTACCTGAACCTGTTGCACAGGAATGGAAAGAATTTGTATCCTTTAAAATCCATTGAAGAAATTAAAGTTGACAGATTCCTCTTAGTAGACAACTTTTAGAAGGTCATACTTCAAGGTTATGCAGATGCTTCTCAATCAGCAAGCATATGGTGCAGTTGTGTACCTGCAGTGCACCAACCCCCAGGATGGAATCACTGCAACCAAACTTATCGCTAGTAAATCTCATGTAGCTCCAATTAAGGTGACTTCTATCCCCGTCTTGAACTATTTGCTTGCCTACTTTTATCCCAATTAGTGGAGGAAATCGTGTCCCTGAAAATGACTATCGATGAAATCCTTTTGCATACAGATTCAATTATCGCACTTGCTTGGATCAATACACCGACGAACAAACTGAAAACTTTCATTGGTGTGTCTCATATTCAAAGTTTGAATGAATATTATCAGTGGAAACATGTGTCATCTTGCAACAATCCAGCGGATATTATTTCCCGTGGAGCGTATCCTCAGGACATTAGAGACAACAACCTGTGGTGGCATGGTCCAAAATCAAGTGAAGACATTCAAAGTAGCAATGATGTTTTAGAAGACAAGACTTACTTGTGTGAACTGAAACGAACTGCTGACCTTTCTCGTATAGTTTCTTCCAGTGCATAATTTATCTCTAACTTCCTTAACCTCAGTAATAGTTTCGCTAAACTCATTCGTATTTTTAGTTTTATTTACAGGTTTATGAACAATGTAAAAGGTGGAAATCGTGTTACAGGTCCTCTTACAACCAAAGAACTCCAGGAGACTAAACTTAACTTAATAAAATTTGTACAGGTATCTTGTTTTTCTGATGAAATAAGATCCCTTCAAAGGGAAGAATCTCTAAAGGGCCAGGTGAGTTCTTTGAACCCCTTTTTAGACAAGGATAATGTGCTTAGAGTTGGTGGTAGATTGTGTAATTCAGATATGTCATTCAATGAAAAACACCCAATCTTACTTCCTAAGAATCAGAATTACCATTCTAATGTTACATTTTCATATAAAATATATGCATGTAGGGGCACTAACCCTTCTTCATCTTGTTAGACAGGAATTTTGGCCTTTGGGTGGAAGAAACACTGCCAGAAAGATAGTTCATGGCTGCGTCACTTGTTTCAAAAGCAAACCCAAAAGTGTCGAACAAATCATGGGGAATCTACCGGCTTCTGGGGTTACTCCTAGTTTTCCTTTTAATAATGTGGGCATTGATTTTTGTGGGCTTTTTTTGTAAAGTATAAAGGGGTCAAAAAAAGGGGTGTACCACAAGTGCTATGTTGCTATTTTTATATGCTTTGCCACTAAGGCAGTTCATTTAGAAATCGTAACAGATTTAACGTCAGAAGCACTGATAGCAGCCCTTAAAAGATTGTTTAGTCGAAGAGGTAAAAGTTCTTCGATCTGTACAGATAATGCTACAAATTTTGTTGGAACATGTTCAGAGCTTAAAAGGTTACACAACATTGTTAAAAGTCCTGATGATGAGTTAGCGAACTACTTGACCAATGAGGAGATCGCTTGGAAATTCATTCCACCAAGGTTCCCAAATTTCGATGGATTATGGGAGTCGGGTGTTAAGTCTTTCAAACATCATCTAAAGAGATGCGTTGGTAAATCTCGTATGACTTTAGAGGAGTTAGTTACTATAACACAAGAGGCATATCGAAAATTTGTTTGTTACCTGTATTGTAGTTATTTATTGTATATATATAATTATTTACTATGTTTAAATGTTAGTATATTTAATGTTTTGAGAATAACATTTCAACGTGGGGCGGGATGTTAACGCCTCATTCCGAATTGTAAAATATTTATATTTTATTCATGTTCTTTTCTGTAATCGTGCCCAATATTTCATATTCTTAATCATATCAGAATTCATGCATTGTCATCTATCAATGTTCATTTACTAAGAATAAGTAGCAACTAGAATAAAAGAACAGTTGTTCTTGTGACATCTAGCCCTAGCAGAATAGGCGGCGTCCGTGTAGCATCTCACAGATCTCATGAAATAAAGTAGCATTTGTAACTACATCTCGCTTTCTTTTCTCAAAATACCATCACATCGCATTTACCGTATCGCATTCATCACCAATCCCAAAGGACTAATAAATGAGGTCTTCAACAGGAATATGCCTAGCATGGAAAGTTAAATGAAAAATTACAAAATGTGGAAGAATCCTTGAGGTTTCATTAACTATAATTTAAGCTTCTTGAGTGAAAATATTAAAATGTTTTTGTAACATGGGGAAAAGAGTAACTATGCTTTGAATTTTTAAGTAATAAAATGAAATATATACGAACTTAAAAATAACATTTAAGTTTGATTAGTTTAATGCTCAACATTTTAATTGTCAATATTCCCTTTAATGTTTTCATATTTAATATGGAATGCATTGATCTTCAAAAAAACAAAATAATGTTTACATACAATTCCATTACTCAGTTAATGTATCAATTTAAAAATATTTAAGTGTTATTAACCCATAATCTAACAAAGAAACAGTTATAATTCAATAAGAGAACTTTTATACTTCCTTCGACACATTGAACTAGCAAAAAGAAAAGGTGATTCCACAAAAGAAATATGAATTACATACAATATTAATTACATACATATCCAAGTAGCATTTTTTTTTAAATTTACTCACTTCTCCTAGGATCTGCTCTGATAAAGCTCACTAAAACAGAAAAGAAAATACTTCTTCAGTACTGAAACTGGAATTAATTAAAATTTAGATTGATAAATTCTTATAAAGTGAAACACAAAAATGTAATAAAATAATTTCTTTGAAAGATAAATACAACTAATTGCAACAAAAACAGTATTCAGTGAGAAAGTTAAAATTTTAGTTTTCTTCACACATTTACATACTAAAACCCATATCAAATCAATTCCGATTCTGAATTGAAAATAGATATAGTGAGGCAAAACACCTCCCAGATTTAAATGCATTCAAAAAGTGCATGAAATACAATGTAATTTCAAATAATTTGGAATATATCGTCCAGATAGTGCCCTTCATTTGTGTTGCACATTCAGTCGATTTCTGAAGTTTTGAATCACATTGTGGATCATTCCATGGTCTTTTAGGTGGTTTTCATTTTTACCAACAAACCTGTGGTCCTGAAATTTTCAACCCATAGCAATGTGGCTTTTCAGTCTGGTTGGTTAGATTTTTATGGTGCAAGGGCCTTATTTGCCCATGCTGCACCAGACAAAAGACACACAATATCAAGTAACACACAAGGAAAGTTTTGCAGACACAAAAGGAAGAAATACACCCAGGGAGGAATCGTATCTAAGCCTATTACAAGTTGCAGATTTCTAGTGTAATGGGCATACCCACTGAACCACAACTGTTTTCTTTTTGGTCTGGAACAGAGGCATTTCAATCGAGGGTAAAGTGGAATTGGGAAGCTCTGTGCGTAGCTATCAGATTTGTTGTTTCAGATAAATGTTTCAACACATGGTGTGTACACACATCTAAACCATGACGGCAACTGAAAACTATAAGAAATGCTATCAGAAGACACCATTATGCCCCAGCACATTTCAGTAGCATCAAATCAATGGTTGAGAAAAATTGTGGGAAATTTTTACAGCACTTTGTATTAAAATGAGGAGCCATGGAATTTCCATTCCAGTACAAAAAAACAAGATGTAATAAATTTGAAATGAAAATATTGTAAGCAAATAAATCTATGTAATAGAATTTTTGAAGTTTACATTTTTTGGAGAATTTGCAAAACTTGCCAAAAACAAAATCTATATTCTGATCAAGAAGCAAATAGATATTTTATGCCATGAAGGAAACAATTTCATTAATCTAAAACTAGTTTTTTATTCAAGAATTTGAGTCACTAACATTAAAAAATAAGCATTAATTGCATTTCTAAATCGTCAAAAATAAATGGTAATAGGCACTTTAGAACCATTAAGTATATATATATTCTTGGGAAATACCATATCAGGAATTAAATAGAACACTCATTTTGCAATGGAGTTTTGAGAAAATTTGCACAAATTGTATCTAAATACAAATAGTTTTCCAGTAGATGTAATTTTGCCCACTATCACGCAGCACATAATACAAGACTTAATTTTAGTTGCCAAATTTTTATTGACTTACATGTAAACCTTGCTATTCTCATAAGTGTTGAATACATAAATTGGAAAGGAAAAGATATAAATAGAAAACCCCATCCTAGGATACCAGTGGGTTGCCATGGGCGCACTGCAAGGAACACCCTGAAAGACAAAATCAAATTTTATGCTTATTCACTATTCATTATAACTATAACAAACCAGAATCTTTTAAGATTGTAACATACGAATTAATGTGATAAATAGATGTGCAATAATTCAAAACATAAACTGAAAAAGTACAACTGAATGAATCTTTAAACAGGGTTCCCATTATTCAAGATGCTCTAATTAACCCTAGTGTAGCACAAAATGACCATAGAGCAATAAACAAAATTATTCTTCAAGCAAAGGAAAAAGTAGGGGCTTTTCAAGGCTATTTTCCATTTATTAAGGCTACATTTCAGAGATCACAATAAACCGGAGTGCACATGAAGCTTACAGGTATAATTGCAAGAGTACTTTGGATCTCACAGTAAATCAAATGTGCATATGAACTGAAATAAGAATAGATTAGGAATTGAATTGAATTACTTACCCCTATTTCCCAGATAAACGATATGGAGGCAAGAATTGACTACTGGACGCAAAACAATACAAACTCCAGATAACAATTTAAAACTGTTTTAATTGTATCATCTTTACAAAGAGATTTCTATAACAGATTTAAAGTTTGGTTTTTTTGTAATGGGTGCTCAAATCCCACCGTCCAATTCTGTTCATCGTTCCAGCAAGACTAGTGATGGGAGTATTCGAATATGAAAGTACTCGTGTACTCGATACTTAAAAGTAATCATACTCGATTCTTTTCCAAAGTACTCAGATCCAAGGTATTAGAAATACAAGAGTATTCAGATACAAGTATTCGGTTACAAAAGTTCTCGGATGCAAGGTATTCGGTTACAAAAGTACCCATCCTAGGTATTCGGATGCCAAAAGTACTCACTTTGTGTATTCGAATACCAGAGTTTTCATCTTAAGTAGCAGTGTCACATTGCATGGGTATCTATGATTCTCGTTAGTGTTATGTTTCTTGTCTCAATTTTGCTTTTTCCAATTCACATGTCCTGAAAATGCAGGTGATGAAGTGTCAAAAAATTCCATCGATTAAGGGATTGGATTTGAAATTTTCTGGAAGCTATTTCCCGAACAGGCAGGCTTAATTATCAGTAAATTACACAATGGTTTCCTTTTATTTGTGAAAATCAAGCTGGAAGTTTTTTTTAATTTTAATTTCCAACTAAATTTTAAATTTTAATTATTTACACCTAATTTTTTTAAATTTAATTTTCAAGCTTTTTTATTTCTGACATTTAAAATATATCTGCAAATAAGATACATAATGCATATTCTTTTTCTTCAAGTAAAATAACTTTATTTCATTCTTAAGATGGCTGTTATTTTCTTTAAAATATCTGACAATAACTAAAATACAATAACTAAAATTATCTTTAAAAATATCTGACAAAATCTTTAAGATAGTAAAATGATTATGAATATTTTTTTCTGCTTTGACTCTACCTCTTCTCACATCTTCGTACTTCAAACAATGGTTGCAAAAATTAAAAGTGAATCCAGGAACAAGATTTGATTATTTAATGTAATTTATTTTGTAAATATTTAAGGAATCATTCTTGTGCTTAGATCAACCAAGATGTATCACTTTTATGATAAATTTAGAGAAATAATTTTGAAGTTTCAGATCCTGATATCAAAAGAAACAATATTTTTTTTTACATTCATACAAACTTTTTTAAAAGTGTCTTTAAAGAGTTTTGTATAAAAAGTTTCATTCTTATCTTCAGGACTTCCTCCAAAATAAAATTCTGGCTACGTTCCCTGTTAAAAGTGATTATTAATGATTTCCTCAAAATATGGTAGAAAATCAAATCTTTCCAATGCGAAAACTAATTTAAAAATCATGATTTGTAAAATCAAGATAAAAAATACTTGACACATATTTATAATTGCAAAAAATATGAGTGACCAGAAAATTCAGCAATTTGTACATGGGATTAACTTTTGTTCTTCAAAATAAATTTGTCTAGTTCAAATAGATTGATAATAGTAGTTATACTTAAATCTTTTTTTAAAAATTTATATAAATAATTCAGAAAAGAAAACAAATTTAAATATAATTCAGAAAAATTTGAGTTTTGTGAAAAGTAAATTGCTTCTTTAATCACAGCTTGATCAAAATATTAAAAAAATAGAATAAATTTCATTGTCTTGTCAAAAATTATCATTCGCATTAAAACAATCCATCAAATTCCTCTTGTAGCGGATTCAAACAGTGAACCCGTATGCTACAAATCCAGTGATATCCAGCCACTATACCAAGAACGACAAAATAACTAGCTGTTATTTTTAAATAAGTACCATATATCGTAGATCTCCAATTCTTACTATTGATTAATCGTTTTTATACATGTATTCGAATACTTACTTGATACTTAAAAGTACTCGAATACCAAGTATTCGATTCTCAAAAGTACTGATTCTGCCCATCACTAAGCAAGACTGACTTCCTAGCAGCCTCAAAGAAGAATTTCGATTCAGAGTCAGAATGCTTGTTTTGTTTATGTTCTTGTTGAACTATAGTTAGCATTCTTTTTGGTGACTTTCTCTGGCCTTACTCAACACACAGACCCAGTTTTAAATTCAACTTTAACCAACTTATAAATATTAAGTCATAGATTTAGGATACTTGACCTTGGACAAGTATCATTGACCTTGGTTTTTGAATGCAGGCAAAGTGAAACATGCAATGTTCTTGTAAAAACTAGGGTTTTTAAGAGCCCTTAAAAACTAAAATGAAAAAACTCTGAGCAACATGAGTTTTCATAGTGTAGCATTAAGGCTTTCCCCTACTACACAAAGTCAATCAATTGAAAGAATCCTAGGAAAGATTCTATTGGTCAAAACTGATCAGAAGTCACACATGGAAGAGTGCAGGTTGCAGAATGGATATATGTGTGTGAAACCCTCAGAGGGTTAAGACCTTTTAAAGCCAGAGGAGCCCTTTTAGAACTAATCCAGTTTTATGATAGAAAATAAAAACAATTTTCAGAGCAAAAGTTATATTTATTACATTTATTTTATGATGGAGCAAAAGTGGCAAATCAGTGTGGAAGATTCTTTATGTATCACATGACATTTTACAATGTGTCCTAAGAGCAGGATGGATGAAGGTGGTCCTGACTCATCCAAATTATAAAATCGAGTCACAAAATGACTGTCAAGAAATTAAAACAGAGACATGGTTAGAAATGGGATAAGAAATCAAGAATGAGAATTGATAAAAACATTTAAATGAGAAGATAAACTTTTTGAAGATTTAATGAGGTTTTGAGATGAAGAGCATTGCTTGTAAATTTCAGAAAAGTTTCATACTGGCAGTCTAATACTATTTTCGTAGTTTTGTATGAAATGACACTGATATATCTATTCAGCTTTGTATAGCTGTAGCCAGACACAACCGACATTTACCGCTTGTATAAAATGTCAATAATCAGAGGATGTTAAATACAACAGATCATATTAACTCACCAAAAAATTATTCATTGTTTTCCCTTCCTTAATATTTAGAATACGAATCATAATAAATAAGCACTTTAGTGTTATAAGTAATAAGAATTGTAGTCATCAAATCACTGGAAAATGTCTGACATTCAACATCATTTGTTCTATCATAATTTGTTTCAATATTTCCGATAAAATGAATCACTACATAAAAATGTAATGGTAATACAAAAAATGAAGCATCACAAATACGATATTGCATTCATATCTGATGCATATATCTAACAGATCAGGGTATTAAAAAATCATGATTTTTTTTAAATCATAAAAATTGGATATTTATGATTTTAATTAATCCCTTGCTTGTAGAACTTTAACTGTTGGATATGAGACATGCAAAATCAGTGTAGTTTTGATTTATGTTAAACATTAATATTTACGATGAATAAAATTAATGTATTAGGAAAGATAACAAAGTAAAATTTTGAAAGATTAAAATGCGATATAGGAATTAGCAAAGTTAATCACATGATAAAGTAAATAGAACAGTATAACAAATGCCATGCATAAGCAATGTGTTGCCATCTGGTTCTCAAGTGGTTTAAATTAGTCTGATTTTCACCCATAACCGAAGTATTGAAACTTTTGGACCTAGATAAATAAGGTTGTGGGATCCCACTAATGCAATTATAAATATATATAAAATTAATCAAAAATTAGACAAATTTCAGAATTTCTTTGCATTATATATTTATTACATATGAATAAAATGCATAGAATTTCTTTAGTTACTTTGATATAAAGTAATTAATTTGTTAAAGACTTATTTTTGAGAAAACATGTCACCAACAGAAAATAAAAAGGAATTGCATCATGAAAAAATTCCTACTTCTCATTAATATTTAGCCTGCAAAAATGACCTACTTGTGAAAAAATGTTATTTGCAAGTAATCAAAAATGAGGCAAAACATGAAAACATACATGAATTTTAATCAAATATGCCTATTTTTCAAATTTTCTGAGCATTGATAATTTGAGTATTTCCAAGTTATATGGTATTACATAAAAAGGGTTCTTACGTAACATACAAGAAAATGAAGCTTTTCTCTATGAACAGAATAGAATAAGTGTAATAGCCTTCTACCCAAAAAATGCCAATTGAGTGGAATTTTGAGCTTGCAATGAAAAAATCATTAAACTAGCTTTCTGCTTCAATCCATAATCTATTTTGTCAACATACTCAATCACCAGATGGGCGAATAAACTTTTGCGTTCCAAATTTCAATTCCCTAAATACAGAATAGTTATGCTAGAAGTGGAAAGAATTCCTAGGGATCAATGCATAAAATTTTCCAATTAGATTTAAATAAAAATAAACCAATATATTACACAAAACAAAATGAAAATATTAAAATTCCCAATTTTAAAGATTTATGTGCAAAATTGAAATGATTTTGTGATACTGTAGAAAACTTTTTCATTGTGACTATGTCTATTGTTACATAAACAGACAACTAAACTTTTTGATATAGTTCTTAACTTATTTGAAAAAAATAACATGCATCTTGTTCATAGTTATTTATTTTCAATTTTCATAAACTTAATATAGAAAGGAAATTTAAAATTTTGATTTAAATCAGTGATTTTTTAATAAAAATAACAAGTTAAATTGTGATTTAAATCAAGCTGATTTAAATTGGCATACCCTGTAATAGATATTTGCATTTCAGATTCCGAGAGGCATTGAAACCTTTATTCTTTGAACTCAAGGTAAGGAAAGCAGATTTGCATTTTCATTTATAAAAATACTGTATTCCTACAATCAGGGTATGAAATAATCAAGAATTTCTTTAATCAAGTTATATTTTTCTTTTATTTATATCAGATTTTTATGATTAAATTAATTTTTCTTTTAGAAGTTTAAACTAGTTAGACATAATTTGTAGTGCAGTTTCTGGAATTCAGTTACATTAAACAAGAAATATATAAATGGTGGAGGGGTTAGAAAGTATATCTCGGCAAATTGTTAGGCATTTAAAATTTTCATATAAATATGAGAAAACATTTTTGCGAAACAAAATTTATAGAAACCATGCATACATTTACAAACATGTGATACTAATACAGTTAATTTTTTTTAAGATTAGAATAATTGAATCTAAACTTGTGATTTTTTGTTACTGTTCAATCTCTTCATTTGTGTGGTTACAAATTCTTTTTTAATACGAATCCTTAACACGAAATTCAAAATACAAAAATTAACAAAAATATTTAAAGAGGAGAAATTTAATTTTAAAAATCAGCACTTAGAGCACAGTACTTCAGGCTCTGTACAGAAAAACTAATTATTCTGCCCAACTTGATTGGAGGGTGAACAAAACTAATTTGAAAATGTTTTTATACAGATGCTGGAGTAGCATGATTGGGTTTATGGTGTAAGGGCCATATTTGGCCAAGCTGTACCAAACAATGTAAAGTAAACAGATATGCATGCTCCAGGAAAGGTTTACTGACACAGAAGAAATACATCCATGAAGGTATCAAACCTGGGCTGTATACAACTTGCAAAGTAGCAGAGGAATAAGTTTAACTGATAATCAGTTGAGTTGATGATTAAACCTTAATAAAGAAAAACCAAATTAAAAATTATTGATTTAAATCAATGGGTTTTTAATCTACTGATTTTATCAAGCTGGTTTAAATCGACATACCCTACTCAAAGTTACAGCAAAATGGGTGCAAATATCATACAGCTAGCAAATTCCTTGTTTAAAAAAATTCTTAGTATTCACAACATGGGGAAATATTTAGTTGGAATCAATTTACTTATCCTTATAAAATTAAGTTTTAATTCATACCTCAAACTGATACAAAGTACAATTTTTGGTAAAAATGCTTTAAATTTTAGATTGTAAATCTCGTTTAAGGCCTGCTATTAAAATTGCAGGAAACACAACTTTCTCCTAGTTAAAACTCTTAAATGAATACAAATTTCTGTCCAAAATATATTTTTTCAACAGTATGGAAGAAAAAATGAATGTGAAAAGAAACAATTTGTGCATGCTTGTCCTAATCAAGTGCATTAAAAAAATTATTTGCTGTGAACCTAAATTAATTCAGAAAATAAATATTTTCCTTCTTGTTTATTTTCTATAAAGGCAAAATAAAGAAGTAAACCTTTGGTCAGGAGGGTTTGACACCACAGGAGGGGGCGTTCTGGGTAGTGGTCTGTAAACGGATGGAGCACCTTCGCGCATGTTGAGAGTGACCTGGGTGGCAACCTAGAACAATATCAAACACATAACAATGAAATTGATTCATAATGTAAAAACCTTTAATTTAAATAATTATATTTTAAATATAAAACTACATTTTTTGGCAACTGATAAAATTCCATGAATGTACAAATCTAGATAAAATTATTTGTTGATATTCTGAGTAAAATAAACAGTTAAGATTGTTTGCATGCAAGCTTTAAAACAATTACCATTTGAGCCTATTCCCAACAATACAACAGCAGCTTCACAAAATGCAGTGTTGTTTCATAATTTTTAAATTTCCATTACATAAATTTTGACAATTTCAAATTTATTTTCACATAATTTATGCTCCTTTATTTTCCACAATTGAATCTGTGAGTGCAGAAACCACATGACAAAAAAATTTGGAAACTGCCTTGATTGCATAAATGGGGTTGTCTAGGGTTGGCACATAATGTGTGAAGAAATCACATTGATCTGTGACTTCAGTTAGAAAACTTAGGACCATTAAAAAATGTGTTGGGTGCAGAAACCACATGAGTGTCTGACACACATGTGGTTTCTGCACCCAGTTTTCTTAAATTTAAAAAACTGGACTCATCTGGTTTCAGCACGCAACGAATCAATTGTAGATAGCATGCAAATTTGCAAACATGAAGCCTACACTAGGTTCAAAGGTGCAAGAAATTAAACTGATGGGTTAATTATATTATGAATAGATAAATGGGAGAAACAGAGAATAATGATTGAATAATGGAAAGGCATACAGTAACCTCAGTATCACACTTCTTGGTGACTCTTAACTCTGACAACTATTATTGAAATAAACATTGCAGCTCAAATTTTTGGGTTGTCAAGTGTAGTAAAACTTATGTGAGAAACACTTTGACTCTAAATGCCTTTAAACCTTATCCTATGGTCATTTTTTCTACACAAGGGCTAACAAATTGACAAAGCAAAAGTTATGTTAGAAAGAGGATTGGATGTTAGGGTTTAATGGTGCACTGTCCAAAAGCAGACAAGCTGCACCAGTTAGAAAGAGGAAGACTTGGATAAATTTAGATTTTAACTAAAATAATAAAATTTCTTAGAATTTCATTTAAACAATCTGAAGTGAATGAAACCTGCAGTAAATAATAAGTCACATATTTCAGAGAATAAAAATCACCTCATATGTGAACTAGAGTACTTAAGAACTCATCAAAAATTCATCATTTCCTAAAAAGTTATCATTTAGTAGCAACAGTTAACATGATCAAATAATTATAAGCAGAGTTACGCTTCAGGATTTAAATTTAGTTTGTCTCTTGTCATTTAGTGCTACATGAGGTCTAGTTAGATCAAACGACTTCAGAAAAATAAGTAATTAAAAAAAATTTCAAAACAATTTCACAACTGTCATTTTCCTATTCAAATAGTCATGCATGAGTCATTTCACCTTGAGCAGATAGCAATTATTATTAAACAGAAAGCATTAAATTCAGACCAGCTGAAAATTATTTTCTTTGTCAATTTTGGATTTGAGGGGATTCAACAGAATAGTTTAGAAAATAAAAATAAATTGATAACAAAAATGCTATAAATAACGATTCTAGTATCTTTTGTTTTTATTTTTCAGGAGATCCATTTCGAGATATCAAAGATATGAGTTTATTTTTCACTCGTCCATTCTATCGAATCAATCGTTTTGAAACGCTCGCAACTCTTGTTTAGCATTCAGTACACAAAACATAGACTAGACTGTTGGAGACCAAAGTAAAAATTAAATAGGTACTCACTTCTAAATCCCAATTATGTGAATCCAGTATATTTCGACATCGTCCCATATCCTCAATTCCGGTCAAATCCTACAACATTAAGCACAGATAGTTACATGAATAATGGTAGAATAAAATTTTTGAAAACTAGAATTTCATACATGTGAGGCAACAATGCACTTAGTCATAACAGCACATTTTAATATCTGTCTAGCAACAGAAATCAAAATATGAAAACATGAGCACGTTAAAGAAACAAAAACTATTGCATTTTAATGCTGTTCAAAGCTAGAAATGTCTTTCGGTGTTAGAATTGAAAAGTGCTTACCAATTGAAAACTTAAGAACTTCCGCAAACAGATTTTTGAGAAACCTTTCGTTTATTAATCAACAGCACATAATTGTCTAAATTTTAGAGAAAAGAAAAATGAAATCTTACCTGAAATTGCAGTAACTTTTCTGTCTGGTTAGATGAAAGCTGTACATCTTCTGCCATTGTGGATGATATGATAATTTTAATAAAAACTAAGATGGTCAGGAACCACAGATAAAAGGAATTGTAAATTTGCAACACAAAATTGCCAATCACAGTTCTCTCATTCAAGAGGGAACAGTAGCGCTCACTACCCATAGCGGTGGAAGTTCTAAGCTCGTAAATAAACAATACGAATGGACGGGATAAAGTTTTTGTGTTCGAGAGTCGTTTGGGTGACTAGTACGAAACTCAAAAACTGGGAATCTGATTACAGGGAGGCAGCTAGGCGGCAGTTAACCATCGCTCCTCTAATTGGAGATGAGGATCAAGGCAAATGTCTGCATCAGTGACGACCAGCTAAAATCTCCAGTGTTTGCCAAATTATGTACAAAACATATTGGCAATCTCAGACAAACCGTTGGGGGGGGGGGGGGGTATTTCAATTAACGTCACACTGGAGCTACACAATGGGCTATTGGTGACGGTCCGGGATCAATCCCAAAGGGAAAGATCCGAGGACAACACCACGTAATTTTGAACCACGGTCAGTTGACGAGGCAACACCTGAGCTGGCACCCCACTCTCCAAACTTCCACACCACGCCAACGTGAGGACGACAAACCGTTGGAAAAAAATCGCATAGATGGCTGACGGGATCATGGTCACAGCCGGTAACAGTATCACTGTTCAGGAAATAAAAGCTGAGAGTATTCCTCTATAAACGATGTTTTGATGTTATCTGTCTTTTGTTTGACGCCAGCATGTCCATAAAATTTCCCTTGCGCCAAACGAAACATCTACAAACGATGTTGATGGGCATTTCAGCACGACTCGCTCTTCTCAAGACTCGTTCCCGAGCAAAATCAGGGTGGGTATTTTAGTTAACGTCACGCTGAACAACACAACGGGCTATAAGCGACGGTCCGAGATCAAATCCGAAGGGAAAGATCGAGGACACCACGTAATTTTGAACCAGTCAGATGACGAGGCAACACCTGAGCTGGCACCCCACTCTCCAAACTTCCACACCATGCCAGAGTGAGGAAATTTGAGGCCACGGCAGATTTAATGTGTATCAGCCCCTTTGTATACGACGGTCTTTGGTTGGTTTCGAACTCGCAACACTCTGGTTGCTAATCCGTTATTCTTCCAACGGGCTACCGTGGCCCTTGGCCTGATATTGGATTGTGAAATAAATGAAGCAGACAGGAAGTTTGAACGATTGTTTATTGTATGAATATTCAACAATTAATTTACAGTTTGAACGATTAAAGTGCAGTTTGATATAAAAATTGCAGGATAATTTTATTGATTAAAGGCCCGTGATTGTAGCGTACTTCGTTAGATTTTGAATGACACCACTTACGCTGTCCTCACTCCACACAATCTAAAGTTACACTGGCCCAAACTCGCCCAGCAACGTAAATTTCGATATATTGCGGACCTACTCCCCGCGGCGCTGAGTGAACATGCTCTCTCGATCCGAATGTCATGTCAGGTACGGACATCCTTTGCCTACACGACACCATCTGTGTTTCTTCTAATTCTGAAATCATATGAATTTTAAATTTCTTTAAATTCTACTCAATTACCACCAGGGCCGCGGTGGCCCGGTTGGAAGAGTAACGGACTAGCAACCGAAGGGTTGCGAGTTCGAATCCAGCCAAACACCGTCGTGTACAAAGGGGGCTGGTGCACGTTAAATCTGTCGTGGCCTCAAATGTCCTCACGTTGGCGTGGTGTGGAAGTTTGGAGAGTGGGGTGCCAGCTCAGGTGTTGCCTCGTCATCTGACCATGGTTCAAAATTACGTGGTGTTGTCCTCGGATCTTTCCCTTTGGGATTGATCCCGGACCGTCACCAATAGCCCATTGTGTTGCTCCAGTGTGACGTTAATTGAAATACCCCCCCACCCCAATTACCACCAAATACTCCTCGTGCATGATTGTTGTGATATTAATTGCAGCGCAGTTCGGTAGCTTTCGAATGACACTTACGCAATACAAACAATCCAAATTTACACTGGGCCAAAGATCGTCCATCACCGTAGGATTCCCTCCTCGCGCTCAGTGCGCACTTGGCCCGAAAGTCATGCTAGGTACGGGTATCCTTTGTCTACACGACGCTATATTTATCTTCTGGATGTTTCTTCTAGTTTCCTATTCGTGAATTCATTTTTCGGTCCAAAAACGGACATAGCTAAATTTATTCTTTCTTCTGACTCAAGTTCAGTTTTTAAAAATGCAATGAATAAGTTTGTAATTTCAAGTTCATTTCTATGTGAGCAATTAGAACTTTGCAAACCCTGAGTAAGTCTTCATGTAAGTATGCAAGACCCGACTAATGGATAGAGCATAGCTGAATATATCTGTTCTTACAAAAAATTAAGAAAGTGCTCGAATTTGATATTTCAAATTATAAAGGTGAGCAGAGAACTCGACACATTTCTACCAGTTGGGCGTTTTTTAAAATACAGGCTTTAATATTTTCCTTACATATTCATACTAATACATCTTCGCGACCGAACCGATATTTTAAAATCTCCACAGCTTTTGCTGAACTTTTTAAATTTGAAGGACAGACCTTGATATCGAGAAATTTACACTGCTGGCCACCCAAATTGTAACACCAAGAAAGACAAGAGATATCACAACAAAATTTATTTTGTAGATAACATGTTGACCAAGTATCAAATTATTAAATTTATAGACTTCTGTGAAGTGTGGTTCCTGCCAAAATCAGTAGCCAGAGTAGCCGCCATTGTTGGGGATCACCGCTGCCACACGCCTCGGCATTGATTCAAAGAGACTTTGGATGTGTTCTTGGGGTACAGCAGACCAAGCAGCTTCCACACGTTGCCAAAGTTGATCTGGTGTGGCAGCTGGGGATGTATTCTGGGTCAATCGTTGAGCAACCATGGACCACATGTTTTCTATCGGCGAAAGATCCGGAGAGCGAGCTGGCCAGGGAAGCAATTCAATCTGGCGATTGACGAAGAACCCTTGGACAATGCGTGCCACGTGTAGTCGCGCATTATCCTGTTGAAATATGGCTGTGGGCAAGCCCTGAAGGTAAGGAAGGACAACTGGCTCCAACACTTCGGAGATGTAGCGCTGGCTGTTTAAAGTACCGGCAATGCGTACTAGAGGAGTGCGAGAGTGATATCCAATACCGCCCCATACCATAATACCCGGTGCAGGACCAGTGTGGCGGTGCATAACGCAGCTGTTCAGCATCCTCTCTCCACGGTGTCTCCAGACTCGAATCCGACCATCGTGGTGTTGCAGACAGAAGCGTGACTCGTCAGTAAAGACAATTTCATTCCATTCTGCCGTCCACATCCTTCTTTCATCGCACCATTGGCGGCGGAAACGTCTGTGGTTCTGCGTCAAGGGTAGACGAAGCAATGGACGTCTTGCGGACAGACCACTCTGCTGTAAACGGCGTCGAATGGTACGCGCAGACACTGGATGATGCGGTACAGACTGAATGTGCTGTGCTATGGTTCGTGATGTGGCTGAGCGATCCGTCACTGCCATACGCACAATATGCCTGTCATCACGTGAAGTGGTGCACTGAGGTGGATGCGATCGAACACGTCGGTCCGTCGTACCCTCCTGCATCCAACGATCACATATCCGCATTACAGTTGTTTGGTTTCGTCCAACACGACTACCGATTTCCCTGAAAGATAATCCACAATCTCGGTAGGCCACTATCCTTCCTCTGTCGAACTCGGATACTTGATCAAAAGATGATCGCTGTTTTCTACGAGGCATAATTGATCGTTTTTTTGAAAAAAAACCACAAGAAAAACACAATTGCCGTACTTGAAATCGTCGAAATCTCCAAGCCTTAAATAGCGCTTTGAAGTGGCGCCACAGGCGCGCGTGATGTGCGTCTGCGCTGAAATTCTAATCATTTGCATATCTCACCTCCGCTAATGCATGTTGTAAATTTCATATTATTTGCATGCTTCCTTCAGGGTGTTGCATTTACGGTGGCCAGCAGTGTAGTTTGATAACTTCAGCTACTTCCATTTCATTATTAGATCGGTTTTATCGTCATCCAGCAGCAAGTGTGTTTTAGCATCTTGTTTCTTCAGTTCAGCAGCTTTCTTCTAAAACATTATAAGATATTTGTAAAGCCTTCTAAGGGGAACAAGTGCTTCAATTGTGGCCTTTTTTATTTAAAACCCTCGCAAAGGCACTACGTACGCTTTTTCTTAATCTACTTTCACTCTCCAAATCCACATATAATCGAAATTAATATTAAAGCAAATCTTTCAAAAGTCTTGTCCAGAGCACCAGTTAATTTTGAGCAATGCAACGGTTCAAGTTTCGATAAAAAAAATTTAAGAAACAATACAAAACTCTGCTAATTTGTTAAGCGATCAATACAACAGCATCAAGTTCTTATTCTATATACTAAAAGCTATCTTCCAAAAACATGAAACAAGACAAAAACGCGCTGCCATCGGCGCAACACTATATGAAAACAACGATATTTAAGAATGCAAATAAATGAAATAGACAAGAGCATTTGGGCGGAGTCACTATCGTAAGATATCAGAAGGGTAAGTCACGTGGGCTTACAAATCGACTTGGGCCAATTCGCTATCGAAGCGCAGACTAGTGTTTTAATTACGCTGGATAATCACATTAACCAATCAATAATTTATTCTAGATTAGGATTCACGCTTTTCCACGTGAGATCTCCAAACCAAGCGATCGGCAGAAATAACATGAAGCTGCACGCACCGACTCCGTCTGTTTCATTAGAAAACCGATGATAGCTACGCATATGCGTAGCTAAATACTGATCTCTATAAACCAGCTATTCATTCACGTGCGTGGGTCAAACGTGATATTATAGCAATATATTCTGAGCAGAGCATAACGCATATTTTCACTCTCGAAGATCTAGCACACATCGAATTTAAAATTTTCGAGACCAATTCAATTTACCAAAGCATGTTTTAATTAAAGCTTTGAATTGTCATTTTCACATTTCAAATTCATATTGAACTAATTGTGTGTATGTACTTTATTACAATTGAAACACGATAGAGATCTCAGTAAGTACGGTAGCTTTCCAAGCATCTTTTAAATGGAGTCATTGAAAACATGCAAATATTTAGGATATATGTATTTTCTTAACTTTTCGAATTTAAGGATCGGGCTTTGATGGAATGCGATGTGTTACAGGGAGTCGATTAATATACATGACTTAAGTATTCAAAAGCCTTGTAATCTTCATAAATCTTTGTTGGGAATTTCATTTTAATTGAATGAAAAAACTGGATATTTGTTCAGTAGCTACATAGCATTAACTGAGATAAAAAGGATGATGCATCACCAACAAAGAAACAAAAGGAAAATCTCATATTAGGATATATGATCATCTTAACGGAGATGCATGTTTTATAGTTTGTACATACTTAGAAAGTTGCGGAAACATCGCCTATTTCTGTCCAATGATTTCAGATGAACATTTATTTGCGCGGGATGTGGATGAATTGTATCGGCTGTACCATGGATCTGGAATGTGGATTATTGGTATAACTGTCTCCAGGGGAAGTCTACAAAGAGGATCTAGGCCCCCTAAAAGTGAAAATAAAATTACAAGTTGGAGTAATACTGAGCAAATTTAAATTGGATACCATCAGCCCTTTCCATGTTGGCACTTACTGTTTTTAGATTCCATTTGTTTGACTTGCAAAAAGGTAGGTTTGGCTGGTTGATTTGAGTTTTAGGGAACAAGATCGAAATATGGTAGGTAGTTAATTAACGTCGCACTGGAGCAACACAACGGGCTACTGGCGACGGTCCGGGATCAAACCCGAAGGAAAAGATCCGAGGACAACACCACGTAATTTTGAATCACGGTCAGATGACGAGGTCAACACCTGACCTTGCACTCCACATCGAAGTGATCAAAAGATGGATAAGTGGTGCCAAACACAAGACAATAGAATAGATTTAAAGGTGATCAGAATAACATCCGGACCAACATTACAAGGGAAGATGCAATGAATAAAACTAAATAAGTTACCTATAAATTCAAATATGAAGGTTAAAATTTTAAAATCACAAGAAAAATGTAAAAGCTTATCATAAAATGCGAATTAAGATGGGAAGTACCCATCTTAGGAATAAAAACTTCATGAAATGCAATTTAAAAGCTGATGAATTACAAACATAGTATAAATCTTCGATGAAGGAAGGTAAAAAGTAATGAATGCGGTGCAGTTGACCCAACAAGAAAGATAACATCGGTGATGAGGTATTAAAAAATTGAGTTAAAAAGCCTAAGACGGGAACAAGAGGTTAAAATAGATTATTGTAAAAGGTTGGCAGTTTCACCAAATGTCTGAGTACCTCCCGAAAAAAAATGGCTGATGCAAAGGTGCTGACAAAAATGATACTTAAGTACAAGTTTCTTACCATTGAAGAAAAACCAATGAGTATAAAGTGTTTAATTAAAAAGGATTTAAGGTTCAAACTAAATTAGCTTTTATAAAATATTCTGAGTAATTTATTTGTATTATGTAATAACACCATTAACTCAACCATTCCTCTATACCTTTCCCTCTTTTGATAGATGGCCAAAAATGTATAAAAATTTTGATCAAGTCGCTTCTCAAAAGCCACTATCCATGAGGACTTACTAGCCCACAGGTTTAACAAGCACATAGTTGTGTACAAAGGACCTTTCAATGAGGAGCATGTACAATCAAACCCAAGGTCTCTTCAAGCTCCTGTGGAATGAGAAATCTGCATATCCACCTAGGCCCAAAATATTCAATAGAATACATTTATTTTTGGAGGGCTTTGTTATACAAAATGCAACAGACAATAAACACCATCTCATTTTCTTATAAAGGCAATTTTTTTTGGTAAATTACGAGGTATAACAAGCTATTATGTGCAATTTCTTTTACAGCAGTTTCAAATGTGCGAGTGTTTCCCACAAGACTACAAACGGCCAGCAATATGGGTGTCTTCAATGCGAGGAAATGTCCCACCCCATGCCATCTGCGGGGGAGAAGCTTTTGGAAACGTAGTCTACGTCGGCAGAGTGAATCACTGTGGAGAAATCATAATAGGAAAACTCTTACCATGCAACGAATGCTGCTACATTGGTTGGAAAGGTTGTGAATATGCGTATTACGAGTATGAAGTGTTGTGCAACCCAGAAAACACAACACTCACTTGGGAGTGGTACTGTGGAGGTGATATGCCAAAGGGAGCACTGCAGGGTGGCTGTTCAGGAGACGGGGAATGTCTCTACATAGGAAGAAAGTGGCATGAGGGCACTGTAGGGATTGGTTCCATTGTGACAAGTCAGAAGCGATTGTATGCATCTTTTTGGGGGCATGTGTATGCATACTGCGAATTTGAGGTTCTTACATGTTCTTCACTTAATTTTTAGGATTTAATGATTCGAAATATTAACTCAAGAAACAAATAAAGAACAATATACATGAATTTCAATGGTTCAGTGACTTTATTCAATTTTTTTTCTTCATTTATACAGCTGGATGGTATCAAATTAGCTCTTGAGCCTCGAAATATGAGGTCATAATATCACATTGCAGTCACCAGAAAAGATCCTTCAGAAACATTTTTAAACTTATGACCAAAAGATAACAGATGAATTCAAACTCAAAACACAACTCTTTCCATCATTTATGCACAAACACAATTTACAATCAACAGTTCCATGAATACATAATGATAATGAGTGAATGAGCAACAGATGATGACTTTCAAGGAAAGTATAGCAGCATTTATAAAAGCATCAATATCTGTAACAATAACTTGATATTTTATGCACCATTTGACTTAGAAAAAGTTAAATTTCTTTGCAATTGATTGTAAGTTATGCTTGCTGTTCTTATAGCTTCATACATATAAAATAAATGTTCTCTTGAGAATAAGGATATAAACATAATTTTTTAAAGAAAAGGAAGGAGGTACTTAAGGTATTTACAATTGATAGCCAATATAAGAAAAGGATAGTTCAGTTTGTTCAATTAAACAGCTCTTCCTATATAAAGAGGACAAAACTCAACTAGCAAGAGTTTCGGTAATAAAGTTATTACAATGCATAAAAAGAAAAACATAAATATATATATTCAACTTTGACTACTTTTATAGCACATTAAATCAACACAATATAGGTTTAAACGATTCCATTTGAAACATGTACACAACATTGAATTCTTTGGTTGTGTAATTTCAGAAGGTTACAATCAAATATATTTTTCAAAACATGAAATAAATCTGAAAACCACAATGCAGTTTTCTACCAGCAGTTAACGGATGCAGTATTAAAAATATACATCACAGTATTTTTCACATTTACCATTTATATGGATGTTGGCAGATATTAAATCTTTTAACCTTCTAACCATTCTACTCCACAAAAAAATTATTTTTACTGCACACCAGATTATGGTTTGGTTGGATGGATAAGCTTGCACCAAGAGATATTATAAGAAAATAATCAACCAATTGGTTGAATTAATTCTGTGATTATTTGATAGCTTGAAAGACAAAATCAGTCACTATGCAGAGAAAATATATAGAAAATGCAATGCTTAGTGGGCTAATTTATGCTGATTGAAATAAAATTATCTATGAAAAAAGATTAAAACTTCATAAAATGTACAAATAAGAGTTTCCCCTTTAAGTACAGTTTGAAAATTGTAGTCCTTACTACACCCTCAAAACTTAAAAATGTTAAAAACAAGATCCATTCCGATAACAATCTTTTGGCTTCAGAAACATTGTATAAAAGTTGTAGAAACCTCTTTCTTATGCATTCGTCTTGCTAAAAATCAGATGAAACCTAAAAGTAAAGATTTCAACTTTTAATACATTGCAAAAACTTTAAGATAAAGAAAAAAATTAATTCAGCTAAGTATGGGGAACATTAATTCTGTAAGTAAAGGGAAACTTGTAGCTCAGGAGACATGTTCATCAAAATATATAGCATACTAACATTTTTATACACCGATAAAAGTAAAATTTTGGAAAGCTACTAACAATTGAGTAGCCTTTCACATCACATTTTAAATATTGGTGGATGGAGCAAGTTTGAATCCTTCATTGGTGCCAGTTGGCTACAAAAGAAGTTCACTCTTGAATCTAACAGGGAGACCAAAAAACTTTTCAAACCTCCCATGTTAATGGCTACCAATAAACATTTTAGATAGATTCTATTTTTAATAACAATAAAAAACACAATTTCTACTAATGTACATTTGTGTTCATTGAAAAAAAATTGCACAGCTGAAAAAACATTAGACAAATTAGAATTAATTACACAGAAGATACAGAACTAAGTATTCACAATTTTAAAATTGTGAACATTATAAACATGTTTTTAAAGATTAATTTTGATTTTAAGTATGGATATCAATACCTCAAAACATTTTAATGAAAAGAAAACCAATGGTTTAAATAATAAAGGGAACACTTATTTTTAAAACATCGGGCAGAGTAAAAAGAACAGTAATAAGAAGTTACTGCTTTGGCAGAATTTCAGCTTAACACGAATTTCGCAAGGCAGATGTGATTCACCTCCCCCCAATAACCATAACCAAATATTAAAAAATCTTACCAGCTAAAGTATTTATCTTGGGCCAGGAGCATTTCCACCTAAAGAGGAAGAGTTTGTCATGAGTTGTCAAATATAAAGATTCAAGTTTAGAAGTAATTACTCCTACAAAATCACATCTGAATACCAGGGTATGAAAAAAATCAAAAACATCGGATTTATTTGATTTAAATCAGACTTTTTTTATTTAAATCAGATTTTTATGATTTTAATTATTTTCTTGACCATACACATTTAAATTTGTTGGACATGAAACATGCAAATTACAGTGCAGTTTCTAGATAATTTTGATTTATTTAAACACTAATATTTTTATGTAAAACATTAATGTATTAAAAAATATAACCAGGTAAATTTTTGAAAGATTAAAATGCGATATATTAATTATTAGCAAGGTGGTGGTGGTGGTATTTCCATTAACGTCACACTAGAGCTACACAATGGGCTATTGGTGACGGTCCGGGATCAATCCCAAAGGGAAAGATCCGAGGACAACACCACGTAATTTTGAACCACGGTCAGATGACGAGGCAACACCTGAGCTGGCACCCCACTCTCCAAACTTCCACACCACGCCAACGTGAGGACATTTGAGGCCACGACAGATTTAACGTGCACCAGCCCCCTTTGTACACGACGGTGTTTGGCTGGATTCGAACTTGCAACCCTTCGGTTGCTAGTCCGTTACTCTTCCAACCGGGCCACCGCGGCCCTAATTATTAGCAAGGAATTAGCAAAGTAAATCACATGATAGAGCAAATAGATCCCATATACCAAGATGAGCAATGTTTTCCATCTGGTTATCAAGCGATTGAGATTACTTTCAGTTTGAGTGAGAGGCGACATGAATTTTTGAACCCAAATAAATAAGGTTGCAGGATCCCATATTATAAATTTTTTCAATCATACAATTTTCAGAATTTTTTGCATTATATATTTATCATATATAATAAAATGTTTTGAATTACTTCAATTATTTTGATATAAAATAATTAATTGATTCAGGACTTGCTTAAGAGAAAAAAAATCATGTCACAATAGAAAATAAAAGGAACTTGCATCTTGAAAAACTTCCTACCTCTCATTAATTTTTCGCTTGCAAAAATAACATTGGTGAAAAAAATTGTTATTTTTTGCAAGTTCAGTAAAAAATTAGACAATATGAAAATACATAAATTTAAAATCAAATGTCTATTTTCCTAATTCTTTGAGCATTTGGCAAGTAGTTCATAGGTATATTTGAAGCACACAAAAAGAGTTTACATATAAAACAAAAATGATGCTTTTCTCTATGAGCAGCATAGAATAAATGTAATTTATATATCCCCCAGAACTTGCAATAAAAAATTTATCCATTCCAATTAGCTTTCTGCTTCAACCATAATCTTTTCTCGACATACTCAATTATCAGATGAGTAAATTAGCTTTTACATTTTAAATTTCAATTCTATAAATATTGAATAGTTATTCTAGCAGAGTAAAGAATTCTAAGGGATCAATGCATAAAATTTCCCAATAAACTGAAAAAATTAACAATATATTACACAAAACAAAATGAAGCTATTAAAATTGCCAATTATAAAGATTTTTGTGCAAAATTGGAATACTTTTGTGATACTGTAGAAAATCTTTTCATTGCGAGTGTCTTTATATTGTTCTGTTTGTTGCCATTTGCCAATATACAAATAACTGATTGACTATGTATATTTATGAAAGATGTAGACATGAAAAGCTTTTACGTGTCACAATATACTTCTCAACTTTGATTTTATACAATAATCTTATTTCAAGAGTCTCAATTTTTATAACTGTTTTCTGAATGAGGAATTGGTATTTGCCTACAACACACACCAAATACACTTTTAATTAGTATTGGCTCGGTGCGAATGAAGTGTCCAATGAGAAATAGCTTTGGGAATGACCCCCATACAGCTCAAAGTAATTATAAGCTTCCGTCATCTTACCTTACAGAGCTATTATAAATAGCTATCACGTGTGTGAAGTACAAGTTTCAGATTTAATTTGTTTGGGCGTACGGTGCTTCCAAATTCGACATGGAAAACTCAGATTTGAGAGTCATCTTCCTTTACAAATTTAAACTGAGACATTCTGCAGCAGTTGCTGCTCGAAACATTAACACAGCATTCGGGAAGAATACAGCCAATGAACGAACCATTTGGCGATGGTGAAGTGGAGATATGGACCTGAAAAACGAACTACATGGTCACCGAGAAGTTGCAGTTTCCGACCATGTTCTGCTAAGTGTAGTTGAACAGCGGAAAACATGTCGTGAGATAGCAGCTGAGTTAGGTGTCCACCACTACAATTGTTCGCCGTCTGGATGCACTGGGTAAGGTCTAAAAGATGGATTCTTGGGTGCCTCATGAATCGACAATTGCCAATAAGATGAGACATTTGGAAGTCTATGCATCGCTCCTTTCCAGGAATGAAAGAGAACCTCTACTGCAGCAAATCGTTACCTGCGACGAGAAATGGGTCCTTTATGATAATCGGAAACAATATGCACAATGGTTGAGCAAAGCAGCCTCCTGGACACCATCTCAAGTCACCCTTACATCCCAGGAAGGTTATGCTTCTTGTATGATGGTCTACAACTGAAATAATTCATCAGTTTCCTGCCAAGTGGCCAAACCATCACTTCAGAACGATATTGTGATGAATTACGACAGATGCACTGGAAATTGATGGTGAAACAACCGACTTTGGTAAACAGGCATGGCGTTCTCCTCTTGCAAGATAACGCTCATCCTCATGTCGCACAATGGACGATGCTGACATTACGTGAGTTGGACTATGAAGCGATGCCTCACCCCCATATTCCCGACTTGTCACCTACAGATTTTCATCTGTTTCGTCACCTGGATCGCTTTCCGTCTGGCAAACGGTTCACCCAAGACACAGAGGTTCACCATGCTGTTCATGACTTCTTCGCATCCTAGCCGCAAGACTTTATTCATTCCGGGATCATGGCTTTGTCAGATAAGTGGCAACAGTGTGTCAATTCAGGGGAGAATATTTCGAGTAGGTCAGGTACTGTATTTTCAGTTATCGCCATCAAAGAATGATAGTCATTTTCCAGACATTTTATTCACACCGACCCAATGGATAGAGCTGTCAAATATTTAATGTTGAACCTGCATTGCAACAGAACTACAAGTTAGGCATGAAAACTTGTTTTTATTAAAATAATTTTTATACACAAGTCAGAAGCAATCCTCAGAAAAAGTTGAATTCAGAGTTATAGCTCAGCACTGCAAAGGAAAATAAAACACTTTCTACCTTTTCTTTCACAATATGTGTGAAATCTGTTTCCCAATACCGACTTTCCCTAATCACATTTTTCTGACAGTTAGCCAGCCTGATTCCAATGTCGTTCCTTTATAGATTGTTACGAAATGATGAAAAATGCTGAATTCAGCAACACATGAAAATCTTCCACTGAAAATAAGCGGTTATCTGGAAAAGTTGGTAGTTATAATACTCATTGAAAACCTCATGGGGCTGAAATACAACTCGTCAGTCGTACTAAATAAGCGTGTTGTTGGTCATTTGTTACTCGGCACACTTATGGGTGTATGCAAACCACTCACCGTTTCTTAAGCAATTGCTTACTCCTCTTCCAAAACCGAGGGCTGGAAAATCATCAGAATTGTCGAACATATTTGCATGCATATCACCTGCAAAATACAAAGATTTATAAGATTTTGAAAATAAAGACTGGAGCACATTAGTAACTCAAAATTGAGAGCAAGATGCACCTGGTCTATTGATCTGTCCTCTACCTAGTCCTAGTTGACTGATTCCAGAGGAAGTAGCAGAACTATAACTTCTTGCAGCTGGAGACTGATGATTTGAATCAGCAGCAGGGGGAAAGAAATTAGCAGCAATCCTGGAAGGAATTCTACCTAGAAAAGAAAAAAGTCATGCAGACCTGCCAATTTTTATAGGATCATGACATGCATAATATACAATTTAAAGCATTCATATACTATATACTATCCCAAAAATACTAATTATTTTACATGTTTATAATGGCTGATGATTCAGATAGGAAAAGAATTTGTTGATTAAAATAAAGTAAACATGATTGGGAATTTTGTTTTAAAAATTTAAGAGGAATAAAACTGCCTGTGGTGGGGTTCAATGTATTTATTTGAGTAATCCAATACCTGTATTACCATATTTTGTTTAGGTTTGTTGTTGGAGTTTAGATGGCACAAGGATCCTACTAGACCATGCTGCAACTATGTAGATCTATGCCAAGATCCAACCCAGAGTGCTAACCACTCAACTCACCAGGTCGATTGTTATTTTTAGAAAAATTACTTGATATTCAACTGTAAAGTTTCCTAAGCTATAAAGATTTTAAAGCCAATTCCCACAATTTGTTCAACGAAAATTGCTGTGCAACTTCTTACCATCAATATCATTGTTTGAATTTTCTCACCTGAATTTGAATAGATATTTAACTTCATAGACAATATCACAATGAAAATTGTTTCTCTCATGGTTTCACCTAATTTGATAGTCCACTTTTAGAATAACTGATGCTATTATCTTAAACATTTTCATACTGTACAAGATTTCCATGCATAGGATTAGAACATTGTTCAATAATGGTCAGAATTGAAAATTTCTTCTTTATAAGGCATATTTTTGTTTACAAATAGATATCCAAAACAAAATTCTGAATTACGTTTTAGAGAGTTAGGCAGGGTATGCTGATTTAAATCAAGTGATTTTTATAAAAAAAATCATTGATTTAAATCAAAATTTTAAATTTCATTTTTCTTTCTGTTATGTGTATTGAAATTGAAATAACTGAACAAGATGCATGTTGTTTTATTCAAATAAGTTAAAAACTTCGCTCGTACTGAGTTCACCCCAAAATTATATTGAAAACCATCCTCCCTTTCAAGACACTAAATGACAGTATTCACTGGTATTTTTAGTATTTTCAATTAACGTCACATTGGAGCAACACAACGGGCTATTGGTGACGGTCTGGGATCAATCCCAGAGGGAAAGATCCGAGGATAACACCACGTAATTTTGAACCACGATCAGATGACGAGGCAACACCTGAGCTGGCACCCCACTCTCCAAACTTCCACACCACGCCAACGTGAGGACATTTGAGGCCACAACAGATTTAACGTGCACCAGCTCCCTTTGTACATGACGGTGTTTGGCTGGATTCGAACTCGCAACCCACTGGTTGCTAGTCCGTTACTCTTCCAACCGGGACACAGTATTCACTGATTGGGATCATAATTACCAGACAAGTATTTCCATCTTGGGCCACTGACCAATAGGTGTCACGTCACATGCCTGCTCATCAGTGTTGGTTTTGTTTTAAACATTCCATGTGACTATAAATTGCACATGGCCAGTTTTAAACCATTTACCATGTGTTGAGTGAAGATTCTCGAAATATATTCAATGAAATTATTAAAATTGTGGTAATTTGCTTTCTTTTTTAAGATGTTCTAGTTATTAATTTAATATTGTAATTTGTTCATAAAAAGTATAAAGACACCCACAATGAAAAGATTTTCTACAGTATCACAAAAGTATTCCAATTTTGCATATAAATCTTTATAATTGGCAATTTTGATAGTTTCATTTTTTTTGTGCAATATATTGGTTAATTTTTATTTCAATTTATTGGGAAATTTTATGCATTGATCTCTTAGAATTCCTTACACAGCTAGAATAATTATCTATTCAATATTTATTGAATTGAAATTTGGAATGTAAAAGTTAATTCACTCATGTAATAATTGAGTGAGTATGTTGAGAAAAGATTATGGGTTGAAGCAGAATGCTA
Source organism: Meta bourneti (assembly GCA_933210815.1). Taxonomy (NCBI): domain Eukaryota; kingdom Metazoa; phylum Arthropoda; class Arachnida; order Araneae; family Tetragnathidae; genus Meta; species Meta bourneti. Next base: position 47,434,334 of record OW119928.1, read on the forward strand.
TTGAAATTGATAAATTTTTATTCCAAGCTCAAAATTCCATTGAATTGGCATGTTTTGGGAGAAGCTATTACACTCGTTCTATGCTGTTTCATAGAGAAAAGCTTCATTTTTTATTTTATATATAAACCCCTTTTGTGTGCTTTGAATATACCTATGAAATACTTGTCAAAACTCAAAGATTTTGAAAAATAGACATTTGATTTCAAATTTATGTATTTTCACGTTGTATCATTTTTTACTGTTAACTTACAAAAAAATAACAATTTTTTCACCAATAAGTTAATTCTGCAAGCTAAAAATTAATGAGAAGTAGAAATTTTCACGATACAAGGTCCTTTTATTTTCTATGGTGACACGATTTTTTTCTCAAAAGCAAGTCTTGAACCAATTATTTTATATCAAAATAATTGAAGTAATTCAAAACATTTTATTCATATATGATAAATATATAATGCAAACAAATTCTGAAATTTGTATGATTGAAAAAATTCATAATGTGGTGTCAGTGGGATTCGGCAACCTTATTTATCTGGGTCCAAAAAATTCACATCACTGGTTATAGGTTAAACTTAAAGTAATCTAAACTGCTTGAGAACCAGATGAAAAAACATTGCTCATGCTTGTCATTTGGGCACTGTTCTATTTATTCTATCATGTGATTTACTTTGCTAATTCCTCTGTCGTGTTTTAATCCTTAAAAGTTTACCCAGCCCATTACCCTATTAAAAAAATGACCTTTAAAATTTTACCCATATTTCCTATTACATTAATGTTTAAATATATCAAAACTATCTAGAAACTACACTGTACTTTGCGTGTCCCATGTCTAACAAATTTAAACTTGTATGGGCAAGGAATTAATTAAAATAGAAATCTGATTTAAATAAAAAAATCTGATTTAAATCAAATCCGATGTTTTTGATTTTCTTTAAAAAATCATATTTTTATACCCTGCTCACAGGACTTTGGAAACAAATGTAAGAATTTTAGTTTTCTGTGGCCAAAACTAAGTTGTACTTTTTTAATCTGTTTGGCTTCATTTGGCACGAATTGCTTAAAAAAAAATTTCAATCAACACATAAAATTGATTTTTCAAATTCTTTTTTTTTTTTGGGGGGGGGGGAGTTACTGGGGCTTCAAGGATTTGCCCACTGCACTAGCAACCTGTGAGTTGAAGGAATTGTTTTAAGCATTTTTGCTTAAAAAGTACACTAGTCAACAAAATAGCAAGCCCAACTTAGATTCTGAATGAACATAGGAAAACACTTTACTTGCATAAAAGCAAGAAAACACCAAGAAATAATTTCTTACCTCGCCCAAGTCCAAGGTTTTGAAATTGCTCTGCATTTTGCCTTCGAAGCATTTCAACCTTGGAAGCCTGTAAAGAATGAATTACATCATTTTTAGCATACTTTTATGAACTTTTGATGAATTTTTAAGCATAAATTAACCATGATACATTGAGTAATGATTACAAGTAATACGGAAATTTAGGTTTAAAAATAAGCCAATGATTTTTTCTAAAACATTAGAAGCATAAAAATAAAATCAAACCACTGTGTTGCTATTTTTGAGATAATTTGCAATTATCCGAGAATTCAAAGAACTGGAAAGCTGATAAAATTGGCTAACACAGCACGAGATGGACAAAAAGAAAAAGGGAGAATATTAAGGTGGAGAACTCAGTTGAACATTTCTAAAAAGTTCATAAACAAAATAAATCATACAAACTGTTAGATCCTGTTATGAAAAATATTACAGTAAGTTATTTTCATAACGAGCAGCTTTTACTTTTATTTCAACTTCCTATTAGTAAAATTCAAACTCAGAAGATTTTTCAGATATGTATGAAATCATATCTGAATGAGGATTTGAATCTGGGACCAACTGGATGACAGACAAATGCTATGATCACTACACCAGTTAGGCAATTAAAAAAAATGAAATTTGTAAATGAGGAGACTTACAGGAGATAGATTCTAAAAATTAAAAAAATTCCAACTTATTCATAAGAGCAAACATTTTTTATACAAACACATTTATTTAATGTTCAAATCAATTTTTGGGTTAAACATAAAAGCAAAAAGTAGTTCCAACACACCCATTCCCTTAAAGACATATTAAGCATAATAAAGCACTATTCACAATTTTGTAGTTTTACCTGTGTTTTCTCTTCATTGGGTCACCATTTCTTGTGTATAAGCATAAAATTTGTTAGGTGAAAAAGTAAAATAACAAAACAATGCAAGTGTTTAACACGAGACAAAAAGACAATTGTCTGGTGCTAAAACAGCATGTATTTTTAATTCTATTAAAATCCGTACTTCTTGAGGTAAATAATAAAAATGGCATGAACAAATGTTTTGTTGAAACTTAACACACAATAAATATCACTAACCTCAGTCGGCTGCTTTGGTTCTCTAGGAATATCTGGGGTTGGCTTAGATTGTGGTGGCCTGAAAGAAAAACAGGATTTAACGAAACGCATCACATAAATGTTTATAGGTACACTTGACAAGTACAGGTACAGAACAAATAGTTTTTACTGAAAAATTGAAATAATTATTTCCTACGGATTTATGTCTCAAAACGTAACAAAAGCTAACCTGAAGGTTTGATTTGTCGCTTTGTAATTTTTTGCAACACGAGGGTTTAGACCAAGACCTCTGACTTAAAGTGGATTCTGAATCACCAAACATCCATATCTACTCCATGGAGGATTGAATTCGGGACCAGTTGGAAATGACACAGCACTAACTATTAAAAAGTTATCCCCTCCTTTCAATTTAGCAAATGTCATTGAGCAGAATGCAGGAGGCATCTCTTTAAAGTCATGATATAATCATTGCATGGCACTGGTGGGTTTTTTCGGTTTTTATGGTGAAAAGACCGTATTTGGTCAAACTGTTCCAAGTATCAAGTACACAAAGAAAGCGTTATTGACATAGAAGAGATAAATACAAACATTGAGAAAATACAACATCTCACATTAGATTTCTTAGAACCAAAAACCTATTGTTGAATTATATAATAAAATTCACATTAATGAGTTTAATAACCAATAATGATGTTTAAATGTATTAACATAAAACAATATTTGCAATGAACCTAACCTTGATTTCTTAAAGGATAAACAAATAAGTTAAAGAATAAATTTTTTATGCAAAAACATTCATATTTCAATATTTTTGCCAATTTTATGGTTGCATGTCAGAATATTAACAATTATGGGCAATCCACAACAGCAAACAGATATGTATGAAAAAATGGAAATGCAATTCAATTACTTGGGATCCCGTTCATTGGGTAACATGTGAAGTTCTTGGTACAATCTCCTCCTCTCAGCAGGCTTTGAATATGGAGGAGGCTCTAGAATAGCACCAACAGGAGGTTCCATTGGAGGTACATACCCTCCTCCACTGGTAATTTCTAGAATTGCAAAGACAGATTTCAACAAAAGTAATAGATTTTGTTTGATAAATTTAAATCCTAGAATACAGTGCAGTCACCAAAGCTTACGTCTTATCAGCAATAGTAACCATTATTATAGCATATTTGCATTAGCATTGCAAAAATTTGAAATCCTGCCATTAACTAGGATTTTAGATACAATTTTTGTGCAACACTACTTTTATTCACATCAAGTGCAATTTACTAGCAAATTAGGGATGAAATCTGGTTAGTTGGGAGATTAAATGATTTTTTAATCAGAAAATTGTCATAAAGGGCAACATTTCTAAACAAAAAGAAAATAAAGGCATTTTCCAATGAATTATCAGGTCAGATCATAATGAATGACATGTTTCCAACAAAATATGTCTTTTTTTAATTTTTGTTTGAAAATTTTGTTTATTCATTGTGCATTATTTTTTGTTTATGTCAGATAAACTTATTCTAAGAGCAGGATCCAACCCACAGGCCTAAGTTAATTTTTGCAGTGATGGCTAAGTTCACCCCAAGACTCCTCTCCAGAATTTGAAAGATTGCCAATTGTGTGAAAGTTGTATTAAGATCAAGGATGTACTTCTGCATGTGAGGTCATGCAATGGATGATTGCGACTGTAAACTGTCTCGTGCTTTGGCAGCTGAGTGTGAGGCACTGTGTAGAGAGAAAGCTGAGAGGCAATAAAGAATGAAGTTGTGATAGAAATAGAAGAAATGTCTGTTTCACACAGCTGTGGGAAGTCATTGGCAATGCACTGCCAATTCAACTGTTCACCATCCCTGAAGTTTGTACCGATTGTTGCAAGTACCATCTGAAATGTCAGAAGCACCATCAGGTTTGTTTCTGAAAGTGTGAGCATTCATAATCACATCCAGGTCATAGCTTTGAAGAACTCCTTGTTCACTGACTCTAAGTAAGGAAGTATGCAAATAACCCTGGAGTTGTTTAGAAAAGCAACCATTTATTAAAAACACAATATTAATAAATTCGATCAAAATCATTTGCAATCCCAAAAATATTTTATGAGCTTGACTACATCATGTGTTATGAGCTCTCGTGACGATATGTCTCACGCGACATAAAGAGACCTGCATGGCTTTAAATACAACCAAAGCAGCACATGGAAATGAAATATTGGTTCATTCAGAGTTAAATCATAAAAATTTTATATTTACAATTTTGCTTAGCATTACACCATAAAAAAAGCAGATAAACTCCTGCTGAACATTGAAAAGAAAAATAGTCACATTTTGAGATTTGCAAAGAACTTCCATAAGCAATCTTCACGACACCTGAATTACAGCATGAATCTATATATATAAAATAGGATGTGTGTATATGTATGTATATTTTCTATAAAATTTACACCGTTTGACCATTCCACACCAAATTTGGTACACATAACTTTAGAACACTGCGGTCAGCATAGGCTAACTCTTAAGCCCCATTTTATTGCCCCTAGGGGGCTAAAAACTATTCGAAATCGCCATAGAAATAACACTGAGCATAGATTGATTGTTTTAGGCAGCGATGGTTGCTTTACCAGTGTTGATCAAAAAACAATTTTTTCAGAAACAAATTAAATTACAATATTTATGTTTGAACTGACTTTTTAGTTCTTCCCATGATGTAAATAAATTATAGATATTTTATTGATGAAGAAAGAATGTTTTAAAATATTTATTTTTGCAAGGAAATTCAAGGAAAGGTTTTCAGGAGTTCAAGGATTATTTTCAAGGAAAGTTGGTGTATATTTCGACTAACTTTAATTAAATAATTTATTGAATACGTAATGATTTGTAGAATTCTGTTTCACAAGTTTTTTAAGTAGGGCATGTAACTTATTTTAAAATGGTCCGGAATAGATACATGTGAATCCTCCGTTCAAAGCAGTGATTTTTTCTTAAAAATTCCGTAAAATCGACCATCTGCTTTTGGAAAAAATTTTATCTATTCAGTTTAATTTGTCTACACCGATTACATTTATTTCTAACCCAAGCACCGTTATTCCGAAAAGCACAAACGAAAAACTCATTGATCATAAAAGCGTAATTTTGCTACTCGGTATCTGGCAGCACCAGAATTAATGTTTACTTTACAAAACTTTGTAGAACTTTCTAGAAAGTTGGGGAAATGGAAACTTCCTTGGCCTCATGATGGAGAACATTCCAGAACCCACTCGATTCTTAGCTGGTCGTATTTAAAGGAAGCTAACTCTGTAAGTCTTCCAGTTTATCATCTTTCAGTGAATCTGGCAGTTTTATTTCATTCTTTTAGTTGATTGTATAAGTGTTTCCTACTTTATTCGACAGTGATAGTGTACATATTGGATTTATATTTACAAACTGATGTAAGTACTACATAATTTTAAATTTGTTTTTTCGTTAATTTTAGCTTTTTATTGTATTCTATAATAGATTTCATTACTCAGTGAGAGTGTACCTTTTGCTTATTTTATGAAATAGCATTTCTTTGTATTCTTTTACAGATTTCTTTTCTGTAGCAATGCCTCCAAGGAAGCGGAAGGCGATTGGCCAAGTGCAGTCAACGGCTAAGATGATGAAAGATGAGAGTAGTCAAGAAACTTCAAAGGAGAGGAATAGAAGACTTGCGATTGCAAGAGAGCTACATCCAGAGCAACAGAGACAGCACAGCAGCGTGAGGCCCGACTACAGGATAAGAGATAGAGCCAAACGATCACGGACTGTGCACCATTTTAGTTTAGCATTGGAAGGATTCCACTACGATTCACATGAAGACTACTCGCTGCATGCAAGTGTTACCATCGGGAAAATGGAAATGGTTTGTAGTTACTGTCAAGCTAAAAAGTTTAAATCAGAGTCTACTGGTATTTGCTGTAAAAATGGAAAAGTTAAACTCTGCCAACTGGAACCACTACCAAGAGAACTTTTGACTTACACATCAGGAGATACGTCAGAGTCGTAGTATTTTCTTAGTAACATCAGAAAATACAACTCATGTTTCCAAATGACATCATTCGGCACCACATTAGTTGTTGGACAGCCCGGATTTCCGTCGACATTGAAGGTGCAGGGGCAGATTTACCATAGAGTGGGATCGTTGGCTTCCACTGCCAGATCAACCACCAAAATTTCTACAATTATATTTTATTCAAAACGAACAAATGGAAACTGATCAGAGGTGCGCCTACATCTCGGGAACAAGACGTCAGATTGTGTTAAACTTACAAAGGATGTTTCATGAGCACAATAATCTTATTAAAACGTTTAAAACAGCATTGGAACGTATGCCAACAGATGAATATAAAGTAGTCATAAGAGCAGACTGAAGACCAGCAGACGAACACGAGAGGTGCTTTAACTCTCCTCAAGCAGATGAAGTCGCAGTGGTTATATCAGCAGATGAATTTCATCAACGGGATATCGTTATTCAACGACGAGATGAATCATTGCAGTGCATTTCGGAAACACATCGATCTTATGATGCTCTGCAGTACCCAGTGATATTCCCCCATGGTGAAGATGGATATCATTTTAATCTGAGGCAGATCAACCCAAGAACAGGTGAAACAACCAGCAAGAAAGTTTCAGCGATAGATTTCTATGCATAGATTATTGGTTCGAGATACTGAGCAGAACTACGTATTGAACTGCAGGCAATTGTTTCATCAGTTCATCGTCGATATGTACGCAAAAGTCGAGAGTGAGCGTCTCCTTTACATTCTTCTAAATCAATGTAAACTGAGAGTTGACGAATATGAGAGATGCTGTGGTAAATGACGGGAACGTTGAAAACCTCGGTGCCTTAGTCATACTACCAGCTACATTTACAGGCAGTCCCAGAAACATGCTCGAATACACGCAAGATGCTATGATGTACGGGAGACCAGACTTATTTATCACCTTCACCTGCAATCCGACTTTGACGGAGAACAAGGAGGTTCTTACCAATGATCAATTACCCAGTAAGTGCCACGACTTTATTGTGAGAGTATTTAAACAGAAGCAGTTGAAACTGCACTTTGCACATCTTTCGTTTTTAGAATTCTGTATTTTTTTGTCGGAATTTCGTTTTTGTTCGTCTTTATGTCTTGCAACATTTAACCATTTCAACCCGAGGAACACTGGGTAATTCAGCTAGTATAATATAAACAAAGTTTCAATAAAAATTTAAGGGAAAGATTACTTACCAGTGTCCCAAAGTTCCTCAGTAATAACAGGGGCTGATTCATTATAGCCAGGAACTGCAGTCCTCCCTTTGTAAGGATTATTTCTATCAAGATTTTCTAAGAAATAAATATTATTAAAAATGTGGAGCCAAAGTCTGAATCAGTTTAATGCAATATTTCTGTATCTGAAGCAAGTACTTTATGTATAAAAACTAGATAAAAATAAAATAAAAATCTTAGATGAACACTTGACATTGTATAAAACTACCTGAATCTAATTTTCTAACCAAAATTTCCAAAGTAACTGTATTAAAAATTATTTTCTATCTACCCACCAAGTGTCAATATCTTACCTCAGCTGATCATAACTTTACATCAGAAAGTATCACGAAACTTTCAACATCCTGCAGTTTAGTATATGCAAATTTTTGTCAGCTTTTACTGGTGCAAAAATAGGGTTTTGGTATTTTTATAATGGGAAATTTTGATTTCATGGTCATTATTTAACTGCAAAACTGTTAAGTTTGAAATAATTTTTGCCTAACTTGGCTAAAGTGTAAAATATTACTTCATTATGACCTGAAATACATATTTATCACTGATAGAAATCTAGCTGGATATGAAGAGTCAGCAAATTATAAACTGTCACATTAAAATTAGTTATATTATAGTACGAATTTAAAATTTTATAATTAGTTCACTTGAAACTAGACTTAATAAAATACAAGTCTATAACGAAAAATGAATGCAAATTTGTGTTATATGTGGAATAACTTTTATTCAATTTTGAGTTGCAAATGTCATCCTCTTTCAAACAGCGATAACTCAAACAAGACAGACTTAACAATATCAAAATATAAACTTTACATCCAATTTAATACGCTTACTATCACAACCTATGCATAAAAGAAATATATTTATAAAACAAATGAAGCAAATTTTCAACTCATTTCACTCATAAGACTAGTGTGAATTACATTTGACAGATTGAAACTTACATCTACTAAAATCCAAAAAACAATTTTGGTGGAGATGTCGAATCCGGGGTACTGGCGATTTATCGCCAAACATGGTAACTTTGGTGTTTTGATCTAGCTTTATGGCAACCCTTTTTTGAATGAAATTGCGATGTATGATGTATTGCGTTCTATGATTTGTGTGGTTTGAAGCGTTGGTTTAAGTTTGTATTTTTTCCGTGGGATTGGTTTCCGTGCTTGCCGTTGGGTTTCAAAAATTTTTATTACCATCTTTTCAAGTAAGTGGCCACATTTCTATTTATTTTTTTTTAAATTTTTTAATTAGAAATTCAATTTATTAATTATCGTTCGTGATATTATAGATTTATTAGCCGCTCACTTACCCTTGATTATGTATGGCAGTGGATGGTTTGATTGGACATATAAATGTATATTTTTTGGAAAAATGTATGATGAATGTGATTGTGAAATGTCTAGAATGTGGGAGTGAAATGGCTTTAAAGTACAGAAAGGATGCGGGCTCTAGGTATGAATGGTTGTATAGAAAGGATGGACATAAGCGAAAGCAGTCGGTGTGAAAGGGAACATGGTTTGAAAACAGTAAATTGCATATGTGTAAGATTCTTTTGATTATGTGGTACTGGGTGAATGAAACGCCAATTAAATGTGTTATGAATGAAATGGATGTGGCGACCCATACAATGACTGATTGGTTTAGTTTTTGTAGAAAAGTGTGCGGATGTTAAATTTGTGTTAATTTTTGTAAAAAATTGTTAAAATTTTGAACCCAAACTCTGCCTTTGCCTATTTTTAGTGAGCAAAAAGAAATATTTGTTGGTCAGTTGTCTCATTCCAATACAAGTACCAACTCCTAGGGTCCAGAACACCTTGTGTACAAATGGGAGAAGTAAATATTTCCAATGAGAAACTAAATAAGCAGGGTATGAAAAAACTATGATCAAAATTTTTTTAATTGGATTTATTTGACTTAAAATCAGATATATTTATTTAAATGGGATTTTTATTATTTTATTCCTTGCCCACACAAGTTTAAATCTGTTGGATGAATCACACAAATCAGTGTAGTTTCTAGATAGTTTTGATTTATGTTAAACATTAATGTGATGTATGACATCAATGTAGTAGGAAATATAGCTGGGTAAATTTTTGAAAGACACAACATAGGAAAGTAAATTGCATGACAGAGTAAATAGAACAATGCCACAAATGCCAAGTATAAGCAATGTTTCTTCATCAGGTACTCGAGAGGTTTAGATTGCTTCAAGTTTAACATAAAACCAGTGATGTGAAAATTTTGCATTGTACCATATTGCATTTATCAGATATAAATAAAATGTATAGAATTTCTTTAATTATTAATTGATTCAAGACCTGCTTTTGAGAAAAAAATCAAGTCACCAATAGAAAATAAAATAAACTTGCATCATGAAAAAATTCCCAACTTCTCATTTCTGTTTAGTTTTTAAAAATAACTCATTTGTGAAAAAATTGTTATTCGTAAGTAAACAGTAAAAAATGAGACAATATGAAAATACATAAATTTGAAATCAAATATACTTATTTTTCAAATTCTGAGCATTGATATGTATTTCATAGGTATATTCCAAGCACACAAAAAGGGTTAATAAATAACACAAGAAAATGAAGCTTTTCGCTATGAACAGCATAGCATACCCCAGAACATGCCAAGTCAGTGGAATTTTGAGCTTTCAATAAAAATTCATCATTGCAATCATCATAATTATTCAAATGGCTTTCCTCTTCAATCGATAATTTATTTTTCAATACACTCACTCAATTATCAGATGAATGAATTAACTTTTACATTCCAAACTTCGATTCCATAAATGTAAATAGTTATGCTAGCAGTGTGATGAATTTCAAGGGATCAATACAAAAAATTTCCCCAATAAAATTGATATAAAAATTAACCAACATATTGCACCAAAACAAAATACGAATATTAAAATTGTCAATTATAAAGATTTATGTGTAAAATTGCAATGCTTTTGTGATATTGTACGAAACCTTTTTGTTATTGCCAAGAGTGGTTTTTCAATGAACAAACCAAAATACTAAATAAATAACTAGAACATCTTAAAAAATAATACAAGTTGCCCCAATTGTAATAATTTGAATGAATATATTTTGAGCATTTTCACCCATCACCTGAAGAATGGTTCAAAATTGGCCATGTGTGATCTAGTCACATGGAAAGTTTAAAACAAAACTCACGCTGCTGAACAGGCTTATGAGTGACACCTTTTGGTCAATGGCCCAAGAGGGAAATGCATACTTACTTGTCTGTTAATTATGATCCCAATCAACAAATACTGTTATTTAGTGTCTTTAGGGAGGATGATTTTCAATATAATTATTGGGATGAACTGAGAATGAGCAAAGTTCTTAACTTATTTGAATAAAAAAAAACATGTATCTTGTTCATAATTATTTCATTTTCAATACTATTAAACAGAATACAGAAAGAAAAATGAAATTTAAAATTTTGTGATTTTTATCATGATTTAAATTAAGTTGATTTAAATTGGCATACTCTGTAAATAAGTTGTTAAAAAACATCTACACCAAGCATGCATGCCCTAGGAGCCTGACCCCCTTGAAAATTTTTATAATTGGGGCCCCCAAAATATAAAGGGTAAATATTACAAATAACCAAATATGCAGAGTGATTCGATCTCTTAACAGATCACTCTACCAGAAGGGCGCAAAGTTTTAAAGACAAGAACTCATTGGGTCCTAAATTTTTTGGTTGAGACCTGGTCTCTTAACATGAGGTTAAAATATTACAAATACACTGATAATATTGGTAATTATTTATATTAACAAAATAAAGAGTTCTGAAACACCCTTATATATGAAGTTTCTCAAAATTGGCACCACTACATCCCAATTAATACTTCCATCTAATAAAGAAACTAGTTATTTGCAATTAAAAAAAGGTCATTCTTCAGGTGTTACTGAGTAGTAGGAGCAATTTGTAAATTTTTTTGAAAAAAATGAAATGCATTCAGTCCCAGGTTACTTCATTTTAATGTTATAAAATTTTAATTGAGAAAAAAGTAGAAAACAAAGTTTGATTTAAGTCATGATTTTTTAAATAAAAATCGCTTGATTTAAATCAAGCTGATTGAAATTGGCATACCCTGCTAAAACAAAACAATACAAAAATTTTTGAAATACCTGAACTATTCCTTATAAAAAAATAAACAGTTAAGGTATTTCTCTGGAAAAGAATAGTACACAAGGAATTTAACTGAATATAAGAACAGAATTCTTGACTTACGACAAAGTTTTCGATCAATTGGAGCTCGGTCTGGGCAATTCTGCAGATGATATGTTCCTTCTGGTTTACTCAAAACATGTGAAGCATTGAAAGGACATGTAAACTTATCTTCTTTTTCAGAAAGATGATTCTGAAAATAAAATAAATCATGAGAACGAAATCTTATTACTAATAGAGCAAGACATGAAATAAGGTTTGCAGGATGAATTGTTTAAAAATGTTAAGTAGACCTGTGACATACTACATACAATGGAATTATAATTATGCCAAGACAGGAATTCAAATTCAGAACCTTTTGTACTACTACCATTAGTCCAGAAGGCAGTATCTACAAGTCTGTTCAATTTAAGGTTAACGGCTGCATGTTTTTAAATTTCAAAACGAACTGCCAACTCAATTGAGCAATGTTTTTGGGTGGATCCTTTCATCTCAAAGCAACACACCAAAGTATTATTTTCAACCTGACAACCTATTTCAATGAAATTTTGTATATACGTAACTTCACGCAAGAAAAGACATTGTGCAAAATATGAGATGCTTATCTAAATTATTTTTCAAGTTACAGGTCATTGAAGACTTGAAAAGTGGTAAAATTATCGTCACATTAGGTAACGAATTTAGTAAAATCTCAAGTTCCACTTATGACAGAAAGCTGAACTTTGATTTATTTTTGGAGCACATGAAAAGAGCTAATTAATATGCTACAACCATGACTTTTAAAAGAAAAACATTCCAAAGTAACCTTGGATTTTTTTAAAACCTACATTTTAAAAATTTTGGATAAAAAAGTTTTTAGGGCTATAATAAATGCCTAACATGCTGTAAATTTACAAATATAAAACTAGATATAATGCTTAATATTTTCTGGATCAAACTGACCAAATAAAGGTTTGACTAACAATAAACTAAGGGCTAAGTGCTGCCGTGTAAAAAATGAAACATTTATGCATATGCCTGTCGAGCCCTTGTAAAATTCCAATCAAAAACAAAATTAACTCCTTCCGGTAAAATGACAAGTCTAGCTTGTCATTGTTTTTTCATCCTATACCGCACAATGATGAGCTACACTCGTCACGCGACTCAAGTTACTGTTGAATATGATTCAAATCAATAATTTATTTTAACTAAATCGTACCGGAAGGGGTTCATATCTTAAAGTGTTTTTAGTATTCAACTTGAAACTTTATTGTATTTCAAGGTGATGTGAACTAAAAAAATTTCAGAACTTTTAAAAAGGTACGTTTTAAAAATATATTAAATATTATTTTTAATTTTGAGAAGAATATTCGTCCAAGTTGCATAAAATGATAAACTCTGTTTAATAAGCTTCCAATTGACACCAAAAAACGTTCAGATATATTTCAAGATATTAAATCAAACTTGTAAAAATTTAAATACATATAATTCAAATTTTCGTGTTATTTTAAAAATGAAACGATTGTTTCAAAAACCTCATATTTTTGGTTTACTCTTTAGAGTACTTTCTCACCAATTTTTATTGAAATTAGAGTTATCAAGGTTTAGTGCTGAGTTGAATTGACATGGAATGACCCTTTTCTTTTCACAAACATTTCCTTCAGTAACATATTTCACCTTTTCACTTAAAAGTTCAATTTAAAGCTTAGAGCTTATGTGGTAATTATAGTAAAATCAAATAGTTATAAAATTAGAGGGAAAACTTTAGCCTACCCTTTTGCACTTGGTAATATGAACCTGCAATCGACTTTCTTTAACTTTATGGGCTTCATCATAAGGACACGTTACTAACCTGTTTGTAGACATATCTGCAAAATAAGACAATGTTTTGAAAACATATTTTCTCTTTACACGTGCTTAGGTGCAAGATACAAAACTTTCAAACAAATAAAAAAATAAGCTTGAAGAACACAGTATACAATGATAAATAAATTCAATCACTCATCTTGTTTGACAGTGCACTCGTTTTTAGAGCTAGATACATTTTCAATGCTATTTTAGGTTTTCACTGTGCCGATCACATTGCGATAAAAAGTGGACATTGCTATTTGAAATTGGTTAACTATCTGCAATTGTGTGAGAGTTTGATTCTTGTTATTTACACAACTCTCAAGGGCACACCTTGAAATCTATAAATCTCAAGTTTTAATTTGATTCATTGAAAATTGCAGTGGCTAAGGGCTTGTATGTAAGGGAAGTTACTTCATAAGGCTGTATATTTTTAAATGACAATAAATATTCAGGCTAAAACATGCATTAGAGTCCTAATATTACATCACAAGTATTTCCAAGTGCTTATATTTTATATAGTTTTTGAAATATACATTATGTGGCAAGTCATTTTTGAGAATTCAACCATTACAGGGTCATTTAAAAGGATCTAGGTCTCTTGCTACGTCCTTTAAAATATTTTGACATGAATGTCCTTAAATTCGGTCTGGTATATGGGTCTCTATGAAACAAAAGTGACTAAAAAATGGCAAAGTTTATCATGTTTATATCTTGTAAACATGATATTCCAATGATTTAAATTTTGTTGAATAGTTTATGTCCATATCTAAAATGGTAGGTAGTGGGGATGTGCAGTAGTGAGAGAATAGGTAGTGCGTGAACACTGAAGATGGCAACTGTTGTGATTGTCCACCATACACGACCCACCCCATTCAAAAAAGATACTTTCCAAACTGCAAAGAAAAGTAATACCTAATTAAACCCAGAAAATCTCAAAACAAATTTTTTGATGATTATATTCTTTAGGTTACCTTAACATGGACACACCAGGTGTGCACATGAAGGCTTTCAATGACCATAATCAGGAGCAAACTTGGGCCTTATGATCCACACTCCCTTGCACGTATCTTGGTATATAATATTAGTGACAGGGAAAAAACTATCTAATAGATTGTGTACATGATTTACTGCCAAAGTAAAAAACACCTTCCAAAATGACTGATAAAATCTATTTATCCTTACTAATGGAAACTGAACACATTTGATTAAAAGCATGTGTGTCAGCTTCTTGAGGCCCAAATCCCTTGGGCCCAATGTTATGGAGGTGGCCAGGCTTCCCCCAAAAGGGGGTTGAATTGAGTTGGATTTTATGGAGCAAGGTCTATATTTGGCCATGATACACGACAGGCAATGTCAAGTAATGGACAGACAAAAGCAGTCTTACTGACACAGAACAGAAACACCCAGGGAGGAATCAAACCTGTGCTGCCTACAACTCAAAAAGTAATAGCATAATGGACATACCCAATGAGCCATGATAGCACCACCCCAAAAAAGGAGGGGTAAATATCATCTATAAGTAACCAAATAAGTTTTTCAACACAAAAGCCACATCAGGAATACCAAGTCCTTGGTCCAGAATATTTTTAAGTGGTTAGTGCCCTTGTTTCTGCAAAAATGAAGGATAAATATTTCAAATAATGGGTGACTAAATATGCAGGCCGTCTCCAGCTCATTAATTTATTGTTTGGGCATTGTCAGGAGACAGGGCGAAAAGCCCTAGGGGCCCAAACACTTAGTCTCAATATTTTTATGGTTGGTACCCGAGACTCCTGACATTTGGGATAAACATTACAAAAAAACTGATATCATTAGTTATCTGTATAAACAAAATAAAGAATTAAGTAAATGTACATGAGTAATTGGAATTTTACTTGTCCACTATAATTTAAACTAGTTGTCACTGGTGATTAAAAAAAAGAGCATAAAGCTGACATGAAGAGAAATAATTACTTAATTTACCAACAGAACTTAAACTTAAATCAGGGGTATCTGATGTCTGAATAACGACAGCAAATGTTATATGCTTTTTTCTGCTTCTAATGCCCAGTCAATTAGTTGAACATATCCATCATGGCGAGTTCATGTTGTACCTCACATTCTTACCATGTATTCTAGACAGCCCGTTTATAAAGGCCACTTTCATTCCAGAGACAAACGCCCATGCCTTACCCAGATTTGAACCAGGAACCTTACAATACAGAATACCTGACTACTGATTGGTTGGCAAAATTGTCATCTGTATGTTTAACCCAATGATTTAAATAAAGATGTCAGCCGTCAATGCTTTTTAAAAAATGGTCTATTTCACATTTAATTAATATTTTACAAGCTTAAGTAGTGGCAGATTAAGATTCTTAACAGGAGACCAAATCAAAATCCTCTTGTGAGTAACAAGGTATAAACATCTTATCAGTAGTAGGTTCAGAATGTGATGGGTTTCTTTTAAGGCACAAAGGCCAAGCTGCTTCAGAATGATACATGGAAGCAAACAACGAAGACCAACGATTTGAAAAACAAGAAAGTCTTGTGAAATTGTAGGAAGAACCTTTTGTTATACATGCATGTTTTATTTTGGTATCTTCCAAGAATCCCCCCAACTGCAAATGGGGAAGTGGAGACCATAAAATTAATTGTTTGTAATTGTTCTCTAGACTCCAGACTATTAGCATGAACGATAAGTATGCCTCAATATTGAATCATTTTCAGATTTAAAATCAAACATCTTTTCTAAAACAAGAGCCCTTCAAAATGTTTTGAAAATATAAAGATTTTAAAGCAATATTGTACTTAATTTAATATCTGCCTAACTCTTATCTATACTGACCAAATCTTTAGAAAATAACAGCAACATATCAATTTGCAAACACAAAACATAAGTGTCTAATATATCAATTCTCGGGGAAAGACAACACAAAGATTTCGTTTTTTCAATTAACAAACGATTGTTAAACTCGATAAAACCAGAATATATGCTTTAAATGTTTCATTCAGAACGAATTTTACAAATTCCGAATTAAGACGTCAAATACGCTGAAGATTTTCTTTTAGCTCTCCTGTACAATTTACTTTTTTGAGTTGTGCCACTTCTCGAAAAGCAAAATATATTCACATTCTATAGGTATTGCATTATAAACATATCTGCACCTACTTAAAAATTCAACACCGGTGATAGTATTATTCTTTTGACGTTCTGTGTTGAAAACATACAGGTAATTTGTCGATGTTGTTCAGCGAATGTTCCCAAGATCAAATTACGCCGCACAATACCAAAATTATAGAAAACCTGGATTACTTTCTGCTTTCGAACATACGTTTCGTCCTAGGAAAACTCTGAGATATAAAAGCGCACAACTAGACAGTCGAATGCAGTTATTGTGCTAAGCACATCCGGTGGACAACATAGTGGCAGTGGACAGTGTTTGCAATTTGGTGTTTTTATCGCTTAGGTGATTTTGCAGAACGCCAAGTTTTAGAATGATATGAGATGTGGACATGGGAGTGTGTTGAAGTCGGAAACGGTTTCTTAAGTTCTCGCACCTTCTCGAAGGTGCTTGTGGTGGATAGACTTGCTTTTCGGCTTTCTTTTTTTCTGTTTATCACACATCGCTTAAAATTGATTGTTCTGAATTGAATCAATATTTTTAACTCATCAAAAAGGCATGCATTATCAAGAGATCCTTAGCTAAAGAACTAAAGGCTATTCAAACCTAATTGATATTTGTGTGTAGATTTAAAGGGTTTTGCTCGAAAGCGTAAAATAGCCCATTGTGTTGCTCCAGTGTGACGTTAATTGAAATACCCAAATACCCGAAAGCGTATAATTTCAAGGAAAATAAAGCTAATTTTAATTCAATCGCCTCATTCGGAAACTGATTTATTTTTAATTACAGATCGGGTCTAAGATTTGAGTGATGTCATACTTGGATATCTGCGATGGTTTTAAAAAAGAGAGAACTAAACATTTTTTAATTGTGTTTCACGACATTCACTGAGCATTTGAGCTTGTTTTTTCTATCGATGATGAATACGTTGTTTGCGGCAGATCTGTAATGAAATAAATTTTATTTAAATCGTTAGAAATATCTAGTTATAAGAGAACATCGGTTTCGTAAGCAGTTGAAAAATCATTGAAAGGCGCTCTTTGCGAAAATCAAATGATTCCGAGAAAGGGAGCGGTTTGATGATATTTGCACAAAGGCAGCCTAATACCTCAGAACGGCCCGGGTTTTATATACATTATCTATTGTATATTATCTATTTATACTTGATTAAGTGGAAAAACAGTTTGAATTTTAATTGCCCAAACAAAGTTATGCGATGTTTGTATTACCATCTGTTATTTATGACATGGAACGTATCCCGTTTCTGCCTCTTAATAAACTTTATTTACAAAATATATACACAAGAAGTTCCTACATTTTTTTTTGGAACTATTACAAATCGATTACATCACTGCGAGTTGTTACGAATCTTAAAAAGCTTAATTATTATCGAATAAATGTAAACATAAAATAAGTGACGCTGCTTAAAATCTGAATCTGACACCATCAGTCGTTATAAATTTTGTATTTCAAATAAAGTGGAAGCCTGTATTAACATAACATAAAGTGAAGTTAAAATGTAAAAAAATACCTAGGGACATGCAACCTTTATAGGAGTTCATTATTTGAATATATGAACTCAACGCACATTTGTTTAGATTTTAAACCTAATTTTTTTAGATTTTATTCTAAATTTGACTCATGTTTGTGTTTAAATTTGTTCAGTTCCATAAAAAAAGAGTAGCAATTACGCATAACTAACACCATAAGAAAATCTTTTTTCCGACGAAATTACTTTCAAATTACATTACATATGACAACATATTGCACAAATGTCATGTATTTTCAGACCTCAGAAAAACGCCAAAGAAAGTATGCCAATTTTCGTACGAGTTAAAGATAGCGATGGCGAACCAGAGTGGAGGAACTGCGATGGCGACAAAGCGAAAGCGGAAATACTACAATGTCAACCAGTGACATCACACACTCTATAAAAAAAAGGCTTCCTATCTCAAGTCTCTTTGCTTTCTGCCACATTGTATGGATGAAATCCTGTTATTTAGGTAAGTATTTAAATTAACTCGCCGTGGAGAAATAGATCGGGTTATTGACGACGGTCGGGATCAATTCCGAAAGAAAATATCCGAGGACAATTTTGAACCACGGTCAAAATCACGTTATTTCATGCGTGTTTATTGATTCACAGACAGAAAACCGTTTTCGAGAATGTGTAGATTTTCCTTTTCAATTTTTTCAAGTGGGTAGGTCATCTGACCGTGGTTCAAAATTACGTGGTGCTGTCCATGGATCTTTCCCTTTGGGATTGATCCCGGACCGTCACCAACAGCCCGTTGTGTTGCTCAAGTGTGACGTTAATTGAAAATACCAATACCAATACCAATCAAGTGGGTAGATAGGTAGGTATAGGTATTTTCATTAACGTCACACTGGAGACACAACGGGCTATTGGTGACGTTCCGGGATCAATCCCAAAGGGGAAGATCCAGGTTTTTTTTTGGTAGGTATTTTAATTAAGTCGGTGGTTGTCCTTAAATCTTTACAGTCTCGCGCAGCATGGCTAAAAATGGCCCTTGCGCCATAAAACCCCAAAACCAACCAACCTTAGATCTTTACCTTGGGGTTTGATCCCGGACCGTCACCAATAGCCCGGAATGTAGCTCCAGTGTGACGTTAATTAATTACATGAATATGAGAAGCTTTTATGTCAAGCTGATAAGTAAGTGGCGGTAGTATTTTTGCGGCGGAATGGGAAAGGTTTATTGTGTAAAATGGGAACGAAAATGGTTGGAGTGTGTTCAGGGTAATTATATTTAGCAAGTTATCGTGCTTTGCAACTGTCACATTTCATTAGTTATCGCTTTCTTGGTAAATGCTTTGGCGCATCTTTTGGCTTTGGCTTCTTTGAGACGTTTTCTCACTGAAGTCATTATTCTCACATGAGTCATCTTTCCCCCGTCTTTCGAAGAATTACTGTTGAATAGAATTATCTCTCCTCAATGAAGAAATCTGCTACAAGGGGAGTGGGGACGCCATATTAAAGGGTGGAGCATCATTTATAAACACCTTCATTTTTTGTACAGTTGTGTGTGTACGTGTTTTGAAAATTCAAAATCTTATTTTATTTGTTTTTGAGATTTTAAGAAACTGCGAAGCTCTCCATTTTTGCAATTGAGGAGTTCACAAAATGCTATGACTCCCCTCCCTGATTGAGCAAATCACAAAATACGAAACCCACTTTACTCAGAACAAATTGTAGATAGAACTTTGGCTTAATTTTGATTGTTAGGTATTCAAAACTTTCCTGATTCAAACTTGTCATTTGTCTCTTTAATTTCAAAGACAAATTTACATGAAGGGAAAAGCACTAAAATAATTTTTTTTGCAAGAACCAGTGACAGTAGTAGATTTTGTCGTGAGTGAAAAACTTAAAGGAATGTTTCGAGCCTTTGCAAGATTTTATCACAGATAAAAAAAGAAATTTTAATCTAGTAGCTACTGTATATATATATATATATATATATATATATATATATATGGCGTACACACAACCAAAATCTGAAATTTTCATGGCTTCTACTCAGTTCCGACATAAAAAGTTTGATCACTTTGTTTTGCGAATTAAGGAAATATTTAAGTTTAAAATGATAAATCCACTTTTGCTATTTATTTTTAAAGACAATTTAATACGCTTTTACAGTTTCTTACATACCTATTACATTTTTCATTGCAATTAATAAGCATGGATCTATTTCAATTGGGAACTCTTGAAAAATATATTTTACTGAAGAGTGAAAGTAAAATTTTACCATTAATACTAGAAGTTGAATTTATCATCGAAATGTTTAGTTATATCATCAAAAATGTGGTCACTTTGTTTTGAGTAATAAAGAAATATCAGTTCAAAGTTATGAAAACTTTTTTCGCTTTATTTCTTTTAAGGACAATTCATTATCTTTTTCCTGTTTATTACTTATTTAACACCTTTTTTGAAGTTTATTAAATGACGATAGATCTTGTTGAATGTTGTAGATTTTAATTTGAAAAGACAATGTAGTGGTAAATTTCGTGAGCTGATTGCTTTTGTAAAGAAAGTGTAAAGGGCGTCTATTTATTGTAGGAATTTTAAATTGATGTTGATTCAACATACTTTTTGAAATACGTTTCTCCTATGCTAAGATGATAAACCATACACAACACAGGATCATCGTTTTGTATCTGTAGAATACATCTACATAAAGTGTCTCATGGTGGCTCAGGAAGTTGGTAAATCGCCTCTCCTCAAAAGAAATTTTTTGAAAAGAATCTCCTTAATACATAATTTTGGTAAATGTATAGAAAAATGATTTTTTTCACAACTATAAATTCTGATTCCTCTTAAACTTTTTGACGTAAAACAATAAAGTGATCAAATTTTAATATGATGTTACAGAGAAGCCCTTAGTGCAGATTAAGATTTTTTTTCAACGTACTCCACGAGCATCAATTAAAGAAATGGAATTTTCAAAATTTCCCACTTTAGTGGAAAATCTTGGAAAGGCTTGAAAGGATCAAAACACACTCCTGTTTTCTTATTCTGGACAAAATCTGTCACAATGGTTCTATATAGCAGAACAAAACTGGTTCAACTGAATTGATGAATTAGCAATGACAATATCAAACGTCATGTTGCTCAAATATTGCATAACGTTATAGCATTAGCTGGTCATAATAAATTTTAAATATTAATAATTATAATTTCTTATAAATTTTGAAATTAGGCATAGATAAATTTAGCATAAAATAGTTAAATTTAATATATCAAAAGTTGGGTTTTATTTCATGGACATTTTCCATAAATAAACTAATTAAGGAGCTAGTAATTTTTCAGACTGAAATGTGTCAAATCTCCACTGATTGAAAAATGCACTTGGGATTTGGATAATTAGCTTTTTAAGACGTTTTAAGTTTATTCGAATTTTTTCGACAAATTCCCAGATGCAATTTTCAGTGCCTACATAGAATAATTTTATAAATATCTATTTTCAGTTTGCCTTGAGGACAATATTTTTTAATAATTTAAATGTCTGGCATTTACCTGATAAAATAACTTACATTATATTTAGTCTACATAAAAAGCATAAATTCTTGGCCAGGGGGACGGGGAATAGGGTCCTGATCTGACCTCGAAAGCGTTGGAATCGGCTTTTTAAAATGTTTTTAAGATAAAATACTATAAAAATGCATGGATTTCTTTAAAAATAGTTATTGAATTATGAAAATAATTGTTGTTTATAGTACTCTATACTTCGCATAGAAAATTGTATGTATTTAACCAACAATAAATATTTGTTGAAAAACCCTCGTAAAATCATTTTCTGTACTGAAAACAACTGAAGTGTAACAATTTTAATACTGTATGTCTTTGTTTTTCAATTCAACTCAGGACTGAATTTAATATACTATACGTAGACTTATCGAACCAATATCTTTTTTAAAATATAAAGTTCAGATATTCATTTTGCATAAAAAGTTGTATTCGTAAGTTGGTTCAAAGTACAAAATAAAAATACTTTTTAATGTGATAAATCCAAATCTTCAATTAGCATAAAAAGTCAATCTGTATTTTGTACCTCCGAAAATAATTCCTGACTAGGTTAATGGTTTATTGAGTGTGAACTGTGAAACGAACAGCACTTCCAAAACCGGGGGTGGGGTGGGTAGTTGAATCCTGAAGGGAAAGATCCGAGGTCAACACCTCGTAATTTTAAACCACGGTCAGATGACGAGGCAACACCTGGGCTAACACCCTACTCTCCAAGCTTCCACGCCACGTCAACGTGAGGACATTTGAGGTCACGACAGATTTAACGCACACCAGCCCCCACGTACACGCCGGTCTTTGGTTGGACCGAGTTTCAAACTCACAACCCTCCAATTGCTAATCCGCTAGTCTTCCAACCGGGCTACAATTTACAATTATCTTAAACAAAATTTTAACAGTGACGAAATACTTGTGAACATCCCCTACCCCTTTGACATGTTCTCTTAACATAGAACAGCAAAAGATAATAATCAAGCGATAAATCAAACCACTACTACAGGGCCGATATCGATTGAGGGCTTGAAAACCTGTGCGGAGGACCGTAACTGGTGACTAGACTGCATCTGAATTGAGGGCTAGACAGAACTGCCCTGAAGTCCGTATCAGGACAGCGGGCAGGTTAAACCTTTCCGGTATCTGGTCTGCTGTCCTAATAACAATATTTGGTGTTCCGTATATGGATTTGGTCGGGGTAAACTTGTACGGAGAGCCGTATCTGAACGGCGGACCTGATAAAAATATTCGGTGGGCCGTATCTAGTCTGCGTGTCGGGTAAACATCTCCGAAAGAGCGTATTCGGCTTGAGGGTCGGTTAAACCTATTCGGAGGGCCGTATCTGGTCTCCGGGTTTGAAATCAATCTATTCACTACAACGTATTTATGTTGCGTGTACTATTTCTTTCGAGAGGACTTTCCATCTACTGGAATAAAAAAAGAATAAAACGGACTAGTACTTTAAAGTACCTAGGACTTACATTAGACGAGAGGCTAAATTGGGCAGCTCATGTACAGACTTTAGGACAAAAAGCCATGTTCCAATTTCAAATGCTACAAAGAATAGCTGGAACGAGATGGGGAATAGGACAAATATTTCGAAAGCTGCTGTACAAAACAGTGACAGAAAGAACGTTGAGTCATGGTGCAGTGGTCTGGTGTCATAACCCAACTCAACAAACTATAAGAAAGCTTAATGGGATACAGCGAAAATTTCTGATCTCAATTACAGGCAGTTACAGAACAGCACCCACTTTGGCCCTTTAAACAGTTGCGGGAATTCCACCACTACATCTTTCACTTCGAAAAGAAGCAATGTGCGTCGAAATGAGAATGAGAATAAGTACAAAGCTTGGAAATGCAAATTATGACAAAGATGACTACGAGGAAAGGGCAATAGGTTGGTCTGTACACATCCAGCTAAAACTCTTTCATATGACAGAATAAACCCAGCAGTGGGAGTACCTCACTCCGGCATAAGCTATTTCACCGATGGTTCCAAAATGGAAAATGGAGTGGGAAGTGCTTTTTGTTCTATGCAAGAAGGGCGTATAACCCAGCAATGGTTCACGAGAATGCAGGACAATTCCGTTTTCCAGGCGGAACTGTATGGGATTTTAACAGCCATAAAAGCGGCAGAAGCAAGAGCAGATAAAAATGTAAAGATCTGGTCAGACAGCCGAGCTGGTCTCCTGGCACTTAGAAATCCAAAAACGCCGTCCACTGGCACGAAGAATACAATGTTTATTAAATAACAAGGAAATTTGTCTAGGCTGGATTAAAGCCCATGCGGGCCATGAAGGAAACGAAGAAGCAGATATGTTAGCAAAAAAGGCAACCACAACGGAGTGCGTTGATGAAGGGGTGAAATGGCCCAGAAGTCATTGCAGGAGGGAAACCACTATCTGGCTACTTGGAGCATGGCAGAAAAAATGGGATGAAGGAGAAACAGGTAGGATGGTACATGATGTGTTGCCAAGATTGTCACTAAAATCGGCAAGTTGGATCAGGGAAGAGACACTCTTCTTCACAGGGCATGGTCCGTTTCCATCCTACCTAACGGGGTTTAAAAAAATCAATTCAGAAAATTGCTCCTGTGGTGAAATCGGCACACCTCTACATTACATCACAGTCTGCCCCCTTACAGCATCATGGCATATGAGGACGCCTGCCGACCACCTTCAAATCGCATGGCTCAGGAACATTGCTAAAACCAAGGGCTCGAGGATCAAAATTATTAACATGGTGAGATTCATTGAGAATCATCAGGACTTGATCATCCAAAGAGACTGAAAAATCTACTTTTTTTCTTCTCTCATGTTGTATATATAGTGTAACTTAGTATAATATAGATGTAATTACTGTATAGATATAATAATGTATAAATGTAATGTGCTCTAAATTCTGGATAGACATGTCACTTCGGTGGCATGCTCTATTCATCCCAACCACATTTATTTAAACTGGTAGTGTCTCACGACACTAGGCACGGGAATGTGTGTTGGTGTTAGTTAGATCGTGTATTTTTACGGTTAACTTTTCCTGCGTAGGTACACAGACGAAGACTTTGATCGGTTCTTTGACCGAATTAACATCAAGTAAGTTTATTTCAGCTTGGAGCATATATTTCCAATTTTGACTTTCCTTTCTTATCTCAGTGTAAAAATAAATAAATTACACTAAGTCGTGGAGTCTGCAAAAAAACGTTTGTGGGGCAATGGCAGATGGGTCCTTAAAAATATCTTCATGTATGGCTCCAATGCAAGTCAGGATGTGTGAGGGAGAGGTTGCCCTTTGTACATTGTCTGATGGAGGATTGCTCCTGTGTTTTTTGCTTATGAGCAAGACGTGGAACAGAGATTTCTATTTTCAATTCTATTGCAATATCTTGTGCTTTATTAAGTAATTCGTCAGTGATTCGATCTGCGTCCTTACGGTCTTTATTACGTCAAGGATTCCTGTAATGTGTTCTCCCACCGCGATCAAATCCATGGTTTTTGCTTACAAGGCGTTAACTACTTGTTCCAATACTGCCGAGTATTTTGCTGTTGTAATTAAGGCAACGATGAACAATGGTTTCGTAACAGCTGAATGCAACAGGCATGCAGTTTTTCTTGTGGCATAATTTCCCTCTGTGGATAATTTTTCTAGCGCTTTCACAAGCTCTGGGAAATTTTGAGAAAATTTTCGAATTGATTTATATTTCTCCAACCATCTCGTCTCGCACATTCGCGATAGATTAGAAGCGCAATTCCTATGAGCAGTCGATTCCCTGAAAAAGTTTATTGTATCCTTTATAGTTGCAATAGTATTTCTAATTTCCGGTACCTCGTTTGCATCGTTCACCACAGGATTAAGTTTGTGGCTTGAGCAATAAAAAATAATGCTTGAGAATATTTCTTCCTTAAAATCACTTTTACACCGCCTTCTTTGCCTGCCATTGTAGAGCAGCCATCGAAACCAAATCCTACGCAATATTCTGGTGGAAGATTATAGCTAACCAAAAAATTGTCAATTGATTCGGCGATTGATGAGGCATCTTGTGCTTTTAGTTCCACAAAACCTACAAATTCTTCTCGGATTTTCCCTAGATTTTCGCTTTCGTCGAACCGCAACCCATTGATAGCTGTTCTTTCCCAGCTGTCCGCTGTTTCGTCAGCTAAGAATGCGTAAGCAATCGCTTTTTTAATATCACTTATTACATTCTCCCTAATAACTTCGCCACATAAACCTATCAATTCGTTTTGTATTTTTGGAGATGTGTAAACTGCATTGCGGCGACACTTTTCCAGATGAGTCTTCAATTTTTTGTCGCCAAAATCGATTCGTAAATTCAACAAATCTAATAAAACTCCTCCATCCTCTTCTTTTCCCCTAATAGGCATATCATGTGTGCCGCAGAATACTATACAGGAAATAATAAATGACAATATTTGCCTGTTTTCTTCGATTGTTTTTTGGTGATAACTTTGCAGTTGAACGCCCACAGGTACATTTTCGAGAAAAGCCTTTGCAGCAGCTGTTGAAGTTTGGTGGAGGTTGGTGGTGACATGTTTTCGGCAGTCTTTGTGCATATTGGTGAATTTTGTGAATGGCCTGATCATGAATGATCCCAAAACTCCTCTAACAGTACCACTGACAGGAGGGAACAATACACAGTGCTTGCAAAGAGCACCTTTCAGTCGCTTGGAATATACTAGCCACGGTACATAATGATCTAACCAAGCATTATTGAATTTTCTTAGCAAATGGCTTGCATCAATTTCAAAATTGTAATTCCTTGTCGGAGAACCCAGGGATTTTGTAACGACTCCTTTTCCACTAATAGCTGGGTAGCTAGCTCAACATGACGACCCAGATCATTTTCGTGGCAGCCATCATTCGTTTTAATTTCGGGATTGACTGCATAAGCTTGTTCAGATGTTGATGGAGAAGAATCGACAGGGGCAGCTATGTTCACAGGTGCTGCTGGAGAATTTGATGGCTGTCCGGTGTCACCTTTGGATGATCGTGGCACTATAGTTTCGTCATGGTTATCATCGCTTCCACTGCTACTGTCTCTACCCTTTTTCCTCTTATGAGTAGTAGTCCCTAAAGAAAATAGACATAAAAAATTCACTTCCAGTTTATTTAGGCATGATATGAAAATAGAGTTAAGGTAGGTTATCAGAAATATCAGCGAACCACGGGACTATTGGCTATTGAATCGCTATGGTGTGATGTTAGGGGAATACGTCTTTTCAATAAAAGCCTTTTCATGACTCTCTTTTAATACTTTGTCCAAATAGCATTTGTCATTCTATATAATGCCTAGGTATTACATATAATGCCTAGGAAAAGTATATATAATATTAAAATAATTCGGATATTTCATACTTCGCTCCAAAAAGCCAGGCATTCTATATATTACCTACATTCAGACATTTTCATACATTGCCGGTAACATGTATACCACAAAAAAATAAAGGCTCAAAATATGCGAAGGTATTAGAATTTAAATTCCGTAAAAATAAGTTTTGGAAAAATAATTGTTTTTTCAACAGCACTATTAAAGTAATCCAAGTAATTGCAAGCTCAATATACCTTCCAGCAACTCCAAAACTATCAAATTATGGTTAATTTAAGCATAAATACTCGGATGTTTTAGCATGAAACTTGCCTAAGTATGTAAGAAAAAAAATTTCGAATAATTTGTTCACTAAACGAAAATATGTATCAAATATAGAACATTGCATTAAAATATATTGAATAAATGTTATGTGATACTTGCACAAAATCGAATACTGAACGGGAAGACGGACAGACTTACGCAACTAAGTTCAGTCACTAAATGAAAGCGAGTACTCACAGTATGCAAAGTTTCATGAAAATATATTCAACCGTTTGGACGTAGTACGGGCACACACCAAACGCGCAAGAGACGGATTTTGCATCAGAAGAGCCCAAAACTTGAAATGGGTCGAAAATATTCAATGTACAAATAAATACTATATTTTTATTTACATAGATTATATGCATATTCGCATCGCTAACTTTTCATAAGAAAATGTAATGTCGCCAAGAGGGACGATAAAAAGCCAAATCAATCAACCAAGCTGAATTTTCGCGGAGCAGTCACGTGACTACTAGGGACATGTTGGCCCCACATTCCGAAGCTCTTCTCAATAGCGATGCTCAGTCTAGTTATATTTCACGTCTATGGTTGAGCTAGGCGTCATAATTTCTCTTTCCCTCGTAAACGATTTGCTTGGTAATGATCACTGGAATACTCAGAACACAATGTAATACGTCGAGCTTGGCTGCTCAATTTGTGTCTCAAGATTTTTACATAACTTCTATATATATATTAATGTTAATAAACTGGGGGACGTCTTTAAAAACCTTGATACTTGGATGTATTTCTTCACTGGGTACGGCCTGCTCACAACATTTTGTGGAGATTTTAGAACACTTCCTTCGAAACGGAAACAGGAAGTATGGATCCGATAACAATAATTTCTTTCTATGTTAGCAAACTTATCATTTTTCACTGAAATGGAAAATCTGAGAAAGTGACACGTTGAATGTTAGTGCAGCTAATATTCTCTTAATGTAAGTAATAAGACAAATAGAAAACAAACCACGAATTGAATCCTCAAGGTGTTTCATTATATCTACATGAAGAGGTGGATCACGAGAATATTCGGTACCAGTGAAAACAGTGACATTAAATTGACTTTGAGCTTTTCACGAAGTTACAACTTAGTCGAGTACCTTGACAAAAAATTAGTTTTAGGTGAAAAAATAATTCGCTAAGGGGCCAAAATTAATCATCTTCAAGAATTCTGTGGGACTCGGTTATATTTGTAGATGAATCTAATTTCAATATTTTTGTAAGTGATGAAGATTAGATAGTATGACAAGCCCCAATACTAAACGCGAACTGAAAACTCCCACAATAAAACATGGTGATAGATTTGCTAGGGTGAACTCTTTCTTGGTCTTAGAAATTGACATTTGATTGACCATAAAGGGGCCAACTTTGTGTATATAAATATTATGAACGAAAATTTAAAAGGGGGAAAGTGCTCAAAAATGGGCATATTCTCCAATTTAAACTTTCTTTTAAACTTCTGATTTTAAGTTCTCTAATTAGAATAACACCCGACGCAAAATGCGATTGAAGATTATTAGACCTTATACTACTTACTGTCCAGTCATCAAACCTGCACTTAGTTCAGACTTCAATCCTATTGAGAATAGTGATTCAAAATTACGTGGTTGTCCTCGGATCCTGAACCGTCGCCAATAGCCCATTGTGGTGCTCCAGTGCCAACGTTAATTAAAATACCTACCTATCCAACCAGGTAACCGCGGCCCTGGCGACGGTCCGGGATCTATCCCGAAGCGAAAGATTTGAAGGCACCTCGTAATTTTTTAACCGCCTACTCCTTTTAGGTAATCTTCAGATCGTTCTAAATTGGATCTATATCTAGGTAGTCTGTCTTTGTTTCGGAGGTCAGTAAGAGCTTTTCTGTACCTTCATCCTGCCACATCATAGCCTTGGTAGGGCTTGACCTTGCAGGGCTCAGTTGAAGGTAGGTATTTTTAGTTAACGTCACACTGGAGCAACGCAACAGGCTATTGGTGACGGTCCGGGTTGGTTGGTTTTGGGGTTTTGTTACAAGGGCCACATTTGGCCATGCTGCGTCAAACACAATACAATATTGGCGACGGTTCGGGATCAATCTCACAGAGAATGAACCGAGGACTACGTTTGAACCACGGTCAGATGACGAGGCAATACCTGAGCTGCCACCCCACACTCCTAACTTCCCCACCACCCTAACGTGAGGCCACGATGGATTTAACGTGCACCAGCCCCCTTTGTACATGACTGTCTTTGATTCTTGTCTTGGATTCGAACTTGCAATCCTCCGTTTGCTAATTCGTTACTCTTCCAACCGGGTTACCACGCCCCGGGCTCAGTTTGAATCATCTACATAGCCGTCCAAGGTCAATTGTTTAGACACGTGAACCTACACGCCTCGTTAAGGGCCCAGATGCCTGAGCAGTTGTAATGGAGGTTGCACTTGAGCATCTATAGGTTGAATTTATCTCATACTGGAGCAATACAATGGGCTATAAACGACGATCCAGGGTTAATCCCGAAGCGAAAAATCCGAGGACATTTCTTAATTTTGAACTACTGTCAGATGTCTAGGTCAACACCTGAGCTTTTACTCCTCCAAATTTCCACATTGAGGACATTTGAGGTCATGACTGGTTTAACGTGCACATGCCCCACAGAGCATCTGTTGATCCGTACTTGAACTAGGCAATCGATCAACTACAATCCTGCTTGAAAAATATTCAAAATCAAGAATGGGGATCAATTAATTTCCATTTAATCTAATTTTTCTTGTGAAAACGTTTTTGGAATCCATCAGCTGACCATGGGTTTCTGGGTTTTGAATACCCTTTTGAATTTTGCTGAATAAATTCGTTTGATTCATTTGAAATTGCAACATATTTTGTCACATTTAACAGCGTCGTTTGTTCCACGATAATCGTTTTCTGTCGAAATAATTTGTTCTAGACTCCCGTATATTATTCTTTGAGTTTTATTCGGAATTACGTTGCGTTTTATAAGTTTTCTCTTCAGACATGCTATAGCTTTTTAAGTACCCGGAAGTGTTTCGTCTTGCAGCTCATGCAAGAAATGGTACCCCTCCAATCGCCCAACTCCGAGCGACCAAATAAGCGAACTGTATGATTCACTTATATATACACCTTCCGCAATCACGTAGCCATTTCCTCAATTTGAATTTCGGCAACGAATTAACACACGAGCGTTCCAGAACTTCCCTTCTGACATGTGACGTATTTTCTTAAATCAATTCATGCGTCGATTATTCTTAACGGTGTATCCTGTTCTGTGTTCTATGACGAACTCGTCTCTGAGTGTGAGGCGAGCAGAGGGTGAAAGAGAAAGAATAAAAACAACGAATCCCAACCTCTGACCACGGGAGTGGAAACCGACTAGCGCCAGAGAAGTTCCGTGATTGGGGTAGATCAGTTTGCTTGATATATTCACTGCTGTGTTCTTAGGGTGGAATTGTTCTTTTCACAGCCATGTTGCCCTCTACGAGCGGGATATTTGTAGTTGCTCTGCTCGGCTGTGTTGTTTTCGTGCAATCGGGTGAGTACTGTTCCGGAGAATTATATTTTGTATTTGAATATTTTATGGCAAAACGTAAATTTCATACGAGAATCAAAAGGAAATGAAAATCTAAAAGCATATTAACTCCATTTGAAATTAGAATTCGTCCGCACCTATAAAAATCTGCAGATTTCTGATTGGATTTTAATGATTTGTTCCATAAAATTAAAAAATTTTGATTTTTTTTGTCACTTATCGAGGTACTATACGCTTTTAATCTCTAAATACGCAAATGTTTCACTCATTGCTTTTACAAACTTTGAAATCGAAAAGCATATTTTAATTCTTCCTTTGAAATGAGCAGAATTCGTTCACACTTATTAAAGCGCATCTTCCTGATCGGATTTTCATGGTTTATTGTAGTTAATAGAAAAATCTTTTGCGAGCTCACTTTTATCAAAGCGCTATACACTTTTAAATCGCTCTAAATACGCAAACATTTTACTTATTGCTTATGTGAACTTTTAAAAGGAAATTGGAATTCGAAAGTTGCTTGTAAGCATCCGGAATAATAATTTCGTGATCAGTGTTCTAGCTAGAGTTCGAGAATTCCTAGTTTTAATATTAAGTACTGAACACTAGATTTTTTCGCGCTTGTTTACAAAGTTGAAACTTAATATTTATAACATTGAAGGAGTCAAAAGAACAGGAGCAATACTTTTAAAAATCTACAATTCTTTGGAATGGGGAAATATTTATCATTCATAAATCTTGATTCTTGTAATGGAGTTTGCAAGTTGAGATCTTTATGGATATGCTAAAAGTAAAATTGGGCTAAATTTGTTACTAGATTAATTCGGACAAATATTAGTGTAAATAATTAAACAAGGAGATTTGGTCTGCCACTCTACGATCATTAAAAGATTTACGCAAATAAATGTTTGGAAAATTGCGGATATGTACTTCAAATTTCGAAATGTTTGGTCCAAATCAAAAAGGTGCAATTTGAAATCTTATCCTATTGAATTCTAATAATCAGGACCCAGATTCTATTGACCTAAAATGTGCAAAAATGTAAAAAATTACCTAAAAATTTAAATTTCGGCAATGTTAAACATTTCAATTAACAACTTGAAGATTCCATTCAAACACCTCGAAAATCCCAGATTTTTCTGTTAAAACTAGAGAACTCCGGTTCTTGATTCTTCCTCCTTGGGCGTATTTCTTCTGTGTCAGTAAAACTTGTGTGTGCATGTCCATTACTTGATATTGTATGTCTTGTGTCTTTCACAGCATGTACAAATATGGCCCTTGCGCCATAAAAAGTCATCCAACCCTCCGATCCTTACCGTTTCCCGTGTAGATGATTCACCCATCTAGAAAAGCGTTTAAAAATTTTGTTTTGCGTCGAAAGGTAGATCCGTTTTTCGCAGATATGCAGATGAGTCATGGGCAATTTGTTGTGGCAAAAATGAAATCGCAGATGATGGAGTGCTTATTAATGTTCCAACCAAAATTTGATTAAAACCTAGGACAAAACTAAAGCATTAGGCTAAAGACTCGAAAAATGACCAAATATATACCCCCAAAATCTTAAAACTGACATAACAATCTAAAATACCGAAAAATGACAAACAATTTCTATATGGTATTATGAACTGAATTTATATCAAATTCGGCATTGTCTACGAAGTGCTATCGAGAAGATGACATGTCAAGAATTCGGGCCCTGCTGATAATGTTCTCAAAATCTACTTGCCGTAATGCAACCTTCAATCTAAAAGCTTGAGGCAAGGTCAGTCGATCGCAAACACTATTTCACTTGTTCTTTGAAAGATATTTCTGATAACATTGCATTGTGTATTTATCTATTCATTAACATTTCGGAAACTTGGAATCCGTTATCTTACTTGATACTTAAGGAACTCCGCAACAGATTTATTTCTTGTGCAAATATCGCGTATTCATCAACAAAGCCTTCAAGGATAGATAAGTACTTTCTGGTTTTTAATTCAATTTCGTCAACCTGCGGAGAAAGGCTCTAAAAAAATTAAGTATCCTGCAATTAAGTATTTCATACAACTCGGTGATGGTTATTTCTACGAATATCAACAGTTTTCTTTGAAAATGCATTCTTTTTTGTACTGCGAGTTGGATATTCCCTTTTGGAATATCCAACTTGCTAGGTAATGACTAGGGATGGTTTGTTCTGTCATATTTTGCCACACGAGGACTATAGATTGAGACTTAAGTGGGTTCCGAACTAAGAAAATTTATGCCAAGACCGAGATTTGAACCTAGAGCCTTTTCTACTATAGGATAGGATGGCATAAGATACATGAGCACGGATTTCTTGTTTTTAGGAGCGTGAATCGATAGTTTCTAGTTGAGTTCGATCTCGCACACTGCTCATCGAAACTTTTATGTAAATGTCGGGTACAAATACATTAAATCCATACTCCGACTCTCACTTTGGCGTAGAAGTTTGGAGAGTGGGGTGCCAGCTCAGATATTGATCTCGCCATCTCACTGGTTCAAAATGACGAAGTGGCTATGCTGCGCCAGACACAAGAGGCATACAAAACAAGAAATAGACACAAACACAATGAAATTTTTACTGACACAGAAGAGAAATACACCCAGGGAGGAATGCACATGACAGGAATCAAACCTGCGCCACCTACAACTCGAAGGTTGCTAACGCAGTGGGCATACCCACTGAGCCACGACGGCCCCGAGGTGACCTCGGATCGTTCCCTTCGGGATTGATCCCGGACCGTATCCAATAGCCCATTGTGTTCCAGTGACGTAAATTAAACGCGTATAGATGCCAAAGTAACCTTCGTTACAACCCCTCGAGGCTCAGCTTGTCTGTTCTTGGACCTTGCGCCATAAAACCCAAACATCCCAATCCTCGAGGCTTGGGCATCTGGGCCTTGAGGAAGAGTAGGTTCACGTAAGTCTAAACAATTGACCATGGATGCCTATGTAGGTATTCCAACTGAGCCCTGCAAGGTCAAGCCCTTCCAAAGCTGTAATTTGTCAATATTAAGGAAGAGAAAAGCTCTAACTGATTCCTAGACAAAGACAGATAACCTAGATATAGATCCAATTTAGAACGACCTGAAAGGCACTTAAAGGAGTAGGTGACGACACCAAGAGTCCTTAAGTCCGCTTACTGCTCATCTCACAAGGGGACTGCTGCGATCCATGGGCTCTGCTGGAGATCATGTGAAGGGCATCATGTCTCATGGCCACGTCGGGCTGAAAATGTTTGTTTTCACTTCCACGGAAAGCGGAGTAGTTAGATCTCTGTCCCTCGGTTCATAAGGATCTAGGCTCGAATCCCGGTATGAACAGTGACTCAGTAGGTTTACCTACTGCACTAGCAAACTGCAAGTGGGACAGGTTTGATTCTTGTAACATACCCTGAATGTGTTCCTCTTGTGTCAGTAAAAAATTTCCTAGAGTTTATGTCCATTACTTGATATCTTGTCTGCCTTGTGTTTGGCGCAGCTTGGCCAAATACGGACCTTACTCTAAAAAACCCAACCAACGAACCTGGTATGGGCATATTCGTAGTTTGGAATCCACTTTAAACCCTAAGTCCGATCTAATTAGCCTTCGAGAAGCAAAAAATGACCATTGAGCGACAAATCAAAACTGACTGGAAGGGTAGTGGCATATTATTGTAATACGCCCTCATGATCTCGCACGCCAATATGTCCATGTTAAATCTGTAGGTTAGTGCTTCATCTCGACTAGTAGGTGAGTGGCCTGTACGGGGAGTACGAGTCTACAGTCATGTGAGTTGAATTTACGTTGCACTGGAGCAACACACCGAGCTATTGGCGGCGTCCGGGATCAATCCCTAAAGGAAAGATCCGATGACAACACCTCGTAATTTTGAACCAGTCAGATGATGTAGTCTTGTGAGACCATCAAACTTGGGTAAGAATTCCTGGGCATGTCTGTCTAAACATGGCGTTGTGCATAAATATACTGAGTAATGTAATGCATAACTAGTCACTTTCAAACTATTGTTCATGAACAATACATACATTTAATTCCAGGTTGTTTTTAATTTTGAAATAAAACTTGCAATACATAAAGCTAATCTTATAAATACTTTAGCAGCCTGAATTTGTTTTAGTCTTGCATAAAGAAACCAATTAAAGATCAGTCGCGGGAATTACATTTACGTTACTTGAAGAGTTTAAGAACTAAGTAAAGATGCTTTAAAGAGACCCCATTAAGATGCTATTGCAACATAATTTAAACAAACCTTGGGAAAACTCAATTGTATTTTCAATTTCGCTAACTCTATTTCTAAAAGCACACATTACTAGCCAAGCGCATCTATTCAACCAAGAAACTTTGAGGTGTTTTTCTTTTGTTCTTTCATGTGTAAAATTCTCAAGGAAACCAGGAAAATATTTACATATTTTTTCACGACAAATTCAAGTAATATTACGTTTACTTAAATTAAATAATTTTCAGTGAATTATAATACACTACTGTGTGAAAATTGTAACACTATAAAAGAATCATCAGAAATGTATTCTATTCCACGTGTTATAGTGGTTTAAATAAACGATCAAATTTAGAGCAATAAAACAAAAATAATGCCGAAAATCAATATCTTGTGCAGCCGCCACGCGCAGCGATGAGAGCCTGCACACGTCGTGGCATCGAATCACACCGATTCTGAATATGCTGAGGAATGACATTCCAGATGGCCTCTATCTGATGCCAAAGTTCAGCCGTACTCTGCCCGACGAGCGGTACGAGCGAGTCGCCGTCCGATGTAATCCCAGACATTCTCAATGGGCGACATATCCGGGGAACGTGCAATCCATGGAAGAAGAGGAACCTGTCGTGCACTGAAGAAGGCTTGTACATTCCGAGTAACATGTGGACGGGCATTGTCTTGCTTAAATACAGCTCCGGGAATGCGTTGCAGGAGGGATAGGACCTCGGGCTCCACAACTTCCCTGATGTAGCACCCGCTGTTCAGGGTTCCCACAATTTGGAGTAGGCGGGATCGCCTATGATATCCAATAGCGCCCCAGACCATAACGCCAGGCGTTCGTCCAGTATGACGCTGAATAAGACACTCCCGGAGAAGGCGTTCACCTCTGTGGCGTCTGACGAGTACGCGTCCATCGTTATAGTCCATATTGTAGTGACTCATCTGAGAAGACGACTTGTTGCCAATCGGCACACCATTGACTGTGTTGATGAGCCCATTGTAGCCGGAGGCGTCGGTGGTTCAGCATCAAGGGAATCCTTGCACTTAGCCCATGGCGCAGCAGACGTCGACGAACCGTGGGGGCAAACAATGACACACCTGTAGACATGCTCCAATGTTGTGCCAACGCACGAGAGGACGCTGTACGGTCCGTCACCGCCATGCGGATGAGGTGTTTGTCGTCCCGTAGTGACGTCATAAATTGCGTGACCCACTGCCAGGGTTTCGACTTGTCCGGTTCTCCATGGTCCATCTCTTCCACACTCGCATCACTGTTGTGGCATTACGCCCGTGCGAGTGACGATTTCACGATACGAAAGTCCACCCTCACGGAGGCCGATCATGCGGCCCTGTTCGAACAGTTAGTTGCTCGTATGGCACTCTGCGTTTTTGGCGAGGCATATTGACTTCTAATCAATCATTTACAGCAGTCAAACGACGGTACAAACATTTTAATGCACCTTTACAGTGCTTTTTATACAATGCTCACTTGAAAGTTTAGAGGGTGTTTCTCAGCCCATACATGCGTGATCGCTTTGTAATTCTAATAATTTGCATATCCTAACCTGTTTTGCATTTCCTGCGAGTTTCGTTTAATTTACATAATTCCTTCATGGTATTGCAATTTTCATAAACAGTAGTGTATAACAAGGGAACAGGTGGTATTACAGTAATAAAAAGCACGTTTGTACGAGTTTTGAAACATGGTATTTCAAAACTTGTACTATTTGGGAAGGTAAGAAACACAATGAAACCATATTCAGATAGACATACATGTACTGGTCGTGCTAGACAGTACTCGAAGATGCAGAAGGAAAGACGGGAAGTATGGGAACAATAATTTTTATAAGCCTAAATTTAACTGTTGATAGTTGTACACTTAGTTTTGCAATTGTACTCAAAGTTGCTCCAACCGTACTGCACGCCTGCCAACATTGACGCATTGATTGTCGTATAAACTGTCTAATTGCTGGGCATCGAATATATACTCCATGAAGACAACATCATAACAAAAAATACACTGGTGCAATATTCTTCGACATTGTCAAAGCCTTTGACAAAGTCGGAATTCGAGGTTTAATGCAAATTCATTAAATTTAATTTCCTAATATTCTCACACACCTTATCATTTCCTGTCTCCTACAGAAAATTTATTGTTCAAATTAACAATTCTATCTCAGCAAGTCGAAATATTCTCGCAGGAGTAACACTAGCAAAATATTCGACCTAACTCGTTTGAATTGGTTAACTATAGATTGAAAGTGACTAGAAAACAATGTTTCCTCTTTCGTGGAAAAATGCCAAATTATTTAAGTGTGAGTAAAATATTTTTTAACACCTTTTCGACATTTTTATAATTTCTACAACCCACTTTGGACGCAAATCCTATACATGCATACCCATCCATGTAATACATTTCATATATATGGCGCCCCAGCTAAAGCTACAAATTTGACGAAAGGTGACAACTACAAAAGACGATTTTGAGGGAGACTTGGGAATTCCCTTTCTTATGTTCTTTTCCTGTAAAATTGCTCAACTCAATTCGTAAAAATGACGAATCTACGGCGAATAGTCTCGCACTTATAATTTACCTGCTAATATTTTTTTGTGGAACTCTTCGAATTTCGCTATCATTAAGGGAAAAGATGACAAATTAATTGGATAAGATATGTATCACTAAGTTTGTTTTAAAAGCTAATGTTTTTGTTTTGAAAATTCCGTTTTGTGGTACGTGCAATGAATAAAAGAACTTGTTTTAAAATTGAATGTCTTCAGTATAGACAAAGCAAGGGTAACCTATTAACCATTTTTTTAAATGGTAAATAGATTCGACAGCGTTTCTTCTAAAGAAAATCAGTATTTTAAACAAACTTTCCTTATATAAATCGATTAAATATAGCTTCAATTTGTAAAATAACCCCCCTTGACTTTCTGTCGTTATGACAAAGAATTTCCAATGTTTCAAGTCTTGTTCGGATATTTTTAACATTAACGTATTTCCAATAATGGCAAAATTTCACTTAAAATTTGCTTTATTCTAACTTGCATGCCACTTTAAATCAAATACTTTAAAATTAATTAAAGTATGTTGAATACATTTTATGATATTTGTACAGACACAAAAACGAACACTGAACGGGAAGACGGACAGACTTACGTAATTATTCACAGTATGCAAAGTTTCATGAAAATATATTTAGCCATTTGGACGTAGTATGGGCACATAGACAGACACCAAACGCGCAAGAGACGGATTTTGCATCAGAAGGGCCCAAAACGGATAGAAAACTTGAAATGGGTCGAAAATATTCAATGTACAAACCCTCCATTTTTATTTATATAGATGAATGATATTCCTTAGTCAAACGAAATGATTATTAGTATGTTTGCAAACGTCACTGCAATCCTCTCAATTAACCTTTAATCTACATACACGACATATACATGACAAACTTGGGTTAATGTTCAATGTCATGTACCTCTCGCATCACGAAGCTCCACAATTTCTTTACGCAACAAAAAAACTAATTTTAACGACATTCGGCCAGCAATAACTTATGCATGCTGAATCTAGGGAGCAGCCTGTAAATCATACTCAATCAAAATTGAGGTATTCCAAAATGTTTCTTCGCCAAGTCATCAGCTAGGTGTTTCATTTCGGATTAATCCCGAAACATCGCCAATATCTCGATGTGTTGTTCCAGTGCTACGTTATTTCAACTACCTAATATATTTAGGTAGTATTATAGAAATTGTGATATTAGTAAAGCCTTAAAAATCCCCTCCATCAAAACCTTCATTAAAAATATCCCACAATTTTTTCTTCAAATTGATAATAACAACAATCCAGCATTTAAATACACAAATCTATGGTCCCACCCTACCCCAAATAAAAATAGACCACGAAAAACCCTTTTGCTAACAGATTGAGATCCTCCAACCAATGACAACCCCGAAGTACCGGAGTGATCTTTCTTCCCTTTCATTTTTACCCTCGCCTACCCTTCTGCTTTTTCTTCCTCCCTCATTGTGTTGTCTGTCTTGTGTTTGGCCCAGCTTGACCAAATATGGCCCTTGCACCTTAAAACTTGAAAACAATCAACCCTGCAACCATTGAATAACATCTTGATTCTACCAAACCCCAACAAGACGTCATAGCCTCAAGCAAAGCACTTCAGGTCACGGTCAGCAGACGGGAGAGTGACCTCTTGCAGCCAATCGGTTCCCGAACTCATCGTCCATACTAAGCAGAATTTCTAAATGCTATCAAAATAAACTTTCAAATTATTTTACTGATTGTAATTAATTTTTAGCCTCCAACCTTTACTAATTAATTTTTACATTGTTCAATAGAGGCAATTTCCATTTAATCAAGTTCCACTGATGTCAATGCTGAAGATTAAGGACCCTCGGGGACGTGTGATCCGTTATCCAAACACTGCTGAACAACGCCCTCCAGCAAATCCAGTGGTGATTGCAACCCTGGTTGGATATGGTTCAGTTTCGTGTTTCCTAACTCTCCTGATAGTTTGTAGGAAGTTTCGAAACACCCTGAAAATGTAAAAGAGCTTTAGAAATTGTATGTTAATGGAATTAACAGAATTTCCCTTTTGTCCATTTTACATAGAATATTTTTGTATTTGATTAGACGTCATGACATCCGAAACTTCTCAATCCCACCAGAAAAAAATCCACTTCAAAGGCAACTTCTATATTTATTCTGTACGAGATACTTAACTGTGAACCGGCCGAAATGCGAAGTTTCTACTCCCGCTGTTCAAATGCTCCTCTCTGATATATATTAGTATATATTTATCATCATTTTGGCGATATTTAATCGAATTAGCGATGACCAATCAACTACAGGAAACCAATTCGAAATTCATTATTTGGAATTTTGATTGGTGAAGTGATGACAGTATTTGAAAAACAAGTGACGTCACGTTCCGCCGCATAAACACTATCGCCATCTACATTTGCCTACACTGAAAATGTATCTCATTGGTGTTATAATTATTTTAATGTAATTATCCGTCAATTTTATTTATAATATACTTCCACTAAAATGTCATTAGAGTCGTAGATCCCAGTCTAATTATATCCCTCTTATAGAATAGGACTGTAGAGCAACAAATCAAACCATTGGAATGTTATACTTTGCATATAGCATGGTTTTCTTGTATTCGTACCTAGTGAATGATAATATACACCTGAAATAAAAACAAATCCTTTTAAGGGTCATGAAACTTTATTTAATCACTAGGTCAAAGAAAATAGACCTCTAGGCAGAGACCTCTCACAAACCTTTAAATAGAAGAAAGCAAGATTTTTCTGCCTTGGAATACATTTGTTTGCTTTCTGTAAGTATCAAAAGCAAACCATAAATAATCTGTTAAAAGTAGTTCTGTTTGAGTAGAATGTGTTTCCGTCGGTAAAACGTTCCCGAAAACAAAGATAAAACAATCGTTTAAACATCATTTTAGAAAGAACATATCAACTTATTCAAACATCTTTCATAATGATTGCGTGCATAACCCTTGTTAGAAGAGGATACAATAGTAGATTCCTTTTTCAGGCGACTTTTTCCACCAGTCTATTCAAATACGGTGCTGACCTTCGCTTGCAGACAAACACCAGGTTATTGAAGTTCAACGTCCTATTTATTCGAATTTTCTTTTTCACGAATTTCTCGATGCTTAAGATGTGGATCAAACATCTTTCAAGCACCTGTGTTGCTGTCCGGTCAAGTTTCGTCCTTCTAAGAAATTCAGCTAGCTGTGTTTCCTGGAAGAGAGTACACAAAACATTCTGACACGCACGATTTCGTAGATACAAGGCAGGAATATTTTTTTCTAAAATATAGTCTGCCAAAACTATTTGGAATTGTCATTTAAAAAATAAAACATAAATCATGCAAAATTTGTTTTCACCGAACAATTGCTAAAAATATTTCGAGTTACAATCCGGTAACAGACATTTTTTGGATAAAGAATTCTTCTCCGAAAATTCTCGGTCTGATACTGGGCCGTGGTAGCTCGGTTGGAAGGGTAACGGATTAGCAACCGGAGGGTTGAGAGTTTGAATCCAACCAAGACCGTCGTGTACAAAGGGGGCTGGTGCACGTTAAATCTGCGGTAGCATCAAATGTCCTCACGTTGGCGTGGTGTGGAAGTTTAGAGAGTGGGGGCCAGCTCAGATGTTGCCTCTTCACCTGACCGTGGTTCAAAATTACGTGGTGTTGTCCTCGATCTTTCCATTTGAGATTGATCCCGGACCGTCACCAATAGCCCCTTGTGTTGCTCCAGTGCGACGTTAATTAAAATATCTACCTCAGTCTGATACTAAATACACACTAATACTCTGGGGATAAATAATCCAAAAGCCAAAATATAAGTAATAACATGTTAAAATTACGAATGAGTTCGTTATTTAATTAATAATACATGGGACAACAAATGTGTGCATTGAACTCGGGTCAATCGACAGCTACCCAATTTCTGTCCTACACGAAATAATTTTATTTTAAAGGATTTAACTACCAAAAATAGGGAGACGAAATTTTGTGAGACCGTCTTCAGTAGGTCTCACCATCTGCGTAAACTTCTACCTACAGTTTTACCAACAGTGTCAAAAATAGGATATTCTACTTGATGTCTCGTAGTAGTTTTGGGATAACTCATTTTTGTTTTAATAGTTCGCAAAATGAAAGTCCCTGCTGGCGATTCGTGTTTTATTGTATTACTTTCAGTATTAACTTGTGAAAGGTATTAGGAGTGTTGGTATAGGGGTGGAGACTGGTGTTAGTTACTTAAGCGTTTGCAGCTGCAACAGTGATTCCAAGTGGGTAAGCTGAACGCGGGGCGTATACGTAAATTTCTGGTCGAGAGATAGAGTTCCTGACATCTGATATAACTTTCGATCTTTGTGGGTACGAAGGACATGATTAACACAGACAGAACGTTGCATATGCTTTTTCATTCTCTAAAATATATTAGGTATTACAAATCAAAATATTATTTTAAAAATCGTGTTCCGAAGTGCTTTTTTTCCCATTTTTAGCCCATTTCGTCATTATTTAACGCTCGTTAGAGGGCTAAAAACGTTTTAATAATATTTTAAATACAGGCATTTATTTAAAGGCAAGAGGTAACTTTCTTACCCCATTGTAAAAGCGATTTCGAGAAAAAATAAATTCGGCCACTAATGTGCAGCTTCTATTTTTTCGAAAGACAGTATTTTCGGTACAAAATGCTGAAGCTGTATGACTTTTGAAACAAGGATCATTTGTAAGGAACCACGAATCATTTGTGATGCCGTAATTGGAGAGATACAATATCTTAGATCAGACATGGATAAGAAGTTGACAGGGAGATGCCAATAAATTTCGATCACCAAAGCAGGAAACAGTGGAAAATTCAGAATCGTAAAAACAAATTGGGTAATTTTGAATTCATGTGAGCAAACAACGTTCACATTTAGTAGGAATTCACATTAAATGAGGAACGAGTAAAAAACGAGTTGAAAAATAAAGGTATTATAATTGTTTCAATCAACTTCGTTATGTAACAGTTAATAATATCTTCCAAATATTTGGAAACTAATCAGCAAACTTTAAAGAAATTTTTGTGCCCTAGTATGCAGTCTATCAAATGAAAAAACATTTCTAAACATTTTTTTAAAACCACTTTTGAAAAATTCCGGAAAAGCTATTTCTTGGGTATCTAACAGTTGCTTTTACCATTTTTAATTTCATTTGATTAAACAAGCACTTATAAAACTGTTCTTGTATGTTTCTTAATATAATACAAATGTATAACATGCATGCAAAAAGTACTAATGGATTTTACTTAATTTTCTAGAACCTACATGGCAAAGTCTTCGAGGTAAGTGCAGTTTTTAGTTCATTTCAATATTTTTAAAGAATTCTTTTAAAAAGTATATTATTAAACACTAATCTAAATAATCTCTTGGATGTTTCTACTGATTAGGTACTTCTAACTAGTTCTGTTAATATTTAATTCCTGTACGAAATTATGAAAATAATGAAACTACTAAAAGTGCTACCAATTTCGGAACATTTCGCTACAGAAATGGAATGAAGTAGTAGTATCTATCGAGTCGGCTATTTCTCAAATAAGAGGAAAGTAATCAAAAGGCTAAATGAAAAGACTAAAACAAATTTATAGAGACATTTCGGGTGATTTATAAAAATAGTTTTGCCGGAATGCTTCTAAAATATGCATAACTGGAGCAGTTTCCCAAACATTTTCGGCTCAATGCCTCATTTTGAAGACAATTTTCTTTGGCGCCCCCTCGAAAACTATTTCAACTAATAACAAATTGCAAGAGTATCTGTGCATATGATTTTTTGAATTTCACTAAAACATTTATGTAGCTGTGCAATTTTAGAATTTCAAAAATCTTGTTTGGAAATGAAAACAACTTGTTACTGAAATTATAGAACAATTTATATAAATGAAATAACAAAAATAAATTGGCACATAAACACTATTGGTAATTAATATCAATCAAATCAGTAAAATTAAAAATAATCACTAATAATAAGTAGCCTGGTGTGCTTCAAGCATACGAATAACTTTTATTCTTCCAAGCTGGCGATTATTTGACGTGAGGTCTCAGATTTTCTGTTGCACTCTATCTACAACGAGAACTGCTCCCGCTACAAAGTCTGGTGGCGACGGTCACTACAGGAACAGAGCTTGCTTCATTTTCAGAAGGGATGGCAATGATGGATGTCTTGATTCTATTTTGTGTTGGGCGAATGTTGGCGGCGGAGAGGTATACTCCGACAAAAAGGTCGCCGACCTTGAGTCAATCGATTTTTGGAAAGGTATAAAATCTCGTTAGAAGGGGTGTCCCACGCAAAAGCATGAATGGCGATTGTCGTGATTGGTTTTCCCTACGAACTCGTTATCACTGCTGTCGTTTTCGGCAAAGAACGATGAATTTGGAGTTAGAATCCTCGCTAAGGACGCCACGTGTGAAAGTGCTTTTTTACGTTCCAACCTTTTATCTAATTTAAAGCCCCTCGGGGGCACATCTTTAAGTACGGGTTTCACGAACCCGAGGTACCCTAGTGATCTATTCTTTTCCCATGCGGTTCACTGCCTCTGGTAAACATGAAGCTCGCGACCCCAGGATGCACAAGCTATCTTTCCTTTCTTCTCCACATCCTTTCTTCTCCACATCCTTTCTTCTCCACATCCTTTCTTCTCCACATCCTTTCTTCTCCACATCCTTTCTTCTCCACATCCTTTCTTCTCCACATCCTTTCTTCTCCACATCCTTTCTTCTCCACATCCTTTCTTCTCCACATCCTTTCTTCTCCACATCCTTTCTTCTCCACATCCTTTCTTCTCCACATCCTTTCTTCTCCACATCCTTTCTTCTCCACATCCTTTCTTCTCCACATCCTTTCTTCTCCACATCCTTTCTTCTCCACATCCTTTCTTCTCCACATCCTTTCTTCTCCACATCCTTTCTTCTCCACATCCTTTCTTCTCCACATCCTTTCTTCTCCACATCCTTTCTTCTCCACATCCTTTCTTCTCCACATCCTTTCTTCTCCACATCCTTTCTTCTCCACATCCTTTCTTCTCCACATCCTTTCTTCTCCACATCCTTTCTTCTCCACATCCTTTCTTCTCCACATCCTTTCTTCTCCACATCCTTTCTTCTCCACATCCTTTCTTC
The DNA here is from genome assembly GCA_933210815.1 of Meta bourneti. Lineage (NCBI taxonomy): Eukaryota > Metazoa > Arthropoda > Arachnida > Araneae > Tetragnathidae > Meta > Meta bourneti. The sequence goes on from OW119928.1 coordinate 47,479,248, forward strand.
TCCACATCCTTTCTTCTCCACATCCTTTCTTCTCCACATCCTTTCTTCTCCACATCCTTTCTTCTCCACATCCTTTCTTCTCCACATCCTTTCTTCTCCACATCCTTTCTTCTCCACATCCTTTCTTCTCCACATCCTTTCTTCTCCACATCCTTTCTTCTCCACATCCTTTCTTCTCCACATCCTTTCTTCTCCACATCCTTTCTTCTCCACATCCTTTCTTCTCCACATCCTTTCTTCTCCACAATTACTTAACATTGTCTTGTGTTTGGAGCAGCTTGACCAAATATGGCCCTAGCTCCAAAAAACCCAGTCAACCAACCTAATTTAAAGAATAGACTAGTTCAAAACATCGTGACTCAACTGCTAACTCGCCGAAGTATACTCCGATGAGAAGGCAGGTGATCTTGGTAAAGTCCATTTGTACAGAAGGTGGTTAAGCTTGCCAGGGGAAAGGACTGCCAACAAAAGTAACGCACAGCAATCGCCACAGGAGATTACTTGTTTCGCCCACTTATAAGCACTGCTGTTGCTTCCAGCACTGAAGGATGAACTCGGAGCTAGAAACCAAGCTAAAGACATCAAAAGTGAGATTGGATTTGGGGGTTTTATGGCGTAATTAAATCCAATTCCACGATATGCGTCTTTAAAGTAGTTTCTGACTAGGAATTTAACGCTGTTTACGTTTAACCTGTCTTCTAATTCGGCGAGTAGACTCGCTCAAACAGACGTGACTCAAATGCCAACTTCGGCCTATAGTTTTCTAAAAAGCTCTTGTAACAGCCTTACGATCTTTTCAGATTCCTTTGGGGTCAAGAGTCAGCACCGGCAGGACTTTAACTGACCGACGGTCATAAATTCGTCAGCATGTTCATCTGGAAGATTTCCTTCCCATCTAAATGGGGGATAGCGTCGTGGCTCAGGGAATATATGCCCACTGCGCTAACAACTTTCGAGTTGTTGGCGGCATATGTTAGATTCCTCCCTGGGAATTCTCTTCTGTGTTATTAAGACTTTCCTTGCTTGTGTATTCCAACACTTCTGTCTGTTCTGTTATCTGTCTTGCGCAGCATGGCCAAATATGGCTCTTACACCATAAATCCCAATCCAACTAACCAACCAACCCATCTAGATGGTTTTAAGAGGTGCTCAACCACTCCCTTTGAACCGAGCCTTGATGGCAAGAAGTAGTGTGAAGGGAGAAATGCCCTTTTCCAACAAATTGTTTTCTTAGGGGAATGACACACGAGGCGCCTGAGCAGCGCGACCCGGGTGCGCCTTTTCTTCCTGACAGGGAAGAAAACCGTGACGAAAAGAAGCGCAATCTCGATCACGCTTCCCAGGTCCGCTCGTGGCTCACCACCCTTAGCGGCGGAAGCAGTTCTCGTGGTATTCTGTATTCTACTTAACTGTATTCTACTGTATATTGAAATATGTTCGTTTCTTCTCCAGTTACATGGGGAATAAACGTCCTGAGTTCTCGGGTGTTTGCAAAGCTGCCCAAAACCGAGAACAAAGCTCGAAGTGAGGGGTTCGCCCGATTGGATGGAGAATGTTCTGGTAAGTAGAGATAATAAGTCTCCCTAAAACTAGGTAATTTTTATTGTGTGTTTAAAAACAATAATTCCAGCATTCAAATGTAACATTCAACAGGTGGCAAGTTCTTGGGCCATCGGTACATGAAAGGATTAGACACTACAGCCGTCGTGATATATGATGTCAACGGGTATATTGCTGGTATACAACACGGAGTAAGTTACATTTCTTACTTAGTTACTTAAGCTTGCCATTATGTCGTGTGCACGCGTTCCTTAAGCCTTTCCCTTTTTTTCTGCTTTAGCATAGTCCAGTGGTCGGCAAACTCGTTAGTCAAAAGAGCCAAAGATCAGCAGTACAACGATTAATATTTCTTTTGAGAGCCAAATTTCTTTTCAAGAACCATGCTTTTAGGAGTAGGTTTAAACTAGCTACTAACATTAAATAAAACGAGATATCATAATAATAATAATCTTATTTGACAAAAAAATATTTTTACATTAAAATAAAAATGACAAAACACGCATTTAATGTGAACAATGACCTTGCATTTCCTTGGAAAGTTTGGATAAGTCAGGTTTGTATGTCGTTGTTTTTAATTTCAAGCAGGATTCCAGGTTCTCATCAAGACGATTTCTCAATTTACTTTTGATAAGGTTCATGCTTGAAAAAGATTGTTCGCATGAATATGGGTAGAACCAAAGAGTGAAAAACAGCAAATGCTAGTTTTTTAACTAATTATATGTCAGGAATACTATTCCAGGAGTTGAAAATTACTAAATCTTCCTTCTCCAGGTCTTTCAAAGCAGACTACTTTTTCTGTGAACTAAGAACACATTTATTATTCTCTATATCAACATTAAGGAGTTCAAATTTGGAGCTCCATAATTCTTTGTTATTTAACTCCAGTAGTTTCATTTCAAAAGTGCCAATGTCAATATTAAAGGGAGAAATTCAATTCTGTTACGTCAGCACTGAGAGGTTTTTAACAAAGACTAACGTCGCTATGCTATATCTGAATTCGTGAAACCTCCGTAGAAAAGCTTCCCTCATATTTAAAATTGTTGTTTTGAAATAGTAAATGTCAATTACCGAGTTATTTTCTTGGCGATGTTTCAACAGGCTTGGAAAATGAATTAATGTTTCTCTTTTAAAATCTTGAGTAAAAAGGGATAATTTGTTTTAGAATGAAATGACTTCTTCCAACATCGAAAAAATTGTGTTTCCTTTCCCCTGTAGTTTACGATTAAGATTATTTAGATAAGACGTAACGTCTACCATGAAATAAAATTTTTGGATTCACTGATCGTCCGTTAGTTCAGGATAGTCAACACCCTTCTCAAGAAGAAATGCTTTAATTTCAAATAAGGAAGCGAAACGTTTTAAAACGTTTCCTCTTGAAAGCCAACGTACCTTATTATGCAGCAGAAGATCTGCTTATTCACTCTCCATTTCAACTAAAAATTCTTTAAATTAGCAATGATAAAGAGCTTTAGCTACAATTGTGTTGACAATCTTGATCACCAATTTCATAACATTGCAAATTTCTTCTGGAAGTGTCTGCGCACAAAGCGCTTCTTGATGAATGATGCAATAGTATCTCGCGATTGATTTTTTCCTTCAAAATACACTGCTGGCCACCCAAATTGCAACACCAAGAAAGACAAGAGATATCACAACAAAATTTATTTCGTAGATAACATGTTGACCAAGTATCAAATGATTAAATTTATAGACTTCTGTGAAGTGTGGTTCCTGCCAAAATCAGTAGCCAGAGTAGCCGCCATTGTTGGAGATAACCGCTGCCAAACGCCTCGGCATTGATTCAGAGAGACTTTAGATGTGTTCTTGGGGTACAGCAGACCAAGCAGCTTCCACACGTTGCCAAAGTTGATCTGGTGTGGCAGCTGGGGATGTATTCTGGGTCAATCGTTGAGCAACCATGGACCACATGTTTTCTATCGGCGAAAGATCCGGAGAGCGAGCTGGCCAGGGAAGCAATTCAATCTGGCGATTGACGAAGAACCCTTGGACAATGCGTGCCACGTGTGGTCGCGCATTATCCTGTTGAAATATGGCTGTGGGCAAGCCCAGAAGGTAAGGAAGGACAACTGGCTCCAACACCTCGGAGATGTAGCGCTGGCTGTTTAAAGTACCGGCAATGCGTACTAGAGGAGTGCGAGAGTGATATCCAATACCGCCCCATACCATAATACCCGGTGCAGGACCAGTGTGGCGGTGCATAACGCAGCTGTTCAGCATCCTCTCTCCACGGTGTCTCCAGACTCGAATCCGACCATCGTGGTGTTGCAGACAGAAGCGTGACTCGTCAGTAAAGACAATTTCATTCCATTCTGCCGTCCACATCCTTCTTTCATCGCACCATTGGCGGCGGAAACGTCTGTGGTTCTGCGTCAAGGGTAGACGAAGCAATGGACGTCTTGCGGACAGACCACTCTGCTGTAAACGGCGTCGAATGGTACGCGCAGACACTGGATGATGCGGTACAGACTGAATGTGCTGTGCTATGGTTCGTGATGTGTGTATGATCCGTCACTGCCATACGCACAATATGCCTGTCATCACGTGAAGTGGTGCACTGAGGTGGATGCGATCGAACACGTCGGTCCGTCGTACCCTCCTGCATCCAACGATCACATATCCGCATTACAGTTGTTTGGTTTCGTCCAACACGACTACCGATTTCCCTGAAAGATAATCCACAATCTCGGTAGGCCACTATCCTTCCTCTGTCGAACTCGGATACTTGATCAAAAGATGATCGCTGTTTTCTACGAGGCATAATTGATCGTTTTTTTGAAAAAACCACAAGAAAAACACAATTGCCGTACTTGAAATCGTCGAAATCTCCAAGCCTTAAATAGCGCTTTGAAGTGGCGCCACAGGCGCGCGTGATGTGCGTCTGCGCTGAAATTCTAATCATTTGCATATCTCACCTCCGCTAATGCATGTTGTAAATTTCATATTATTTGCATGCTTCCTTCAGGGTGTTGCATTTACGGTGGCCAGCAGTGTAGAAACAAAACCTTTTCTCACCGATCATACTTTTTGCCCCATCTGTTGAAATTGAAACAATTTTATCGAGTGGAATATGATGTTTTTCTATGCATTCAATGACAGCATTTGCATTATCCTCGCCACGTGTTTGACCTTTCAGTGACAATAATCCTAAAAGTTCTTTAGGACCGGTAGATGAAATAAATCGAACAAAAAGTGAAACTTGCGCTGTGTCATTTATGTTACAAGATTCGTCAACAGCTATTGATAAAGCTGAAACCAATTTAAGATCTTGGATTTGCTGATTGGTTATATTCGAAGACATTTTGACTGTTCTCTGTCTTTTACTGTTTTAGCAGACAGTGGTAACTAATTTTTTTAAAGAATTTCTCCTTTGTTCTTAACATTCCAGAATAGCTCTTCGGATGCATTTATAAAACAACTTTTTTAATGTATTCACCGTCTGTGTATGGTTTGCCTCTCTTAGCAATCTCTTGACTAACAATAAAGCTTGCAATATTAACATTGTTGGAAGATTGCACCCAATAATTAAATACAGAACTTGATTTTTTTTACTCTTCTGAAGTTCCTCAACTGCTTCTTCCTCGCATCACAAGCGGGATATTTACTGCCAAATGACGCGTGATTAGTTGTAACGTGTCTCTCCAAATTTGATTTCTTGTTATGCGCCAATTTTTTTGACAAATAAGACAGGTCGGAAGGCCATTTGAGATTTGTATAAACACGAACGATTCGGTCCATTCAACTTTAAATTCACGGAGCTGTGACTGACTCGCTCTCGCTCAACTCGTGCGTTAGTCGAAATCGATTCGTGGCAGAGCCGCACTCAAGTGTCTAAAGAGCCGCATGCGGCTCGCGAGCCGCGGTTTGCCGACCACTGGCATAGTCTATCTTCGCCTTTCATTTCCTCTTTCTCACATCCCGCTTCAACTTTCTCATTTGAATATTGCTATCGCTTAATGGTTGATGCTCAGGCCCCCGATTAACAGGCTTTGGGTTCGAGTCCCGACCTAGGCTTAAATGCAGTCGCGATTCCATTTTAGCCATAGATTCCTGTCTAATTAGCTCTCGTGTTGCAAAATATGACAATAAAGTGACATATCAACCAACCATGAATACTGTTTCGCTGATAATTGTTATAACAACATTGCCAAATAAGGAACGATCGGATAACAAATCCATGATACAAGCACGTCTTCATTAACCACCGTAGACATCGTGTTAAAATGTTTTTCTTGATAAAACCCAACCGGCGCACACCATGCGAGGAGCTGGGACGAACTGCCTGTTGTAATGGAGAGTGAACTCAGTTCGAGCGTCCGACCCACGACTGCAAAACTAATATCTTTCATAAAATGATATATTTAAAACTTATTAAATGGTCTTATGTGTTTCGTGTGATATACAGGGTGTCCCAAAAAGGTTGTTCCGCAATTTATTTTTTTACCATTTGGAGATTTGTAGGCAATGTAAATTACAAAAGTGCACCAAATAAGGTAAGTAATTAAGATATGTGAATAAAATTATCACGTGATAACAATTTAAGCGGATACAGTTTTTAATTTGTATACCACCCCTCTAGATAAAAATCCGAGATAGCAGAAATGTTCCTTACCTGCATCCCTATCGTTAGCAGAAAACTGCATTTCTGTAGGTTAAACAGTAACGGAGGCATAATGACGCAAAAAAGTTGACTTATACCGCTTGTGCACAGCTGTTAAAGCAATCAGATTAGGGACCGCATACACAATGCTTAAAAGCATTTTTTTTCGGTCAGAAAGTGCAAAGTAATGTAGTATTGCAACTGCAGATGAAAATCGCAATGCATAACAATAGACAAAGTAATATTTAATAAAAATATTGTAGAAAAAATGGTTTAAATAAAAATAAAAGGAAATTTTTCCATCTGCAGCAATGCAGAACTTAGCTCTTCATTCTTGGCCATAGGTCAGTTTCCGTTCTAGATTAGATACGGCCCCCTTAAAATAGAAACTCTTGTATCTCCGTTACTATTCAACCTACAGAAGGGCTGCGGTGGCCCGGTTGGAAGAGTAACGGACTAGCAACCGAAGGGTTGCGAGTTCGAATCCAGCCAAACACCGTCGTGTACAAAGGGGGCTGGTGCACGTTAAATCTGTCGTGGCCTCAAACGTCCTCACGTTGGTGTGGTGTGGAAGTTTGGAGAGTGGGGTGCCAGCTCAGGTGTTGCCTCGTCATCTGACCGTGGTTCAAAATTACGTGGTGTTGTCCTCGGATCTTTCCCTTTGGGATTGATCCCGGACCGTCACCAATAGCCCATTGTGTTGCTCCAGTGTGACGTTAATTGAAAAATACCAAATACCAACCTACAGAAATATGGTTTTTTACTAACGATAGGGATACAGGTAAGGAACATTTCTGCTATCTCGGATTTTTATCTAGAGGGGTGGTATACAAATTAAAAACTGTATCCGCTTAAATTGTTATCACGTGATAATTTTATTCACATATCTTAATTACTTACCTTACTTTTGCAATTTACATTGCCTACTTATATCCAAATGGTAAAAAGATAAATTGCGGAACAACCTTTTTGGGACACCCTGTATAGTGCTATTATTGTGTGTCAGATTCGACATCACAATAATAATAGCACGTGTTTTTTTGTCGAAAAAAGCCGCGGTAGACCGGTTGTAAGAGTAACGAATTAGGAATAGGAGAATTGCGAGTTCGAAACTTGGCCCAACCCGGTTCACGGGGGCTGGTGTACTGTCGTAGCCTCAAATGTCCTCACGTTGGCGGGGAGGTTCGGAGAGTGAGGTGCCAGTTCAGATGTTGACGTCATCTGACCGTGATTTAAAATTATATGTTGTCCTCCGATCCCTTGGGGATTGATCGCGGATCGTCGCCAATAGCCCGTTGTGTTGCTCCAGTGCGTTAATTACTTTGTCGAAAAGCGTGGCTCAGTGGGTATACCCGCTAAGCTAGCAACCTGCGAGCTGTAGGCGGCACAGGTTCGATTTCTCCTTGAGTGTATTTCTCTCCTGCGTCAGTAAAACTTTCCTTGTGTGTGTTCATAACTTGATGTTTGTCTTGTGTTTGCGTCATGGCCAAATATGCCCTTGCGCCATAGAACTCAACCAACCCTAGGATTGCCCGCTCATGCAAGCCAATCGAGACGAAATTAAAGCACCAAATGATATGCATATCCGAATGTGCCTTAAACTAACAGGTGTAGGTTCGCATCTCCAAATGCCACGCCCAATCGAAAAACGGACAATTTAACTGGTTGGTTTTTGACAAGGAATCGTTCTGTGATTAGTGTGATCGATTTATATCACCCTGCATGTCTAGTCTAAATTTTATTTTATTTTTGTCTAAAATTAGGCCTTTCGGACGGGTGTTGCATTTGCGGGAGATCCTGAGAGTGAGCGCTCTATCTCCAATCCAATCTGTTGCTGACCTGAGAACTTGGGTTGACGGGCTTCTTGTAGGTGGTGAGATCTTGGAAGCATTACTAGACCTTCCTTGGAGCAAAACAAAATGGTTTTATGGTTTAGAACCTTAAGTACGGTACTTGCCGCTTCCGGAGTATTTTACTCAATTGGAAGATCACATCCAACAATTAAGTATACAAATTGCAGGGGGAAGAAAATATCAAACACACACACACCGTTTGCCAAAAGTATTCAAAACTTGAGTTGAAGTAATTTTCTTGCTGTGAACTGTTCCAATCTTTTACAGTATTTCATGGTTTCCCTGTTCATTGGTTCTTTTTTACCAAGCAACAGAAATAACCCCCATTTTTGCAAAATATTTAAAAGATGAAAGGAGGAGCAAAACTAAATGCACATACACCAGTTTGGTTATATTTACAAAAGAAACATTTGTAATTATTCCAATGTAAAAGATTGATGAAAGCTACATTGTTTCAATCAACACATTTTTACAAATTTTACTCCAAAGTTATTAGATAGTGGTTATGACTACCACTATCTAATAACTTTGGATAATTTCACATACTTTGGATAATTTCATAACCCACTTGGATATGTCACCAAGCATACCACTCGGGTATCCTTTCTTATAGAAATAGCTGAGTGAAATGTGTCAAATAAGGAGTTTTGAATTGTTTGGGATGTTTTAGACTAAAGATTGTGTGTTTCAGATTCCCAAAAACGATGTTCAACAATTCAACACGTCCATCTCCTATGACCATTCTCCCGCTTATCAGCTAGACAAGATCTTGGGAGAGGAGGAGGTTTACTTCATAACCACTTACTTTATCGATCTCGGTAAGTTCCACTAAACTCATCAAATTCATTTGCACGTGAACAGAGGCAAAGCTATTCTTTGGGAGACCAGGGGCAAATGAGGCTGATGCCAGCCCTCGATCTAAAACAAAATTTAAGTATTTAAAATGAGACGATAAAGTAAATTATTTAAGTAATTTGTCTAAAATATTCTAATTTTGGATTTCAGTTTTTATTGACTGCATAAAATCTATCAAAAGCTTTAAATTAACCCTCCTGGTGGTTTATTTTCGCATCGAAAACTACCTTGTAGTGGCCAGCCTCAGATTCAAAACATTTTCCTAATTGTATCTTCATTCCCCATTGGAGTAATAGGGCAGTTTTGTCTCGATGATTTATCTTGTCATTAACAAAACTGATCAGATCTTGATGGACGAGGTATCTCATCGATACAACTTGGAGTGTTAACGGTTCCTGTTAATGGGTCTCCAGGATAGAAGTAAGAACTTTCCATCTAAATAGCAATACGATTGCTGAGGTCTACATGCAAGAAAGGATTGACTTTAAAGGCGTAATATTCAAGATGAAGTGATTAAAGGCTTTTCCTTCACAAGCACAGCATTAGAAAATACTGTGGCAAGGACGAAATTGAGCTTTAAATAAAAAACATTTTTCCAAGAAAACCACAAATAAATGTTTCTGAAATGATGCCCTCTTAGACATTTGCAATTGAGGCCAGTGCTCCTGTTGGCTCCCCTTAACAACGCTTTGCATGTGAATCAGTAGCATAGTCAGAAATCCTTTTGAAGGGGGTCAGAATTTAGAAATTAAATTTTTATCCCAAATGGACCTTTTGCTGGCAAAGTTCCCCCAAATGTGACAGTAAATAATATCAAGTGCATGCTTAAAATCTTATTTCTCAAAATTAACTTTTTATCTTGTCACTTTAGAAACATTGATGTGATTTTTAGACATGCTAATATACGACATAAGACTTTTTATGTTAATCGAAATGTAGAGATGGGGCTCGTATTTGTGTGGTAGAATGTGATTCTTGTAAGCATTTCGTATAAGGTAGCAAGACGTAAAAAGTTGTTGACCAATTTTATAATTGTTACAGCACTTAAAGTATGTAACAAAAGTGTTCCATGTATATATATATATTGCATTTTAATTTGTAAAGAAAAGTACGAACAGAACACTTGGAGATTGGCTTGGGCTCCCAGAGCCCCACCCCCTCTGGATACGCCATTTCTGACATGAATGTTTTGAACAATTTTCTTTTCTCCAGACAAGATCTGCAATGGTGGGCGCACCAAAGAAGAGTACGAAGAGCAGGGCATCGGGACAGGCCTGCATCTTCAGAATGGCAGCAATCCAGTGAGAGATTCTGTGGAAATACCCCTGTATGAGAAAGACATGGAAGACACCGAATGGGTCAAAGGAGGGTGCTTCAGAACAATGGGTAAGGGCATGAAAAACTCTTTGAATTTAAGTTATCTTTAAACTAGTGCAGCTCTGGTGTGATGGCAGATGATCTTGGAGTCCTAGGATCCATAGCACTAGTATAATAGCCCTTGTGTAGCAAAAAATGACTATAGATTGACAATCTAAGCAAACAATTTCTAGAAAGATAGGATGGTCATGGAAAACTGCCAGACGCAAAACCATGTATACATGACAATTGCCGTAGACGATTGGTATTTATTTTGCTAACTCGTTACAGTGCCATCACTTCTAGCACCGAAAACGATGCTCGAATCCACTTCTAAGGATTCCAATTGAGGGATCATATTGCTTAACTTGCCCTAAATGAACAAATAGACTCGTTCAAAATTATGACTCAAATGCCAACTCACCAGAGTCGAACTATTCTTAATGTTCTACAATTTTAACTGTTTTTATTTGCTTAATATTTCATTTCAATTTCGTAAACAGCAAAAATTTGATTTTCATCTCTTCAAAATCGAACTTTTTAGACGTACTCATAGCTTTGACATTTTACTGCTCGGTTTGTAAACAACGACGTACGGTTCGTTAAAATCTGTTTTAATGAAATCCATTTCTGGGCACTCATTACAAGAATCTTCACTGCTCTTTTACTAGTGATCATCCGAACAGTAACTTTTCGTTTCATCATGCTTCGATATGTTGTGCAAATGACTATTGCTCTTTTATACTACTTAGTCCCTGATGAGTTTTTAAACGAAGTCTCAATCTTTATATGAATCGGGAGCAGAAGGATTGCCTGCGTCAAAAGTCGATGTGTAAATTACAGGTTCAACCTATGGGTTTTACGGAGTCAGCCTGAGAACTGGAACAGATATTCTTAAGTGAAACAATTTACTCCGAATAGACAGGTAAGCTCCTATAATACAAAACCACTCCCTCACCGATAGCCAAAAGAATTCAAAGCATTAGGTAAGAACTACTGGATGACAGCCATGTATACCAACCCCCACGAAGAGGTAAAACTGAATTACTAAAAAAGATAGAAAGCATGATGCAAAAAAATATCTGCTTTCAGAAATTTTCTGCCATTGAAAATTATTTAAAAAGGTTTTATGCTTTTTTGTTCAAAAAAAGTTTTTTACATAATTTTAAATAAAAGGCGCTTCATTTAATCCATAATTTGGAGATTTTCCAAATGAGCAGATTTTTTCCTGGCCCTCACTGTATCATGATTATTACTTGTCCTCCAAAAAGCACGATATATCAAAGGATTTTGCATTTGGATCTTGCTCTAAAAAATTTCGATAACCAATCATGTTATAAAATAACCACAAACATAATATTCCTCAAATTAAGTGCTGCCATTTTCAGGTCACTGAAACTTATAGTATTTGCATCAGTTTACAATCATGAACAAAAACAATCATGAATAAATATCCTTTTTATTAAATAAACTGGAATGGAGATAAGAATTTGTATTATTTTAATACAGAGCAATTCGATTTGCATTTGAATCGAGAGGTAAACATAAAACTGACTAAAAAATATTTGAGAAGTATCACACTGTATTTTATCAACATGGCACAGAATATGATTCATAAAGCATATTTTTCTGAAATCAAGAACGCTTGGTTATAGCAGGAAATTCTCTAACATTGTAATTGAATATTATTTTGTGGATTCTCATTTCAGGTGTCCATTACTGGTTCAAGGCCCACGAAAACATGTCATGCTCGGACTACGTCCCTCTCACAGCCATCTACAACAGAGGGAAACTGACCAGCTTCGCCTTTGCCTCCTTCGGGAACTACGAGTTTTCCAGAAGATTCGAGCACCCACCATCTTCCACTTTATCGGTAAATGATCTTCCAACCCAAGGGCATAATAAGTTGAGCTTTGCCTAAGATATCGAAGTCCATTGTATGTCCATGAAGTGTTATTGAACCTGATACTGTAGGACTATCCAACAAAATGAGCTATGGCTATTGTGTTAGTATCTAGACTCGAATTCTGTTAACCTAAACACGTGCAAAAATTACCCCAATTTTGCTATTCCCCTTTTCCTTTTATTACTTATTCTTAAACAAATTTTTGATTTCAGAGTCTTTGGATTTTACGGCACAAATTATTGCAGATTTGTACAGGTACCCCATTTAAAGGAACATTTAACAGTTTAAGATGCAACTACAGTCGGAATATTTCTCAAGTGAATCATTTTTAAAATTATAAAACAAACTGCAATTAACTCATTATTTCCTGGAGTGATCCCAGTAAGTATGCCGGTAGTATTCTAATGTAAAATCAGATGAACTGCAACCTCGCCCAAGCTCCTAGAAATTAACCTTTGACTAACAATCTCATATTTATCACATTTAGATGATCCATCAGATTCAGTGTGATTGACTTTTGATTTTCTCTATGCAAGGCGGTCAAAATCGACCACCCAAGTTATTCCATGCGATTCTTTGTCAAAAATAAATCCGAAAAAGCATCAGTTTTTCGATTGGACGTGGTATTCTGGAGATATTCTTGTGGAGAGTTTGATGTCACTTCAGATCATTCAATCCTTATTCAGCAAATATGAACATGTATTTTCAAGACATTAAACAACAAACAGGGATACGGCATACAATGTAACTGGTATTTTGGTATTTGAATAATTAGGATGAATACTTTGGTATTTGAATATTACATTCGAACACAACGAATACTTTTCCGTATTAAATACACGAGTACTTTTTCATTCGAATATTTTTATGTATTAAGTACACGAGTACTTATGTATTCTAATACCCCATCTACTAGAAACACGGGACAGCGGTAGCTCAGTTGGAAGAGCAGCGGATTTACAACCGGAGGGTTGCGAGTTCGAAACTCGGTCCAGCCAACGACCACCACATGGAGGCTGGTGCTAAATCTGTCGTGGCCTCACATGTCCTCAAATTGGCGTGGTGAAAGTTTGGAGACGGGTGCCAGCTCAGGTGTTGACCTCATCTGACCGTGGTTGAAAATTACAAGTCGTTGTCCTTGGATCTTTCCCTACGGGATTGATTCCAGACTAGCCAATAGCCTGTTGTGTTGACGTTAATTAACTACCTACCTACTAGAAAGACTAAACAAATTATATTTTTCTCGTCCCTGGGGTTGCCGGTACCTGAGAGTCAATCGAGATGAAAATAAAGCATCAGATGGATATTCAAATCCGAATGTGCGTTAAAGAATCAGTTGTATGTGCGCATCTCCGGAATACCATGTCCAATCGGAAAATGGACACTTTCCCGGATAATGGTCTTCGACAAGGAATCGGTTGGGTATGATTATTATGCTGGTCAATTCTGTCCACTCTGTATACATGAAATTGATTCACATTACGACCAATGTCAGAATGTTACCAGATCTTTTAAGAAATTTGAATTTTTTCCAGATGTTCCTACCATCACCTGCACCCAAGTGCGTGTATGAAGAGTTCGACACATGGGGTGGCATGAGCACCATGCATGTCTTCTTCAGTGTCAGGCCCTGGAACATCCTGTGTTGAAAATCCTGAAGTATTATGAATAGACATTACCAAAGAATTCTGGCATGTTCTGGAATGTATCGATGTTGTGAATTCAATAAAGTGCCTAGAGAGAATGTTTTGATGTTTGTTTCAGTCATTAGTGGTGGATCACTCACTATGCTCCCGTTTGTTACTTTTTATAAGAGGGGCCACAGTAATTTGACAGTTCCACGAGATCCAAAATCTGAGTCTATTTTTTTCAAATTTTACTATGAAATTGCGAGAGGATTAAAATTGAAATGGTGGTTAAAACTTTTTCCATAACAGGTTAAGAATTCGCTTACATACAATCTAACTTTCGAAGAATGAGTGAATATTTTAAAGCATTATTTTCTTAGTGATCAGCGAAAAAAATTTATTAATTATTTTAACATTGGGGAATTTTAATACTCAGTGCTAATTGCAATAAATTTATATACATTTGTAGCTAGGAAAATGCATCATAACACTGGATTGCTTGGTCATTGGAATGCTTGGTTTATTTCTACTTAATAGATTTGTATGAAAGTTTTTTAGATTTTACAATAAATTTAACCCTCTGATTCATGAGATTTTCATGTAGTGTGGTATTGTTATTAACATATGTCCACACACATAATGACTAAATAACCACATCTATTGGTTGAAAGAATCATGGGATGAATCATCTATTGGTATCAAAACTGGTTGGAAGTCTTGCAATGAAGACTGGAGTTGTCGGAACTGTTTCTTGCGTGTGAACCCCTCAGAGGGTTGATGTTCATAATTCGAAAAAGTATTTATTGATTAATTATGACAATTTAATTCATATTTTTGTAAAAAAACTTTAGAAAGTATTTTGATCAACTAAACTGAGTTATGAAGACCCAAGATGACTCAGTTGCGCCTAGGGCCTCAAAACGACTCGATCCACCACTGAATCATGGCCCGTCTCAAGTTTATTAATTGCTCCCTCAAGTATTGTCTGTCACAAGCCTTTTACTCTCAACTTGTTACTATCTATTCATTCTGTTTGGGATTTATCTTGTCTATGCATTCATAGCTTTCCTGGGAACCTTCCTTAACATTCAAAGACAAAAAATTATCACTGCTCAAATTTTGATCAAGTTTCGGTTGCTTGATTATGCATTTAAAATGATGCAATTGGGAAAAATTGGTTTTTGATTTGCGATTTAAAGCTTTTGTTACAAAAATGTACTTATGCTCATACGTATGAATCTGCATTGCGAGGCCAGTAGCAACTTCATTTGTCAATTTACATTCCTTCAGATTGGGCCAGTTTGTAAATAAAATAAATTATCACCAATTAGTACATCGGTAAAATTCAATGCCAAAAGTAGTACACTTAACACAATTCATCAATGGTGTGTTTTATCCATGGAAAAGAAAAATGTTCTCCAATACAACGAAATGGATTCTTTAAATAAATAGCCGCACTTCTGATAGCCTTGAATAATATTTCAGTATTTTTTATTTTTAAATTTGTCATGTTTCAGTGCGAAAACGAGAAATGGAACTATTTACTTAGCAGTAGCCTACAAATTTCTTTCTCTTTATCTCTAGTTCTATTTTCGGAAACATTTCAAGTGTCAACCCACCCCTCAACAATTTGTCAGCTTAGAAACAATCGTGTTCTTTCCAAAGTGACAATGTGAGGATATTAAAATTTGTAAGAAACCTGGATGGAGTAACAAAATATTTTTATGGTAAATCAAAAATGCTCGTCACTTCTAAGATCTAATTCACAATTACAAAGCAACTAAATTAATTAAAATATGCACAACAAATGTAACGCCATGTGATTCATATTCAGTAATTTACTTTTGCATTTAATTAAAAAATAAGTTAACCATGCATACAAATAGAAGTGATAAATATGCATAACAGTCGCATCAGATTTCATGTATTTATCAGAATAGTGATCGTAGTGACAAACAAACTAACCAGACTAGAAAAATAATTTTCGAGTTATCAGTTTAAACCTAGACAAAAGAAAGCACTCCAATTAAAAATTTTAATCTCATCAATTGCTTAGAATAAAATTAAATACACTGCTGGCCACCGTAAATGCAACACCCTGAAGGAAGCATGCAAATAATATGAAATTTACAACATGCATTAGCGGAGGTGAGATATGCAAATGATTAGAATTTCAGCGCAGACGCACATCACGCGCGCCTGTGGCGCCACTTCAATGCGCTATTTAAGGCTTGGAGATTTCGACGATTTCAAGTACGGCAATTGTGTTTTTCTTGTGGTTTTTCAAAAAAACGATCAATTATGCCTCGTAGAAAACAGCGATCATCTTTTGATCAAGTATCCGAGTTCGACAGAGGAAGGATAGTGGCCTACCGAGATTGTGGATTATCTTTCAGGGAAATCGGTAGTCGTGTTGGACGAAACCAAACAACTGTAATGCGGATATGTGATCGTTGGATGCAGGAGGGTACGACGGACCGACGTGTTCGATCGCATCCACCTCAGTGCACCACTTCACGTGATGACAGGCATATTGTGCGTATGGCAGTGACGGATCGCTCAGCCACATCACGAACCATTGCACAGCACATTCAGTCTGTACCGCATCATCCAGTGTCTGCGCGTACCATTCGACGCCGTTTACAGCAGAGTGGTCTGTCCGCAAGACGTCCATTGCTTCGTCTACCCTTGACGCAGAACCACAGACGTTTCCGCCGCCAATGGTGCGATGAAAGAAGGATGTGGACGGCAGAATGGAATGAAATTGTCTTTACTGACGAGTCACGCTTCTGTCTGCAACACCACGATGGTCGGATTCGAGTCTGGAGACACCGTGGAGAGAGGATGCTGAACAGCTGCGTTATGCACCGCCACACTGGTCCTGCACCGGGTATTATGGTATGGGGCAGTATTGGATATCACTCACGCACTCCTCTAGTACGCATTGCCGGTACTTTAAACAGCCAGCGCTACATCTCCGAGGTGTTGGAGCCAGTTGTCCTTCCTTACCTTCAGGGCTTGCCCACAGCCATATTTCAACAGGATAATGCGCGACCACACGTGGCACGCATTGTCCAAGGGTTCTTCGTCAATCGCCAGATTGAATTGCTTCCCTGGCCAGCTCGCTCTCCGGATCTTTCGCCGATAGAAAACATGTGGTCCATGGTTGCTCAACGATTGACCCAGAATACATCCCCAGCTGCCACACCAGATCAACTTTGGCAACGTGTGGAAGCTGCTTGGTCTGCTGTACCCCAAGAACACATCCAAAGTCTCTTTGAATCAATGCCGAGGCGTGTGGCAGCGGTGATCTCCAACAATGGCGGCTACTCTGGCTACTGATTTTGGCAGGAATCACACTTCACAGAAGTCTATAAATTTAATCATTTGATACTTGGTCAACATGTTATCTACAAAATAAATTTTGTTGTGATATCTCTTGTCTTTCTTGGTGTTGCAATTTGGGTGGCCAGCAGTGTAGTAGAAATGAAACAACATTTGGTGAATTTCGTCGAATTTTTAGCACAGGACCACTTAAAATATATTAAAAACAAAGATTATAGGTATAAATCAAGTTGGTCTACGTACACAACTCAAAATTTTTTTCCAAGAGTAAAATAAATCCCTAAAAATCATTCTAAAATAACTTGTGAACTCAACTAATTTAACTAACAGTAAAAAAATAATTGAAAATAGTAATGGAAATAGTAAGTTTCTTTTAGACTTCGTAAATTCTGAATTAGTGAACTATAAAAGTATCTTTTTTTGCCATAAATTCAAAAACATTTTACATAAAAATATTGATAAATAACGGACAAAGGAATATTTGTAAAATGTTTATGCATGATAAAAGGTATTCACTCATTTTAATGGAACTGCTTTGATTTAGAAAATATTCACTAAAATTTTAATAAAAATTTCAGCTAAAAAGATCTCTAGGGAAGCAGTTCTGCTAGCAGTTCTGAGGTTTAATCCAAAATTTAATTTTAGACAAGTTACATGTATATTTTCTAAGTTATATTTTCTTGGAAATTTGAAATAGCTCGTATTACTCCAATGGGACGTTAATTACAATTACTTAGAAATCTGAGCCTCTGAAAGTTCTAGAATTTAAAAAAATAAATGGCAGCGTGATTATAAAATTCTGATAATATTTTACTTTAACTTTAAACAATTAAAATGGACAAGAAATTTTGTTAAATGGGTGTTTTCAAGAAATTAACCAGGTGTACCCATCAAAAGATGAGAAAAAAAAATTCTAAAGTTTTCAATGCATTCAAGTAAATTCTGAAACGATCTGGGTAATTCCAGACCGAATAAGAAAGGAATGCGCATTTTGAAGATAGTTGAATTATTGTCGAACTGAAGCAACAAGGGCTATCGACATAGGTCCGGGATCAATTCCGAAGGGGTAAAGATGTCGAATCCGGGGCATGTTTGTCGCCAAATCAAGATGGCGTTCAAAGTCAGTATGGCGGCCATCTTGGCGATTCGATTTGTTATATCCGGAAGTGAAAATGACGAATGCACAAATAAACAATAATAAATAATTTAATCAGGTTCCTCTGGGTTCCTTTGGTCTTCCTTTTCGGGGTTGTAAATTAACGATTTCGGCAACGAATGCCAGGAACATCCGCTGGATTTCCATTCCATTATGTTGCCGCCGCCATATATATTCGGCAAGCTAACCGTCAAATTGGTCTTTGACCGTGTTCGTTCCGTTAAATTTGACGGCACCCCACGTCCCCTCAATCGCGTTGCTATGGGCTCCTGTAGCCGGGTCCTTAAAGTGCTGACTATGGTTGACCGTCAGATGCTCGAATCGATAACCTCTCAAATCTTTGTCCTTCGGGTTATCGATACCAGCATAAGACTTCCAACAGTCAGATACTGGTAGTTCCCGGCAAAATCCTTCCACAAATAATCTTAGACAACACATCCTTACTCCTATCATTCACTACAACCACAAAACATTTGTCCGTACCCCTTTCAATTCCACCAAACACCCATTTACCCTCCCTCGTCTACCCCTATTATACTTCCTTTTGCCAAACTTACTCTCATCAATTTCCAGTCTTTCCTTCTCCAATCTTACCATTAAATTGCAAGCAAGCATCCACATTTCTCTACAAAAATTAAACCAATCAGTCATCGTATGGGCCGCCACATCCATTTCATTCATAACACATCTAATTGGCGTTTCATTCACCCAGTACCACGTAATCAAAAGAATCTTACACATCTGCAATTTACTGTTTTCAAACCATGTTCCCTTTCGCACCGATCGCTTTCGTTTATGTCCATCCTTTCTACACAACCATTCGTAGCTATCTCCCGCATCCTTTCTGACTTTCAAGCCATTTCACTCCCACATTCTGGACATTTTACACTTTTTGCAATCAAGCCAACTTTCTGGCACCATTCAATCACTTTCAAGCTCTCCGGATTAGCTGAAGATTCATCATACATTTTTCCAAAAAAATACGCATTTATACGTCCAGTCAAACCATCCATTGCCATATCTAATCAAGGGTAAGTGAGCGGCTAATAAATCTATAATATCACGAACGATAATTAATTAATTTATAATTAAAAAATTATAAAACCCAATAAATATCAATAGAAATGTGCCACTTAGTTGAAAAGATAATCAAAATTTTGGAAATCCAACGGCAAGCACGGAAACCAAAGAAACTGATAGAATTCATTGCAAGCACAAAATAGCAGGTTAAGCGATAATCAATGAAAATCATTCTTAAGCGCTAAGCAATCATAGAACGCAAAAAATTCCAAATTTCAAAACGCTAACCAATCAGAACGCAATACATCGCAATTTCGTAAAAAAAAAAACCGAACTTTCCTTCGCAAAAAACAACCTTTTGCATAAGGGTGACTCCTTTTAAAAATCGGTGAAACTATAGTACATGATTCCAATGTCAACAAGTATTTTTAAAAAAGAATGGAAACAAACAATACAAATATGAATGATTACAGATTTTCAACACTGTCTGCTCGTGCTGCCATCTGTCATTAGATTCTCAACCTATCTCAAAAGTTCGGTTATTTTCGGGTAGAGTTGAGGAGGCGGTTTCGTATGAAATTCCAATCGTCGCAGTGCAGGGAAGATATAAGTCACGTTCCTCTTCACCGCGATTATGAATGGATTTCGAAGTTAAGCTGTTTAAAGGGATTTTCTTCGACCTCTCGGTGTCTTCTGCTATTTGTACGTTATTCTGCTATTCTTTCAGCGATATCAATATTGCTGCGAGTTTTACTTCAATTGGATAAAGGACTCGTTTTATTGCTGAGTTATATACGTCTTACTATGTAAACTGGATTTTTTACCATTAAATCAAAGCATTAGACTTGATTATTGCATTATTTGGAAACTTCAAATTGCTTTGAGATTGGATTCTGCATTCATCTTAAGAGATTTTTCAGGACTTTTCTTGAGCCATTGTTCCGCATAGTGTAAAGATGGCATTAGCTGCTTTATTCAATTATTTCCCTCTACTAATGTGCAATGATCGTCCCTGCCGAAACAGACCGCTGACTGACATCTTGAACTACCTGGAAAGTGAGATGGATCCCAAAGTTGACCAAGAGTTCCACAAGTTGCCAGCTGCTCTGGAACTGGAGGATGACATCGAGAACAACAGAAAGGCAGAAAACGCAAGCTGGCCAGGCCATCGAATGCCCTATTTTCTATGAGCCTAAAACTAAAGTTCAAGTGACACTAACAAGTTCCAGGTGACTTTGAACACTTCCAACTATCAACTTGATGCTATCGTTGTCAAAGTTGTGGACGACAAACTTGTCGTTACTGCCAAATACGAGGCCAAAGGTCACGACGTCTACGAGTTCCATGAAATGTACCGCTCCTTCAATTTACCAGGTGTTGATTCCAACACTTTTTCATCTCGGTTAAGCCTTGATGGACAGTTGGCTATTGAAGTGTCTATGGTTCCTCCAAAAGAAGCTGTCACCGAGAGTCATTCCTGTGGAAAAGTCCATAGAACAAGGTTGTGTTACTCCAGGGAAAAGTATCCAGATCTTAAACTCCGACTGTAAGTGAGAACTTGATGTTAAATATAGGCATTTAATATTACATCTGATGCATTTGTATAACTTCATCTATGATTATCACAATTACATTGTCCGCTGCGGTCATACATCGGTAAATATTTCAATCATAAATAAATTGATAATTTTGAATAATTTGTCTTTATTTAAATCCCCACGCATTTTCTATTCCAAAAATTAAATACTTTTCCTTTATTCATTTTAAAGGAAAGAATAATACAAATTTTATTATAGGAATTTCAAAAGTTGATCCATAAATGAGTAATAGCACAAATGAACATGCACGATAACCTGTTAAACCAATTCAATGAAAATAATTCAACATAAAAATTAGACTTTAAAAAGTATTAAAGCACAATAAATTATTACATTCGATTAATTAAAATTTAAAGTACAAAGACAAAGAAAACGTAAGTGCACATGTCCAAAATTTAAGCATAATTGCTGTTTATGTGAATATTTCAGAAAATCTACATTGGAATGGAAGGGTTATAGAAGAAAACAATGCAAAACAAGGATAATGACTTATTATCTAAAGAGAGGAGTTGAAATAGAAAGATTCACGATACGAGTATCAACTTTACAGAAACAGAATGATTAAAACAATGTGATGCTGAAGTTTAATACGGTGTGTGGGAACCTCTGGTAGCCAAGCATATGAGTAGATAGAAAATGAGAGTTCTGGCGCATAAGGGCAGGAAGGGCAGGGAGAAATTGGGTAGGAAGGGAAGATTTGGGCAGGGGTGATAAAACCGTTCCGGGGATGACGTCATACCAAGTGACGTCACACCACGTGACAGGAAGTGGGCGTGTCTGAATGACGTGCAGACATGACGTATTGTTTGTTTACATTTTGGACTTGGAATTTTTTTTGTCATCGACTTCGTGCAGGCGTTTCAAGATGGCGCCGTTTGTGGGTGGAGGAACAAGATGACGTCATGTTATTGATATGTTGCCATGGTGATAAATGACTACTGGCGCCATCTGGTGTTAATAGGAACAACCGTATTATTTTTAATTAAAAAGGAATTTCTTGGATTCGAACCCGGGTCCATAGGATCCGAAGTCATGCATGCTAGCCACTACTCCATTGGGACTTTGATGTTAGTGGGGAATTAATGTAGTGTTTGCTCTCTCTCTCTCTCTCGGACTTGTATTTTTTCTAGATACTAGGAATGTTCTATTTTTAGAAAATGGTTTGAATAATTGTATGGGGTTTTAATAAATGATTTTACAAAATAACTGGTGGCGCCATCTAGTGAGGGGTTGAACAAGTAAACGTACTTTAGTGAAAATAGTATGATATATAAAATAAAATAGATTTACGCAGTTTTCTCAAATTTTAGGCTGAATGACTCGTACCGCCATCTAGTGCTGGAAGAAGTAACAAATAGTTTTAAGAGATTTATTTTATTTTCTAGCTGTAGACTTTTAGCGTGATACTTCAGAATTAACTGGAGAATTTTTTAAAGAAAACAATACTATGAGGGTGGATTCGAACTCAGCAAAAGGTAATCGCGGCCGCCCGTTTTACACAAGCACTTTAACCGTTCGACCACGATCACCTACTTAGTATAATACATATAGAATACTAGCTCGTGAAGAAAGTTTACATCTTAAGGGAGTGAAAGTATGTGTTTTCTTTATTGTGAATACCTTATTGCCCCTGTGAAGAATGAATATGAACATAAAGTTGAATTTACAAGTTTATATCCATAGTGTGCGAATTATATGTAATGACAGGGAAAGTATCAGAATATAGAACTCTCTGGAACTTGTGAGAATATGACTAAGGATTGTTTTGCACGCGTAAGTTAATTAAGATAACAGAAGGAACTGAGTTAAACACATAGTCACCGATAGGATACAATCTTAAGTAAATGAGAAGCTTTTAAACACATTGCTATTTAGGAGAATGGTGTTGTTTTTCTGATTGTGAATAAAGCAAATGAATGACATGCTAGAACTACATCACCCAATGAATCACATATGACATGCCCGAACTGGAACTTTCTATAGGGGTTTTAGCTATGAAATAGTGACGAAGGGATTATCTTAATACTCTAACGTTGGAACTCGGAACATAAGTAATTGAGGCCAACCGATTGGATGGGAAGGATTTTAACCGTTTGAACACTGTTAGATAGAATTAAAACCCTTTTTTTATATTTTAATGAATTTATATACAACATGAGCTTGAAGAAAATATGCATGCTTATGGGTGAATGTTTTGTCGGGAAACCATTACTGGAACTCGAAGGGAGGACTTTGAGATCTGGATAGGATACAAATGCATAACGAAATATGAAACATTACATTTTTAGGTAAATAAGAGGCAACTAACCAAAGATTTATTATAGTATGGATATTATAAGCGATGGCAAGGAAACGTATAAGATTGATATTATTAGAAGCCTCTGGAACTTGAGACAATATGACTAAGGTATGTGTGTGACAAATGTGGGAAATTGTTTTATTGATTAGATGCAATCTTAGACAAATACATTCTACCAAAGGTTTGTGATGGTAAAGTATCAGACTGAAAGTCTAGAAGCCTCTGGAACTTGTGAGAATATGACTAAGAATTGTTTTGCATGTGTAGGCTAATTAAGATAACAGAAGGAACGGAGTTAAACACCTAGTCACAGATAACGATAGAAACTATTTGATAAATAAGAGGCTTTTTAAAGTATAGTTGGAGCATCTTGGGTCTTTGAATTACTTTGCTTCTTGTTTTGGGGTTTTTTCTGCCCATTTTTACTGCTTTTAAATAAATCATGGATTCTAAGGAAATTAGACCTGCAAAGAAAATGTGTGCAGACAAAGAACTGTGTTTGCGGAAATATTGTAAAGATTCTTTATGTTATGAGTATGGTAAATTGTTTACAGATCGTGAAGGCTGGACATATTTTCGTCGATTGGAAAACGAATTAACGTACTTAAAGAAAGAGGAAACTACTATTGAAATTTACGGTAAAAATGTACTGTGCCTCGGCAACTTGTAGCATACGGAGAAGTAGGAATACGGAGAAGTAGGAATAAGCTATGCCTTTAGCGGATCTTGTATTGCAGCCAAGCCTTGGTCTCCTTTAATACTGGAAATTAAGGCAGAAGTGGAACAAATAATTGGTACAAGATTTAATTTTGTATTGGTGAACCGTTATAAAGATGGTAAGGACTGTATAGGTGCCCATAAAGACAACGAGAAGGACTTGGATCTTAATGCACCCATAGCGTCTGTTTCATTTGGACAGAAAAGGCAATTTATGTTTTCTAGAAAGAACTATAATTCTTTAAAAATTGTTCTGGAAAATGGAAGCTTGCTTGTGATGAAGTATCCAACAAACCAATTTTGGTTTCACAGCTTGCCCCGTGGGAATGCATTATGCCCTAGAATAAACTTAACGTTTCGTAAAATTCTTGTATAAAGCAGCGATAAACCACTCATGTGCATGGAACTCAGTGTCGCACACTAGACGATATTTGGACAACGTTACAATTGATCTTTGCCTTTCTGAATAGTATTTTTATAAATGCTTATATCTTGTTGTTTTTAAATAAATTTTTTTAGCGTGTCTTACCACATATACTGTATTTAGGATTATTTGTTTTTTCATTACATAGTTTTATAAATTATCTTTTAAAATGCAAGATCTGAAATGAAATTTTTCTTTGCTATAAAGATTTATGTTTTTTAAGTTAGATGTTTTTACTCAAAAATTAATTATACATTAGATGTTATAGCACATATTTTTAATGCAGAAATTTTTAATATTATACACTTAAGTGAGCGTAAAATTTTTGAAACTTTACAAGACCCATACTATGAACGTGCACATTTTGAATAAGTTATAATTGTATTGAAATCATTTATGCTATAAAATCTAAACCAAACGTTATTTTTAATTAATCTTTCCTTGCATATTTTTTTTTACTTTAAATAAATCTTCCTAAATTTTAGTGATTTAATTTTTATTATACGGATTTACAAACTGTTTTTAACGAAATTTTCTTTGATTAAGGATTTATATTTTAAAAGTTGGATGCTTTTACTCTTAATTATATATAAGATACTATTACACATATTTTAATACTGAAGATTTAAAAAAAAACGTTTAACAATTGAAATATATACTTTAAATATTATTACAAACATTTCAATGCAATTTGCTTTTTATTTTTAATTTTACAATTAAGACATTTTTTAAAAGTTTGATTCTTAAAGTGTGTTTTATGCATAGTAAAAAATAATTATAAAAACCTGTAAGAGTAATTTTTGTTTGCTTTTATTTGAAACTTTACAAGACCCAAACCACGTTTCCTTGTACATTCGAAGTAGTGAAAAATAGAATTAAAAGCCATTTGTTTTTGAAGTTATAAATTAAACGTTCCTCTTTTAATGCTTTTGCAAACCACACATTTTACTAAACATGACCTTCTTTTTATTTGAAACCTTATGCATATTGTGCAGTTTAAATTGCAGAGCAAAATTCCAATACTGTACGAAGCTATGAAGTATTTTACAAGATACTTTGTATTGTTCTCTTAATTTTACATGTAATTCATTTCTTCGTTAAATGGATAGCAAGAGGGCTTTCTGTTTTTGAAAATAATGTGTGCACATCTGTGCTGAAAAGCAAATTAACTTTTCTTGATATTTAATGCATAATCTAAATATTTACGCACACCACTGATAGTTTTACACATGAGTAAAATTAAATAATAACTGAAAATTTTAAATATTAGTGTGAATTTTAAAAGGAACAAATATTATTGACATATTGGATTAAATCTGAATTCTATGTATTCTTAAAACAACTCTGCAGGAAAAACAGACACTTCTTAAACAGATTGAAGGAAGTCAAATGGAAACAAAGTAAATTAGAACACTTTTTTAATAGAAAAGAAACATTATGATTCATATATTTTACAAAACTAATACATTGTAGCAATAAAGAACTTATTTTTTTTACATACTTGCATTTTTTAAGAGACACAT
The DNA here is from genome assembly GCA_933210815.1 of Meta bourneti. Lineage (NCBI taxonomy): Eukaryota > Metazoa > Arthropoda > Arachnida > Araneae > Tetragnathidae > Meta > Meta bourneti. Next base: position 47,505,106 of record OW119928.1, read on the forward strand.
GTTTACGATGAGCCAATTATTAAATGCCATCACCTCAGCCTTGGGGCAATGCAAATTATTTTTGTGATGACCACATGATAGTTTTTGGATCTTTTTGTTGCTACTTAGAGCACATAGTGCATCGAATTTGGGACACCCATATTGTTCCAAGTTGATATTCGGAATATTCAATGCATCTAGGCGTTTCTTTTCCACACAACCACCTTTGTAAGCAATTATGTACTGAGTGGCACTCTTGGTCTGCTCGTACAATTCTAAAAGCTTAGAGTCTAAACTTTCTAAAGGAGACACACTTTCCCATGACATGGGACAGAAAGGAAGACCACATATGTAATTTTCAACATATCGAACACTTTTTTTTATCTTTTGCACTCAGTTTATGCTTATAAGGCGATAAGTTAAAACGAATACTTGAAGCTACTTGCGATTTTATGGCAATGTATCCGTATTCACGTACTAAGAAACCCTCTTGAGTCTGAAATCCGTCAAAATCCACAATTGCACAAATATTAAACATTGCTATTGAAATGTGTTAGCTGTTCTTGGAAAAAGAATTGTAAACTAGATGCACGAAGAACTGGACTATATACACTTACTAATCAGTGACTAACACCATACACTTACTAATCAGTAAAGTTAAAATTTATCTTAGTCTTATCTTTCGTGAGTAACTATGAGCGCATAAGTGAAGAATGTACTCAGAAAACATGTGCTTGTGTAATGCGCCAAGTAAAATTGTGTGTTGTAATGCAAGAAGATTTTAACGAATGGATATGCTTAAATGTGCATGTGATTTTTCTTTTTACTCTACCACTAGTATCTTTGACAAGTATCAGATTTTTAAAAAATTGACGAAGAGAAACTTTTCAACACAATCTGCACTATAATTTTACACTTAAGAGTAACAGAGCATAATATAATTTTAAGGAAAATGAGTAATCAGTAAGCAAATTTGAAGCCTAAAGTTCCAAGCATGTCTATGCTCAATAAACGCCTATCTACGTTTAGAGATTGGCCCCGCGCAGATGTTGACATTAGGGACTTGGCCAAAAATGGATTGTATTATACGGGTGTCTTGGACGGGGTTAGGTGCTATTGGTGTGGAGGAGGACTTGAAAATTGGCAAAAGGAGGATGTAGTCAGACACGAATACATAAAGTTTTATCTAAAATGATTGATAGCCCAACAATGACCGATTGTTGACCCTAGACAAAAGAAACACCCATAGATGAAATTGTACAGGTGTTCGTGTCTGACTACATCCTCCTTTTGCCAATTTTCAAGTCCTCCTCCACACCAATAGCACCTAACCCCGTCCAAGACACCCGTATAATACAATCCATTTTTGGCCAAGTCCCTAATGTCAACATCTGCGCGGGGCCAATCTCTAAACGTAGATAGGCGTTTATTGAGCATAGACATGCTTGGAACTTTAGGCTTCAAATTTGCTTACTGATTACTCATTTTCCTTAAAATTATATTATGCTCTGTTACTCTTAAGTGTAAAATTATAGTGCAGATTGTGTTGAAAAGTTTCTCTTCGTCAATTTTTTAAAAATCTGATACTTGTCAAAGATACTAGTGGTAGAGTAAAAAGAAAAATCACATGCACATTTAAGCATATCCATTCGTTAAAATCTTCTTGCATTACAACACACAATTTTACTTGGCGCATTACACAAGCACATGTTTTCTGAGTACATTCTTCACTTATGCGCTCATAGTTACTCACGAAAGATAAGACTAAGATAAATTTTAACTTTACTGATTAGTAAGTGTATGGTGTTAGTCACTGATTAGTAAGTGTATATAGTCCAGTTCTTCGTGCATCTAGTTTACAATTCTTTTTCCAAGAACAGCTAACACATTTCAATAGCAATGTTTAATATTTGTGCAATTGTGGATTTTGACGGATTTCAGACTCAAGAGGGTTTCTTAGTACGTGAATACGGATACATTGCCATAAAATCGCAAGTAGCTTCAAGTATTCGTTTTAACTTATCGCCTTATAAGCATAAACTGAGTGCAAAAGATAAAAAAAAGTGTTCGATATGTTGAAAATTACATATGTGGTCTTCCTTTCTGTCCCATGTCATGGGAAAGTGTGTCTCCTTTAGAAAGTTTAGACTCTAAGCTTTTAGAATTGTACGAGCAGACCAAGAGTGCCACTCAGTACATAATTGCTTACAAAGGTGGTTGTGTGGAAAAGAAACGCCTAGATGCATTGAATATTCCGAATATCAACTTGGAACAATATGGGTGTCCCAAATTCGATGCACTATGTGCTCTAAGTAGCAACAAAAAGATCCAAAAACTATCATGTGGTCATCACAAAAATAATTTGCATTGCCCCAAGGCTGAGGTGATGGCATTTAATAATTGGCTCATCGTAAACATGTGTCTCTTAAAAAATGCAAGTATGTAAAAAAAATAAGTTCTTTATTGCTACAATGTATTAGTTTTGTAAAATATATGAATCATAATGTTTCTTTTCTATTAAAAAAGTGTTCTAATTTACTTTGTTTCCATTTGACTTCCTTCAATCTGTTTAAGAAGTGTCTGTTTTTCCTGCAGAGTTGTTTTAAGAATACATAGAATTCAGATTTAATCCAATATGTCAATAATATTTGTTCCTTTTAAAATTCACACTAATATTTAAAATTTTCAGTTATTATTTAATTTTACTCATGTGTAAAACTATCAGTGGTGTGCGTAAATATTTAGATTATGCATTAAATATCAAGAAAAGTTAATTTGCTTTTCAGCACAGATGTGCACACATTATTTTCAAAAACAGAAAGCCCTCTTGCTATCCATTTAACGAAGAAATGAATTACATGTAAAATTAAGAGAACAATACAAAGTATCTTGTAAAATACTTCATAGCTTCGTACAGTATTGGAATTTTGCTCTGCAATTTAAACTGCACAATATGCATAAGGTTTCAAATAAAAAGAAGGTCATGTTTAGTAAAATGTGTGGTTTGCAAAAGCATTAAAAGAGGAACGTTTAATTTATAACTTCAAAAACAAATGGCTTTTAATTCTATTTTTCACTACTTCGAATGTACAAGGAAACGTGGTTTGGGTCTTGTAAAGTTTCAAATAAAAGCAAACAAAAATTACTCTTACAGGTTTTTATAATTATTTTTTACTATGCATAAAACACACTTTAAGAATCAAACTTTTAAAAAATGTCTTAATTGTAAAATTAAAAATAAAAAGCAAATTGCATTGAAATGTTTGTAATAATATTTAAAGTATATATTTCAATTGTTAAACGTTTTTTTTTAAATCTTCAGTATTAAAATATGTGTAATAGTATCTTATATATAATTAAGAGTAAAAGCATCCAACTTTTAAAATATAAATCCTTAATCAAAGAAAATTTCGTTAAAAACAGTTTGTAAATCCGTATAATAAAAATTAAATCACTAAAATTTAGGAAGATTTATTTAAAGTAAAAAAAAATATGCAAGGAAAGATTAATTAAAAATAACGTTTGGTTTAGATTTTATAGCATAAATGATTTCAATACAATTATAACTTATTCAAAATGTGCACGTTCATAGTATGGGTCTTGTAAAGTTTCAAAAATTTTACGCTCACTTAAGTGTATAATATTAAAAATTTCTGCATTAAAAATATGTGCTATAACATCTAATGTATAATTAATTTTTGAGTAAAAACATCTAACTTAAAAAACATAAATCTTTATAGCAAAGAAAAATTTCATTTCAGATCTTGCATTTTAAAAGATAATTTATAAAACTATGTAATGAAAAAACAAATAATCCTAAATACAGTATATGTGGTAAGACACGCTAAAAAAATTTATTTAAAAACAACAAGATATAAGCATTTATAAAAATACTATTCAGAAAGGCAAAGATCAATTGTAACGTTGTCCAAATATCGTCTAGTGTGCGACACTGAGTTCCATGCACATGAGTGGTTTATCGCTGCTTTATACAAGAATTTTACGAAACGTTAAGTTTATTCTAGGGCATAATGCATTCCCACGGGGCAAGCTGTGAAACCAAAATTGGTTTGTTGGATACTTCATCACAAGCAAGCTTCCATTTTCCAGAACAATTTTTAAAGAATTATAGTTCTTTCTAGAAAACATAAATTGCCTTTTCTGTCCAAATGAAACAGACGCTATGGGTGCATTAAGATCCAAGTCCTTCTCGTTGTCTTTATGGGCACCTATACAGTCCTTACCATCTTTATAACGGTTCACCAATACAAAATTAAATCTTGTACCAATTATTTGTTCCACTTCTGCCTTAATTTCCAGTATTAAAGGAGACCAAGGCTTGGCTGCAATACAAGATCCGCTAAAGGCATAGCTTATTCCTACTTCTCCGTATTCCTACTTCTCCGTATGCTACAAGTTGCCGAGGCACAGTACATTTTTACCGTAAATTTCAATAGTAGTTTCCTCTTTCTTTAAGTACGTTAATTCGTTTTCCAATCGACGAAAATATGTCCAGCCTTCACGATCTGTAAACAATTTACCATACTCATAACATAAAGAATCTTTACAATATTTCCGCAAACACAGTTCTTTGTCTGCACACATTTTCTTTGCAGGTCTAATTTCCTTAGAATCCATGATTTATTTAAAAGCAGTAAAAATGGGTAGAAAAAACCCCAAAACAAGAAGCAAAGTAATTCAAAGACCCAAGATGCTCCAACTATACTTTAAAAAGCCTCTTATTTATCAAATAGTTTCTATCGTTATCTGTGACTAGGTGTTTAACTCCGTTCCTTCTGTTATCTTAATTAGCCTACACATGCAAAACAATTCTTAGTCATATTCTCACAAGTTCCAGAGGCTTCTAGACTTTCAGTCTGATACTTTACCATCACAAACCTTTGGTAGAATGTATTTGTCTAAGATTGCATCTAATCAATAAAACAATTTCCCACATTTGTCACACACATACCTTAGTCATATTGTCTCAAGTTCCAGAGGCTTCTAATAATATCAATCTTATACGTTTCCTTGCCATCGCTTATAATATCCATACTATAATAAATCTTTGGTTAGTTGCCTCTTATTTACCTAAAAATGTAATGTTTCATATTTCGTTATGCATTTGTATCCTATCCAGATCTCAAAGTCCTCCCTTCGAGTTCCAGTAATGGTTTCCCGACAAAACATTCACCCTTAAGCATGCATATTTTCTTCAAGCTCATGTTGTATATAAATTCATTAAAATATAAAAAAAGGGTTTTAATTCTATCTAACAGTGTTCAAACGGTTAAAATCCTTCCCATCCAATCGGTTGGCCTCAATTACTTATGTTCCGAGTTCCAACGTTAGAGTATTAAGATAATCCCTTCGTCACTATTTCATAGCTAAAACCCCTATAGAAAGTTCCAGTTCGGGCATGTCATATGTGATTCATTGGGTGATGTAGTTCTAGCATGTCATTCATTTGCTTTATTCACAATCAGAAAAACAACACCATTCTCCTAAATAGCAATGTGTTTAAAAGCTTCTCATTTACTTAAGATTGTATCCTATCGGTGACTATGTGTTTAACTCAGTTCCTTCTGTTATCTTAATTAACTTACGCGTGCAAAACAATCCTTAGTCATATTCTCACAAGTTCCAGAGAGTTCTATATTCTGATACTTTCCCTGTCATTACATATAATTCGCACACTATGGATATAAACTTGTAAATTCAACTTTATGTTCATATTCATTCTTCACAGGGGCAATAAGGTATTCACAATAAAGAAAACACATACTTTCACTCCCTTAAGATGTAAACTTTCTTCACGAGCTAGTATTCTATATGTATTATACTAAGTAGGTGATCGTGGTCGAACAGTTAAAGTGCTTGTGTAAAACGGGCGGCCGCGATTACCTTTTGCTGAGTTCGAATCCACCCTCATAGTATTGTTTTCTTTAAAAAATTCTCCAGTTAATTCTGAAGTATCACGCTAAAAGTCTACAGCTAGAAAATAAAATAAATCTCTTAAAACTATTTGTTACTTCTTCCAGCACTAGATGGCGGTACGAGTCATTCAGCCTAAAATTTGAGAAAACTGCGTAAATCTATTTTATTTTATATATCATACTATTTTCACTAAAGTACGTTTACTTGTTCAACCCCTCACTAGATGGCGCCACCAGTTATTTTGTAAAATCATTTATTAAAACCCCATACAATTATTCAAACCATTTTCTAAAAATAGAACATTCCTAGTATCTAGAAAAAATACAAGTCCGAGAGAGAGAGAGAGAGCAAACACTACATTAATTCCCCACTAACATCAAAGTCCCAATGGAGTAGTGGCTAGCATGCATGACTTCGGATCCTATGGACCCGGGTTCGAATCCAAGAAATTCCTTTTTAATTAAAAATAATACGGTTGTTCCTATTAACACCAGATGGCGCCAGTAGTCATTTATCACCATGGCAACATATCAATAACATGACGTCATCTTGTTCCTCCACCCACAAACGGCGCCATCTTGAAACGCCTGCACGAAGTCGATGACAAAAAAAATTCCAAGTCCAAAATGTAAACAAACAATACGTCATGTCTGCACGTCATTCAGACACGCCCACTTCCTGTCACGTGGTGTGACGTCACTTGGTATGACGTCATCCCCGGAACGGTTTTATCACCCCTGCCCAAATCTTCCCTTCCTACCCAATTTCTCCCTGCCCTTCCTGCCCTTATGCGCCAGAACTCTCATTTTCTATCTACTCATATGCATAACGATTTCCCATACTTTCGATGGATGACTTGAGTGCTCAAAGAGTTCCAAGCCACACGGAGAGCAGTTTTCAATTCCGGGGTGGGTGGCGGAGGGCTGCAATATGTCTTCCGAGCATATCCCACACATGCTCTATAGGATTCAGATCAGGAGAGTTGGCAGCCCACTGCATGCGGTGGATATCTTTACTTTGAAGGAAGGCGTCGACCAGGGCTGCACGGCGAGGAGGCGCGTTATTATCCATGAATATGAAACCAGGACTGAGAGCAGCTCGAAACAGGCGAACGGTAGGCTCAAGGACTTCATCTCTGAATCTTCGAGCTGTAACAGACCCCGTGTCAAAGATATGGCGGTCTGTGCGGCCGTCCAGCATGATGCCTGCTCAGATCACGACTCCCCTGAAGGAAAACGATGTCTTTCCGTGATGTGTCAAGGGTGAAAACTCGTTCCACGTTCTCTCCAGATCGTGGTACGACGAGAATCAGTGTGCAGACTAAATCTGGACTCGTCAATGAACATGCCATTGCCCCACTGTTGTCGACTCCACTGCCGATTTTCCAAACTCCACTGTAAACGCGCGCGTTTCTGTGCAGACGTCAGGGGGATGCAAACTGCTGGTCGCCTGGCATAGAAACCAACGTGTCTGAGTCTCCTGCAAACAGTTTGTCTCGAAACTATGACTCCTGTGGCGGCTGTCAGGGCTGAACCCAGTTGTCTGGTGGAACGGTTACTCTGACGTCGCGCAGTTATCGCCAAATATAGGCCTTGCCGAGCGGTTGTTACCCTTGGCCGACCTGGAACTGATCGTCGTGTAACATCTCTAGTGGTTTGAAATCTCCGCTAGAGTCTGGAGATCACACACTGGGCAAATTCAGAATTCGAGATGCTTCGGTTTGGGATCGACCGGATTCCAGCATTCCAATAATTCGTCCCTTCACAAACATGTCTAGTTGGCATCTTTGTAACATCTTTCGTCCTTATTGATTATTGACAACGCTCCGTACTACCATCGACCTTCTAATGAAATAGACGTATCATGTAGGCGGAATCGCTGTCGTAAGATCTCTAAAGGGCAAAACACAAACTGACTTAGCCGATTGGCTATGGAAACGCAGACTAGTGTTTTTGATCACGGTGGATAATTACTTTAACCAATCAATAATTTGGGATTCATGCTTTTACCTACAACCACGTGACAGATCTTCAAACCGAGCAACTGGAAGAAATAACATGAAGCTGCACTCACATGCTCCGTCTATTTTATTTTAAGGTTGATGGTGTACCACAGCCATTGCGAAATTTCTGTCTAAACTGGCCATGCCGCTTTAGGCCTTTTTACACCCGTTCCGACGTGCGCCGGTGCTTTGCGCATGTCGACGTCGATTGAACTGTTTTGCATACTCACAATGTTTTACCTTCGTCCCACGCGTTCTGCACAAAGGGGGCTGGGGCACGTTACATCTATTGTGACCTCAAATGTCCTCACATTGGCGTGGTGTGGAAGTTTGGAGATTGAGGTGCCAGCTCAGGTGTTGCCTCGCCATCTGACCGTGGTTTCAAATTACGTGGTATTGTTCTCGGTTCTTTCCCTTTGGGATTGATCCCGGACCGTCACCAATAGCCCGTTGTGTTGCTCCAGTGTGACGTTAATTAAAATACCTAAATACCCCAAGGTAAATACATTCATGTCCAAAAGTTAAGCATAATTCGTAAAATGCGAACAAATCGGAGTGAATATGGATATATATATACCCAATACCCACGATTCTTCCTAAGTGAATTTGAACCATTGTATATATATATATATATATATATATATATATATATATATATATATATATTGTATATACACTGCTGGCCACCGTAAATGCAACACCCTGAAGGAAGCATGCAAATAATATGAAATTTACAACATGCATTAGCGGAGGTGAGATATGCAAATGATTAGAATTTCAGCGCAGACGCACATCACGCGCGCCTGTGGCGCCACTTCAAAGTGCTATTTAAGGCTTGGAGATTTCGACGATTTCAAGTACAGCAATTGTGTTTTTCTTGTGGTTTTTTCAAAAAAAACGATCAATTATGCCTCGTAGAAAACAGCGATCATCTTTTGATCAAGTATCCGAGTTCGACAGAGGAAGGATAGTGGCCTACCGAGATTGTGGATAATCTTTCAGGGAAATCGATAGTCGTGTTGGACGAAACCAAACAACTGTAATGCGGATATGTGATCGTTGGATGCAGGAGGGTACGACGGACCGACGTGTTCGATCGCATCCACCTCAGTGCACCACTTCACGTGATGACAGGCATATTGTGCGTATGGCAGTGACGGATCGCTCAGCCACATCACGAACCATAGCACAGCACATTCAGTCTGTACCGCATCATCCAGTGTCTGCGCGTACCATTCGACGCCGTTTACAGCAGAGTGGTCTGTCCGCAAGACGTCCATTGCTTCGTCTACCCTTGACGCAGAACCACAGACGTTTCCGCCGCCAATGGTGCAATGAAAGAAGGATGTGGACGGCAGAATGGAATGAAATTGTCTTTACTGACGAGTCACGCTTCTGTCTGCAACACCACGATGGTCGGATTCGAGTCTGGAGACACCGTGGAGAGAGCATGCTGAACAGCTGCGTTAATCACCGCCACACTGGTCCTGCACCGGGTATTATGGTATGGGGCGGTATTGGATATCACTCTCGCACTCCTCTAGTACGCATTGCCGGTACTTTAAACAGCCAGCGCTACATCTCCGAGGTGTTGGAGCCAGTTGTCATTCCTAACCTTCAGGGCTTGCCCACAGCCATATTTCAGCAGGATAATGCGCGACCACACGTGGCACGCATTGTCCAAGGGTTCTTCGTCAATCGCCAGATTGAATTGCTTCCCTGGCCAGCTCGCTCTCCGGATCTTTCGCCGATAGAAAACATGTGGTCCATGGTTGCTCAACGATTGACCCAGAATACATCCCCAGCTGCCACACCAGATCAACTTTGGCAACGTGTGGAAGCTGCTTGGTCTGCTGTACCCCAAGAACACATCCAAAGTCTCTTTGAATCAATGCCGAGGCGTGTGGCAGCGGTGATCTCCAACAATGGCGGCTACTCTGGCTACTGATTTTGGCAGGAACCACACTTCACAGAAGTCTATAAATTTAATCATTTGATACTTGGTCAACATGTTATCTACAAAATAAATTTTGTTGTGATATCTCTTGTCTTTCTTGGTGTTGCAATTTGGGTGGCCAGCAGTGTATATATATATCCATATTCACTCCGATTTTTTCGCATTTTACGAATTATGCTTAACTTTTGGACATGAATGTATTTACCATTAGAAGCTTTCTTGAGCTATAGCAATATAAAGCTAGGAAAATCAAATCAAATGCCAATCGAAAAACTACCATTTGTAACTAAATTAAATAACAAGAAACACATGATCTTGATATTTGGTCTTGGCAACAAAAATAGATTTTAAAAGTAATATTAAAATGGAAATAGTGGAAAATTTCTGCACCAGACCTCTTAATTAAATTTTTTTAAAGTGTATCGTTGGAAACCCAAAAATTCGATTCAATAAGCAACACAGAAATAACAAGGATGGAGTACCTTTTAAAATATTTGACGATGGTTATTTGATTAAAAAAGTGGAGAAAAACAAAGCGTTTTAAAACATTCGAACAAAAATCCTAACTACATTTCTTCCTACAGATGAAAATTGCTAGGTTAAAGAAGAATGAGACCTAAATTATTTTTATATAGTAAACAACTCTGTATTCACTTACGCCACACGTTCAAACACATTTCATAAAAACTTTGTTACTCGGCAATTTTTTACCTGTTTCAATGAAGAAATTTATTTTATAAGAAATAATGTTTTCTTGAGAAATGTATGTTCCTAAAAATTTACACATTATTTTCCATAGACACTTGTTACTCAGTTTTAAAATTAAAATGAACATTATTTATTATAAATATTTACTTGTTATACAATTTTGTATGTAGCAAAATCTTTAGATGATTTGAGCAGAGTAAATAGCTACGCAGGTATTTACTCTGTGAATTTAAATATCTGTATATCTTAAAATGGTAAATTATATTTTTATATAGAAAGCTTGAAAAACAACATTAAAAATAGATTTGTCAATTTTATTCCCTCATTTACTTGGTAAGTTTCAGCCAGTATGAAATGAGTAATGTTGTAACTTAGTCTTGGCAGGATATTTTATACGAGTAGATATTGGATGGTATTGTGATTGAAATGTAGATATTAATAAAAGAATAGCTACCAGTATTTAAAATAAATAAGATTTTCTTATGTCGTTTAACATGTGGTAGAATGATGCCAATGAATTCTGAATCAGACGGATGCAAATATTTTCTCTACAGGTTAGCTTCTTAATTACTGTTTGCTAAAAATATTCGTTCTCTGTAATTGGAACCCGATTTAGAATTTAAAATATTGATAAATCCTAACAAAATACAATGTCCAGAAAAAATCTCCGACATTATTTACTACACAATTTTTCCAGTTATGGAAGTTCGCCAAAATTTAATTCTGCCGCGCTATCAATTATTGCAAGTCAATGTCCATTTCTGCAAATGGTTTGTTTTGGAATGTACATTCTAGTACAGGTAACCCCCGTATAACACGGCACTTCAATAGCACGGATTCACTCTAACACGGTTTGAGAATTGGGAACATCCCCGTATAACACGGTGCTTTTATGGAATGATTGGACAAACGATGCGAAAAGGACGGCATTATGAAAGTTTAATTTAAACGGTGTAGCATAGGAATATCCTAAGAACTACATGCGCGGATATTATCTCGAGATAAATTAAATAAAAAGTAACTAATTAAATAAAAAGTAAGCTTAGAAGAGACATGGCGTCTCTCGGGGATCCCCGCTCGTCATCAAAAAGGAAAAATGGCAAGAACGCTTAACGCGTTTCTTTCTCACAAAACTGCAAGGTCGTTGGACTGAGGCGAAAAAAAAGAGAGCGTGTTCTTCCTCTCCACGCTTTTTATCAGTTTTTAAGGGGGTCGCAAATCAGGGGAGATGGTCTTGTCAATCAAGGGAGCTGGACTTCCTGATTCGCTGTTTTTAAACTAGCTCATCTGTAATTTGTTAGACGGACACACATGACATGGCATGACGTAACTTTCTGGAAGATTCTTAGCATAGTTAATGAGCGTCACTGGAACGTGGGAGAAAACGGAATTGAGAAATAAAAAATAAATGGCATCATTGATCTCAGAGGATGTCACTCAGAGGATGAGGATATCTTGCCAAAAAGAAAACACACTCGGTTAATAGTGCTTAGTGATGACGAAGAAAACATTGTTTAATTCATATTAATATGTATTACTTCTTAAGAAAATTTTAATAAAGATATTTATCTTAATTATGAAAATATAATAGCATGTTTTTTAATTTTTGGAACCTAACCCCCCTTTTCGTACTAGTTCTTTGTTTCGTATAACACGGCAATTTTTTGGAACATAACTCCCGTGTTATACGGGGTTACCTGTATATGTAAAATATGGCAGCACGTTTAAGAAATTCACACTTTCTCTTTCTTATTGTCTTTTATTTATATTTTATAGAAAAATATAGATACGTATGAGAGAGAGGGCAATAATATTAAAAAAAATAGAAGTGTTACTTGTCAATTTTGCAATGCTTCAAGAAAGTTTTTCTGCTTTTTAGAAAACTTCAAAACGAATATCTAAGTGAAGTTGGAAAGTTTTTGGGCACAAATTAAAAGGTATTTTCGAACAAAAAGAATGACAAATTATCAATAAAAGCAAACATCGTTGCACTTTCTGTGAGAGTGAATTTTCCATGAAGTTCCTGGGCCAAAGGCCGTCTCCAGATAACAAAATCCTTGTGTTCCGAATACATTTAGGTATCAGAAACTTTCAACGATGTGGCAGTCTTGGGTGTCAGGTTATCAAGGAGGTTGAAGGTTGCAATTGATGTGGTTGGAGAAGGGGTTATAATGAGCGGTAAGCAAGCCCAGCACTCGAGTGAGATCTCAGAAATATTAGAGTTCAGAATACCTGTGGCTACTGCAGTTAAAAGTAGTATGTATTAAAATTATGAATTAATTAGAAGGCTTGGAAGACATGATTTTCCAAATGAAAATTAGCTTAAATTTTTATTATGTTTTTAACAAATTTTAATTTTAAATCAAAAGTATGAATTTAAGTTATTGTTTACATTTTTAGCCTAATTCATAATGGCTCTTGGTCTGTTTTTTGTTAATTGGTAGACGATGGTCATATCTGGGATCGGCGCTACAGCCGAGTTTGCATTCAACGAAGGAGCGGAAGCAAGTTTTGCTAAAAAATTCCTAGTTCTTATTTTGGTATTTCGGTAATACCATGGGCTGTCCATAATGATATGGAGGGTAGAATTTCGGAGTGCTTCAAGTTTGTTTATGTGGGTCTTAGCTGCATATGCCAGACCTGACAGGAGTAACTAACCACTGGGCGGAGCATAGTTTTATATATGAACATTTTATGTATCGACATTTTCGAATTTTTAACAGCTAAGGGGTATATTTTTTAGTGCAGCCAGAAATTTAGATCTAAGGGAGGATATGTGCCTACTCCATGTTAAGTGATTGTCTAAAGTGACACCGATGTGTAAAAAGCGAATTATTCAGATAGCAAATTTGGCAATCATGCTGCCATCTATATTTACATTCTCGAAAGTCGCAGGGAATCTTCTGAACCCCCAAACTGACTCTAACTTTTATTTTATTTTTGCAACTCTCAATCAACACCAACCCTAAATTATCTCCACAGCTCATGCGTTTTTACCATCCTCTTTTCGGTTACTGATTGCCTTCTTCACTAACTTTGGAACGTGAACTGAACTCCTAATTGTATCATTACTAAATTCTATATACACTGCTGGCCACCGTAAATGCAACACCCTGAAGGAAGCATGCAAATAATATGAAATTTACAACATGCATTAGCGGAGGTGAGATATGCAAATGATTAGAATTTCAGCGCAGACGCACATCACGCGCGCCTGTGGCGCCACTTCAAAGCGCTATTTAAGGCTTGGAGATTTCGACGATTTCAAGTACGGCAATTGTGTTTTTCTTGTGGTTTAAAAAAAAACGATCAATTATGCCTCGTAGAAAACAGCGATCATCTTTTGATCAAGTATCCGAGTTCGACAGAGGAAGGATAGTGGCCTACCGAGATTGTGGATTATCTTTCAGGGAAATCGGTAGTCGTGTTGGACGAAACTAAACAACTGTAATGCGGATATGTGATCGTTGGATGCAGGAGGGTACGACGGACCGACGTGTTCGATCGCATCCACCTCAGTGCACCACTTCACGTGATGACAGGCATATTGTGCGTATGGCAGTGACGGATCGCTCAGCCACATCACGAACCATAGCACAGCACATTCAGTCTGTACCGCATCATCCAGTGTCTGCGAGTACCATTCGACGCCGTTTACAGCAGAGTGGTCTGTCCGCAAGACGTCCATTGCTTCGTCTACCCTTGACGCAGAACCACAGACGTTTCCGCTGCCAATGGTGCGATGAAAGAAGGATGTGGACGGCAGAATGGAATGAAATTGTCTTTACTGACGAGTCACGCTTCTGTCTGCAACACCACGATGGTCGGATTCGAGTCTGGAGACACCGTGGAGAGAGGATGCTGAACAGCTGCGTTATGCACCGCCACACTGGTCCTGCACCGGGTATTATGGTATGGGGCGGTATTAGATATCACTCTCGCACTCCTCTAGTACGCATTGCCGGTACTTTAAACAGCCAGCGCTACATCTCCGAGGTGTTGGAGCCAGCTGTCCTTCCTTACCTTCAGGGCTTGCCCACAGCCATATTTCAACAGGATAATGCGCGACCACACGTGGCACGCATTGTCCAAGGGTTCTTCGTCAATCGCCAGATTGAATTGCTTCCCTGGCCAGCTTGCTCTCCGGATCTTTCGCCGATAGAAAACATGTGGTCCATGGTTGCTCAACGATTGACCCAGAATACATCCCCAGCTGCCACACCAGATCAACTTTGGCAACGTGTGGAAGCTGCTTGGTCTGCTGTACCCCAAGAACACATCCAAAGTCTCTTTGAATCAATGCCGAGGCAAGTGGCAGCGGTGATCTCCAACAATGGCGGCTACTCTGGCTACTGATTTTGGCAGGAACCACACTTCACAGAAGTCTATAAATTTAATCATTGTCAACATGTTATCTACAAAATAAATTTTGTTGTGATATCTCTTGTCTTTCTTGGTGTTGCAATTTGGGTGGCCAGCAGTGTAAATTATTCAACTTTTACAAGTGCATTGTCACTGCCTTTAAATTTTCTCCTCTCTTATAGTTTCTTTACAATCAATAAACTTTCTATTAATTATGATGTGGAAGTTAGCAGTTAATCTGACAGGTACTCCTTAATTGATACGTCCGTTCCGTACCGAGAAACGACGATTGCTGGGTGTTTTATTCGCACTTCACATCGAGTTTTTTTTCATTAAAATTTTTTTATCCTTCAGTGAGCGATTATAGTTCGACTTTCAAGAATCTATGTGTCGGAGGAAGATTTTATTTATAACATAGAAAAGTCCTACCTAAGACTTGTTAAATTGGTCACATTTCCTGAGCCAATCATCTTAGCTAATCCGCCACTGAGATGATTGATAATCGCTGAAAATAATAACAAAGCCAAAAACATGTCTTAACTTTTCTGTGGAAGGGATGAAACAAGGGCGCCGGAATCACAATTGACAGCCAACTATCATGTTTCATATCTTACATCTAACTTATACACTATTATAGCCAATTCAAAAAATCTCTATATTCATAACAATCTTATAGTTGTATTTATGACTAAGCTAACTGTTCGTCTTTGTGATAGCTGGTTTGTAGCTCTACGGACATTTTTTACTGGATTGGGAACGTACGGCTTATAAAGTGGATTACTAATCAGAACGAACATCCATGCCATGACCAGGATTCGAACCCAGAGCCTCTTGAACCGAGGACCAGAGCGTTTTGTGTTGAAAAACAAGATTTCTCTCGAAAAAGCACATGCCCATAAATTAATCAATTAGTATTTTTATTTTGCACCTTTACAAGATACAAAGATTATTTGTTTTATTTAAATGATTTTGAACTTCAATCAATTCATGAAAACAAAAGGATTTGACTCTCGCAGTTCCTCTTCCTAATTCAGAGAGAAGGAAATAATGTAATTAAACATTTTTCCTTCATAACTTATGTCAAAACCCATAATACTTTGAGTGGTCTCCTTAAAACCTTATCCTAATGTAAATATAATTAATTGTAAAATAGCCTTCCCTATTAATCTTACGATGAAAAATTAGAAAACCGCTGTCTTTTTTAATTTAAATTTAAAATTTTTGGAATTGACTTAATGAACAAATGCAATAGTGTTGCATGCTGTTAACTTTTGAATTTTACACTCACTCACGCACGCACACACACTAATATTAGAAAAACTAAAACACCATCTTATCGTGATTCCTAGTTCGGCCGTCACCAACAATCCATTGTGTTGCTCCAGTGCGATGGTTCTTTCAGCTATACATGTGCATTACATTCGTCCTTGCTTTGCACCTTGAAATGAAGCGAGGACAACACCACGTAATTTTGAACCACGGTCAGATGACGAGGCAACACCTGAGCTGGCACCCCACTCTCCAAACATCCACACCACGCCAACGTGAGGACATTTGAGGCCACGACAGATTTAACATGCACCAGCCCCCTTTGTACACGACGGTGTTTGGCTGGATTCGAACTCGCAACCCTTCGGTTGCAAGTCCGTTACTCTTCCAACCGGGCCACCGCGGCCCCGGTCTAAAAGAGGAATGGGTATAATTAGTTTTTGTTACTTTTTCTTTGAGTAATTGAATTAATTTATTTTATTTACATTAAAATAAAATGAGAATGTTCAACAGATGTAAAGGTATTTTACCACAATGGAATATAAAATTATTTTATTCATTTTTGAAAACTCCTTGGGTTATTTCTAAAAACTCGCAGGAAATAAAATTTTATGTAATGTAAAAATATCTCACTACAGTAGTTCCCCTGCATTTTGTACAACTTAATAAAAATTAACAATGATTCCAAGTAGAAGATTAGCACTAACTTTTTCAGCAAAAAATTTTCATAACTTTACATTCAAGGTGATTTCAATGTTAAAATTTGAAAATGATGAAACATATTTACTTGATGTAGTTTAGGCAGATTTTTTCATTAAACTATGTTTTTCAAATCAATTTCTTAATTAACTTTGAGCAGTAAATTTTACTAAAAATTATTTAATGAATACTTTAACGAAACAAATAAGTGAGAATGGCAGATGGTACTTATGTATTAACCGCATGCCTGCAATTAATCGCCAGATCTGTAAGTATTAACCTCATGCCAGCGATTAATCGCCAAATTTGTTGGAAGGGGTATAAGATGGAAGAACTGGAACAATCTGGTTATATTCACTGCCAAGTGAACCACAAATACAATTTCATTGATTCTGATTGTTTCACAAAACTTTTTTTAGAACCACAGTTCAGTGTTCAGTTGCATTAGATACTTGTGTTTTATTTTGTTTTTACGTCGAAGTAAATTTTTACATAACGTTTGATCGTTACGAAATAATGCTGGAAGAATATTCTCATCCCAATAGATTTTTGGGGGCATTTGTCGCGAAACATTTCTTGCTATAGTCCCCGATCGTAGTGCTACCATATTAATGAACGAAATAAAAAGCACATTAAAGATGGATCGACCATTTTTTCCAACTGTTGGAAGGGGTATAAGATGGAAGAAGTGGAACAATCTGGTTATATTCATTGTACGTGAACACAAATACAATTTCATTGATTCTGAAACCGGCATGCACACACAGAATATATAACGCATCTGGGGAAGTGAAAAATGGCGAAATAAAAACATCTCGCCACCACCTCGAGTCCCTACCTTGCAGAGTTTATAATGATATGTTTGATGCCATCCTAAGGGCAATTGCTAAACATTCTCCGCCCGAAACAAAACTTGGCTGATATTCGCCAATGGCATACGGTTAATACATAAGTACCTGGCAGATTTTCCATATTCAGGTGACTTTCACTGATTTAAACTTACAATTAATTTATAACATGAAAAGTAAACACACAGCATAGCATGGGAACCAAAATCTGCATGAAGTGAGGTATGTAAAAAAGTATTTTGACACCAAAAGTAGTCTTAGACAAAAACTTGAGCAACATACTCAGAAATAATACTAAGTCAAACAAGTATATAAAATAATACATTTAATTTACAAAAACAATAAAAGGAGAATAATCTTCAAAAACTCAATTTAAAAAAACAAAATTGTAGTATACCTAATAACAGATTATTTGAAAATTACATAAAAAATATAAACATTTTCTTCCATTCTAAAGTAGATCAATAACTAAAAACAAAAAAGTTTTTGCAAAAACTATATACACAAGAGGAATAAAATATCAGCCATTGATAATGCATTCTTAAAAACTGATTGAAAATAAATTTTCAGTTAGAACATTAGACATTTTCCTAAATTTAGCTTGACAGGCCTATCTAGTATCAAATTTTTTATCTACTTCCAAGCTAAAAATTAAGGATATAACAGAAATAGCACATTTTGAGTAGAGACACAGGTGGTTTTGATGTGAAAACTCTTGTTCAGATAGGTTATATTAATTTGCATGCTTCATTGGTGAATTACATTCATCACCAAATTGTAACAATCATACCTCGTAGCGTGGCTCCAGTGAGAAGGCAGATGACCTAGTACCATTCTACAATGGTGGGAAAAGGCTGCCAAACGTAAAATCATAGATGGGATCGTTGCTGACTACATGTAAATATCAACCTTATTAAATGTTTCATAGTGTCAAAAAATTGGATCTATTCCTATTTCTCTTTGTGATCCACAATGGCAAAACATAGTTGACGTTTATCCTAATTTAACGAAAATTTGTTCACATCCATGACTCAAGTGCCACTTTCCAGAGCCAGACTACTGTGAACTTGCCTTGCCTGTAGTGTTACAAAATGACTAGATGTACCGTCCACATCTGAAGCATTACATTATGTGTTACTATTCCCTAATGAATATTTGGCTGTAGATGCTAATCCCTCCCAGAATAATGGCATGCAAAACCATATGTAAGTAGTGGACAAAGTTTCAAGGGCCAAGATTGTGGATGCATAGAAGTTTTACAGATGCTAAAATAAAAACTTAGCTCAGAAACTCGATAACAATTCAAATTAGTCCAAGGATTAGTAACATTTATGGGAAGCTGAAATTATGATAGTATCAGTAGTCTTAAACAAGGACGTTAGTTCTAGATAAGACTTGAATGGAAGTTTTGATCTCCCAAATTAAATTAGCACAGAGCAGACAGAATTACCCATATAAAATTTCAAGACACATACTCATTAACACAATTAGAAAACACTTATATCCAAAAGCAAAAAATTTATCACCAACCGAATAAAATAGTAAAGTCGTCTTTTTCACACCATTATTTTGTCAAAACATTAGTTGAGGAAAAAATCATCTTATTTATGACATTTAAACATAAAACTTATATATGCAGAAAAATTCTTCATTTGGTTCATTCAAGTCAATGAGAAGTATTATGAGCAATTGTTATCAAAATATTCACCAAATTAAAAATTTTCTTTTTGTATTCCTTTTAATTTAGATTATTGAAAAACAATATTTTGGAGGAAGTTTAAGCTATGAATAATGTAGTATAAGATGCTTGTGCATATTCCAAAGAATAAGTATAAGAAAAACTTATTTGTTCCCTTTTTCTATCCAGCTAATCAGTATATATTGACTTGGAGGAACACAACAAGCAGTTAACAAGGAATGAACACATTTTAAGAAATGAGTTTCTCATAAAAAATGTCTAAGTATTCTGTCAAGCACAGAATCTCCATTAAAAGAAAGCATAAAGATTATTTGGCTTCATGTCTCACACATAATAATAGATGTAACTTTCTCACAATTTTAAGTTCATATGAATAGTAAGATGTCAAATATTGAACTAGATTTCACCACACTTAGTTGCTCTGAATGAGCAAATTAAACACATTAGGTAAACAGTTTGTTTTCAAGACAATCTATGAAATTATTTGAAATCATAACAGAAATCATAGCTTGGAGGATCCTTCGGAATGCTTGGGGGATTTTCTGGAATGTTAACTCCTTCCGTATCCAGAAGCCTTAATCTAATATCCATGCTTAAAAGCGTCTCCAAATCGTTTTTGGTTTCCTTACTTGCCATCTTATTACCCAAGAGGGCACTGATTCCATCTGTCCAGTAATCAAACTCTTTGTCATTGGGGGCAACAAAATTCAAGGGTTCCTGGTCAGAATCTGGAATTAAAGAAAATGCTAAAGACAGAGTCGATTTTGTACGTTTGACTTCTTTCATGTGCGGACACTCTTTGCCAGTAACGATTGCCTTTACTTCGACAACGTGCAATTTATGAGGCAACTCTTCCAGGGCTGGCACACCTCGGTTTTCGTCACAGTCTCCGAAATGGAATATCTTGTGGTTGGGTGACAAACGGCAGTACCAGAACTTGTCTTTGATGCGCTGGCCTTTATTAGAATACTTCGTAAACATTGTCCCCTCGCACAGGTACTGCAATCTTTGCTTTTGAATCAAGTTTATGATTTCGGGTGTAATTTGCTCCCGCAACTCAACAATTGGCTTGGCGTGGGATTCCCACTCTTTCCTGTTAGAGTGCTCTTTCTGCCAGAGATTCGTGATCTCCTTGTAAGTCAGAGTGGCAAGTTTCATTTTAAATTTCTCTAAAGTGGGAAGTGGTGGGTCAGTATTCAAGGCTCTCGTTATCTGCTCTTCGACGACACTGACGACCTTTGTGAAATCTTCGATGGAAGCCCGCATTTCTTTCCACGTCTTATTGAGCAGGACAATGCAGATACAGAAAAATTCTTCAAATGGGTTGTCGTGGGTGAAAAACATGGGGTAGAAGGTCTTCCCTTGCTCCGTAGGAGGCTCACCAATCTTCAAGATGTCGCACAACAGCTTGGTCAGTTCTATGCTGGTTCGTCCGAATGGACATTCATGCTCATCTGCTCGGCATGAATTCTCCAGGACAACTTTTGTGTAGTTTTCAGTGTGATTACGTGCAAAATAAATCATATTGTCCAGTGCCAACATGCCTGGAGGAATTTCAGAGAAATCTTCAGCTGGATTGACATGGTTTTTGAAACCGAGTTTCTTGTAATCCTTTGAGTAGCCTCCTCCTTTACGTCCGACCGAGTTCACAATTTCTGAATCTGTGTCGAATGCTATTTTCCTCAATTCGAGGATTTTCTCTCTTGCTTCAGGATCCTGAGGATCCAGACGCCGTTTCATTTTTTCTTCCAGCAAGTTGAACAGCAAAGTTTGTAGTACATACAGCTGATGTGCCATTTCTGCTCCAACGTGCTGCTTTTGAATAATGTGCGTCATTATAACATTCCTGATCTGCTTGGAGGTCAATGTTCCGGCGACGGCTCGCCTTTTATTTGAATCAGCCTTCAAGAATAAGGCATTGATGAGTGCAATTGCGTTCTGTTGGATTTCTGGAACAGATGACTGCAAATGCACAATCAAATAGGGCAAAGTCACTTCTTGTTCAACAAGTGGATACTTCCCCGAGCTATTTAAGACTAGAGATTCCAGTATAGCCAGTGAAGCTTGCAGTGATCGTGCATCTTGGGAGGATTGTGAGTTGACTTGGTTGGCAACTCTGCCGATAAATTTATCCTGCAAGTTATCCCAAGAAACTATTCCATGGTCCATCAGCTCCACAAAAGATTGCAGTGTGAGTGCCATTAGCTCCCCAGAAAAACCACCTCCTTCGATCATGGATATCAAGAAATTAGACCCCTGCTTATTGATGAACTCGAGAGCAAAAGTGTAATCAGCTGATAATCTGGCTAGACGTCGCAAAACCACTTTTTTCTCGTCTTGGGTCCCAAAATTAAGCTTTTCCAAAATTTCTTGTGCTGTTTTCGTAGAAGAAAACGTAAGTCTTAATACACTCCCATTTTTAACATCATTCCTGTTCTTTTCTGTTATATAATTATGTGCATTGTCAGAGAATTGAAGAGCGTATTGATCCGGATCGGTCAAACCCCAAGTGGTACACAGATCTTGAATAATGGCAGCCAATGGTCGCTTTTGATCGAATTCAATAAGCTGCGGAACCTGGTCTTCCATTTCCACAGCGATCTTCACAATATTTATATCTTTAATGGCAGGCATTTTGAAGTTTATTTGAGATTCAGATTAGAGCGAAATGGAAAGTTCCTATTTCTACCCTTTCTCGGCCTTTTCACTTCCACAAAGATAAACAAATATGACGATTAGAACGTTGATTGGTTGGTTGATTGTTTACAAATAGTCACTTGGTTGGTTGATTGTTAACAAACAGTCGGTTGGTTAATTCTCTTTTGAGGACGGAACTCGGCATTTACAAATATTATGTTATCGCAACAATATTGTCGGATCTTTCCCTTCGGGATTGTAGCCCGGTTGGAGGAGTAACGGATTAGCAACAGGAGGGTTGCGAGTCGTCGTGTACACAAAACGTCGTGTACAAAGGGGCTAGGTGCACGTTAAATCTGTCGTGGCCTCAAATGTCCTCACGTTGGCGTGGTGTGGAAGTTTGGAGAGTGGGGTGCCTTCTCAGGTGTTGCCTCGTCATCTGATCGTGGTTCAAAATTACATGGTGTTGTCCTCGATCTTTTCCTTTGGGATTGATCCCGGACCGTCACCAATGGTCCGTTGAGTTGCTCCAGTGAGACGTTAATTAAAAATACCTACCTACCGCAACAATATTGTAACCGGAGGGTTGCGAGTTCGAATCCAACCAAAGACCGTCGAGTTTTCGGATCTGGTGGACATTAAATCTGTCAGGGCCTCAAATGTCCTCAGGTTGGCGTGGTGTGGAAGTTCGGGGAGGGGTGAAAGTTCAGGTGTAACCTCGTCATCTGACCGTTGTTCAAAATTAAGAGAAGTTGTCCTCGGCTCTTTCCTTTCGAGATAGACCTCAGACCGTCGCCAATAGCCCGTTGTGTTGTTCCAGAGCAACGTTAATTAAAAATACCATATCCGGTATTGATATGGTATTTTAATTAACGTCGCACTGGAGCAACACAAAGGACTATTTGGGACGGTCCGGGATCAAACCCGAATGGAAAGATCCGAGGACAACACCAGGTAATTTTGAATCACGGTCAGATGACGAGGTCACACCTGAGCTGGTATCCCACTCTCCAAACTTTCACACCACTCCAATATGAGAACATTTGAGGTTATGACAGATTTAAAGTGCACCAGCCCCTTTTGTACGCGGCGGTCTTTTGTTCGATTCGAACCTACCGTACTGTTTCTCTTTACGAACGAGACCTCATTATAAAATAAGAGGCGAAATTTGCAAGTTAAACATGGCGTCCGTGAATTAAAAGAAATTCTGCGACTTCGTTTGAGGGGGGGGGGAATTTCAATTAACGTCACACTGGAGCAACACAATGGGCTATTGGTGACGGTCCGGGATCAATCCCAAAGGGAAAGATCCGAGGACAACACCACGTAATTTTGAACCACGGTCAGATGACGAGGCAACACCTGAGCTGGCACCCCACTCTCCAAACTTCCACACCACGCCAACGTGAGGACATTTGAGGCCACGACAGATTTAACGTGCACCAGCCCCCTTTGTACACGACGGTGTTTGGCTGGATTCGAACTCGCAACCCTTCGGTTGCAAGTCCGTTACTCTTCCAACCGGGCCACCGCGGCCCCGACTTCGTTTGAAAATATTGTACTGTGAATACAATTAGTGTTCATTCAAAGTTAAGCCTACTTTGGAATTTCATATGAAAATGGCCGAGAAGAAAAGTGTTCCAAGTAACTTGGAAGATCTGAAGAAAGAAGAACACAGCTACGTCGTGCTTTTACTACAGCTTGCAATCAATTTGCGAAGTTAGAAGAATCCGAGAAAATTGAAAGTAAGGAAATTCTTACTATTTATAATAAGATAGTTGATAAATCGACTGGTTGTTTGATTTGGACTCTCAAATAAGTCTATTAACTGATATTTCTGAAGAAGAATTTGATTTAACTGAATCTTATAGAGATAAATTTATTGAAGTGACAGTATTTTACGATTCTTATGTTCAGAAAGAATTTCTCGCCGAGTCATGCAATTTTCAGTCCCAAGTTGGCGCGAATTTAAAGCTGCCTAAGATAGTTTTGAAAGAATATGAGGTTGTTCCAAAAACTTGGGTAACATTTTGGGGACAGTTTTCTCGCATACACAAGGATGATGGCTTGAAAGAGGAAGATAAATTTCAATATTTGTTGGCGTCTGTTAAGCCAAATACGAAAGCGAGAGACATCGTTGAGAGCTATCCACCAAAGAAAACTATTTGAAAGTAATAGACCACTTGAAGTCTCGTTTTGGAGACTCAGAGACTTCTGCTATTGGAATTGGTAGATAGGTATTTTGATTAACGTCGCACTGGAGCTACGTAACAGGCTATTGGCGACGGTCCTATTGGTATTTTTAATTAACGTCACACTGGGGCAACATAACGACGGTCCTATTGGAATTGCGTTATAGTTGCTAGGGGAATGTTAATGAAGGTTTGGTAACAGTTCGCTAGGGAAGGAAACAGAAGTAAAACTAGTCAATGAAGTTGTAAAAGTCAAAAAGCATCTTTTCATTGCAAATTTGAATCATAGTCGGTTTCCATATTTGTTTGCTCAAAATATTTGTAGTTCAAAAGGAAAAGCTTGTATTTTGTTGAATGCAATATTTTTTTTAAGTAAAATTTTACAAGACGCAAGTTTTTTCACATTTAGTTGCCAAAACAGTCTTCTAAGAAGATACCCGAAACATCCTTCCATCTCTAAGTTAATTTCTTAAATCAAAATATACCCGTTTACACAAGTCAGTGTTCCCCTGAATGTGTAGAATAAATTTAATTTTTACAAGATACCTTACTTTTATGCTCTTACAAGATATTTATGTTCACAAACTATTTATTTCTACAATTTTATAGAATGAAGGACTGGAAAAAAAATAAAATCTAGTAATTCTCTTTCAGTTTGGCTTTATGCAATTTGGTTCATAAAAAAATTAAATTCCGAACTAGTTCAGAAATCAATTACGTATGTCGAAAATTTTTTTTCTTTAGAACATCAATCATGTCAAACTATTTTTGTTTTTAGAAAAATATGCAATAAGTTTTCAGTTCAAATGGTTTTTATTCCTTTCTAAAAACCAAGAATATATTCGTGGTCATTTTCTTTTTGTCAAATCTAACTTAGTTTTTTTGTCGAATCATGATAAATGGATTTTGGGGTTTTCCCGCGCAAGGGCCAAAATAAGAACATACTGCGCTTGCGGTAGAGTGAATGTTTAGGTAAGCCAGCTTGTTCATCACTAGCTTACCGGAAAACCATATTTGGACATCTTCAGTTAGACTTCCTTTGTTGTGGCTGTTGATTTCAATAATTCATTTGTGCATGCAGTGTGTAGGAGTAGGATATTTTGGGGATTTGAATCGTTTTGGCTAGACTGAAACGTTCGAGTGAATATAAATGCGTTTTTACAAAAAACTGTTGGTTTAAGGACTTTTTGTGGTGTGTTTTCATGCATTTTTTGGGGAGAAGGTAGGCTATTGGCGACGGTCAAGGATCAAACCCAAAGGAAAGATCCGAGGACAACACCACATAATTTTGAACCACGGTCAGATGACGAAGTCAACACCTGAGCTGGCACCTCATTCTCCAAACTTCCACACCACGCTAACGTGAGGAATTTGAGACCCCGACAGATTTAATGTGCAGCATTCAGCTTTATACATGACGGTCTTTGGTTGAATTCAAAATAGCAACCCTCAGGTTGCTAATTCGTTACTCTTCCAACCGGGCTACCGCGGCCCTGGGGAAAGGGACCTTTTTAGTCATTTAAAGGCCTCTGTTACTTTTTAGTCCTTGTTTCATGTATTTTGATATTTTCCAGGAAAATTCATACTTTGGCTAGGTTAAGTTGCCACGTTTGATCTATAGCAACTCTTTTCGGCAACTTATTTCATATCGAAGAATTAGCTACGTCAGGATTTGATTTAAAAGGTTTTCTCTGTAATTATACTGATAACAATGGTGAATTTTTAAATGATTATAAGTGGCAATAAAATGATACATTTTATACAAATTATAAATATTTTTCTTGTTTTAATTGAGTTTAAATCTTGTCGTTTCCACGTTATTGAGTTTGTTTAAAGACATTTTCTTGTTAAAAGGCTGCTTGGAACTCTATTGTCGCTTGCTCATAGAAATCCAAATTTCATAAATATACAAATTTCATAATAAACGTGAAAGAACTCCAGTTCTTTCACGTTTTCTATCTACACGAAATCTGTTCAAGTTCTTTTTGCCATGTTGAGGAAGGATTATCTGCAGTGACGGACTGGATCGGATGATCGGTCCGGGAAAATGTAGAAAACTTACTGGCTGGGGTGGAGGTAGACTGAATTGTTAAAAGTTAAATAAGCAATTTTAAACAATTTGATTCCTTATAAATTAGGCGATGATTTTAGCAAAAGTAATTCAAAGAAATAATGCCTTTTCGATTATCACCTTGTGAACAAGAGATTCTTATTGTTTTAGTTAAATATATTGATTCAATTTAAGCCAAGTCTTCACAAAATTGATCAAAGTTAGATTTTGAGGCTAGATAGATTTATGAAATTAGAATTATTTTAAGAAACAGCCATGGTTTATACCAGTGGTCCTCAACCTCTTTGAGACCGCTGCCCTGTAAATTTTTTTATAAGACAGGTAGGTTTTAATTAACATCGCACTGGTGCAACACAAAGGGCTATTTGGGACGGTCCGGGATCAAACCCGAATGGAAAGATCCGAGGACAACACCAGGTAATTTTGAATCACGGTCAGATGACGAGGTCACGCCTGAGCTGGCACCCCACTCTTCAAACTTCCACTCAAGGCCAACGTGAGGATATTTGAGGCCACGACAGATTTAACGTGCACCATCCCCTTTGTACACGAGGTCTTTGGTTGGATTCGAACTCGCAACCCCCGGTTGCTAATCCATTACTTTTCCAACCAGTCTACCACGGTCCTTTTATAAGACGAGAGCATCAATGTCTGATTCGATGGAAGTGGTTGCAATTAGTGAGTTCTAAAGGTTCTCGTCCCAGAAATTTTCGATCAATTATACTCTCCATGCGGCTTCATCCTCCAATGAAAATACTTGTTCACACATGTACATTCTACCAAAAAGATATGACATGAATAAAGCGGGATTGTGAAGCGAGGAAGTTTCTCTGGAAAATTGATCAGGAAAAATATTGTTAAAAATCACACTTAAAGCATACGATTTTGTGGGATCGCATTACGGCTATTCAGGGACACCCCTGATGTACGAAAGTCACATGGATGAAGCTAATTAACATCAAGCCTTATCAATGGAAAACTTTTTTTATACTTCATTGCTGATTGTGATAAGTAACGTTTGCTGTAGATATTATTTAGACGTTCTGGGTCTGAGCTCTTCGACACATTTACAAATATTATTTTCCTCGAAATATTTCCACTGCTAAAAACAGTTATTTATAAAAGTGCTTAACAAACTTAAATGACAAATTCCAGAACCTCTCACTTCCCGGAAAATTGATGCCAGGGCCCGGTACCGGACCCGGTAGTTGAAAAATACTGGCTTGCACATTTGATCTAGAGAAGATGGGCCATATCTACATCCTTCTTTACTAATATTAACCCTCCAAGTATTTAAACGAGATATCTCGTTCAAGATCTGGTCAATTTTCCTAAGGACGAGAGATCTTGTCGAAACGAAATTGCTCTACTACTCCAAGGGAATAAAGATCTAAGTAGTAAAAACAAATTTTTCCTTGCCCGAAACTGGGGATAGTTTGGAACAAGCTTTTGCACCAGAGGCTGACCACTGCAGGGCAGTTTTCGATGCTGATAAATCACCAAGGGGGTTTATATGATAGGAATTTTTTATATCGCTACCATGTTTTCGCCTCTAGGTTTCAAACATCGTTCGACAGCTTAATTCAACCAGTATCAGCCTTGCTTTCAAGTAGTACAGAAAACATAAAGCTACAGTCGTATAATGCTAGACTGATTTTATTATGGATATATAACAGTTTGCTGCCTTTCTAATTGAAAAAAAGAAAGCATAATTTTATCCAGTCCCATTTTACTGCACAAAATAAACTTATTGACTAAAGTCATTCTTTTTTCCATTGAAAGCCTTACCGGCCTCTTAGAAGCACCAGCCTCTCGGGAATTTCCCGTTGTCCTGGTGGTCTGATCCGCATGACTGATTATCAGTAAAAAATCCATAGGTAACTTGTAAAAAGATTCGGAGAAACTGGGTTTGGGAAAACGTATTAACGAGTTCAATATTCCATTCTAGTTGCTCAAGGCTTGGAAAAGTACAAGTTGGCAGGATTGCAACTTTAGAGGGATGTTCCGTTTCTATCCGTAGTGAAATGATTCACCCTGGGGAGCAAGAGTGCCGAAGTCTCTTGTGATAGCACTATATTAATTGGTTAGCATTGCTGTTCAAGAGTAAACTTTCATAAACTTTCCTATGAGAATTTAACTAGCTAAGTGTATCGAATCTTTAAGAGAGCAAAGTTGCATTTGCACTTCAACAAACATTTGTGTGATGTGCTTCAATTGTTGGAATATTGGATACATAGTTGAAAAACTTGAAAATCCTTTATGTTCCCCTTCATCAACTACGGTTTTACATTCCCTATATGAGGGCTACGGGTCGTGAATATGATGAATCATTTAAAAGGGTCGACGAACGTTGTAAACCATTAAATAGAACTGATACAACGAAAGTGTCGAGGACGAATATTTTAGTGAATTTTTGTGTATTGAAAATCAGATCAGAATTGAAAAAATACATACTTTATTAAAACTAAAAATATACAACAAAGAACCAATTTTAAATATTACAAACAAAATATGCAATAATTTCCAAAATTTTTGATTTTGATAGTCTTTTGTTTCGCTTATTATAACAGTAATTGTGTTGTGAAATCTTACTATATGGTGCGGTTGCCCAAGTTCGCCAAGTTAGCTTTTTATCAGCAATGCTATGACTATTGCCATTTAGCATTGGCTTGGCAACGAAAAAAATTGAACTCATGCCAAGGCTGCACGTGCATGCGATGTCAATAAACGCTCGTAATTTTAGTGAATTGATGTAATTAACATTTGAAAGACCGAAAAGCATATTCCATAAGTGTGAGGCATAAATGTACTACTTTCTGGTACAGCTGTACAATTTAAAAATTTCATGTGCCATTAAAGTGGTTGCTTACTCAAATTTTGATGATTTTATCAGACCCGTGTATTTTAAATTAAGTACTACCAGCCCGAATATTCTACTTTTTAAGATTGCTTATTTTCCTAAGTTATTTGCTTGATAAGTAATATTTTTGTATATAAATTTGGATTAAATACACATCATGTATGGATTTAGTGAGTGAATTTTCACCGTACCTTGCATTGGGCTCAAATTCGTCAGATACCACAAGTTTCAAATCAGAAAATTTCACCATGAATTGAAAACCATGAAAACCTTACCGAACCTTTGCAAATTTCAATCTCCCATATTATGATCTTTTGATATAATTTGTAACATTTGTCTCAAAATTTTCATTATACTCTTTATTTTTGAGTCAATTATTGCTGTTTCCTTCCATGCTAATAATATACACTTATTTTTCATATTCTTTACAAAACCATGAAAACCTTACCGAAGTTGATGTCAGATGACAATCTTCCAGTTTTAGCCATTTGTTTATTTGTTGGCACAGCCTTCATAATAAACGATTGATTTTTGCAAATTTTAGAGTAAATTTTTGTTTTGAAGCAGAAACGTCAGACCATTTCAATCATCAACCTTCTAATAAAATAGACAGAACGAACATGCGCGTCGTGATCGCAACTAATTAAAAGAGAAAACCCTGCAGATGTACTGCGTGCACAAGGAGAAAGTTGTGCCAGTGAAACGAATTTAGAGGGATTCGAGTTATTTTTCTATCAGTTTCTAAGATTCCTCTTGTTTTTTTAATGAATAATATCTGACTTCATAAAAATTTACACGGATTCTGCGTTTAAGAGAAAAATCTGCTTCAATATCCAACAGGTAGACTTAAACCTTCTGAGCCCCTCCCTTTCCTACACCACTGACACCAATACTTTTAAAGTCAATGTTTTTGTGGTACAGCTGTATTATACGCGCCTCGTTTGGTGGAAACGCTCTTGGCGCTGTTTTTGGCCCACTTTTGGTAGCGAGTTATGGCAGGTGAAGGTAGCCCATCTTTATTAGGGTTGTTCCCATTTTTGTGGCAAAATAAAAAGATATTTTAACCGCTATTTTCCAACTATTTCTGCTAATTATTTTCTGTTAAAGAAACATGTTTTTCAAAGTTTGTATTTTTTCTCGTTAATTACTTTCCGCTAAAGTTTATTATTTTCCGTTTAAAAAACGATTTGTTCTAAGAATTCTTTCCTTGGCGACATAAAAAGTGCGTCAAGAGCGTTGCTACCCAACGAGGCGTATAATACAGCTGTACCGTTTTTGTTTTAATAGTATTTGGAATGGAAATATGTGCTGTATATACGCGATTCCAAGCTTGAGTGTCAGAGCAAGTTTCTGGGTGTCTTTGCTATGAAATTCTAATTCCTGTTGAAGGCTGCAGCAGAAGTGACAATCCATCGAAGAGTCGTTCATCCGAATAATTTGAAGCGGATGGGGAATTTATTCAACTTCAATTCGTAAACTATGGTAACTTGCTTCTTCGGTCGGTGGCATCCAGTGGTGCACGGCTGGCCGCCTCCTAAAACATAAAGGGCTTAGCTTCCATATGAAAACTATTTATTTTACAGGACAAAAACACACATAAGCATCATACACAATGCACACATAATTAGCTTTTAACTTTTAGAAAAATAGTACACTGGTAGGTGCTTTAATCCTTTCAGAAGGACGTTCCATCTCCTTGAAATTGTAAGGCTAGGTATATGGATATTCTTTTTTTAATAATTTCATTTGAACTTCTAATGTGTTTTGTATACAATTTTTATTGGATGTTTTTATTATTTTTTTAAATTTATGGATATATAATGTACTTTATTTTATTACTGATAGTTTGGCTAGACCTGGTTCTTGCACCATTAAAAACAATCAATCTAGGTATATTAAGACTGCTAAGGCATATAAACATTCTTTTATTTCACATTCGGATGTCTGTCTTGGTGGGCAGTGGGACATGTGGGCTCCACCACCCTTTAAAATATCTGAAAACATTATGTCAAAATGCATATAAATACATATATTTTGCATTGATATAAAGTGATATCTTCACGCAGGAAATTTTTGTTAACATTGCCCTTGAAAGGGTTACGTAGTCAAATAAATTAGCAGTTCATCAGCTAACTAACCAATCCTAACTGATTTGGATATCAAACTAACATAAAACAGTGCTCAAAGCAGATGGTTGGATTGGCTCGCAGAGCATGAGATGTATTAACATAGAAATGATCCTGTTTAAGAACAGATTTATGTTGACTCTGAAGGGCGCATGCGCATATATTCGTTTTTCAACCTACAGCCTTCCCAGCATGACTTTTTATCGGTTACGACAATCTTAAATTGAATGCCTCAAAGAATTCTTTCAATCAATAGTTGGCGCAACTTGTCCACTTTTGGACCTTGCGCTATAAAACCCAAACCAACCACCTTTCAACCAATAGATGTGGCTATTTGGTCATTGAATGTGATGTAGGGTAAAATCAATATTGCACTACTCGGAAATCTCATGACGCTCAGAAGGGAAAAGGCAATAGCTTTGTTGAATAGTCTAGAACAGTGGTTCTTAACCTGGGCTGTGTGCACCCTTGGGGGTGCAAGAAAGCATTTCCAGGGGTGCGAGAGAATTTTCGATGAACGACAGTGATTTAATAAAATATCTTATTGAAATACGAGCCAATGCATGCATTCAAATGGAATCTGAAAAACTGGACTTAGAACAATTCTGGTGCACACAGTTAGAACCATATCCAAAGCTGGCAAAAGCAGCACTACAGACACTTTTACCATTTGCCACCAACTACCTGTGTGAAATGGAATTTTCATCGCTTTTGTACATGAAAACAAAAGCCAGAAATCGCTTAAATGCAAGTGATGACTTACGCGTGGCTCTTTCAAAAAAGGAGCCTCGCTTCAAAAGTATTACTATGAATAAACAACAATAACATAGCCATTAAAAGTGAGATATTGTTTTATATGTATATGCAAATGTATGTTTATTTGTGTATGTCTGTGAATTAATGTAAGACAGGAAAAGCTTTTGTGAATTTAATGTATTAAAGAGGACACTCGAAAATTCACCAACATGCATGTACAACATGCTTTTAAACTGTCATTTAAAATTGTCAAGCGTATCCACAAAAATTATTTTGTTCTGTTGTAAAATTTAAACTTTTGATAATGAGATGGGAAAAAAGAGTTTACTTACAATATGTTGGAATCGGTCTCAAACCTCCAATTATAGTGCCGTGTGGGGCACATCAATATGGAAAATTGTGTAAATCTTTGAATGTATAAAAGAGAGGGGGGGTATTTCAATTAACGTCACACTGAGCAACACAACGGGCTATTGGTGACGGTATAAAAGAGAGGAGATAATGTGAAGAGTAAATGGGGATCATGATCTGATCAGACTTCTTGTTTCTTTAAAATGTATGTTTTAAACCATAAGACTTGGCTACGTAATAAAATTTATTTTTAATATATAAAACTCTGTCTTCAATCGATGAAACCCAACAATTGGTTATGGGCCACAGACCTTAAGCTGAACCTGAATTCTGCCACTACCGGTATCCAGTATGATGGGTATTCAAGAAATGTCCATGTTTTCCTTCCCGAAGTTATCAGATTTCAACTATGCCACGTGGAAGACGGACATGAAGGTATTGCTAATCGACCGGAACTGCTGGGAATTTATCACTAAAACAGAACCTCTATTATTGGAAGATGCTCCAGAACAAGAAAAAAGAGACTATCGTTATAGGAAGCAGAGGGCATACACAACTATCTACCATGGTATAGACAGAAAATATCAAGTCTTAATTTCATCTACTGAAGACGGTAAGGAAGCTTGGGATATATTAAAGACCAACTTTGAACCAGCATCTAGAGGACGATTGGCAGGCCTTGTGGACGAGTTCTTTTCAATCCGGTACCAGCCGGAGGACGAATCCATTGGACTCTTCTGCAAACGAGTGCATGAGAAGCTGTTACAGATAAAAGAAGGTGGATTCGAAATCCCAGACCTCTTAGTTTGTTTTCAACTAATAAGACATTTACCTCACGAATACGATAATCTGGTACAATTGCTATACAGGATGGATGACAACGAGTTCACGCTAGACAATTTGTCTAAACATTTAATAACAGAATCCAGCCGGATCGACCTGAAGCGGAAGGACGAAGGCTCAAAATTAAGTATCGTGGCCGATGCTTATGCTACAAGAAACAAGTCATCTAGATACAAGGAGACACGGGCGTCTACTCCTGATCACAGCAGATGCGTACTGGACCCTGAATTAATTCCTTCAAGCCCAAGAAAGTCGACAGTTTGTCGTATGGGGCCGCGACCATTCTGCAACTACTGCAAAAAGTCGGGACATTACGAATCGAAGTGCTTCAAGAAATGCAATCGGCAGAAACCTGGTGAATTATTTTATATGGAGGACAATCCAAAAACTGATCTTCAACGTGCCTATGCAGTTTCAAATTTTCCAAATGAAAGACCGAGGGAATTTCTTATTGATTCTGCTGCAACTGCCCACTTCTGTAAAGAACGCGATATGTTTACGACATTCAGAAAACTACCACCACAGAAGATCCTAGTCGGAGACAAGGACAGCACCTCGGAAGTATTAGGTATGGGTGATATTCAATTTACAGTTTTAGATAGAAACCGAAATTTTGATTTAACTTTGAAAGATGTTTTATACTCTCCTAATATGAGAAGAAATTTAATTAGTGGTGCTCGTATTGACCTTGTGGGAAACCAAATTAAATGGGGAAATAACAAAATGATTATTTATAATAGTTGTAATAAATATTTGTTTACTGTTCCCAGAATTGGAAAATTGTATATCTTAAAAGGTTATCCCAAGATTAAAAATTATGTATATGTAACTGGTTTAGATCTAGAAAAAGCCCACCGTAGGTTTTGTCATGTTAACATGCCCTTAATTGAAAATATGAGTAAAATTAATTGTGTAAAAGGAATTGAAAAACTTAATTGTAAAAATATAGATAAAAATTGTAAGATTTGTGCTATTGCTAAATCCACTAGAATATCCTTAAAAAGAAATTATATGTACGAAAGGAAAACTAAAAATGTTTTGGAAAGGATCCATATGGATTTGTGGTGTCCTGCTCCAGTTAACTCTCTAGGTGGAAACAAATACTTTTTATCTAGTATTGATGATTTTTCACGTAAAGTAACTGTTTATATTATTCGAAATAAGAATGAAGTTTTTGATTACTTTAAAAAATACTTGGTTAAAGCTGAAAGACAGCTAAATGTTAAGTTAAAATATGTCCGAACTGACAATGGTTTAGAATTTTGTCACAAAGAATTTAAAAAGTTTTTAAATGATCTAGGAATAAAAATCGAAAGAACTTCAACTTATACCCCTGAACAAAATGGCGTTGCAAAAAGGTTCAATAGAACAGCCATGGATTGTGTCAGAGCTAGGACAGTGGTTTACAACCACAATTTTGGTCAGAAGCACTTTTAGCATTTATCCATACTAAAAATAGATGCGAACACAAATTAACTGAGGGTATATCTCCTAACGAAATATGGACTGGTTTCAAACCATCAGTAAAACATTTTAGAATTTTTGGCTCTTTGGCATATGTTCATATTCCTAAAATACAGATAAATAAATTACAACCCAGAGCAAAACTTGGTATTTTGACAGGATATGGTTTGAAAACTAAAGGTTATAGAATATATATCCCAAACGAGAAGAGAATAGTTGAAACAGTCCATGTTCATATCGACGAAAGTAAGAAAGCTGTTGAGGTACTATTTGGTAAAAACTTTGAGTACGTTTCTTTCGATCTTAATTCTGATATTCCTATTTATCAATCAAATGAAAATATAAAAGTAAAATCGGAAAGTGAAACTCAAGTTTTAGATTCTAAAGATTTAGTTAAAACTGAGAACTTAAAATGTCTTAACATTTCAAATTGGCGAAGAATCGAAAAACCTAGAAATAAAAGCAATAGGATAGATGTATACTATTATTCTCCTGAAAATTTGAGAATGAGATCTTTAAATGATATTAAAAAGTACTGTACTAAAAATAAGATTAGGTTTGATCCTGTAAATTTCAATTTTAAGCCAGAGACTGAACATCCTAATGTGGATATTTCTAATGTGCCATCTACTTCTAGTGATGAATCTAATTTTTTAGACCAACAGATGTACGACATGTATGATCAGTGTTACAATGTCGAAATCCCCAAAAGTTATGAAGAAAACGCAAGCAAGTAAGGATAAAATTAAATGGAATACTGCCATGAATGAAGAAATTCAGATAATGAAGGATAGGCAAGTATGGAAATTAGTGGACACCCCCCCAAATACAACCATAATTGGAAGTAAGTGGGTGTACAGCTTAAAAATGGACGAAAACAATATACCTAAAAGGTATAAAGCTCGTCTTGTTGCTCAAGGTTTTAAGCAAAAACACGGCATTGATTTTAAAGATATTTTTTCACCAGTTGTGAATTTTTCTATTGTTAAATTATTGTTTGTACTATTGATTTCTATGTTGGGTTGGTATCACTGTCAAGTTGACGTGAAAAGTGCATATTTATATGGACACCTTAAGGATACTATATACATGAAACAGCCAAAAGGATTTGTGCTGAAAGGATCCGAAAACAAAGTATGTCTATTGGAAAAGGCTATATATGGTCTGCATCAAAGTGGCAGAGAATGGAATTTGGAATTAGACGGTATTTTAACTAAATTAGGATTTTCTCAGTTAAATTGGTGTAATTGTGTCTACAAATTTAAAGATGTAATTTTAATTGTTTATGTAGATGATATGGTTTTGTTTTCAAAAAGAGAACATTTGATAAATGACGTAATCGAATTATTGGACAAAAAATTGGATCTTACAGTCCTAGGTAAAACTAAATATTTGTTAGGCGTAAACTTTCAAGAGATTGAAAATTCAGTTTATTTACATCAAATTACCTACATTGAAAAATGAATGTCAAAATTCAAAGATCTTCCTAAAAGTTTTGTGAATTTACCTTTTAAAATTGGTTGTAACTTACCTGATAAGGTTAAAGAGGAAGAAATAATTGAAAATGATTTAATGAGGAAATTTCGCTATCGTTCCTTAATAGGATGTTTATCGTTTTTGTCAGATAGATCCAGACCAGATATTGCATTTGCCGTTAATATAATGTCTCAGTTTTGTAATGGTTATACTTACAAACACTGGTCTTACGTTGTTGATATTATGAACTATGTTTTTCTCACAAAGGATTTTAAAATTAATCTTTCCAATGTAAAAAGTTCAAATTTGATTGCTTTTTCTGATGCAAATTGGGGATGTGGTCTCACAAACAGACATTCAAGCAGTGGCTATTTAATTTATTTTGGTAACATCCTAATATCATGGAAATCTTCTAAACAAACGTGCATAGCTCCTAGCTCAATGGAATCTGAATTTATTGCACTAACCGATTGCACTAAAGAAGTTATTTGGTTTAGTAGAATTATAAATGAATTAAGTTTGTGTGATTACATAAGACCCCAAGTATATTGTGATAATCAATCTGCTATCTATTTTTCAAAAAATAGTCAGGAAAATTTGAAAACTAAACATATTGATATCAAGTACAAATTTATTCGTAAATTAATAAAAGATGAACTATTTAACGTAAATTATATTTCATCGGAAAATAATTTGGCTGACTTTTTAACAAAGCCTTTATTGTTAAATAAATTTAAAAATATTATTAGAAAAATATTTTGTTAGATTTATGTATATATATATATATATTGAATTGTAATACATCTGCTAAGGTTTTACAACCGATGGGGCCGCATGTTGGAATCGGTCTCAAACCTCCAATTATAGTGCCGTGTGGGGCACATCAATATGGAAAATTGTGTAAATCTTTGAATGTATAAAAGAGAGGAGATAATGTGAAGAGTAAATGGGGATCATGATCTGATCAGACTTCTTGTTTCTTTAAAATGTATGTTTTAAACCATAAGACTTGGCTACGTAATAAAATTTATTTTTAATATATAAAACTCTGTCTTCAATCGATGAAACCCAACACAATATTATTGGATTGACAACATGCATACAAATTATTGCGATACCTAGGCTTACATAAGGGAAGCACAATTCTCTATTATTTTACATGCAATTTAATTCTTATAAATAGGTTAAAAGTTGTGAGATACCTTGGCTTACATAAGGGGAGCTCAATTCGCTATTATTTTACACCCCTCTATCCTCCAAATTTTTTTCTTGTACGAGTAAATAGGTTAAAAGTTGTTGCGATACCTAGATAAAGGGAGCGCAATTCGCCATTATTTTACTCCCCTCTATCCACAAAATTTAATTCTTGTAAATAGGTTAAAAGTTGTGAGTGAACAGCTATTTAAAAGTTTACCTTGTTGCATCATACCTTGATAGTTTCCTGTCATGTTCATATTCTGGTTCATCATATTCATGTTCATGTTCTGATTCATCATATTCATGTTCATATTCTGATTCATCATATCCATATTTTGATTCGGATCCATGTTCTGGTTCATCATATTCATATTCTGATTCGGATCCATGTTCTGGTTCATCATATTCATATTCATATTCTGATTCATATTCTTGTTGTTCATATTCATATTCTGATTCATGTTTTGCTGGTTCATATTCTGATTCATCATATTCATATTCTGATTCATGTTTTGCTGGTTCATATTCTGATTCATCATATTCATATTCTGATTCATGTTTTGCTGGTTCATATTCTGATTCATCATATTTTGGTTCATGTTGTTATAGTTGCCCTTCATGTTGTAGTTTCCCATCATGTTCTGTTGGTTACTTGGCATCATGTTCTGCTGGTTCATCATCATGTTATTCTGCTGCATCATGTTCTGATATTTACCCATCATCATGTTTTGCTGATTATTCATATTGTCCATCATCCCTGCAAAAGAAAAACATATATACCTTTGAAAAGATTCATATGTCTTTTTAATTTTTACGCAGGAATAGTTTATTTCAATGAGCTTTTCAGATGAATTACATTTGAAACAGAGTGATAAGAATGCATATTGATTTCCTACCTTGCTGCTGATTATTCATCATCATCATCAACATCTGCATCATTTGCATCATGTTACCTAGAATAAAGGGTACTTTTAATACAAATTCTTGGTATGATTATGACTATTCAATTATATTGTTTTTTGTTGCATTTAAACACAATATTGACGACACCGACTTTCACTGATATATATTGTAATGAAATCCCGAAACACTTTCTTTTAATTCTTATTTCTTGATCAAGTCTCAGGCACATGCTCATTATTAATTCAACGTCATTGCATTCTTATCTCAGAAAGCTGTACTATTTTCCACTTTCTGTATCTTTCACACGCTCTGCTTGCTGTTTCGCGCATACTTTTCTTGCTCTTCTGATTTTAACGTCTGCACATCTCAGACGTGTACCCCACTAACCGCTATTCGTAATGAATGTTCATAATATAGTTGTATTATGCATCAATAAATCATCTCTGAAGTCTTAACCACTAGCCCTTGACTGCTTTGTTTTAATACGACAGAAACAGAATTATCCAACGACAAAAACAGACGACAGACGATTCAGAATAGATATTACGGTGATTATTTTTTGAACCATTTGTCTTGTAAACGTACTTCTAATTAGAAAGAGCTTTCATATCAGGTAGAGATGTTTGGGAATAAAGCATGCGCTAGCCTGCGTTCTCACCAGATTTAAATTGATCTGAACTCTTTGGTAAGACGAACTGTGCCTTATAATTTTATATTGTAGCCCTGTTCAGTGCGAACGTACCTTCAACAGGTGTGAATCTAAATGCCATTTTATTGATTCTCCACAGGTGTACTCTGGTTATCGAGATATTTTTTAACATGAAAATTTTTTTGTTTAACCCAGCCAAGTTAACCTATGTACTTAAATTTAAATACAAGGAAATATGATATTTCTTTTTCTTGTATTTCATAGCACTTAACATTTTCTTAGGAACGATTAATACTCCAGTTTTTAATACATATCATGTTACTCTAATCTTGCTAACTAATTAATTAGAAGGTATTTTTATTTAAATGCTTTGAAAAGCCACTTTCCCTCAACTTATTAAATTAATTAATGTAATTAATCAGTAAAAATTATTTTATCCTTGTAACTGCACAAGAAAAATTTCAGTGAAATGAAATTGCTTTAAACGATTTAATTTTGTGAGACTATAGACAAATTATAATCCTCTACTAATTTTAATCTGCAATAAAAAACGTAAAAATCTGTTTTGAAGTTTAAGTTAAAAGTACTTTTTAGGGAAGTTTAGAAGTAAAAAATTCTTTTTAAAAGATAAATTTTATGATAATACAGATTAAAAACCTACCTGGCATTTGCATATCACCACCATTCCCTCCTGAAAAATTAACCGAAATTAATAGGTGACGTTTGAAAAACAAAAAGTCTTCGAGGTGTTCATTATAAAAACTATGATACTCTTCTGCAAGACTATTTGTAATCAAGTATATATGTATATATATTTTCTTCACATTCAAATATCCAATTTCGTACCATTAAAAATAGGTCCGATTTTCATAGGATCTCTAATATGAAACAACATTTCAGTCGAAAGTAATCGACAGTAACTTGTGTAACTATCTATATGCTTGAACTTTTTTAAACACATGTAATCATATACTTGACCATATGTGGCATTTTTATGCGTATTTAACCTGTTTCATGATAAAAATTCACCAGGTATCAAAACTTATTTTTTTTTAAAAATTTTGATAACTTTCCTTGATCTTTATTTTTTAAATATTTTTTTGTGGGATGTAGTACGTACTAGCGTAAAATATAAACTATTTCCCCGTTTCCTCTTATTTAAAGTGGTTCATAAATCACTTAAAAATTAAATAACTTTTGCTTTAAAAAATTTACTTGGTTTTTCCCACAACTGAATACATTCTTTGGGATATTTTCAATCAAGTTCGGAATGCCGCCATTTCCAAAATGACTTTATGCTCTCTGGATGATTAAAATGGAACGTCAATATTCATAGTAGAACTCAATAATTTTAACACGTTGCTCGGTTGTGTATTTCTCCATAGTATGTTACCAACGTCTAATTTGTCAATAACCTATAATATAAAATATTTTTTAAAATTAAATTCTTTCTAGTAAATTGACTTAACCACTCTGTATTATAAAATAACAACCCCTCGATACATCGTGCTTCTAAAATGACAAGAAAAGACATAAACAATACATTATATCACGCGTTTTTTATTTAAAATTATGTAAAATTTATGCGTTTCTATGTGACAGTTGTTGGCGACATTCTTTACTTGGAGTAACCATTCATGTGATTGACAAGCGCCAAGCACATTACCATCTTCTCAGTGTCTGATATCTTGACGCGTTTCTTTCCAGGAACCACTCTTTGTGTACTTACTATAGTAAGGAAATCAATTTGAATCAGTGTCAATAAATATAGCTACAATCCACTGAAGTTTATATTTTTGTGTGAGCCTCGACAAATACAACATGATAGAATATTTTTGTATATGGTGGATCATTTACTATTTTTGTACTTTCCTTTCGGAGTCTGATCTATAAAGATCCTTAAACCTCACAGCAATGTCTGTAGATGCCCCTACGGAATTTTATACTGTGGCAGAAGGGACTACGGATTTGATTAAATTTTTTATAGCGCAAGGGCGATCTGGCCAAGTGCGTCAAACAAAAAGCAAAAAGGTATTTTGGAATACTTGTGTAAAAATCGCAAGGCCGTAGGGTTTTACGTGAATAGGTCTCGGTAGCGCATAGTATTTATTTAGGTGTAGCAAATTAAAGACAAATTCAGTAATCAATACAGTGGTTTTCGAAAGCTGACGAGTTGCTCTTCCGCGTAGAAAACGTTCGATGTGTTTCAGCTTGGGTTATCGAGGAATATATGCC
This sequence comes from Meta bourneti, assembly GCA_933210815.1. Taxonomy (NCBI): domain Eukaryota; kingdom Metazoa; phylum Arthropoda; class Arachnida; order Araneae; family Tetragnathidae; genus Meta; species Meta bourneti. Next base: position 47,546,326 of record OW119928.1, read on the forward strand.
GACACAGTAAAATTTTAAAAAGTTCTCAACTGCCATCGAAAGTTTCACGATCAACACGGAATTTGATTTCACTTATAGTGTCTTAAATCGACAGATCTCGACGTTCGCTTTCGTTTGAGACCAATTTCGATGTCGCAGCGCTTCGCACTCCCGTTACACTGATTTAAAGTTAGCTCGAAACGGGAAAGTCCTCAAAACGCTACCCCTCTCCTCCCTACACGCTTATCGCGGAGCGTGAACTCAAGGTCACTAGAAAGTATTTGTTCCCTCAGCTATCGAATGACTTTAGGTTGGTTAGTGTTGATAATATAGAAATTATTAGACCGAAATCGATTTTAGCGAAGCTCAACTTTCCGTACAGTCTGATTTTAAAGACGTAATTCACTTAAAAAAAGTTAAGAAAACTGGTTTTAATATACTTACCTCCCAATTCTAAAAGTACGTATTGAGATTTCTTTTGCTATTCGCTAATTTAAAATTAATTGGGGACAAGTACCCAAAAATGTGTGAAGACGAATAAGCATATAAAGGAGGTTGTTGCTTGAATGTTGTGTACCCATAAAATTAATTTTTCTCCATTGCTTTCTGCTTTATCTCTACTGCTTTCATAATACTTAGCTTTAAATCAATCTACTGCAGATAGATCAATCTAAAACTTACCGTTATTTCCATTTGGTTTACTCAGAGCTAACGTGACATGGACCTTGTTACCTTTAGAAAATAAAAGAAAAATAAGTATATATCTAATTACGAAAAAATCAATGACTAAAACTTTAATTAAGAATCAAAGTTAAAATATTTTAGAGGGATAGGGTCAGGAGTTTCAAGCCATTAGGTTTGGCCCCGGTGCGTTCCCAGAATTTTTCTTTGGGAGGGGTTGAGAAAGTGGTCATCCTGTCTATCCCCCACAACTGTTCCAGACATCAAGTCTGCACCCATCTGCTGCCATAGAAACGGGACTCATCCTATTTTCCACAGGAATGCTTGAAGAAATGTATTCAAGTTTGTCATATTGGAGAACTTGATGGTAAATTAGAAATATATTTGTTGCCGAGAAGATTTATATTAGTAAATCTCTTTCCCCTGCCAACATTCGCGAAAAACAAAATAAAATTGAGTAAACCCTGAGTCACCCCTATTTAAAATGAACGAGCCCTGTTTCTGTAGCAACCGCACCGCCCAGACATGGTGTTTGGAGCAATTCTCTTGTTAGATAGACAGTACTCACGCAGTTACTTTGGAAAGGGGATGATTCTCCCCAATGTCCTTCCGTTTATACAAAAATTTGGTAGGTTCTGTCGAGGACACAAACCATGCATAGTTTTGACGTGAATACTTGGGCCTGATGTTGGATTGTGGAATCAATGAAGCAGACAGAAAGTTTGAACGATTTTTTAATGTGAATATTCAACAATTAATTTACAGTTTGAACGGTAAATTAATTGTTGAATTTTACGTGCAATTTGATATTAATTGTTGTTGTCCAATATTAATTGTAGCGTAGTTCGGTAGCTTTCGAATGTCACCATTTACGCAGTCCTCATTCAACGAAATCCAAAGTTACATTGGCCCAAAGCTCGCTCAGCACCGTAGAATTTCGAAATATTGTGGACTCCCTGCCCGCGCTCAGTGTATCCGCGCACTTGGTCCGAAGGTCATATCAAGTACCCACATCCTTTGTCTAGAGGAAGCCATATTTAACTTCTGGATGTTTTTATAGTTCTGAAATCAAGACAAAACAGTTGTAAAGCTAGTCTTTCATGCACTCCCAAATACTGTTTCGATTTTAAAGACGTATTCACGCCAAAAAAAAGGTGGGTTGAGAAAATTTAAAAAAGTATTAAAACTACGGTTTGTGTATGTGAATTGTGCATACAAATTTTTTACACTTGTACTTGAGCAAAATCAGTTTTAGTTGAAAATTCTTTAACTACAGAAACACGCTTTAATACAGAACACTTACTTCTATCATTCCTCTAAACTGATACCACCAAGGTGAAATAAATTCCATAACTTATAACCTCCGTTGGTCGCACCTGTCCTGACAGATGCAAGGTGACTTTTATCAATATTTTTCAATGTTATGCAATGAAAAGAATAACTAAAATATGTATAATTTCTAAAGTTAAATAACTTTTTCAGTTGTTTAATTTTTAATTTGTCCTAAAACATACTACATATTAAAAACCGAATAATTAATGCGTGGATAACTAAGAAAGAAAACATCGAACACCTCACAGATAACAGCGATCTCATTTGTTAAAAAATGCTCTCGACTAATGGAGATTTAAACCGCGTTTTAAAAATTGCTAGCAGAAAAGTGTATACTTTAAAATAATGAAAAATGCAATGTCTTAAAATAATGTTTTTTCCCCACAAGAAATATCGTAATAGATCAATATTTCACTTTTTGTTGCTTTCAGGACGACTGAAGTCCATCAGCCATCCCCCTGGGTGTGCCATTGATTTGGCCCCACGGAGAGCAATTTACGAAACCAATCTGTCCTTGCGTTTTCTTACTGTCCTCGGAATTCCGCCTTGTGTATACGTCGGGTATGCTCACGTTAAAGCCTCAAGACAGTGAGTTCTCCCGATTGCTGGATGGGATGTGTGGTGCCATGTTCGGTGGTGTGGTTCTCCGATTATCGAAGAAATCCAGAGTGAAACACACGTTTTATTGTTATATGAGACACCCAGAACTCAATATATACATATCACAAATTTATTTACAGATTATTTCAGTTCACAGATTATATCAAACGCCAGGTCTCCACGAGATATCTCTCATCTGATCGTGGTTCAAAATTACGTTGTTTTGTCCTCGGTTCTTTCAAATAGTCCGTTATGTTGCTCCAGTGCGATGTTAATTAAAATACCTATCTACCACGAGACCTCTCTAGGCGTCCAGCTTTTGTACTACCAAAGTACTTTCTTAATATCAGTGTACAAGGTATATTTAACGCCAGATCTCGATGAGATCTTTGAGAGCATGGAGGCTGTACGCTTGCTCCATGGCCTCAAAGTACCTTCTAACTCTTTTCAATCGATTGTGTTATCTGGTAATCTGCACTTTCGCCAACACAGGTGGCGCCACATACTATAGGTTGTGGATGTGTGTTACAAGTCCATGGCGCTGCCCCTGTGAGCCTCAATCAACATTGGTATACATGTCTGGCAGCGCCTTATGAAACAGGTACAATCCCAAAATGGATTGGGTACTGGGGCGAATGCTTGTGTATAGTGTGTGTGTATAGTTATCAATTCGTGTAACTTGCTTGACAAATTGCATCAGCCAAACTAAACTAGAATTGTGAATTAGAATATATTGGTATCCTATAGAAATATATGCCTACTGTGTTTGGCTTAACACTTAACCTTCTAATTGGTTTCGACGAAATATCTCGTCCACCGAGATCTGACCAACTTCGTCAATAATAAGATATGTCCTCAAGATATTGCCGAATTTTTTATGATGACAAGATCAAGATACGGTCAGTTTTTTCTAATGACGAGATATCTCGTCGAGATAACCACCAGGAGGGTTAAACACCTTTAGTCGATTTTTCATTGGGATGCCGTATAAATATTCACAAATAAAATGAATTAGAAAATCCACTCAAGTTTCGATAATAAATCAATTTTATCAGGTGTGTAGGTATTTAAATTAACGTCACACTGGAGTAACACAACGGGCTATATTCGACGATCTGGGATCAATCCCAAAGAGAAAGATACGAGGACAGCACCACGTAATTGTGAATCACGGTCAGATGACGAGGCAACACCTGATCTGGCACCCACTCTCCAAACTTCCATACCAGGTCAACGTGAGGCCATTACAGATTTAACGTGCAAAAGTCCCCTTTGTACACTACGGTCTTTGGTTGAATTCGGACTCACAACCCTCCTGTTGTTAATCCGTTAGACTTCCAACCGGGCTACAACGACTCTCAATTTTATCAGGAAAAAATTTAAAATAAAAATATTGGCTGTCACGACAATTAAAAATTATAAAAATACAATCATGGTATTTTAAAGATTTAGAAAATACAGGAAATTATTTTTTGATACAAATATAAATAATAAATATAAACTAAAGAAAAATTTACCTTGTTGCATTTGCTGTTGTGGCATTTGCTGTATTACATTGTTTCCTCCTGCAATTCATCAAAGTTTATAATTTATAAAAAAAGCTTTCACGTTATTGATTTTAAGTTTCGGATCTTACAAAAGAAGTTTTTGAAATAATTTCATAATTACTCGGGAATATTCTTATTTTTCAACAAATTGAAAAATATAGTTTTCAACCTTAATATACTTTAACCGTCATTTTTTATTTTATGAAAGGGATTTTCAGTATAAACATATCGCCGAAAGAGACGAGAATTTTATTTCCAGTTACCCTTTACGGAATACTTATAGAAAGCACGTTATACCACAAAAAATCCATCTATTGTACATTTATCACAGAAAATATATCTCATAAGCAATACAAAAATACACTGAATATAAAACAATTTGAACTTAAAGTCAAAACCAATTTTTGTGCTTCTATGAATACTATGAATTCCAAATTGAAAAACGATAGTTATATTGTCCAAGCCAACTAGATTAAATGTCAAATGTATCCAAAGTGGCGAAAATCTACATTTTCGGGCACCCCCAATATGTCTTATGCGATAACATTTGAGTTGCGGAAGTAAAATCTTCACTATCCGTTTGGTTTGTTTGCACTTAGAATCCCTCATATTCTTGCGATTATAAAAAGAGTCATGTTATTGTTCACGGTTCTTTTGATTTTTTTACCAATATTGTTTTTAAAAGCCGCTTTATTAGATTTATCAATGGACTTGTACTCGTTTTTTTCTAATTTACAAAGACTGCTTAAAAGTTGTTCAGGAAATTCATAATGTGATTTTTAAGCTTTCAAAGTAGATTTATATTTTTCTACTACGAAAAGACAGGCTGCGTAAGAATTAAAAATAGTAATAAAAACTTTTCACAATGTGTAGTTTTCTTCTCCAGTCCCCTAAACGGAAACCCCTTTGAAAGTCACTGGGTTTCGAATCACCATTCGTACGAATGCATTTAGACTAGTCACCTCGTTTCTCAATAAAGCGTATAACATGTGTTCAACAATAAACAACAACCGAATTTTAAAAACTGGAGACCCCGTCATCATTAAAAAAGTCGATTCAATTTGTGTTATTCTTTTAAAACAATTTAAATGAATTATGTACTCCGTTACATTAGACATATTGCATGGAATAAAATGAAGGATAAATGTGTGTGCAAACTTATCAAATCAAATGTACATTCTTAGGAGCACTGTTCTATGGAAGATATTTTGAAAAAATTATTGATTTGTGCGTAAGTAGGTGTTTCCCTTTTCTATGACAACGATCTAAGATAAGAACAAGTGGGTTAATGGAAAAGATATAGGTAATTGATCCAAATCTCTTTCGTTCCATCTGGAATATTCTAATTTATCCCTGTACTACCTTCCCATTCGTTCTTTCCTCCTAGGTATCGTTATCAAGGTCATTTGTTCTTAATTTTCTTTTTATCGAAAATAACACCCCATTCTATTTCTTCTATCTATTCAACTTAATTGAAAAACATTGAATTTTGGATTTTGCACGTAGTTTTTTTTTTGAGTGCACGTAAATTTCAATGGAATTTATACCTTGTTAGTGAGTACGCGTTTTAGATCAGAGGTAACAAGGTCAAACTCCTCCCCCGAACAATTTTATGGAGCTCTCAAAAGGGAAGGGGTAGATATTAAAGTATAATTCCCTTATTAAGGGGACGGTGGACTTTCAAAACATGCTTTTGAAGTCATGATCGGATTTTTATAATTTGCCCGTACTGTTTTCCACTAAACAGTCTAGGAAATCAAGAAAAATTAATGCTCAGGGACAGTTTGAAATCCAAAGAATGTAAAAAAAGCAATCGGGGAAAAATGCATTTTTTGTAGTAGACCTATCGTACTTATCTACGACATGTTGTATGCTGCTGTCAATGTCAACGTCGAAAATGATCGAACTTAAAAATTCTTTTACTACCTATAGAGTGATATCAATTGATTTTTAAATTAAAAATAATTTTTAATTGATTTTTCGACCGTCTAATGATTTTGAAAGTCCACTGTCCCGTTAAAGCGTGAGTTTTGCCCATTTTTCATAGAGCTTCACATATTTTGCCAACAGCGAACTTGTAACAAACAGGTTTACGCATGCATTATCAAACGAGGAGTTGATTTCGGATAATTTCTTAAAGACGAATGTAATTTTTTATCACGTTCAGTAAGAAAATAAATGCATTTCGTAAGTGGAGTCAATCGATGCAACGAAAAACATTGCGTTTTCGCAATTCATGAAGAGTGCCCCCTCCTTCTTAATTACACTTCATTTCAATTTTGCACTAATTCAAGACATTGAAATAATCATTTTTGGGAAAAAAGTATATATAATGGTACGGGAACAACATTTTGAAAAAATACTAACATACCTTGGTTTTGATAATTTGGCATCATAGCTGGTAGCATGTGAAGAAGACTTCCTGAAATAAATAACAATAATTATTTCTTAAAAAAGAATTACAAGACAAAGAACAGTCTAAAAATGAATTGAAGTCTAAAAATGTCTTATCAGACGATAATTTTAGTAAATTATCAAATGGTACACATTCAAAGAACGTTTGATAAATTTAATTCTATTTTTTCAGCACATTTTTAATTCGAAATATGTATTAACTTTTTCATGTATAACAGTATAAAAGCTAGCAATTGCCACATATTTGTGACGAGGCTTGAAATTTCTAACATAAAAATGCTAAGTATTCTTATTCCTATAAAGTGTCACATTAATTGTTTACAATCACTAAAATAACTTCTTGGGTAAGATATTTGCTTATAAGAGAGAGAAGCTTTTTCCGTATATAGATGACGCTAGTACTTTTGTTGTGGAACGCATTCCTGTACGCATTCCGTATAGGGTAACCAGAAGTAAAATTTCTAGATTCTTTACATTTTTGCTTGCACAAAAGACTGACTTTTCATAAGACAAATAGCAACACAGAGAATGATTTGAATAGAATTAAACACGCACATATACACAAACGTACTTAGGAGCACTGGAATCAACGTTATTTGTTTATTGTCGAATTGCAACAACGGGTATAAACAATATAACATCGGCAGTTACGGGATTCATTCGCTAATTTAGCCGCTTAGCTTAAGTATTACTTGATTTGTGATACGGAGCTTCACAATATTGATAAAATAAAACTAAACGGAAGAGCCCACCACTCCGATGAAATTCTTCAACAGTCTGATTACAGAAAGCAATGAGAAATCTGGAAGATAGAAATAAAACCAGAAAAGAAAATATGAGCTGAAATAGGTTTAGCGTCAGAAAATGTGAATCGCATTTGAAAAGGGGTGGGTTAAAATTGAAGTAGACGTCCAGAACCTGTGTTAACATGACCAAAGTGTGCTTTTTGCCATGAATGTTATTGGAAATATGAATTAACGCCAGCAAAAGTAAACGAAACACTAATTTATTTTTTGATAATTTTATTTTATTTAGAGTACAAAATCTATTTATGTGAATATGGATACTAGTATATTCCTCATAAATGGATTGAAATAAGTTATGTAATGGAGTAACAACACTTTGCCATCAATAGATAAAAACAATTACGAAAGTTTAGCGCAGATGCTATGCACAAGTATGCTTATTTGAATAGAAAATAATTATATAATTTACAGATTATTTATGTTTTGTAATTATTGTCAACACAATATTTAAACTAGGATATTGAAACAAATAGTGGATAGAGCTAATTTTGTCCTCCTTGATATTGTGTAGAGATGGCAAATCTTGCCTTAATTTTTGTATTCCTGTGAAAATCCGATATTATTGCATTGGCTTACTGAATAGAGAAACTAACAGCTCATTCAACTTTCTCAACGCTGACGGGGAGAAATTATATTTTACAAGATCTGATTTCCCAGTTTCTTTCAATATCTGTTTAAAGATTGGGAAAATTCGATTTCGATTCGATACATCAATTCCGATTCAGATTTCTCCGTCGGTATGTATCGGAAATTGTTTTACCTCATAGTTTATTGCTTGGAATGAAATGCAAATTGCTATGCATTCGATTGATGACTGAATACAATTTCATTTCGCTAGTTTGATTTGAACTCGGATTCTAATTTCCATTTGATTATTATGTACTTATTCATAGAACCTTTCACTTAGCTTTAGAATGCTAGCGAATGGGGAAGGTTCCTTGACGTGAATTCAATAATGGCATCATTACTCTCTGGTGTGGTTTCTGATTCCAAGTTTATCGTTCGATGCTGGAAGTCATAGCAATGATTGTGAGTTGGTGAAACAAATAACCCCTATGGCGATCACCATAATTGATTTTCAGTTTGACAGTTTTTTCCAATGCGAGCTTAACCACCTTTGCACGAATGGACTTCCCCTGAATCCAGATCACTCCCTTGACCCGCCTTAACCCCTTGAGGAGTTCAAACGTATATATCCGTATACTAGAACCTTCGGTCTCTCCTTCATGACTTCTAGATTTTTTTACCTTTTTACCATCAGAATCTTCAAGAATTTTTCAACCAATTGTCATGGTTATTTAGTTATTATGTGTGTTGTAGGGTAAAAGCGATTCTACACAACTTGAAAATCTCATGACGCTTCAAAGGTTAAACCCCTTGTTGTAATGACTTCCCTAAGATCATCCGTCGAACCAATGAGCAACGAAAACGGGAATGATTGACAGGTTTAATAATTCTAGTTATCGTCTTTCATTGGTGCGACGTATCAGAACATGGATTCTGATTGACGTACATGTAAATGAGCTTTCAGCGAAGATAAATTGTCGAATATGGTAGTTCTTGGACACACTTTACCTGCGCATACGGTCTTGGACGGAAAGGAACAGGACATGGACATGACGTCGAACTTCTGCCCGGGAGGACACCACTTCTGCAAAGGCACTCCGTCCACGCACTTGAAGTAGCACTTGCAGTTGGCGACATTGGGGTAGAGGCCGTTGTGCGAGGGGCAGAAGTGGCAGTTGCCCTCCTGCACTGCTACCATCGAGGAAACGATGAGCCACAGCAGCTTCAGCTGGGAGGGCTTCAAGTTGGTGGCAGGTGGCTTCGTCCCAGGCTGTGCGACAGGGGCGTCGGTAACTGGAGAAGAACCTGGGGAAGACAGACGACAGGTCTGAATTCAGTGTAAACAAAGATTTGCGAAAGTCAGCGAAAATTTTACAGGTCTGAATGAAATTCAGTGTAAGCACGCAAAAGACGAGGATTTTACTTCAGTTACCCAATTTGGATACGTACAGGAAGTATGTTCTACCACAATAAACGCCATCTACTTTTAGCTTTACTGAAAGAATCTCATACAACAATGAGGTCGCATATTTGTATCAACTAATTTAAATGAGAAAAAATTTAATAACTACTTTGGTTATGATAATTTTCGATTGAGAATCTACATTTGGTGTTAACATGGTTTGTTTTGAGCTCAAATTTTAATAGCGTTACTCGATTCAAACATTTAAACCCAATATCAATGAGGTATTTTCAGTGTAAGTAAACAAACCAGACGGTCTAGGAAGATTTTCTTTCTACTGTACAAATTCTCTCACATGATACAAATCGGTGTTACCTCAAAATATTTATCACCGTTTTGACAATTGGAATTTAATCTAATTGGTGTTGGCTAATCATGGCTATCATATACTAATTAAGAATATGTTTGCAATTTTTATTAATAACAGTCCCGTGATTGCTCAGTGAAAAATTGAATTGGTTGGCCGATTTGGCATCCTATCGCCTCGTTTAGCTATATAACATCTTATGACTGGATAGATATGTGATGTGTGTTTCTATAGAGTGGCGACAAAAATGTCCCAATCTACTATGTCGCACGGACCTATCAGATAATGAATCAATGGATCAGCATCTTCTACCTTCCCTTGGACCAATCAGATAATGAATGTTAGGTTGCCTACTGCTCTAGCAACCTGCGAGTTATAGGCGGCGCAGGTTCGATTTCTGTCAGATTCAATGCCTCCCTGGTGGGGCCGCGGGTGCCCAGTTGGAAGAGCACCGGATTAGCAACTGGAGGGTTGTGAGTTCGAAACTAGGTCCAGTCAAAGGCCATCGAGTATACGGGGGCTGGTATACATTAAATCTGTCGTGGCCTCAAATGTCCACACGTTGGCGTGGTGTGGAAGTTTGGGTGCCAGCTCAGGTGTTGTTCTCGTCATCTGACCGTGATTCAAAATACGAGGCTTTGTCCTTGAATCTTTAACTTCAGGATTGAACCCGGACCGTCGCCAATAGACTGCTGTGTTGGTCCAGTGCTACGTTAAATAACCACTTGGATGTATTTCTCTATTCTGTGGCAATAAAACTTTCCTTGTGTGGGTCCATTGCTTAGTGTTGCCTCTCTTGTGCTTGGCACATCTTGGTAATATGACTCGTGAACTGTTAAAAACCCCAACCAATCACCCTTGAGTTAATACTTTTATGAGAAGGACAGCTGTCTACGTGCCGTCTGATATACTCTTTTGTTTTGTCATCAATTCTAATGTGTTTCCTTCTGCAGTAGGGTGAGCTAATGTTAGAGGGAGCACTTCTCTTTTTGCAGTTTTATCACCTCTACTTTCTTAAGGGGAAAGAAGAAGTATTTACATACACTTAAATAGACTTAACAGATTTCAATTATTTAATTATGAATATTTATAAAGTTCTTGAAAACTGTCTTCTGTTTCAACTTATGAACTGCGTGAACTGTGTTAGCGATTAGCTGGTCCTGGTCATCGCTGGAGAGTTCAAAAATTAATCGTGTACAACTTGCCTTTGCACCATACCATAACACCTGTATTCACAGGCACCACCCCTTCACCTCACCTCTCTTTAAAACTTTTATTCTCGGTGAGTGATGTAGGATGTCGACCAACTATTATCAGTACAATCTACAAAAAGGGCCAATGACCGGACATTGGCCATTTCTACTTAAACTAATAGAATATATACTTAAACTAATAGAATAGAATATATACTTAAACTAATAGAGGGCCATGGCAGCCGGGGACTGGTGCACGTTAAATCTGTAGTGGACACAAATATCCTAACGTTGGCATGGTGTGGAAGTTTGGAAAGTGTGATACCAGTTCAGGTGTTGATCTCATGTACACGACGGTCTTCAACTGGACCGAGTTTCGAACTCGCACCCCTCCGGTTGGTAATCCATTGCTCTTCCAACTGGGCTACCTTGGCCCATTTAAATACAGAAGTATTTAATATGACTAGGAGAGATAAAATCAACCCACCCTGTCCATATTGCAACGTAGGACACCTGGACACACTCACACATTCACCGTAGGGATTGTTTATAACGTTAATTATACACTGATTTATTATCAGTGGATGGTTTAACCAAAATTCCTTTGAAGAAACAAGTGAACACGTAGTGATCAAGGTCGCCCTCCCCCCCGCAAAGACAGGGATGTTGAATCTAATTATGATAAAAATGGACCTGTGTCCGGTCAAAAAATAAATTGATGCTTTATTTGTAACTAGCTGTAAAGTCCATTGAAATAAGAATATAACAGGCTCTAGAAATCACTTATTGCGTTCAAGAGCTTATTGCTATCTTTGCGGAATAATCGTAAATAATGAATGCGCTTTGAAACATATCCTTGATAGGCTTCATTACTCACGAATATTTACATCTCAAAATACTTAGAATAATATTAGTCAATTAATAAATCTCACAACTCAAATTACACCCCTCTCTGTCTCAGTTTTAATAAAAAAACCTCTGTATAACACAGAACTCAATAACTCAAACTCACAGCTCGAGACTACATGTCAACTAATAATTCTAAATGGAACTATAAAATTACTGGCGTTGCCAAATATAGATAAATACACTTATTAACAGCTAGCAGAATTACCCGGAATTTCTCGGGTAGAATTAATTAAATGTTGATTGAAAAGTGATCAGACTAATCACTTCTCTTTCATAAAAGAATGCGAGCATCATTTAAGTGTACGTAAAATAATTTTTTACATCTTTTTAACTTTTCATAGCTTCTACAATTTACTTACGACGCAAATATGTATACATGATATATCTATCCATATAATCCATTTCATATTCATGGCACTTCTACTGTAAGACAAACTACTAAAGTTTTTCTAAGGTGACTACTACAGAAGTCGGTTTTGAGTTTTGGAGTGATTACGAATATCCCAGTAAGTTCATTTTCAGTAAAAATGATGAATTTTCGGCGTACAGTCTTGCATTTAGTTTTCCTATGAATATGTTTTACCTGTGGCATTCTTGCACCTGGTATGCCATGTTTTTAAATTTCTTCATCAATATGAGAGGATGGCAAATTAAATTATTACAGCATTCGTGATTAATTTATTTTGAAGCAAAGACATTTTTTTCTTGAAAATTCCATTCAGCGGCACGTGGAATAACACAGCTTGTTTTAAAAATAAATGTCATCAGTGTAGACAAAGCAAACTCCAATCGATTACAATTTTTCAAAAAACAGAAGATCGATTTTACAGCGTTTAAAAAAAGAAAATCACTGTTTTCAACGAATGTTTCACATGTATCTTAAATTTCGTAACAGCTTTAATTTGTAGAGTAAGCAACCTTGACCTTCTGTCATTTAAGACGAAAATTTTCAATTTTTCAAAATTCCTAACTGATATTCCAAGATCAGCAGTCTTATTTAAAATTCCCTTTACTCCAACAGACATTTAGTTTCAAATCGAAACTTTATGGTACTTTTTTAAATTCATAGATTCGATTTCTAAATGGAAACCACGTACCTATATTTAGAATATAGATGTAGTTACTTGACTATGGAGTACATCTTTCAATAACACCCATAAAACATGAAAAATAAATGCAAATTTAATTGATTTTCATCGTTTTGTAATGAAAATCTATCAAAATTTTGAAATATATTTGAACCTACAACGTATGACTACCCGTTTTAATTTAATGTATTTTATTATTTTAAACTTATTTTAAAGTGATTTTTTTTAACTTTACCGGTCATTTTAAAATAAGAAATTACGCACCTTATCTAAAAATGTTTTGGTTTGTATATTTGATTTATTTTTATGAAACAGAATTCGACAAAACATATTGGATTCAACCAGACTAAAGAAAGTTGATCGAAATATACATACAGTGAGTAGAAAAAGTTTCCGTAAGGAAACGAAAACGGCGTATAAATTATTATAATTTCTAAAGAAATCTCACCAAAGATTCAGAAACTGCACAAAAACTTATTTCATACTAGAGAATGCGTTAGCAACAAAAATTTCCTTAATTTTCACAAATAAAAAGTAATTAAAACTGAGAAAAACATACAAAATAAAAGGCAAAAAGTTTCCGTACGCACTATGAAAATTGATTAGAACGTACAGTCTAGCTGTCCCGCATTCAATTACTATAATTATCGAATGAAAAAGAACTTGAGTATAGTGTCAGTAAACCATTTAAAACTATTTTTATACCATGGATCGCCTAAAATAGGAATTCCGAAAGCTTTCGCATATTAGTTGTAAAGTTGAGAAATGACGGTTTCTCAATGAGGAAAATATTGGCGAAATTGCAAACAAATCTAAATCTACGGTAAAAATCATTGAAAGATATAATTAGGAAGAAACTGGAAAATAGGAACCAATCCGAAAGACCTCAGAAATTGAGCTATATACACGAGGAATATTCTGAGAAGGTTCACGATAATCCACGAATTGGTGCACCACATTTTGCATCCTTGTTGAAAACTGATTACGATATTGATTATAACCTCAGACTGTAAGAAAAGTAATAAAAAAAGGTGGCTACAATGGGCATGTTGCACGTAAGAAGCCATTCATTAGCAAACTTAACAGAAGAAAGCGTCTTGTTTGCAAAAAAGCATGTAAGCCCTTAACTTTCAGGGATTCTGTACTTTACAGAGATGAATCAAAATTTTGTCTACATGGTTCAGATGGACGAGTTAAGGCATGGAGAAAACCAAAAGATAAAATGCAAAAACACTTATGTAGAAATGGGTTGCATGAGTTCTTTTGGTGTATATAATTTATGTTTTGTTGAGACATTTTGAAATAAAATGTCCTTGCTAGTACCACGAAACTGTTTCTGGGAAGACCATTTATCTTCCAACAGGACAAGGATTCAAAACACACTGCAACGTTCTGTAAAGAATGATGCCTTTACCATACGTAGCAACAACTTCACACACCACCAGTCTCCTGATTTAAACACCATGGAACACTTATGGGTAGAAATCGGTTGTGAACTGAAAAATTATACCAGCAGCAAAGATAACCTGAAAGGTGCCATTCTGGACGTCTGGGACAAAATTACTCCAGAAATAACAAAAAACTTGTGGGAGTCATGCCTAAACTTCTGAGAGCAGTCATTAAAGCAAAAGCAGATTTAACTGACCATTAAATGATGAAACATTGGGGGACTTTTACTTTTTGATTATTGATTTTCCAAAAAAAAGTTTTACTTTGTTTTTAAAATATTTTATGTAGTTTTGTTAAGAACAAGTTGTAGATGTCATTAATAAATTCCCATTCTGAAATATTATTTTTATTAAGATAGAGCAGTATTTCATTGAAATTCGTAAGTGTACGAACACTTTTGGGAGCCACTGTATACCTCCAAGAAATTATCCATGTCTGATATTTTGCAGGGGAAATAAATAAATCATTAAAATTTAACTCCTATAAATAATATATCCGCAATATGTAAAATACTGAAACACATAAATACAGAAACGAAATTTCAATCCTTGAAAAAATGCAGAATTCTGAAAAAAAAGAAAGATGTGGAAACGTGTCGAATTTCATCTGAATGTATTCTGAAATAGAACAATATTCGATAAAGACATGATTTATTTACAAAAGCAACACATATTTATAATACTTCAAGATGCTGCGGTCAGATACACCGCAACATTTCACTTTCAACTCAAATACACAAACACAGAATTCTAAATCAAGTAAAAAAATTTAAAATTTATTCTGGCGCTGCCAGATGCAGAGTAGCAAAATTGCGCTTTTATGATCAATGAGTTTTTCGTTTGGGCTTGTTCCATTACAAAAATGTAAGTTATGTAAAATTAAATATTTTAAATATTTTTCATCAATCAAATATTTATAAATTATTTATATCATGGTAAGAAATAAAGTCAGTACAAACATAAATATTATAATTTAATTTATTTTGGAAAAAATTGTTTTTCGAGCAATTCTGGTAAACAATTTTATTGGAAAAGTTGTTTTTCTACCAATACGGGTAAAATAAACAGCTGCGTTCAGCAATCGTTTTATACTGTTATTCCAAGGGGATTTCGAATTGTTTTAGCCCCTTCTGCACCCCTACGAGAAATAGAATGGGGGTTAATATGTAGCCTATGTTACCCGCAGGGTTCTAAAGTATAAGTGTACCGAATTTGGTGTAGATTGGTCAAACGGTGTAAATTTGTATAGAGAACAGACAGACGCCAACTCTGCTTTATATATAGATTTAATCATGCTATCACATGCGCGTTGCCATTAAATTTCTGTATAAATATCGCTTGCATTATTCGTTTCCATGTCATAATTTAATATTTATTTGTTGCATACGTGCAATTTCTAGTGAAGTAGGTTTGTCATTTAGAACCTGAGTGTACCCCCTTATTTGCGCGTGATATCAGACAGGGGGACATTAATTTCCAAATCGGCTAGTGGTTGACTTGGCGTCCCTATCAGCAAGCTCACATACTTGTTCGCGTGGGCTCTGTCCCAGCTGACAAAAATATATAAATGTAGAAATATTTTGTCTAATTTGATTTGTATAATATGATTTTGTGTTAAAAATTTTAATTGCTTGAATTTAGCATAGACAATCACTAAAAATGTTACCGGTGTTACACAAGAATTTACGTCTAAAAGTACGAACCACTACGAACATGCCAAGATCGGACTTTACACCCAGGGTCTGTTGAACCAAGGGTTAGAGCTTTAGCCACTCGGCTGCCAGGCCTGCTGAATGAACAAATGCAGATTATTTTTTGGAAATATTCGAGAATGTTTGGGAAGCGGGAGCGAGCAGTGATTTCAATCTTATAAATATCTCGCCATACACAAAGAAATATTTAAATTCTAGTCTAGAGTTTGCCAAAAGTAATTTCAGGTGTTCTCGTCATCTGACCGTGGTTCAAAATTACGAGGCGTTGTCCTCGATCTTTCCCTTCGGGATTGATCCTGGACCGTTGCCAATAGCCCAATGTGTTGCTCCAGTGCGACGTTAATTAACAACCCACCTACTAAAAGTAATTTGATTACTTATTTTTGATTTTTATTCACTATTGACTGCTTAGAGTTCTTCTGCATTACAAAAACACAGCTGCAAACTCCACGCTTTCAAAAACTCAGCCCTGTGTGCTTAAAGAATGGCTATGGAATAGAATTAAAAACTCACGCACCTGGTAGTTCTTCGGCATCATAGTACACTCCAGGTTCACCGAAGTATATAGGGGTGACTGTTTGCACAGGAACATTCTGAGAGGACGCAACATTCATGCCTCCTGAAAGCGCTGCCGCACTACTCTCAGCACATTCATCATACTACTGGTACGGCGGTCCGAAAGTATTTTTTAAAATTTTCATTCGGTTCTTCGAAGGGAGCTTTCCCTTTTTATATAAATAAAAAGAAGCTTTCTTAAATCGAACGCGATGCCAAGTGATCCGTGCAAATAGTGGAATCATCGAAGCGCGGAGCAAGAAATCGTTTGCGGGCAATAATTGTACGACAAGGAAGACAATTTTATGCATTGTGTATCTCGAATTTTCTTTAGTTTTTCTTTAATGGGCGGTCAATGAAAGGGAAATTTTTGAATCAAACTTTTCATAAGGTTTCTATTTGTCTTTATTTGGAAAAATAAAACTGAAATGTTCATTAAAAGATTATATTATTATTTATCGTGATCGCGCGAGCGTTTTGGAACTTATTTCAGGTTGTCTTAATTCCTTTCCCAAAAGATAACATACTCCACATAAGTTATTGCTAGAAAGAGTTATGATTTATATTTTATTTGTTTATTTGTGCACTTGCAAGATACTTCTAGCATTCAAGAATCTGCTAAATGTATTTTAATTTATTATTTAACTGCGTTACTCGTTCGCATGTTTTTCTATTGTGTTACTCGATTTGTGTACATATTCCTGTGTGATCCAGCTAGAACATTCCATGTAGAATATTACATCTAGAATATTCCATGTAGAACATTCCATCTGGAATATTACATCTAGAATATTTCATGTAAAACATCTCATGTAAAATGAAAATGTAATTGTTAAATAAAGCACTTAGACTATTAGAGTAAAAGCTACTGCGATGCTATGGACTTCAGAAGCATTATTTACATTTCAAGTTGAAAGCAATTAAATGGTTGGAAATAAGAAATTAAAAAATTAATTACAAAAAAAATTAAAATTGAAAACAAAAAATCTCGAAAATATATTTTTGTGTATTGTTATTGCAAATTGAATTCTTAATTTTGGTATACAAGATTGGTTTAGTTGGGTTTTATGGCGCAAGGTCCAATAACAAACAAGCTGGATAAATTGGTACACAAGGAATAATTTAAAAGTGGCTCAGGAAGTGTGTAACGCTTAGACTTGTTGATTAGATTATGAGATTACGAAAAGAAAAACAAAACATGGTAATTAAAATGTTTTGTCTGTATATTGTTTGACTGCCAATGTGCGGTAGAATTTATGCACAGATGACCACTGAATTTTTAAATTGCGTTGTCTTAAGAAAACTTGATTTATTTTCAAAATATTCTATTTTTCAAAAATCTAACAGTTTTGGTATAAAACGGTTTCCTATGAAACATTTTTCTGAGAGAACATTCTTTTGAATTACGTTATTCAGAACAATTAATCTTAGTTTTTCATTCTGCGTCTGTGTGAGTAAGATTTTATAACTGTTGCTATTAAGTTAATTATTTTTTGAAATATTTCTGTTGCTCAATTCCCAATAAGAACATACTCAACATACAAGAATATATATATTTATTGTGGACACTAAGGACAAGAGACACAGCACACACCACCACTCGTAGTAGGCATCCATCGTTACACTGTTGATTATTTATCTTTACTAGAGTAAACAGTTAATACAGTCATCGTTACTAGCCATCTGGGAGCTTCGCAAAGTTATTGCTATAACTAATTTTTATTTCAAAAACAAAATTTGACATAGATCTTCCTTTCGTCATAGGGATTTGGTAAAGATTTTTTGTAACACAAAGTCTAGGATCCAGGGTTCTTATCCGACTGGTCACCGTTTACTTATATTTTACTTTCACATTTACTCTTAGTCTGGCAGAACCTTACATCAGTCCTACGACGCTAAATAGGTAGTACGCATGATTTCCGACACATGTTCTCTGACAAGAAACGGAGTACTCAGACGCATATGGAATGGTTTGTCGTATGTAGGATCAATGTGTGGGTTATGAGAGGGATATTAAATGTAAGAAAACAAAGGACACGGATTTTACTTCCTGTATCCTGTTCGGAATTCGTACAGAAAGCACATCTACTGCAAAAACACTAACACCATCTATATTTAGATTTACAGAAAAAGTTTCATACAACAATGCGGGTCGCTTATTATTATCAACTGGACAATTTTAAGTGAGCAATAAAAAATTCATTAGAACTACTTTTATTAATTTGCTTAAGATAATTTTCTATTGAAATTCTTCATTAGATGTTAACATGGTATCTTTTGAGTCCAAATTTTAATAGTTACTCGATTCGAACATTTAAACCCAATATCAATGAGAGGGATTTTCAATGTAAGCAAACAAACCCGACAGTCTGCGAAGACTACTTCTGCCGTCCAAATGCTCTCATGATACATATTGGGATACCTTAAAATGTTGTTTATTGCCATTTTGGCAACGTTTGGAGTTTAATCTAATTGGAGTTGATCAATCAACAATCATATATCAATCCGAAATTTATTCTTTGGAATTTTATTTGCAAATTGCTGAAATCGTTTTCGAAAAGCAAGTCAATGATGTCACATTCAGAATACGCAAAGGAAACAAATCATTTCAGAAAGACTGACGCCATCAATATTTAGCTCAGTAGAAAGCATCTCAGGAAAATCGAAAATAAATGTTTTAAAATATAATCACTTTTAAATAGGTTTCCGGAGCGGACACGTCGAACCCATTTCGTGCGAAGCCTAATTGCTTTTTTCTTTCCTAGTAAGGTTGGACACACAATGAAATGACCGAATGTCTCGCATGACCGTTCATTTTATTCGAATTAATGTCATTTTCATTTTTACGATAATAATTACCCGTTGATTGAGTACCGATTTCTTTATAAACCTCCGATACTTGAACGTATTACAGCAGGAACTTTGAGAGCTTGTTTTAAGGTACTTTTATGCGTCTTCCAGTAGATCAAGATAGGGAAATAAAGAATTCATCTTGAAATTTCGATTCATTTAACAATTAACAGTTACACTTCTTAAGGATAAAATTTCGAAAACGATGCAAAATGATATATTTTCCAATATTTGTGTAAGTATACAATCATTCATCACAATTAGGTGATACAACATAATTAGAAAAATTGTTTTCTAGAATAGGCTTGGGGAAAAGTTTGCACAGTTCCAGAGATACATGTAATTCATTCAAGCGTTGCGATCCATTGTATTTATAAAAATTAATAGTTTCGCAACCAAATATAACTTCAAAGAAGATTCATGAGGGTTCATTAAGTCGTCGAAAACCTACATATTGTCCGCTATTTTATCTACCGTATTGAGATTCAACCTTATCCCTTACTTCGTTATCTAACTTACGTGAGTTTTTTGTGGGAAACTTATTTTGGGTAAAAAAATGATTATGCAACCAAACCACATAAAAATTATTCTGAAAATTTATTTACTGTTATTGTAAAAATATATTTACAATCAAAACACATTAAAGACACAAAAGAAAACACTCAAGGGAATGTGCTTCTTACGGTTCTGCCAATTGGAATTGACAATTTTGATTAAAACATATTTTGAAATTTACGTTCTTTTAAAAATTCAGATGGTCACCCGATCCAATCAGTTTTGATTCAATGTAGAATTCAATTTATTTTGAAATAAAATGCGGTTAAATATTTTGAGATTCAAAAGGAGCAATCTAAAACTAGCTAATCAAGTTTCTCAATTTTCAGAAACACGAATTAGCAAAGTAATATTCTGCCATTTATTATTTAAATCGACTTTCTTTGTGGTTTGCTCTATATTGCTATCGTATAACAGTATGTCCTCAGTTCTATATGTTCTCAGTTTCGAATGTAGATTATCACGTTCTATTTGTTGAATAATCTATTTCTTATTTTTCTTAGCCTATGACACTACGATGACATGATTTTACGTTAGTTTTAGACGATTCTCTTGCATTACATTAATTACAGTGAGGAAAAACAGAAAATATTTGAATTTATGGGAAAAAAGAAAGCTTACTGTTGCATTGCTTCTATACTATGTGTTTTTATACTATGAAATATGCTTTAGAAATAAAACAGTGAATAAAATATTTGCATTTGCAATTCCTTACACTGCGAATCTAATTATATCTTACAAGTAAAAAAAATTCGGATATTAAATTTGGATCAAAGCATACTCTGTGAGGAATTTCTCATGTAATCGAATGATAAAAACTAATGAGAATTTTTTTCATAGAACTGATTTCATAGAACTTTAAATTTTTTTCTGCGCATGAAATTGCGTCTACAAAGCTCTGGTTTAAAGGATGTACGTACATTAATTTCGATACAAAATATAAATTAATTCAATTAAAAATATCAATTAATTCAATTAAAAATATCAATAAAATTCATATTAATTCAATACAAAACGTTATGCAACGCACAATCGCTCGGAAATGTTATGCAAAAAGTAATCTACAAAAACTCACGAATTAAATTATTACCATTAAAATAAATTTGTGACAATGTAACTCTAAGAAATCGGTATGTATATAGATAGGTAGTTGAATTAACATCGTACTGGAGCAACACAGTGGGCTATTCGGTATATAATAGAGTATTTAATTTATTTAATGAGTACAATTGGAATTTTTGCAAATTATCCGCTTTTCTTCTATTGAGATTTATTTTTGCAAAAACAATTAAGCAAAGTTTTTGAATTCAATCATTTATGATTTGCCAAATCACAATTGAATGCACAAGAAAAACAATAATACTTGAATATAAAAGTTTTCTTTTAAATTAATATAAAAAATTACGAAATATACTACAAAGGATGGTATTAGCATTTTTACAAAAAATCTATATAAATAACAAAATCATAATAAATAAGCTATAAAAACGGTAATTTTACAAAAGAGCTTTTCACAATTTATATATATATATATATATATATATATATATATATATCAAATTATTTCATATTGACTGGCGCTCCATTAGAACATTTTCAAGCGCAACATGGTACCATGCTAAATTTCTCGAAAATAAACAAATCGTAAGTGTACATGAGCGAATCAAATCGCGTTAAAAACTCGTAGATTTTCAATCACTACAACAAAAACGTCTATACTTCAACACACTTCTTTCGTCGCAAGTGACTCAAAAATGGCATCGATTATCACGTGAGAGCTGATAGACCAATGAGGACCTATTGTCGGTAAACGGTGCGGACAAGGATGTCGCTAATTTCTCTTAATCTAAGGTTTTACAATTACAAAGACGTTTTATATTCAGTGTACACACTTACCTCGCGAAGGCACGTTCCTCATTTCACCCTATATAAATTATTACTATGAGAATACAGCACTATTTTACAAAGTTACAACACTGAAAAAAAGCAGTATATCATATTTGCATTACATTAAATGTTATGACCACAAACATATTATGCATAAATAACTCTCAAAGGATGTAGATGTTTATTTTTAATTACGTAAGATAAATATCAGTTGGCCTATCTCTATTCAGCTGAAGTTAGCGTTTTGAGATTGGCAACCAACTGAAAAAAAGTTTCACAGTTTGTATATCTTTCTCTAAAAATAAAATCTTGTCAAGGTAATATATAAAAGGATACACTTAGAAGGCAAATTATGCCTTACACGGTATATGATTTTCCTTACCTCTCATGATCTATAAGCTGATGTGTAGATGCTGATCAGGCAATGAAATACTTCAACGAAAGACGACCAGAATTCTAGAACAGATATCAAACCCTTACCCTTATACTGTGTGTGAGAGTGAGTCGAACTACAAATATAACCCAAACTCTCGGACAAATTGGTGAAAAAGAATTATTTTCCGCAGTTTTTAGGAATCCATGGAAACTTTTCCTTGATAAACTTTGACCTACAAGTTCTGTGTAATATGAAAATTGAATATTTTATAAAAATATAATGTGTTTTTTCCTGGATGTGGGGGTGTGATCATTGACAAAAGATGTGCAGTCAAGCATCATGTCCACTTTGTTAGGGTAGTGTACGTGAAGATGCAGATTCAGTGCCTAAAAAATGGTAGGCTTACATCCTCGTTTGTGTATCTGTTATGTCACCAAAGTATTCAGTAAAGAATAGTTTTTAAGGCAATGTATTATGAAAGGAAATTTATTTGATTTTGAAAAGGAAATGAATTGAGGTTGCTGGTTTTTTAAAAATACATTTTGCGTTCTTTTTTTAAAATAGATTTCTTTCGTGAGAATTTTCAAATAATTTGTGGTTAACTTCGTTATGGATTAAAACATCAGATTCTGCAAATTGAACTATTTAAAAAATATTACTTAGGAAGAAACTTGAGAACACACAATTCAAAATTACGCACAGAATAATTGCATTGATTTAATGCGTGAGAGGAACAATATTGATTTTTAAAAAGAAAGTGCACGAAAAATCTGATTTTTAATGACCGAAATGCTGATTTTTAAACTGAAAATGCACGATTTTTAATAATCAATTAAAAATTCTATAACCACCGGAAACATAGTGTATGGGTTTTTTACTGCAATACAACTTGATGCGAGGCAGGTGAAAATTAAAATCACTCTGTTCATCCTTAAATTATAAAAATTCTTCCACTTCCAATAGTAAAACTCAATGGACTCGTACATTTTCGTTAGTCACTGGGCCAGATCGAAGTATAGCAAGCGAAGTGTTCAACGTAATCAGAACAAATCGATAAGCAACAGTTCTCCAATTTATAGACTAGTGTATTGCAATTGGTTCTTGGGGGAACATAACTTCATCTCAAACTAATATCCGAGGCAATCTTTGAAATTAAAAGTAACTACGCTCACAGGAAAACTGGGTTAATTATGATACACTCCTGTAATGTATATATAATTGTAGGGATGAAAACTACAAACCTCCCCCACTTCTCATCACCAGCGCCCTCTACCTCCGATGTGCTGCGCAAAGTACGAACGCGCGCGAGGAGAGTCCGGGCTGAAATCGAACAAGGAAGGACGTTCCTCTGAAATTTGTTAACGATTCTCGAATGGGCAATACGTGCTCAGGAACTGTTTGTGATGCCAGACGGGCATTCATCATTTTTGCACCTGTAATAAGAACGCTGTCATTTGTAAATATTTCACCAGCTTCATCTCTTCATAATTAAATTTTAATTTTACCGGAATATTGTGCACCCAATTCTTACAATTTTGGGGGTTCGACCGGGACACACGGACATTCCGGTGTGAAGTAGATGTAAAAAAAAAAATAAAAACATTAAAGCAGGTGAATTAGAACCGAACTCAGTGCTCTAACTTCTGTGGAACTGGAACATTGACCTTCTGGACAACAATCGTAAACGTGGATACAGTGGATATCTCCTTAATAATCCAGAGGCTTTCTCCAAATACATAAGCAAAAGCTATGCTTAAATTGTTTTCTTTGCTTTCTGGTAATTAAAATTTAAGGTAGGTATTTTAATTAACGTCGAACTAGAGCAAGACAACGAGCTATTGGCGACGGTCCGGGATCATCCCCGAAGGGAAAGATCCGTGGATAACACTACGTAATTTTGAACCCCGGTCAGATGACGAATTAAAATTTAAGGAAGAACAGCTCTATAAAGGCCTTAGTCTATAAAAATATTTTTCAACTCTACAAACGATCATTTAATTGAATAATTTTTTAATTTCAAATGGAAGTAATAGCCATGTAGTTTCAACCCTCTGAGTTAAAACTACAGATATAAGCGGTTCGCACTCATATATCCGTTCTGCAGCCTGCAGTCTTTCCTGTATGACTTCTAACCAGGTTTGACCTTTCTTGACCAATAAAATCTTAGGATTCTTTGAACCTATCGTTGTGGACAATTAGTCATTCTGTGTGTTGTGAGCTAAAAACTCTATACAAATCGGAGATCTCTTGGCGATAGGGTTAATCTTAATAATATTAACATTTTATTGACTTATAACTATCTGCTACGAGCTGTAGGCTGAAAGTAAAGGTAAAAACCATGAAATTCAATTTATTTTAAGGTAGGTATGTAGGGCTATTGACGACGGTCCGGGATCAATCCCGAAGGGAAAGATCCGAGGAAACTTCGTAATTTTGAACTACGGTCAGATGACGAGATGACACCTGATCTGGCACCCCATTCTCCAAACTTTCACACTACGTCAACTTGAGGATATTTGAGGCCACGACAGATTTAACGTGCACCAAACCCCTCTTATACGATGGTCTCTGGTTGGACAGACTTTCGAAATCGCAACCCTCCGATTTTAAGGAGGAACAATGTATCATGTTATCACTTAACTGATACATTTGTCTGCACCCAGTAGGTCCAGGGTTCGAATTCCGGTTCCTAAGTGCACGGATGTTAGAGATTGTCCCTGTTAGGTGTAACGGCCGCTTGCCTATTGCGTGGGTGTTCCTTCACAAGTATCCATTAGTACGCCCCTTGTAGTACCGAGGTCGAAGAGGTCAGTGGTCGAGCATTAGAAAAAGTCATTGATCTTTTATAGTCCCCACAGAAAACGTTACTTTCCTCTATTGAGTTTTTTGTTGATACAATAAAAACTGGAAAACTACCTCCATTTTGTGGAACTTTAAGCTGTATGTTCCGATCAAGTTCGCCCTCGTGTAGCAGAAAATGACCGTTGAGCGACAACCCAACTCAACAATTTTGTTGATAAAAGTCCTACTTTTTATCGTCTTAACGTTATTATTGAAACGAACTCAGAGCTTCCACTGAACAGTTCTATAATGTTCTCTATAAATTTAAACGCATACGATTTTCAAAGGGAACCTTAAATTTCCACTGGCCAAACACCTAATTGTAAGGTCAAATTTCAAATACAAATTAAACTACGATTTCTAAGTTTCATACAGGCATTTCAGCATTATGAGGGATGAGTGTATTCCGAGGAGAGGGGTGCCAAACCTCCTCATCCGAAATGTTTTCGGTGATACGAAGTTTCGTATTTTGAAAATAATCTTGCTATCGCGGATACCCCACTTTGCTCACCAACTCGCGTAGACTTGTAGTCTTCATTAGTTTGATCACCAACCTCCTAGGAACCCAACCCCCTTTTCTCCAAAAAAAGAATTCATGAGGAGGCCGAGATTTCTTAAAACGGGAGGGGTAAATAATAAAATATTTCTTATGTTATCATCAAATAACTAAATACCTTCAACAGAACACCCACCGACATATACACTGCTGGCCATCGAAAATACAACAGCAGAAGGACAAGAGATATCAAAGTCATATCTATATATATAAAATAGGATGTGTATATGAATGTATGTATATATGTATATTTTCTATACAAATCTACACCGTTTGACTAATCCACACCAAATTTGGTCCACTTATACTTTAGAACACTGCGGTCAGCATAGGCAAACTCAACTTCCGTTCTATTGGCCCTGGGGGGTTAAAAACTATTCGAAATCGCCCTAGAAAAAACATTGAGCATAGATTGATTGCTTTAGGCAGCGATGGTTGCTTTACCTGTGTTGATCGAAAAACAATTTTTTCCGAAACAAATTAAATTACAATATTTATGTTTGAACTGACTTTTTAGTTCTTCCCATGATGTAAATAAATTATAGGTATTTTATTGATGAAGAAAGAATAATTTTAAAATATTTATTTTTGCAAGGAAATTCAAGGAAAGGTTTTCAGGAGTTCAAGGATTATTTTCAAGGAAAGTTGGTGTATATTTCGACCAACTTTCCTTAAATAATTTATTGAATATGTAATGATTTGTAGAATTCTGTTTCACAAGTTTTTTAGGTAAGGCATGTAACTTATTTTAAAATTTCCGGAATAGATACATGTGAATCCTCCGTTGAAAGCAGTGATTTTCTTTCTGAAACATTCTGTAAAATCGACCTTCTGCTTTTGGAAAAATTTTTATCTATTCAGTTTAATTTGTCTACACCGATTACATTTATTTCTAACCCAAGCACCGTTATTCCGAAAAGCACAAACGAAAAACTCATTGATCATAAAAGCGTAATTTTGCTACTCGGTATCTGGCAGCAACAGAATTAATGTTTACTTTTTTATAAAACTTTGCAGAACTTTCTAGAAAGTTGGGAAACGGAAACTTCCTTGGACTCATGGTGGAGAACATTCCAGCACCCACTCGATTCTTAGCTGGTCGTATTTAAAGAAAGCTAACTCGGTAAGTCTTCCAGTTTATCATCTTTCAGTGAATCTGGCAGTTTTATTTCGCTCTTTTGATTGTATAAGTGTTTCCTACTTTTTTCGACAGTGATAGTGTACATTTTTGATTTATATTTCTAAACGGATGTAAGTACTACATAATTTTAAATTCGTTTTTTCGTTAATTTTAGCTTTGCATTGTATTCTAAAATTAGATTTCATTGCTCAGTGAGAGTGTGCCTTTTGCTTATTTTATGAAATAGCATTTTTTGTATTTTTTTACAGATTTCTTTGCTGTAGCAATGCCTCCAAGGAAGGGGAAGACGATCGGCCAAGTGCAGTCAACGGCTAAGATGATGAAAGATGAGCGTAGTCAAGAAACTTCCGAGAAGAACACTTGCAATTGCGAGAGAGCTACAACATCTAGAGCAACAGAGAACAGCACAGCAGCGTGAGGCCCGACTTCAGAATAAGAGGGATAGTGCTACTACATTTAGAGCAACAGAGACGACACAGCAGCGTGAGGCCCGACTACAGGATAAGAGAGATAGAGCTACTACATCTAGAGCAACAGAGACGGCACAGCAGCGTGAGGCCCGACTACAGGATAAGAGAGATAGAGCCAAACGATCACGGACTGCGCACAATTTTAGCTTAGCATTGGAAGAATTCCACTACGATTCACATAAAGACTACTCGCTGCATGCAAGTGTCACCATCGGGAAAATGGAAATGGTTTGTAGTTCTGTCAAGCCAAAAAGTTTAAATCAGAGTCTACTGGTATTTGCTGTAAAAATGGAAAACTTAAACTCTGCCAACTGGAACCACCACCGCAAGAACTTTTGTCTTACACATCAGCAGATACGTCAGAGTCGAAGCATTTTCTTAGTAACATCGGAAAATACAACTCATGTTTCCAAATGACATCATTCGGCGCCACATCAGTTGTTGGAGAGCCCGGATTTCCGTCGACATTCAAGGTGCAAGGGCAGATTTACCATAGAGCGGGATCGTTGCTTCCGCTGCCAGATCAACCACCAAAATTTCTACAACTATATTTTATTCAAAACGAACAAATGGAAACTGATCAGAGGTGCGCCTACATCTCGGGAACAAGACGTCAGATTGGGTTAAACTTACAGAGGATGTTTCATGAGCACAATAATCTTATTAAAACGTTTGAAACAGCATTGGAACGTATGCCAACAGATGAATATAAACTAGTCATAAGAGCAGACCGAAGACCAGC
Source organism: Meta bourneti (assembly GCA_933210815.1). NCBI lineage: Eukaryota > Metazoa > Arthropoda > Arachnida > Araneae > Tetragnathidae > Meta > Meta bourneti. Next base: position 47,574,345 of record OW119928.1, read on the forward strand.
AGGCGAACACGAGCGGCGCTTTAACTCTCCTCAAGCAGATGAAGTCGCGGTGGTTATATCAGGCGATGAATTCCATCAACGGGATATCGTTATTCAACGACGAGGTGAATCTTTGCAGCGCATTTCGGAAACACATCGATCTTATGATGCTCTGCAGTACCCAGTGATATTCCCCCACATGGTGAAGATGGATATCATTTTAATCTCAGGCAGATCAACACAAGAACAGGTGAAACAACGAGCAAGAAAGTTTCAGCGATGATTTTCTATGCGTACAGATTAATGGATCGAGATACTGAGCAGTACCACGTATTGAACTGCAGGCAATTGTTTCATCAGTTCATCGTCGATATGTAGGCAAAATTCGAGAGTGAGCGTCTCCTTTACATTCGCCTAAATCAACTTAAACTGAGAGTTGACGAATATATTCACCTGAGAGATGCTGTGGGAAATGACGGGAACGTTGAAAACCTCGGTGCCTTGGTCATACTACCAGCTACATTTACAGGAGTTCCAGACACATGCACGAATACACACAAGATGCTATGACGTACGTGAGGACGTACGGGAGACGAGACTTATTTATCACCTTCACCTGCAATCCGACTTGGACGGAGATCAAGGAGGTTCTTACCAATGGTCAATTACCCAGTGAGCGCCACGACTTGATTGCGAGAGTATTTAAACAGAAGCAGTTGAAACTGATTGACGTTATAACAAAGAGCCATGTATTTGGAGTACCGAGATGCTGGATGTATACGTTTGAATTATTATTTTATTTCTATGATGAGTTTTATATTTTTACATGAATATTATGAATATTTGATTGATAAAAAAAGGATAGTTAAAATATTTCATTATTCATAATTTACATTTTGTAATGGAACACGAAAAACTTCAACTCATTAATCATAAAAGCGTAATTTTGTTATTTTAGATTTGGCAAACCAGAATTAATGTTTTATTATTTTATAAATTTGATTTAGAATCCCGAGTTTGTCTGTTTGACTTAACACAGCGAAATATTGCAGTCATATTTGAGCATTACTAAATTTCATAAATCATTATCGTCTTTATCAATATTTTCAAATTTCTTTTTTCGAAGTGCTCTACTTCAGAATACACTCAGGCAGTCAAAATTCGACACTGTACATCATTCGTTTTTTAGAATTCTGCATTTTTTCGTCGGAATTTCGTTTCTGTTCGTATTTATGTCTCAATCTTTTACATATTGCAATATATTCAGGAATTAAATGCATATATTTGCGTCCGAAGTATATAGTAGAAGCTATGAAAAAGTTAAAACGTATTTTCCGTACAACTTAAATGATAGCATTTTTCTGTGAAAGAAAAGTGATTATTCGAATTCACTTTTCAAGCAACATTTAACCATTTCAACCCGCGCAACGCCGGGTAATTCAGCTAGTATTTTATAAAATTGCTCACGTAAGTCCAAAATCTTCAAGTGAGGTGTCCAAAATTAGCTTGGGTAGGTAGGTATTTTAATAAGGTCACACTGGAGCAACACAACGTGCTTTTGGTGACAGTCCGGGATCAATCCCAAACGGAAAGATCCGAGGACAACACCACGTAATTTTGAATCACGGTCAGATGACAAGGTCACACCTGAGCTGGCAACCCACTCTCTAAACTTCCACACGTGAAGAAATTTCAGGCGCCAACACGTGCACCAGCCTTCTTTGTACACGACGGTCTTTGGTTTCTAGTCCGTTACTCTTCCAACCGGGCTATCGCGGCTCTTCTGGTTGCTCGGTTTGAAGATCTGCCACGTGGTTGTGGGTAAAAGCATGAATCCAAAATTATTGATTGGTTGAAGTGACTATCCACCGTGATCAAAAACACTAGTATGCTCTTCGATAGCCCATCAGTTAAGTCGATTTGTAAGACCACGCGATTTATCCTTCAGGGATCTTACGACAGCGTCTTGGCCTACCTACCATCTATTTCATTAGAAGGTCGATGTGGCCTCAGTAGCCCAGTTAGAATCGCGGATTAGCAACCGGAAGGTTGTAAGTTCGAAATTCAATTCAACCAAAGAACGTCGTGTGCATGGGGTCTGGTGCATGTTAAATCTGACAAACCTCAAATGTCGTCCAGTGCGTGGTCCAAAATGTCCTCACGAATGTCGCACAGGAGCGACAGAACGGGCTATTGGCGGAGATCTGGGATCAATGGTCAGTTGATAAGGTCATCGCTTGAGCTTGCACCTCACTTTCAAACTTCCACACCACGCCAACGTGACTCTTTAGACCACGACAGATTTAGCGTGCACCAGCTCCCACGCACGTGACGGTCTTTGGTTGGAGTGAATTTCGAACTCGCAACACTCCGAATTAATTAATCTGCTATACACTTGTAATCGGACTACCACGGCCACCCAAAAACCTTTCAAAGGGTTTTAATCTTAGCTAATTATAGAGCGCTTGTGTTTTGTAACCAATTTTGTAATTTTGCGTGAAACTCCAATGTTATTTTAGCATGTATCTATCGGCCAGTTAACGTCACATTTGAGCAATACACGGGCTATTGGCGACGGTGCGGGACCAGTGATGTCTGAAAAACCTTCAGCGCGGTAAACCAATCAACCAATCAAATCAATGCATTTATTTCACTTCAACTGTGAGCTACCACTGAAAATTCGCGGGAGGGCCCTCGCGTTCCTAAGTAATCCTGTTTATGTTTTCGTTTATCAGTGAAATTTGGCGTGAAACGTTTCTCTCGAAGGAATAAGAAAAATGTCTCTTCAGTTTGATATCGCTTGGGAGCTGTGGGCTGCGCAATTTTGATTCCTGTTCAAATCAAGATTCCAATCTTAACTTTATGTCATGAGTAGTATGCAGTGGTGTATACGGGGCGGAAGTGACGTCAGACCACGTGACCGGAAATGGGCGGGACAAGTGACGTCAGACCACGTGACCGGAAGTGGGCGATGCCAAGTGACGTCACACCACGTGACCTGAAGTGGGCGTGTCCGAATGACGTGACGTATTGTTTGTTTACATTTTGGACTTGGAATTTTTTTTTGTCATCGTGCAGGCGTTGAGTTGTTTCAAGATGGCGTCGTTTCGTTGCCATGGTGACGAATCACTCGCGTAGTGCCATCTGGTGGAGATATTCGAAACCCTATTATTTTTAATTAAAAAGCAATTTCGTGGATTCGAACCCGGGACCATAGGATCCGAAGTCAAGTGCGCTAGCCGTTAGGCTGTAAGAGAGTTAACTATGGGCGGTGAATTAATGTAGTGTTGGAATTTTTTTCTCTTTTGGACTTGTATTTTTTCTTAGTATTAGGAATGGGTTATTTTTAGAAAATGGCCCCATTGTTCCGCCCATTTCCGGTCACGTGGTCTGACGTCACTTCCGCCCCGTATACACCACTGCATACTACTGTCATGATATGAGGTAGTTTGACAGCACTAATAGCTCCTGCAGATCCTACCTGTTTTACCTTTCATGTCACAGGTCCATGGGACTATTTACCAGCATGATGATGCCTGGCCTCTGGTGTTGAAATCCTTCTTTGACCAGATCCTAAATCTGCCTCCTATTGAGCATGCTAGGTTATTCACCCCTCCCCTAAACAGGGCTGCCAGAGGCGAGTTTTTGCTGTTTTTCAACTTTGGTGAATAGGAGTATCTTTTTAAGCAAAATTGTCTTGAAAGCTCCTATTTTCAAAATTTTGGTGACTTTGAAAATTCACCATAGATCAACGAAAATTTAGTCCCCTTTTTTAATAGTTGATAGAAAAATATTTTTCGTTGGGGGAAAATGTTCCAATTTTGAAGTTTTGGCTCTAACCAGGGCAACCATGAAAGAAAAATATCGGAATCCGTGGTAGCTAGATTGTCTAGAAAACGCTAAGAAAATATTTAATTTTAAAATTTAAATTTGCAGCTGTTTCCTACTTAATTAGCACATTTTTGTGTTTTAGCTGATTCATTTTGTCTGAGCTGCTCAAATAGGGTTTAAGTGGAGACTTGTAATTATTTAAAAAAAAGCTATTTCACAAGTACTTTGGCTGTGGAAGCTCTGTATGAGGGATCTGGAGCTGCAGAATGCTTGGCATAATTTGCCACAGGTTAGCATTAGGACTCTACCACATCTATGTCAGCATGTATTGCCACCAAAGGGAATTACAACTTAATTTGACTTTTCTGTTGTAATTCTATAATAGTCTATATTTGATATTGTGATAAAACTATCTCTTCTTTCAATTGATCATTCCAATTGTAACTTGAAAGTATTTCGATATTTTGGCAGTGTATTTTAACCCTTCTGTCAGAAACATCTTACATTCTTAATATTATATATAGATGAATTTGTTCTAGATTTCAATGAAAGAAATAATATTCAATTGGTTGGTTATTCTCAACTATACTTCTTTTCAACTTATGGTATTGAGAAACAGATGAAGAATAATGGTAAGTAGAATCCGATTAGTTGAATGAGAAACTTCCAAAGTTAAGTGTTTGAGTTCTAAAGGAAATCACTGACAAATTCAAACTAATAGAGCTTAAATGTTGGTTTAATAGTATGTTTTATGTGATCAATTTCTGTTACATTTGGTTCTAGAACTCTAATAAACATTAGAAATATTCAAAATAGACTGCTAACATTTAAAACATTTTAAATGCAATCAAATAAAAAATTTAAATAAAAACAACAGACATGAACAAGAAAGGTACATTTATTTCACAGTACAGCCGAAAACATCATCACAAATTGTAATTGTACATTTAGGAAAATGTGTCCTCGAAATCGTATATTGCACTTGCATTATTAAAACAAAAGCAGCTTTGTAAAACCATCTATTTGCTACACATGGAAATATTGATAAAATAAACACACTGGTCTACAAAACAGTGAATTTTAATCAAACAAATTTGGTCAAACAAATTTCTGCAAAAATTGTTTTTAGTATGCAATTAAAATGTTTATTTTAAATTAGAAAGACTCAAATGGCAATACAGGGTTAGCATAAATGACCGGATTTTAAACATTTATATTTTCAAAACTATTACACATAATATAATCATAATACATGAAAATAAAGAAAAACATTCCAAGTGTTTTTCAAAGTTGCTCAATAGATGGCAGCACTCCCCTAGAATGCGGTGATTGAAATTGAAAATGCCAACAATGACAGAAAAATTGTGTATTAGAATATGCAAAAGTTTCTTCTGTTATTTCTGTGCAGCGTACATTTAGAAATCGAGAAGCTTCCACATCGCTGGATTGGACGTGCTGGTGACGATGATTTACCCTTATTCACATGGTCACCAAGATCCCCTGATCTTATGTCATGGGATTTCTTTTTGAGGTCAAAGATCTTGTTTATAAACCACCATTGCCAAAAACACTCAATGAACTTAAAGAACGCATCAGTACTGCATTAAGAACCGTTGACAGTGTAAAACTGCAAAATGTGTGAAACAAACTTGATTACAGATTAGATGTTTGTCGTTTTACGAAAGGTTCACACATCAAACATTTGCAACTGAAAAAAAACTTGGAATGTTTTTCTTTATTTTCAAGTATCACTGATTATATTATGTGTAACAGTTTTGAAAATATAAATGTTTAAAATCCGGTCATTCATTTATGCTAACCCTGTATATCTGAACTCAAATTGTTAATGTTTAGACTAGACAAATAATTTATTGAAATATCAACATTTCAAGACATTGATAGAAAGATATTTTTCTACAAATATTGCATGAATTTCTTTTTTGAGTTGATATAGTTTAGTTATGCATATTTCACAAAATCCTAATCTATTCATTTTTGAATAAGAAAATACAAGCAAACCTTTCTTCAATGTCATAGGAAAAATGAATTATTGCTGCTACTTTGCAAAAGTAACTTCTCTACGACATGATAAACAATGAAATTGATACCAAGGAGATCAATACATAGACAGACTTATTTATATACTTATGAGAATGTATAATTATACACTTATATACTTAAATGAGATTTGGAATGCATGATAAATTCATGCTTGGAAGATACTACCAACACAGCTAACAGTGCGCAAAAAAACACCAAGCAAGAACATCACAACACATGTTTTCAAACAAAATGAAACTCAAAGGTAGAATGTTTTACTCAAAAACACAAATACATAATGGATATAAAGTTTAATGAAACAAACCTATCTTATAATTGTGATAAAAATAGAGTACTGCTACCCAAATATCACATTAATCACATAGCAAGTTTTGGCTGAAGCAAAATGATTATGAAAATAGATAAAGAGATATATTAATTTAAGTGGAATATTCATGATGATGCATTATGTGTTTGACATTTAGAGGGCATTTTGTGTGAACATTTGACAAACTCATTACTCATAAATAATTATGTCTAAATTTCAGACAATTTACTTTTATTCAATTTCTAGGTTAAGCTCTTAATATACACCATTTTTATGTTTCAATTTTGTTTCAGTTCCATTGAGAATAATACTGAGAAAATATTTTCCAAAGTAGCTCGAGATTAAAACAGACTTCATAATCACACATTAGATATAGACGCAACAAACTGAAACATCTGTTAAATATTTTTTAATGAAGGTCATAATTTTTCAAAGTAGTTGAAAACTGTTATCAAGCAAACTTCCCCCTTTATTATAAAGTTCAGACAATTCTATAAATAAAGCTACTATGTTAAAGTATATTGACTTTCATGGTATTTACATTTATTCATTCTCTATTTGTGTTATAATTGCTTCCCCAAAATAAGGAAACGAAGTACTGAATTCAATTACAAAAGATTTGCTAAGAACTTATTACTCAAGTTTGCAGAATTTTTTGGTTCTTTTAAAAGGAAATTAACACTTGATAGAAACTAAAAGTCGCCTTTAACATTAGTACTTTTATATGGGTACAATTATGTCATAAATATAGTTGAGTGGGCAGTTATGAGCCAGTTTTATGTGTATTATTTATATAGAATAATTCAACAAAATGTAAAATGCCTATAATGTAACTAATGAATTTAAAAAGTGTTTTTAATAATTAAAAAAATATTTTTGTTGGTTTAAGTTGTATTCCTATGTATTATATAAACAGTACATGAATTTCACTATATTTATTTACAAGAGAAATTAAATATTTTGAAAAGTTTAATAAATTCCAACGACAACTTACGAAGAAACAAGTGGACTGGCTTTTGAAGTTTACTTGGAAATTTTTAACCAGTCCATATCAGATAATTTAATACTTTCAATTTGTATTATTGCTTTAAATGATAAAGTATTAGTTATGATGAATTGATTTTTTGTGTTAATTTTTATTTAGTTAGTTTATTAGTTTTCAATTTTCATTTATTCGTAATAGAGCAATAATATGTAAGATCTGTTAATATTTTCAGTATTTCGTGTGATTGGAAAAATTATAACAATTTCGTAATCTTCTGGCAGCCTCAGGTATGCTGGTCCTTTCAGTTCTCAAATGGCCCACGTGAAATTTTCCATACCATCCACATAGCCAATCTGCCCCAGTGAGGGGGGGGGGTATTTCAATTAACGTCACACTGGAGCAACACAATGGGCTATTGGTGACGGTCCGGGATCAATCCCAAAGCTGCCCCAGTGAGGAAACAATTTGTTTTATGCTTTCTGAGTCATGCTATTTTGTGGGATTGCATAATTTTAAAATTAAGAATTAGTTCATAATTTTCTTTGGAGCTCTTAATTTTGATTTTTCAAGAACTTATGTTTGTTGACATTTGAATCCATGCAGCATGTTCTTTGGTATGACGGAAAAACTAGTAGAATATATATATATATACAACTGAACATACTTATCACTGAACACAAGTACTGGGACATCAAATGGATTTAACATAAAGGTCTTTTACTTCAGATGACTATTGCTGCTCGAATTGCTGTTGTACACACAGTCTCTGAGGTTGTTGAAGGATGTAGACTTGCGCATGCGCAGGCCGCAGAAGCCTATGTTCCGGTAGAAGTATCCATTGGGAAGGATGAGGACAGCGCGGATCAGAAGGTACGACAACATTCGCCAGTTCATCAGCAATCCCCATTGTGATGTCACCAATGCTGGAATGTAAAGAGATGAATCATTTTCTAGGTAGTGGTTGTAACTAAGGGGTGATCTCACCCACCTATTCAATGTTTTATTGTGATGCCTTTTCCTACAAAAATTTAAATTGCTAATGAAAATAATTTGTACTGGAAGACATTCATTAGAAACAGACAGCAACGTTAGTAGTTGTCGTTTGGTTTTTATGTATGGTATAGTGTGGCTCTGTTAAGAAGGCAAATGACCATGGGAACGTCCATTTTACTAAGGTGGTTAAGCTTGCAGGGGTAAGGACTGCAATATTCAAAATCATGTATGATGATAGCCATGAGTGATTTGTATTTGTTTTATCTACTCATTCTTTGCTACAGCTTCCGGCATTGAATGGTTAACTTGGGAGTCAGAAATCATAGTAAAGACGCCAATGTAGGAATGCATTGTTTACACTTAACCTGGCCCTAATTTAATGAATACTCATCCAAAACCATGAGACTCAATGACAACTTGCCAGATCCAAACTATTCTGGAGGAGATTTTATAAAAATTTAACAGTACCATTGCAAGTTTAGAAACAGTATTTAGCCTTTTCAAGTTGGCTAATCTAATTACATACCATGTAGAACAATTTCATAACATAAATAATTTATTTACAACTTCGCACTCATACATCTCTTCTGGAACATAACTAAAATCCTTTTTTATTCTCTTGTCAATGCCTTCTTTTCCTGAAGCATGCATTGACCGGCCAAATCTTAAGCATTCTGAAAGGACTACTTTTTCAGACCAAGTGCCTTTTAATCCACAGTACAGCTGATATCTTGCTGTTGCTGGTGGAAGGCTGCCTGTAGTGACCACGGCCAAAACTAGTTCCGGCCTTGGTCACTACGTTGAAACAAAGTATCAAGTGATTCAAGTATCATTTGAAACCAAATACCAAAGATTTGCTCTATTCCAGAAATTTGTTATCCTATTCTTGTGTAATATAAAATAATTTTAACTTTACCATTTACTTTCAGAAAGATGTTTTAGTAGAGTAAGACAAAATCTGCCCACAATCTACTGGACTGAAAAGTGACTAAGCTCTTCAAAGTATAAAAATTATAATAAAAACCATTAATTACAAATGGAGTACCTTTTTAAAAATGTTAACATCTGCCTGTACTTTAGGCTAGTTGGGACTAGCTGTTAGATTTGGAAGATGTAGCCAATTGATTATTTTATTAGTCCATTAAATTGTATTGTTTAAATTATTTTATGCCTCCTTCTAACTCCTGAATTCTTCTGGAGTGTCATGGACCAGTCTCCACTGGCAGCTATTCATAAAAAAAACTGGAGTGCTTGTTTAATGCATTGGATCCTCACCACTATTTAGGTCTGGGTTACGAGATAGCATGAATATGATCAGACTATCCTTAAAATCCTTTACTCCCTAAATTATGAAAATTTGATTGATAAACAATCCCTGCCAAGCCATTTTTTAGAATATTTTCAGGTTGTGTTTACTAAAGATGGTATATGTTAGAGTTTGGTAAATATGGTTGATTTTACGTCACAAGGGACATTTCACCCAGCTGTACCAAACATCAAGTAAATGGCTATATATACAACAGTAAATATAAAAACAAATTTTGCTTTTTGTGAACAGTTTTGCGAGGAAACTTATTTATTATTAGAGTAAATATTGAAATTATATATAATGCACAATATAACACAAATAAGCTAATTTCATACATTGAAAAAATATACAAAATCGCTTATTACAATACTTGAACTGAAAATGTGTTCCAGTGTGTAATGAAAATGGTACATGCAGAAGGGAATGTGTTAAATGGTTTTATCAATTTAATTCAGTTGTGTGCCCAAATTACTGGTTTGTGCCACTAACAAGACCTAGAATAACCTGTGGATAGTGCAAATTTCTACTTAAAGAATATGAGTGCATTCATGGCTCAATGTCTATTATTTCTTAGTGTCTTGATTAATCATGGACAGCATTCCGTCAATTTGACCTGAAAATTAAGAATCGTTTAGAAAAGAAAGTTTGTTTGAAGAGAATGGTAAATTCATTTTTGCTTGTTTTTTATTTCATTTTGTATCTCTACAGCTCATTTGAATGGAATTTAAACAAACTAGGAGATCTGTATTGCTGACGGAAAAAACAGTTGCATCTGGGGGTCTGGATGAGACATGGTATGAATTAAAAAACTTTTTAAATTGATATCTCAAGTTTAATTTGTTTTAACGTGTTTTGATTATTTTAAGAAAAAATAACCTAAACTAAAATTAGAATTAGACAAAGCATTGTTATACTTTTTTGTAATAGAGCTCTTTAGATCAGATCTTTTAGTTTGAAACAAATTTTGGCACCCACAATTTCATCTCAGTTTAAGTCTATCAATTTCTATAAATATAAGACCAAAGATTTGTAGAATTATAAGTGAAACGCCAAAACAAGTAAATTTGGTATTTTGTTTCAGCAAATTGAAAATGTTAATCTACATTTAGGAAAAAAATCCTTACTATATTTATATTTTCATGAATATTTTTAGTCACAAACCTTTCAAGCTTCAAATGGCATCTTTTCGTAATTTCAAACATTACTTTTAATGTTAATCATTTTGAAAATCAAATTGTTTTAGAAAGTAACCATAATTTTAATATAATACAATTAATTAGTAATTAAAGATGAAAATTGTTACCTTATTTGAAGATTTGTACAATAGTTACCTTACTATAATTTTTAAATACACTCAAGTGTTCATTATGTTTTACACCAGTGATTCTCAACCTTTTTTTGTCGCACACTTTTAACGATTTCAAAATTTGGCGGCACACAAAGAAAAAGATAAGTTTAAAAGTTGTTTACTTACCTATAATACACTGTGTAAAATAGTTTATGATAATAATTGTGAATGTAAAATAAAATAATATATGTACTACAAAAACAACAGTACGTTTATTAAGGGATTAATTACAAAGTAATAATAAGAATACTTTTAATGAGAAATTTGAGCTTGACGTTTTTGATAATTTCATTTATATTTGGTCGTAAAAATGACAATGCTACTCTCATATCGTCTTCTACATTTAACAGTCTCGATCTTTTTTTCGTTTTTATGTTGGTTAATACTAAAAATCCGAATTCACACAAATAAGATGTAGAAAATTGTAATAAGCTTTTTTGGCTATCATGGGATAATCGCATCTAATGTTAATCCAAAATGAATTAATTGATTCTTCCGAATATTTTAAAATTAAATCTCGATTATTAGAAAGCGAAATTAGTTCTTCCTCTTCATTCAAAATTAATTCAAATACAGAAGTATTCGTTATTACAATTGGATTACGAACCCAATCAAATTTTTTTATATCTAAATTTGGGAAATAATGAATAATTCTCTCCTAATGTTGTCAAATGGTCAATAACAATTTTATGAATAGTTTTATTAAAATCTTTTGGGACTGACTCAAACTTTTCCAAATTGCCTTCCTGAGTTTTATTCTTCCATAAAGTTATTTATTTTTGGAATCCCACCAGTTTATCTGTTGAGTTTAATATATTTTCTTTCGGCCCTTCCATACTTGAATTTATGTTATTAAAAATAACAAAAATGTCTCATAAGTAAGCTACACTGCTGGCCACCCAAATTGCAACACCAAGAAAGACAAGAGATATCACAACAAAATTTATTTTGTAGATAACATGTTGACCAAGTATCAAATGATTAAATTTATAGACTTCTGTGAAGTGTGGTTCCTGCCAAAATCAGTAGCCAGAGTAGCCGCCATTGTTGGAGATCACCGCTGCCACACGCCTCGGCATTGATTCAAAGAGACTTTGGATGTGTTCTTGGGGTACAGCAGACCAAGCAGCTTCCACACGTTGCCAAAGTTGATCTGGTGTGGCAGCTGGGGATGTATTCTGGGTCAATCGTTGAGCAACCATGGACCACATGTTTTCTATCGGCGAAAGATCCGGAGAGCGAGCTGGCCAGGGAAGCAATTCAATCTGGCGATTGACGAAGAACCCTTGGACAATGCGTGCCACATGTGGTCGCGCATTATCCTGTTGAAATATGGCTGTGGGCAAGCCCTGAAGGTTAGGAAGGACAACTGGCTCCAACACCTCGGAGATGTAGCGCTGGCTGTTTAAAGTACCGGCAATGCGTACTAGAGGAGTGCGAGAGTGATATCCAATACCGCCCCATACCATAATACCCGGTGCAGGACCACTGTGGCGGTGCATAACGCAGCTGTTCAGCATCCTCTCTCCACGGTGTCTCCAGACTCGAATCCGACCATCGTGGTGTTGCAGACAGAAGCGTGACTCGTCAGTAAAGACAATTTCATTCCATTCTGCCGTCCACATCCTTCTTTCATCGCACCATTGGCGGCGGAAACGTCTGTGGTTCTGCGTCAAGGGTAGACGAAGCAATGGACGTCTTGCGGACAGACCACTCTGCTGTAAACGGCGTCGAATGGTACGCGCAGACACTGAATGATGCGGTACAGACTGAATGCGCTGTGCTATGGTTCGTGATGTGGCTGAGCGATCCGTCACTGCCATACGCACAATATGCCTGTCATCACGTGAAGTGGTGCACTGAGGTGGATGCGATCGAACACGTCGGTCCGTCGTACCCTCCTGCATCCAACGATCACATATCCGCATTACAGTTGTTTGGTTTCGTCCAACACGACTACCGATTTCCCTGAAAGATAATCCACAATCTCGGTAGGCCACTATCCTTCCTCTGTCGAACTCGGATACTTGATCAAAAGATGATCGCTGTTTTCTACGAGGCATAATTGATCGTTTTTTTTGAAAAACCACAAGAAAAACACAATTGCCGTACTTGAAATCTCCAAGCCTTAAATAGCGCTTTGAAGTGGCGCCACAGGCACGCGTGATGTGCGTCTGCGCTGAAATTCTAATCATTTGCATATCTCACCTCCGCTAATGCATGTTGTAAATTTCATATTATTTGCATGCTTCCTTATGGGTGTTGCATTTACGGTGGCCAGCAGTGTATTTTAGCACACCATATTTCATCTTCCAACAAATGAACAAAATCATAATTTTTATTTTCTAAAATTTGGCGGCACACAAAAGTGCCGCGGCACAGTGGTTGAGAATCACTGTTTTACACACTTAACAGTGAAGTAAATGCTATTTTAAAGAAAGCTGAGTGAGGTATGAGAATTTACCGAGTCACCTTTTGTTTCTTTTTTTTCACTTTGGCTCAATACAGTAAAAAATGTTCTAATTGGAAATTCCATTGGAGTTATACAGACACAAAAATAAATTGCTTTGCCAAGCCAAACTCCGAGCAAAAATAAATATATTTTGCTTTTGTTCTCGGAACGATTTTGATACCTAATATTCTAAACCATTGACTAATGGATTAGTAAAAACAAACCCAAGTATAAAACTTCCAGAAAAATTTAAAAACTAGCATGCAAAATGAAACAATTCACACTGTATTAGAAAAATTCCTATGCAAAAATGGAATGCTTTGCCAATATCGCAATAACTCTTTTTGAGACTGGATATCCTTTCAGCCAATCATTGAATATAAATTATTTAATTAGTCTTTTAAAGTTGGGAAATGAGAATTATCAATTTGCATGACCCCTAAATCGCTCTATGTGAATAAATTATTCAGAGTTGTATAAAGTTATTGAATGGGAATTCTTGATGGTCATATCTATTTATTCACATTATTAATTGGGACAATAAAGTTTTAAAATTTAGAATGAATTTAAATCAAGTTATAAATAGTTAAATACAAGCATATTCAGTAATATCACATGTTTCTGTGTAGAATAATGTCAGCCAATAAAGTTATTGGAAAATTTGAGCTATTTGGATAAGTTAAACATAAAGCAAATTAAACAACATTACTTGATTACTGAAATTTAAGTCTACTGTGTATTTAAAACATGCTGCAAAAGTCATGGGAGACATTTGTTTCATTAGGAGTGAGGTGTAACTACTAGGATTATCTTACAAAAGAAATTTGTCCTTTAGAAAATTATCTTTAGGGCAATCAACATTTTACAAAATTATTAGGTTTATTTTCATAATTGTGCAACTAGTGTTGATATACCGACAACTCCTAACTCTTAAAATAATTGCCAATAGCACAACTTGGATTTTTAACTGTTAAGTCAATGGTGAGCAAAATTAACTGTATGAAGCAATTATTTCTGAAATGTGCATTGAATTAATGCTAAGAACTAAAGTTAAATCTATTTTCTATGTATGTCGATTCATATTAAATATTATGGCGCTAATCTTTTAAATCATATCCTGGAACATGTTTCTAATCATAATAAATGTAAAAATTCTGTATAAATTCAGTAAACAATTTGCTTTGTCTTTACATAATCAAGATATTTCCAATTTTGAAAATGTTTTCTGTGTTGGTAAAACAAAAGTGAAAATTGGGACAGTGGCCTAGTGAAGTGTTTTAAAGTCAATAATCCATATACAATCACTTGTAAAATAAATTATATTCAAATACTCGATTATCATTTATTCGACAAGGGATTGCACAGAAGCGATACAGGTGCTATGTTTAATTAGTTACAAGGAATTACATGGTTATTATGCATGACTTGAACTCATTCTCAAATCGAATGTTTCAATGACAGTGATAGTTATTGTAACATCACTTCTGAATCCACTTACATGTTGATAAGCTGGGTTTAAGTAGAGCTCTATACATAAAAATGATTTCTATTTGGTACCTTTCTATTTAAGACAATTGAAACAACAAAGTAAACAATATTAAGAATAGTAACTGCCAAATATCAAAGTATTTTTGAAGAAAAGAAAATTATTTACTTGCACAATTTTATTTATGTAATCCAGAATTGATAATGTAAGTAATATATATGTACAAGTATAAAATAAAGTATTATGATGCTATAAGTTCTGACTTTTTCTCTTCATATCTGACTAAAAAACATTGGATTTTTCATCAATGCAACTAATCAAAAAATGTAAATACATGCCATTATATTAAGAGATTAAAAATAGTTCCTTACAGGAAGTGATTTTCATGAACATTTTCCTGTATTTTTAAGTGAATTCATCAATTGTAAAACATACCCCAAAGTATAAATATTTACAAGAGAAAGTAGCTGCTAATATTTGTTCATTTGCAAATTTATTTAACACTGGAAATTAAAGAAAAACTAAGTATAATAAGCTTACACCTTTGTATGCCATATTTATAACATTTTGATTTTGAAATATTATTTTAAGTAATTTTTAAAAACATAAATTATGGTTCTTATTGAAAAGGACATTGGGATTTTTATTTTAAGTTTCTTATTGATGCAAATTTAAACTATGATACAATGAGTAACTTCTTGATAGCACTCCTTACCCCCTCCCCCTCCTTAACGTAATGCCAGAATGTTTTTACTCTACATTATTATTTCTGAAGCATTTAATAAATTAAAAGATATAAAATAATTTACTTTACAAATTTTTCTACACCCCTTTTAAATGTATTTTAACATTCAAAACTCCCTAAAAAAGTTATTTGCAACAGTCTCAAATTATGTTAGAGCAAAAAATAATCATAATTAGTAGTCTATTTTCTTGTGTGAACCTTGCGAGTCCTACTAAAAATGACAGACAACAAAGACAAGTTAGTTCTCACCAAGAATCTGGAGAATATGATAAAGTGCCGTGGCAAGCAGGAGTGTCCTGGCAACGCCTTTGTCCATCGTTCCCCAGAAGGACCACAAGAAAAACCCAAGGGCTGCAAAAGAAAGGCCTCATTATTCACTTCACAAATAAATTTAAACCAAAAAAGTAACCACACTGCATTGTTTGCAGAGCTGTAAATGGCAGTCATCAGAAAACAATTAAAAAATTGTCAATTCAAAAATTCAACCTCTAATCCATTTCATATTTATTTTCTCCAGTTTTACCTAAAAATGATTGGAGAGAAAATAGGATGAAATTGGTATTCCAATTAAAAACTATATTTCAATTTAAGTAAGAACTGAAAGAACACTTGAAAACAACGGTTTGCTAAATGCAGTGTCAAAAAAATTGTCAATGTTTCATTAACAAGTATTTGTTAAAAATTTACACTTACCCTTTCAAGTATAGGCTGAAATTTAGCTATTGAATGAATATATTTGAACAAATTTTATACTATTGATTGACAGATGGCAGTACTATAGAGCACCTGTTGTGTGGTTACCTGAAAAACCACTATACAATAAGCCTAGGAATTTTTAAAGTGGTTTCGCTGCGAAACCTCTTCACTTGAAAGGATTAATGTAAACAATTTTAATGGAAAACATAATAAAGGTTGCATTTTCAAAAAATTTAGAATTTTCATTAAAGGTTTGCCTCAAATGATAGCCATCTAAAATGGAAAATGTATTCCCAGAATAATTGGCACTATCAATTTATAAATATTTGATTCAAAAAATACATCAATACATTTTTCTTAAAATAATTGTGTATTAGTTTCAGAAATCAACTTATAAGCAGTATTTTTTTATGTAATTTTTACATTAAAATTAAAAATAACTAAAAATTTTCCCCATCTACTAGAAGCTTCTCTGAGTAGATGCGGATTTAAAACAAAATAAAAATATTGTTATTTTTTCAATTTTAATTTGAATAAAATTTTTTAAATAGAAAAGTTCTTTATTAAATAAAATTTTTTAATAAATAAATTACTTAATAAGGTTTAGCTTCGAATATGTATCAAATTCGTGTCTCTTAGAAATTGGTGGTTGATAATTAAAAAATAAGTGTTACATTTTTAAATTCAGCAGTGTGTATGTTAGAAACACCTGGGTCATTCCACGTAAAATGAGCAAATCGGCTGTGGCTGACATCACCGATTTTAATGAAAATCAGTTTTTAAATAGGTCACATATAGTAATGACCAACTGCAAAATATTAGGTTTCAGAAATCTATTTTGAGTTCACATTGACATTTAAAGTTCAAGGTCACAAATTTAGATTTTCTAGCACTGAAAGTGGCCTGTTTGCGACCCTATATTTCAATAAGTTTTTGACACAAATTAAATTTTTTTATATCGTTGCATTCTTCAGAAAAAGGTCTCTTAAGAAACATCAGAATATAATTTAATTTCCATCATTGCTCAATTTGAGATCAACGAAAAAAGAAATTTTACCAATTTGCTATGAATTTCAAATTGCTCTGTCATCTAGAAATGGAAAGTATTATTAAAAATTATTCTTAGAGGCCTTTCCTAACAAATGGCCTGGCGTAATTTGGTGATTGTATTTCTGCTTCATTATAAAGAAAAAACATTTAAAAGTATGGAAAATACGATTTTTTAATTTTTTAAAATGCATATTTTGCTGTGAGAAAGCTCCAAAAACATCAAAACTGTTCAACATAAGAGCAAGATGTCTATTATATATCCAGAAATTTTCATAATTGTAATTTGATTATTTTTGTTTCACGAAAATTTTTAATTAGATGTAAATTTTACTTTCTTATCGTAGCTGATGAGTTATAACTTTCGGTAATATAAAAAATGCGATATAAGAATGAAATAACTATTATGGTGTACTTGCAAAATTTCACATGAAATTTCTTTTTAGTCTTTAATGCTTAATCCAAAGAGTGTTTCCATCAGTGAAATAATTAGGTGGAAATTTCTTTTTAGTTTTTTATGCTTAATCCAAAGAGTGTTTCCATCAGTGAAATAATTAGGTGGAAAGTTCATTTTGTTAGAGAAGTCTTTTTGATTTGCTTTTTCCTTTGGAAACGTAAGTATTAAATACTACTAGTGAATATTAAATGTTTTGTAAATATTAAGCATTACTAGTCAGGTAAGCACGGATTTTAAGAGAAAAAAATTAAACATCGTTATACTAGATTCTCCCAAATGTACATAATTCACGAATCCTTGTTCTATATTTATCACACTCACTAGTGAAATAACTAAAGATTTCAAGAATTTGGCAGCACTAGGAAAATTTCAATTTAAACAACTACGAAATTGAACAACAGACCTTTATTAGATTGAAAGTGAATTTGAAGACAATCAAATAAAAATTTTAAACGTTTAAACTTTTTCAATTGTGATTTGATGTCCTGCTTTTAAAATTTAAAAATAATTTGGTATTTCATTGCTGATTTGGGGTTTCATTGTTATCATTTGAAACGAGTAATATGCATAGAATGGGAAGGAAATGCTGATTGGCGATAATAAATATTACCAGTTAGGGCGATATTGATGGAATATGGTAACCCGTCGTAGACCTATCCGAATAGTCGTTTGGCGACGAAACTTTTAGTCGCCAATTGATTGGATGGGCAAGAACGTGTTTTTGCGTTTTGCTAATTTTGTTATTGTTGCTTTGGGACTCAAAATACCCAATCCTGAATTTTTTTTTACAATAGACATAAACTATACTCTTCCAAAATAGTTTGTCAGAGCTGTCCATTTCATTTTGTGTGCCTATTTTAAGTGGAAAACCGTCATTTTATAATTTTCCTTTGCTGTTTGGAAGATGAAGGAAATAAAAAAAGCCGACTTCCAAACTTCAGCAATAGTTTTATCATACCTAGCACTGTATCTGGCATGAATTTCAACGATGCATTTAAATTCCTTTAGCCCATAGAAACCTTTTTAATTCTATCAAAATCGACTATTTTCCACTTTTTGCTACTAATTTTTACTTAAATATAATGTTTAAAATTGTTGTTTTCAAATAGATAAAATGAACATTACTCATAGATTACAAAAGTATGAAATATTGTTGTCTACGTTAAATAGTTTTTGTGAAAGAAATCTTCAAACAAAGCGATTTCACAACTGCTCTTCAAAGTTGCAAGTCCTTAAAATGCCTGAAACTTCAAAATATCTAATTTTGAGCCAAAATATTTTAGATATCGTTATTGATGCATAAACTTAACCCTTGTAGCAAATTCCATGAAAATCCGTCACCCTACGGCCACAGGTTTTTCTGATTTTTGCTCATTTCACATGGAATGACCTACCTGTGAAAAGTTAGAGAAAAAAAAGCATTGACACAGAATACTATAAACAGAAAAAGAACTTTTCAGTCTTCTTTTTTTAATATACTCCAAAACACAGCAAAAAAGCTGATCTTACCCAGTGAAGCACACCCATAAAATCTGCAGGCCAGGTCTTGGTCGTTATCTTCAGCATCAACATCTCGCCTGGGTAAATCATAGGAATTATGGGGGAAGAACAGATTCTGAAAAGAATAGGAAAATGTGTAAATATATATTTATAATAAATTCTAATTAAAAAAAAACCTCCATTTTTCTTATAAAATACCATTTAGAGTGTATATATAAGGAGAAAAATATTCTGTGTATTTGTGTTTGTTTCTAAGTGAAGCAATGAATCAGGTATAGTTTTACATATTTATTGTAGTTCGATGAGAAATAAATATAATCACAAAAACGAATTCTAAAAATGACATTGCTGAAAATTTCAAAATGGTAAAATGAAATTGCTAAACCTATTGATCCCAAATCGGAGAACAGACTAACCGATGTGCACGGGACTTATACACACCTCTCGTTTACCTACTGCCGAAGCAGTTTTGGGGCAGTATGTTGCCCCTCAACTGCCAGGATCCCCTTTTTAAGGGATACGGGTCTCCATGCACGGCAAAAACGTGAATGATATAATCCCCAAGAGAAGCTATCACCTCCGAAGAGGCAACAAGGTAGGAAAAAGACACGCAAATGAAGAGGCGAGGGTAAAATGGAAGAGAAGACGGATCGCATTCGGATACTCAGGATTGTGATGCCCGTACACACCTAAAGATATGCCCCTGAGGGCCTTTCGTTTTGGATATGAAGGCATCTATGTAATGGTTCCCAAACTTTTCAGTCCTAGTACTCATTGGAAAATTAAAAATTTTCGCATTCTGGGATTATAAGATTAAATGAGGTACATTAGACATGCATAAAACCATAGCGGTTCTTATTTTTCACCTTAATAATGGGAGTAAAATATTTAGATCTGTAGGTAGATAAAAACAGATGTCAAACCTGAGTCGAGTTTATAGTAAAAATTGAATAACCTTCAAAACAATGACTAACAAAGATTAAAAACTTAGAGAAGATTGGCATTTCGATGGTGCAAGACGTCCATCATCAGGATAGAAATAAGTAATAAGAAACGGGAGTTTAAATATGTTGTTCTAGAATAGTGTCACATCTCACTTTTTTACGCCTGTCTTCGGGGGTCATTTTTTGAAATTACTTAAATTTTTTACTTCTAACTTAAATTTTATGATTAAACACAACATAAAACTAGAAACAGCATATAAAATACTATAAGGATCTAATAATTCGTTCATTGCTTAGATAGAAAAATAAGGTAAAAATTACAGTAAAATATGCCGATACGCAGAATGATAACTCCAAAAGTAATAATTATATCTGTTTTGTAAATTTGATAATGTTTATAATGAACTTTTTCAGGGAATAGACTATTATCATGGTGATCACACACATCTCTGAAGTTATGGGAACTCGATTACAACATTTTGAAAAATTCCCTAAACTTTTGCGCAAGTCATGAATTAAAAGACTGTAAATCAGAAAATAATTAATATTTAACCATGGCTATAGTCTATTCCCTGTATATATATTTGTGCAACATGCCTACAAAATTTCAAAGCATTTGAACTTTAACTTTTTGAGTTATGCTAAGTTGCGTAAAGCAAAAACATGTAAACTTCAATTTTGAGAAAAATGGAAAAATAACTTTAAGTACATGAAAAAGTACAGCTGTGTAGTAATATAAAAACAGCTATAACTCCAGTTCTAAATTACTTAGAAACAGAATTTGAAAGAAAAAAGTTCAGACTACCAATACTAGACCAACATTGAAACTTCGATATTTTGCCAAAATTCATGTTTTAAAGGCAGGCTCTGATTTCAATCTCGAATTATTCTAAATTATATTTTAACCGACCCCTCAATGAAGCCGAAACAAATCTGAAAAAATCCCAAACTTTGAAATTAAATATCTCGGTCAATTTTTGTCACACAGAAGTGAAACTTTTTGTGTTACGTTTGTTAGGATGAGTGTAAACTTTTACTAAATATCACTATAAGGAACGGGGGACTGTATAAAAAGTTAGATTTTGTAATTTTTACAAAATTGATTTTTTAAATTTCAAAATGTCATAACATGAATGTTTACCTCATGTGAAACATTTTTGCAATTGGAAGTATATGTCTACGATCAACGGTTGCGAAAATAAAGGGTGGGCACGGACTTTGCGTTGCACCCTGTATACTGTAATGGCAATTCAACATTCGAATTCATATGAAGTTATTTGAGTAAATGAAGTAAAAACTACTATTTTTCTCTCTCGACATTGGTTAAATAAATACCCAATTTATAAAAAGACAAAAGCAGACAATCACTAAATTCAGTTAATTTTGAAAATTTGAATTTGGTAAAAGAAAAGTATGTTTAGTTCAGGGTATGAAAGAAATCATGATTTTTAAAAAAAAATCAGAAACATCGGATTTATTTGATTTAAATCACTTTTAATTTAAATCGGATTTTATGATTTTAATTAATTCCTTGTCTATACAAGTTTAAATTTGTTGGACATGTGACACAAAAATTAGTGTAGTTTCTAGATAGTTTTGATTTATTTAAATATTTTTTTTATGTAAAACATTAAAGTACGTATTAGAAAATTTACCTGGGTAAATTTTTGAAAGATTAAAACGCGGAATTAGCGAAATAAATCACATGATAGAATAAATAGAACAGTGCCCAAATGCTAAGCATGAGCACTGTTTTTTCATCTGGTTTTCAAAAGGTTTAGATTACTTTGAGTTTAACTCACAACCAGTGACACGAATTTTTTGGACCCAGAAAAATAAGGTTGCCGGATCCCACTGACACTATATTATGAATTTTTTCAATCACACAAATTTCAAAACTTTTTGCATTATATATTTATCATATATGAATAAAATGTTTTAAATTACTTCAATTATTTTGATATAAAATAATTAATTGGCTCAAGATTTGCTTTTGAGAAAAAATCATGTCACCAATAGAAAATAAAATAAAACTTGCATCTTGAAAAAATTCCTACTTCTCATGAATTTTTAGCTTACAAAAATAACTTATTGGTGAAAAAATTGTTATTTTTTGTAAGTTAACAGTAAAAAAGTAGACGACATGAAAATACATACATTTGAAATCAAATGTATGTATTTTCTATTTTAGAATTTCTGTATTTTATTTCTTATATATTTTTTCTTTATTATTCCTTATATTATTCCTATATATTCTTATATAATATATTATTTATATTATTCCTTATTTTTTATTTCTTATATTTATTTATTATTTTATTTCTATAATATTTCTATGTATGTTATTTCTATGTAGAAATGTCTATTTTTCAAATTCTTTGAGTATTGAGAAATATTTCATAGGTATATTCAAAGCACACAAAAAGGGTTTATATATAGAACAAAAAACGAAGTTTTTCTCTGAATAGCATAGAACAAATGTAATAGAATCCCCAGAACATGCAATTCAGTGGAATTTTGAGCTTGCATTAAAAAATTTATCAATTCCAATAGCTTTCTGCTTCAACCCATAATCTTTTCTCAACATACTCATTTATCAGATGAATGAATTAACTTTTACATTCCAAAATTCAATTCCATAAATATTGAAGAGTTATTCTAGCAGTGTAAAAGATTCCTTAGGAATCAATGCATAAAATTTCCCAATAAATTGAAATAAAAATTAACCAATATATTACATAAATTAAAATGAAACGATTAAAATTGCCAATTAGAAAGATTTATGTGCAAAATTGGAATGCTTTCGTGATACTGCAGAAATCTTTTCTTTGTCTTTATTTTTATGAATAAACTACAATACTAAATAAATAACTAAAAAATCTTAAAAAGAAAGCAAGTTACCACAATTTTAGTAATTTGAGTGAATATATTTCAAGCTTCTTCACTCATCACATGGTAAATGGTTTAAAATTGGCAATGTACGATTTATAGTCGCACGGAATATTTAAAACAAAACCAACACTGATGAGCAGGCTTGTGAGTGACACCTATTGGTAGGGTTACCATAAATTCTCGGCCCGAATCCCGGACACTTTTTTGGGGAGGTTGGAAGTAAAAACAAATTTGAGGAACAATACATTTTTATTCAAATAGTTTTATGTGAATTAAATATAGCTTCTCAAAAATTTCTTTATTTACTTTACCTAAACAAACAAAATCTAAAACTCAACTTACTCTAATTATGTTTTATTTACATTACAGAATATTTATTCTCATTGTTTTTGCAACTTGTAGCACTTAAACGTCCTTATACTTAATTTGAACTTGTACTGGATCCTGCTGCTGTTTTTCCGTCTTGTACTTTACTATTTTTATACTTTTCAGATGAGATTACTTTTCCGAGAAACATCCTATCACGCTTGATTTTTTCATGAAAGTCACCGCAAGACAGCTTGGCGTTTACTTTGATGTTTAACAACTCCCTCACAACTGAAATGGAGTCTTCCTCGTTCAGCCGACCATACATTATCCATAATTGAAAAAACCCTTTCTGCTGGTGCTGACGTACCTGGCAGGAACATCCTAAATTCCACTAATTTGAAAAGGTTCTTGAAGTCAGTGGTACACTTTGACACTGACTCAATCACTTCCTTCCACTTTTCTTGAGTATTGAGCTTTTCTTCCTCAGGACGGGTTTCCCACTCGGGTTTTAATCTACTCATTATGTTGCAGAATAATGTACGCTCATCAAATAGTTCGTCCATATTGATTGAATCAGGCCCTACACTGTTTACAGCCATTGCACTCTTCAAGTTCTGACCAGGTCACTTCTTCATTTTTCAAAGTCAACCATCAAAATGTGTCTACTTTGTCGAAACTAGACTCCCATAGCTTCAAATACTTGATTCCAGCTTCATAAAATTCTAATACTCTCAAAAAACTCGTCCTCTTCGACCGCTCCTTCAGACAAGTTTGATTATCAGATGTTTAGCTCCAAATAGTACAAATCTGTGTCTTCCTCTCCTCCAGCTTTGTTATCAATTCTAGGTAGGCTTGCGACGCCTCTGAAGCACTGATGTCATCCTGTTCTACTTTAAAATCATTTTTGGAACATCTAGAGTGTTCCATGAACATTAGGAAGAGTTCATTAACTGGATTGCTGAAAAAGTCTGTCAACGGTTTTGGGCTGCACTCATTTGATTGAAAATAGAGTTTCAGTGGACTGAACTGAGAATCCTTTCTAGAACAGGCATCAAACTCAAAAATCTTTTACTGCTGTGAGATAAAAGTATTTTGAATTTAACACTGACGAATTCACAGAACTCTTTCATATTGGTTACCCTCAGTGTATTGATAAAAAAACTTGTAGTTTCACAGCAATGACCTCAACATCCACAGAAAGAACATCGCATGCTATTTGTACAGTATTATGCACAATGTGATCTGAGCACCCAATTCCAAGAATAGGTCGCTCTAATTTTAGCTACAATTTTAGAAAAAGATTGCCTTCACCACGCCTCCTAACCCCGCCAAAATTGGTATTGGTGTTATCTCAGCACAGAGACACACTACTTTTGACTGAAGCGAATATTTCTGGATGCACTTTAAAACGTGATCAAGCAAAATGTCACTTTTTCACCTGGCACTTCGTCAAAATAGAGCAGTTTTACATTAACTCCATCACTTAAAGTAAAATACTTAACAATAGGAGTCAATTTCACGTCTTTTTTTGTTGGAACAATCAATGGTGATTGTTACATAATTAACGTCTTTCAGATCATTAAATATTTCCTGAAATTTGTACGGAGAGATTCTAGAGCATTACATTGACAATTATGGCCTGTTTTGTACGAGCTGCTGAAAATTTTGACTCAAACAATTCTTTTAATAATTTTGAAGTGCAATCACTTGTTTTAAATAGGCAGTATGGTAGGCAAATGTTGCCTCTTTTGCAGCACATTGTAACTCACTGTCTCCTTCAACCTTGTTTTAAAAATAATTAGTAATGTTTGAAGATGAAACTGCACTTACCGCTTTTTATGTTTACCACTTTTTCAATGTCAAGTCGTCCCTTGTATTCCAATGAAAACTGTGATTTACATGTCAGGCACCGTACATTTCCAGTGCTGTTTTCACACAATTTTAGAAATTTGTAGTCATTCGAAGTTTTTCAGTAAACACACTTTCTTTTCGGGCTCATTTCAAACTCTTAACACGTAACTCTCAATCACCAAACTCAGTTATAAACCAATAGTGAACTGTAATCTTTCAAAGGAAGCATTAGACTGGCACATAGTTCACGCACTGCAAACTGGTTCGTGAAAGCCTGGCACCGTCAGCGTTGCCAACCGCTAGGCGAGACAACGAAATTTCTCCGCCGTCACTAAACCCACCCGAAATCCCGGACATTTTTCAAACCTGGACGCTTCCCCGGACACAGTATCGAATCCCGGACTATCCGGGGTAATCCCGGACGTATAGTAAGCCTACCTATTGGTCAATGGCCCAAGATGGAAATACTTGTCTGGTAATCATGATCCCAATCAGCAAATAGTTATTTAGTGCCTTCAAAGGGAGTATGATTTTCAATAATTTTGGGGTGAACTCAGTACAAGTGAAGTTCTTGACATAAAAAAAACATGCATCTTGTTCAGTTATTTCATTTTAATATTTAACATAACAGAAAAAAAATTGAAATTTTAAATTTAATTTAAATCAATGATTTTTTAAATAAAATAAAATCATGATTTAAATCAAGCTGATTTAAATCGACATACCCTGATTTAGATTAGTGTTTTCTCAATTCAAAATTGCAGACTAATGAAATATGAATACTAATGAATATTGTAAATATATACTAACGACGTTTTTGATAAAATTGGGTATTGGAAGCCCCTTTTCCTGATGACGTGGAAGTGCACGCCTAACACGACATTCAGGAACGACTTATTATAATACAGGAACAAAGCATGGACATTTTATCCCACTTACATTGAGACCGAGTAATGTGAAAGTCAAGGCCATGGAGAGGTGCCATATCCAGTAGCCACGAGGAAACTTCACGTAGAGGTGTTCGTTGTGGCCCAAGAGTTGACTAATCTGCAAAACAAACATTTCATTTTATTATTCTATAAAACACTTTAGAAGATAAATTAAAAAATATTTTTCCGAAAAAAGAGCTTTCACCATAAGCTAATGGAGTTATCGAATTAATTTGATTTAAATATTTGTATTCGATTGAGTGGCAGCACAAAATATTCTTACCTAAGAAATCATAATTGAACACTTGCTTAAAAATATCCGATGCTTTTATGAAAAAAACAAGGTGTTTGTTTGATGGCTAATTATAGTGTCTTATATATATATAAATTTAATTTCAGATACTTATGTATGTGCTGTCTGTCCAACAGTCTACAAAATTATTCTCAAAACAGCGTCAGCACCTGGAGGCTAATTTTAATATCGAAAAATTCACTTAACGAAATGATGTATAAACTTTCGGTAGATGGCGCCACGTTCGTCAAAAAAGCACCTCGGTGTCATCAAGTTAAAAGATGCTCTCAATCAACACAACAGAATGTCAGTGCAGGTGAAAAAGGAACATCGAAACAAAATTGCAAAGTTGATTTTTCGTTTCACTTGAACACGAAAGTTTCTTGAATTGGAAAATTTCAAACGACCCCCACCAATTTCTTATCTTTTTTCCAAAAACTTAAATTGTCTTGATCGATATTAGTTTCATATTGCCTTAGTTCTGATTTATCATTAAAATATTTCATTTGCGGACGTGTTTGGTTGAATGTGATCTGTTTTTAAAAACAACTCTAAAATTGTTTTTCAGATAAAAAGTATATTCATTCAAAACGTGAGCTAGACTTGTTTTCTAAAAGATATGACAAAAATTGGATTGAGAAGTGGCACTTTTTTCATGCTAGCCATCTTTTAATTCTCGATTCGATATTTTCTTCGTAATTTTTTGTTGTTCAAACAACACTCATTGAGGGAGAATTCTATGGAGCTGGAATCCTTCCCAAAATGCTTTTGGTGTCAAAAAGCTACCAAAAACACACGTAGGGGCTGATGTAAATCCATAGTAGGGGCCACCATATTACTGTTCTTCCTTATCTGCCTACAAAAGAATAAATACTAAAATGATATTACCTGTGTTTAATGATAGGAAAGCAGTGAAAGTTGACTATCAGTGCTTAGCATTTCTCCTGGCCCAATTCCTGATTGCTACCCAAGATGACGGGGTCAAATAGGTTGAGCGGTAATCATTGGCATGAGATAAAAAAGCTCATCTTTAATTCCACATTCTTACCTTTGATCTATGAATATCCCCATTGTCAGTTTCACCAACACCCAGGATTTTTCGGGTCTTAAGTCTGCTATGCAAGTCACCGCTGCTGTGTTTCCTGGAAAAGAAGAATGACCAATTAGAAAAACTCCCAAGTGGCTACAACTAGAGAAAAACAATTGAAGAGCAAATTACTCCCATTTCGCTTCATTTGTGTTTTAGAAACTCTGTACAGATAATTATCAATGTTACTTGTATGTTTTCTTGTTTTATTCCTCATGTTGGAGAGGATCCCAAAGATTTATTCGATATATTTGGATTGTAACTGCAGTACAGTAATATACAGTAAACCCTCCTTGTAACACGTATCGATATATCGTTTAGTTTTACTTGTCCCCGATGAATTTTACGTTTACGAACAACAGAGGTTGGTTGGTATCTTACGGTGCATGGACCAGATCCATTAGCAACGGGCCAAACTACACCAAGCAATCGTTTATCCGTCAAGTAAATACTAACAGCAGAGAAAATCTCAATCTCAAAGGTCACCTGTTTCAACCAGTTAATCTTTTCCTGTGAGCCCTTCTGCTATATGACATTTCGTAGGGGCATCTATAGACATCATCTAAAAGCTAAAGAGATCACCTTAGCTTTCCAGCGACCTCTTTAACTGGGAAGCTGAGGTTGAGGTTCTCGGTCGAATGCTGAAAGGAAGGTAGAAAAATTGTAAATGATCTACGTGTACGAGGTGTATCCGGAAAGTATCCAGACATGTAACATGAAGCAAGATACATCGTACTTATGACTTTTTGCGCCTAGTCTCCCTCAAAGTAGGCACCACCTTGGAACCTCACTCTCCCAGCTTGTCTTCCACCTTTCAAAACACTCTGCAAGGTCGACTGTTGGAATCGCCACCATTTTATTTGTCTCCGCCATCGTCTGCATTCAGCCAGCAAAAGTCAATTTAATAAAAAAAATCGGAAATTTTTTTCAGGATAAAGTTCTTTTTACAAATGAACAAGAAATTTTGTTGAATTGAAATGAAATTCGAGGGCTCTGGAATCTGAAAATGTTGGTTTCTAAATTTTAAAATATCTCTATAAATAAAAAGCCATTGCATGTGAAATACTTTTCTATATTTTTCAAATAGTTATCTTATATTCACTATCATTTTATATCATAATATTCACCATACGTTGGAGTTTAATGGCTTACTATTTATTACGAAATAAGTAGGTAGTGGTTACGAATAGTTCTTTCCGCGATGGTTCAACCATCTTTGATAGATTGAAGTTGATAGTCTTTAGCGACTGTCACAATAGCAAGCAAAAATGTATCGGGAAATTCTTATTAGATTCTATTTTAAAATATAAGAATTATCCATAACTATAAATTTGGGTCAACAGTGGTGATACTGAAGATTTTGTACATTTCTTAGAAAAGGTATCTCAATTGCTTTAAGATTAATGCTGGAAAATTCTTTTTCCAAGAAAAACTTACGTGAAACAAGATACGTGACTTTCCATCAATTGTGTATATTGTTAAGGTACACGAACGATACATTAGCAAATAGAAAGGTATTTTTAAAAAAGTGTAAATTTTAATGAAAAAATTAAAATTCATTCAAAAAAGTTTGTTACATTCTTTTAATCTATAGCTGAAACCATGAATTAGAATTTCGCCAACATGAACCGTTCCATTTCTTAGATAAATCCAAAAATGAAGTAAATTCCTATCCAACTTAAACAGATATCTCCCAGTATAATTAAATTGGCCCATTCTAATAAGATGTCAACACGTTATTAATTCAATAACTCGAGAAACATCTGCAAGTCGTTCAAACCAAACATTCCCGCGAATTAAAGTAATTAAATTACAAGACCAATCTATAAACTTGGAAATGATTCATTACGCTGTTGTGAACCATTTTGATAGAATATTCACAACGGAATGTAAAATCGAATATTCCGTCTTTCACGATCTCAAAAGATTTTCACTTTTAAGAATTGAAGTGTTGCATTCGAACAAATCTGTTAAGAATGCGTTTTTCTATTAGAATAACGACATTGCACAATGTTTAGGAAAAATTTTGAAAGTTCAAACGATTGTTCACATTTAGAAATTCCTCTCCAATTGTTCAAATACGAAGTCCTTTCCATCCACTTGACGAGTGCAGACAGATGGAACCGAAAAGGTTTTTTAAGCGATTCATAGATTATTCATTTTTGTTCGTTTTTGGAATGAAGTTTTTCTGTCATAACAGAAATCAAAGTCAGGAGTGCTGTTGGCAGTCGGTTGAATTATACATTGGTGTGTAGTGTTGAAAATTCACAAGTAGAGAGGAAGAAAATTCCAGGAAAAGTTTTTAAGAGGACACGGTACCCTTTGAACATTCTGTTTATTTTCATATTCACAAAATGTTTTAGTGTACCCTTATTCCAATACACATTAAATATACGTTACAAAAGAAAAATAATTTTTACGTTCACAATAATTAAAAAATTCAATTTTCATTAAAAGTATTTCAATATTTTAAAATTCCTACACCGTCTGCAAATTTTAATTTTTTTAAATATTTTTTATTTACCTTCCATGAAGTGTTTCTCATAATTTTTGCATGGGATACTGTTATTTATTTTTTACACACATTTTTGTAACAAACACTAAAAAATAGCTAAAACAGTCTCTCTCAGTTGATTTCATCAATTTTGAAAAATAACTATTTTCCAAATCCTTATTCCATGCAAAGTTATCAAATATATCATGATAAATAACCACAAAAAGTTTCAAATCTCTTCATCAATTACGAAAAGAGCCTTAGCATTTTAAATACACTGTAATCATGAACAATAAAAAACTGAGAAGAAATACTTTAAAGTTTCAAAGAGCTTTCTTTTTCTGTCCTTACATTCGATAGAAAAACTTTAATAACTCGCTAAATAATGTAGCTACAGCTATAAAATTTTACACACAAATTATTTAAAGTTGTATAATTAATAAATGATAATAAAAAAAATCGACATTTTAGTCAATTTTAGCTAGAACGGCTGAGCTCCTTATTCAAAGGTTGGTTGAGTTTAAGGCTCAAGGGCCATATTTGGCCATGCTGCGCCAAACACAAGACAAGCAACATCAAATAATGGACATATACAAAGTTTCACTGACACAGAAGAGAGAAATACACCCAGGAAGGAATCGAACCTGTGCCGCCTACAACTCGCAGGTTGCTAGAGCGCAGTGGGCATACCCACTGAGCCATGACGGCCCCTTATTCAAAGGAACGCACGAAGGAATGAGAAATTAAAAATTAATTCTCTAAGGATTAAGGATTTAGAGGAAGATTATTGGGATTAGAGGACTTATTAAGAAAGTTTATTTTGCATGAAAGATGGAGTTTCTATAAAAGTCGTACGTGCATCAAGTGTTGTAGTTGAATGCATCGGTAATATGAAAGAGTAGACATCTTGAGTAAGTAGATCAGTTTGAAGCCTTGGTCAGTGAGGTGGATAAGTTTAAAAGGTAAAAGTTGCGACAAGATACATTGAAGGACGAGATACTATAACAATGAAACAGACTGGCGGGTGAAAAGAGGAGAAAACTAGAGTTGCTCTGGAACGTAAAGGGGACTTATTTATGGTAAACAAATTTACGGGGTTAGTTTTAACATCGTTTCATGTGACCATTTAGTAATTATTCCTGTGAAAATAGAAAACAAAAATACGATTTCCTTTCGTACGAAGATGCTAAACAAATAGAATTTAGAACGATCAACTAAATAAATGTTTAATCATGAAACGCCCTCTTTAATGACATTGAGAATTTAACGCGGAGACGGTCCAAGGGAATACGAAACTTTCATTTTGATACTTCCATTTCGCATTCTTCAGCGAGTCTCGGAAAGGAATATCGAATGCTTTTCCCGGTTGCCTTGAATTTTTAATCAAATCTTCTCACTCGACAAAACGAAATTAGCATGTATATGTAAATAAGCAGCTTGACAACGCAAACTGGAAGTATATTGAGAAGCAGGAAAGGTATGAAGGTAGCCAGAGCTTACGGTGGTGCTCTTACAGCAGCATAAAATATTTAAATAGCTGCAAGAGCTAAGTTCACATTTTGGCTTTTCACTGTCTCTTGAGAGGTGCAGTCAAATTCGACAGTTGACGTTTCGTCCGGCTCTGGCTACTGAAAATTTAATAAAAATTGGAAGCGGGTGACACTTTTTTTTATGAAAAACAAAGGGGAGTGTGTGTAGGTATTAGAATGGCCTCATCTACCATATTTCCCGAGAACTCACGTATTATTGCTAATTTTGTAGATCCTCCCTGCTCCCGATCTTCTATTTCTCAAGAAAGTTTCATGGCCGCGGTAGCCCAGTTGGAAGAGTAACAGATTAGCAACCGGAGGGTTGCTAGTTCGAAACTCGGTTCAACCAAAGACTGTCGTGTATGCGGGGACTGGTGTACGTTAAATCTGTCGTGGCCTCAAATATCTTCACGTTGGTGTGGTGAGGAAGTTTGGAGAGGGGCTCCAGCTCAGGTGTTGGCTCGTCATTTGACAGTGGTTCAAAATGACAAGGTGTTGTCCCAAGATTTTCCCTTTCGGGATTGATCCCGTGCAGTCACCAATAGCCCGATGTGTTGCTCCAGTGAGACATTAATTACCTGCCTACCCGAAAGTTTCATTTACAATCAAGATCGCAAAATTTAAATTAGTATATATTATTCCCTCCAAATACATTTCGATAAAAATTGCCATAATTATCGACAGTTTAGACTTAGAAAACCAGATAACTACCAGAAAAGCCCCCAAGCATGTCCTTTTAAGGGACATCCAATTTGATGGGCACTCCTGGATACTTGATTAAAAGCCAAAACGTATTACAAATAAATTGATAAGTAGTTTAAAAATTACAGTGGGGATATTGTTTAAATTCACCACTGTGGTATTACAATCCCTTTCGCAGAAGGGCTCACTAGAACTAGTTTCCATAATCTTTCCAGGTAGCTAACAAATGATAGAAAAAAAGCAGATTGTTATTAAACTTATTTTAGAAGTTACTACTGCCATTATTATTAGATATTACTGTTGCCACTTCAAGTCCATACTTCATCAGGAAATATATTAGTCCAGAGTTGCTTCTTTGCCTCTCTGGCCAAATGCAATTTTTCTCCAAACGTTGTCCGGTTCTCTTTCGCGACAACGCACGTGAAATTTGGTCGTGAAGGCACATCGGGTAGCATAGTGGAGAGGGGATCCCACGGACCCACGAGCACTGAGATGCGTTTCACTTTGAGTTTAGACTTAACCATCCATAAATATCGAAAAATTACTTGTAAATAATCGACAAAAAGTTTAACATATACTAATCGATAGGGGAATATCGGCTTCCGGATTACAAATAGGAAGTATACTTTAAAGTTGATTCAATATTTTCTGTGATTTAATAAACAAGTTGGTGTGTCAAACTTTAACAAGATCTTAGACATTGTAGGAATCATTCCAGGCTCAAATGCCAGTACTGAAAGAGATCTTTCACTGATCAGCAGTAAAGGAACTGATCAGTAATATCAAAGTAGCTGAGAATTAATTAAGTCAGAGCTAATGGCAGTAGTTGAGTTACTATAGTTGTAGTAAAAAGTTTTGGAATATGCACAAGATAAAAAAATGCTTAGTTCTGCAGCATCAGTGGACGAATACATTTCGAAATGCTTAAAGAACATGCAAATCTGTAAATTCTATACAGGATGATTCAAAAGGTAGAAAACTTTAAAAGTACGTCAGGATTACAAAAACAAACTCTATTTACATAGGAACATATAGTCGCAAACGCCACGCTAGTGTATTAGAAGGCATTGCTTGCCAGAAATTGAGTTGGGCAGCTTAAGCCATTGTCATTCGAGTCGTTGACTTTGCAGTAGGATGTATTGTTACAGTGATCCTGAGATGCAGATATGCACTTAGCGAATGGAAACGGGCGAGCCGCAGTGCGATTGAACCGTGAACGGTTCCAAAACAGACTCCATGTTGCCATTCCATGCTGCATGTTTCCGTGAGAGCTGGCATTTTTGAACAAATTCGCTGGTCCATGCTTCTAAGTTGCGAGGCATGCATTGATTTTGGTGGAATGAATGAACAACTCTGAACTTGTGAACGCATAGCTAATAAATATGTTGTTATACCTTAGTTTTGTATTCCTTCATTTTTTATTCTTCCTCTACTTTTAGCAACTCCGGGTGGCGTTTGCAGCAATGTTCCTATGCAAAATTAGTTTGTTTTGGTATTCCTAACCTACCTTTAAAGTTTGTCTAAGACCTTTTGAACCACCCTGTATTGTAGCCTGTATATTATATCCAATGTAAATTATATAATTTTTTTAATTATCCATTCCATGGTCATTTGGAGTAAAGCGGCGCAGCTAAAAAAACTTACAATTGGTCGCGACTAAATCTCTTAAATTCATAGCCGAAAGTTGGTCCTCCTAGGTGCGAGGCACTTTTTATGTAAAAAAGGGGTGGTATGTGGAAACCTCTAACCATAACATACTCCCAGGCTTGTTTCAGCTAGTCGTCATCAGAATTTCGTTCTCCCAATCAGCAGCCAGGGATGTTTCAGTTCGTTAAGATGAATTTATTCATCTCCAGGGATGACAGAAAGAGCGGGAATTCATCCTTTTTTGCCCCAGCAGGGATACAGCTTTCTTTGGGACCCATCCTCAAATGATGAGCTGACTCTTCCAATCCACGAATGCAAATAAAAACTTTTTTCTCATGTCCTCCGACAAATGAAGATGTCTATGCAAATGGCGGCTTTTCTATTTCGTTCTCGTAAAGGTCAACGCAGCCTTGCGTCGCTTGTCCTTTCTTGTAGCTTACATTTGGAGATTGAATTTCGCTAGTGTTGCACTGATCGGGTTCAATACTTGTTTTATACCGGTCTCAAACCTTTGATGCGGGAAAAGCAGTTATGATGTCGGTAACCATTAAAGAGATGATCGCGCGGTCGATCTCTTTAGTTCCTCTTCAAATCAGATGGGTTCTTTAATCGAGACGAAACAAGATGACAATGATCATAGTTTTAAAAATTAAACTAAATAAACATCAATTCAACAAAGAAAAATCACGGCATTAAAAATATAGAACAGGAAAGTAGAACTGGAATAGTAGCTGTCGAGAGAAAAATTAGCATTTCATATCATGCTTAAAGTGAAAATATTTAATTTACATGCATTCACGAGAAAAATTGCACGTGCTCAATAAAAAACACCCAGTTAGCATCGAACGTCTGATGAAATAGACGGAGCATGTGCGCACAACTTCATGCTATTTCTGCCGATTGCTGTTTGAAGATCTGTCATATGATTGTGAGAAAAAAACATGAATTCTAATGTAGGAGCCCTAAGGGGCACATCTCCTTTAGGTGTGTACGGACTTGAGGTACCCGAGTGATTGATCTTTTTTTCCCATGGGGTTTACTGTCTTTAGTAAACACGGGGGTCGAGCTCCCAGAATACCATCTTTTTCAGCTTATATCCCACTACTCTATTCCACAATTCCTTTTTCACCTTTCACATTTTTCACTTGACTTTGTCTTGTGTTTGGAGCAGCTTTGCCAAATATGGCCTTTGTGCCATAAAACAACCAACAAACCTAATGTGGGACAAATTATTGATTGGTTTAAATGATTATCCAGCGTGATTAAAAACACAAGTCTGCGTTTCGATAGCCACTGGGCCCAAATCGATTAGTTAGCCCATTTGATATACCCATTTGAGATCTTGCGATAGACTCCATAGACTTTCTATTTCATTAGAAGGTAGATGCTGGTTAAATCATGACGTAATTATGAAAAGAAAACTAAGCCTTTGGCGCGCCCATACTCATGAGCTTTTGTTTTTCGCCAGTCTCAGATGTACTTTAATGGAATCACCTCGCCGTTCTCAAAACCCGTGTTACAGGTGAATAGATTGCAATCGAAAGTTTTAAAACTATTTTAGAGGCTAAAAAGTAGACACCAAACGAGACGCTTTAATAACATTTACAATTAGGGATGGAGATTGAATTTGCTTAATGATGCCCGAATAAACAAAGGGTTGTTCTATTTCCACACCCCAGCTGTTCATCTAAGCCAAGGAAACCTCTCGTTATGTTCACAAATAGAAATATCAGTACGTGGTTTTTGCCCGCAGCTATGAAGGTTAGCAAAGTGGGTCCTTTAGTTTCTAACCGCATTTGCTCGTAGGATAACTAAGGAACAAAAATCTAATATTTCTACCAGTATCAAAATATCATTAATGAAATTACAACACTAACAAAGCATTCGGTAAGTAGAACACAGGGAACAAAAAACTGTCTGAAACTTCCCTATAGTAATTATTAGCTAGCGATCATGGAGTTCCAAGCACAACAAACAGAAGACGCATGATTGGTTGGTTTTGGATTTTCTCTTATGGCGCAAGAGCCATACTTGACCAAGTTGCGTCAAAGTCGAGTAAAAGGACATACACACACAAGGAAATGTGTGTATGTCCTTTTACTGACACAGAAGAGAGTAATACATCCAGAGAGGAATCAAACCTGCACTGTCTACAACTCGCAAGTTGCTAGCGCAGCGGGTAAATCCACTGAGTTACGACGATTCCCAGATGATGCGTGTATATAAAATTCAATAGATTATGTGCAAAGACTAATAGATGGACTGAGGCTAGCATCTATGGAAGACAGGAGTAAGTAAGGGGGTGGTATTAGAGGTCCCTATTGCGCACGACTAACTCCACTAACAAATCATATATAGAAATTATCAAACGGTAGGATGATCGGGCATCATCCACGTGATCCAGGGACAAGTATCTCGTATATTGAGTTACCAGACCTAAAAATGGAAGTTCCCGACATTACAAAGAAAACCAGGATAAATAAAATTCAATTGATGGAGTACAAATAAAAATACATTTGCATTGAAAAACGGTCAAATAAACATTGTTACAGAGAAATAACAGTATTACAAATAAGAAATACTTCTTAAAAATCTAACTCGACGCATACCATTCCACGAACTGCCGTTAACCCCAAGTGGTTTCGACGAGATATCGCGTACATCAAGATCTGACCATTTTTGCCAATGTCGAGATATATCGTCCATTAAGATCAGGCCAATTTTACTAATGACGAGATTCCTCGTCGAGGAAAGACTGCCCTATTACTACAAGGGGAATGAAGATGCAAATTGTCCCTTGACAGAATTGGTGACAATTTCGAACAGTTTTGTATCAGTCTGGCCACTACAGGGGAGTTTTCGACACGAAGGTAAACCATCAGGAAGGTTAACGACGAACACATTTTTTGCACATAAAGCGATTCAAGCAATACAACATTCGGATTGAATTAATTTCTCTAAAAAATCCGTAAAATTCATAATTCCCAGTGAAATTCGAGTAACTCACTCCAATTCCGGACGTCTGGTAACCCAACCTGCAAAGCATCGTGCTGGCGAAAGTACACGTTCAAAATCAAGTCCGCTAAGACTTACGTCAAAAATAAATTTTATTTTCAACAGGCTTTCCTGATTCAGTCGATTAAAATTTTTTACCCGTGAATGCCGGACTTCGGAACGATTCGCCACTGCTGGAAACACAACTTTCGCGCACACTAAAAATTACTGTCCAGCTACGTGATTTCGCGACAAAAAATAATCCCACTCTTTTCCTCCAAGATTCACCCTCATGAAAAGTTTTTAACGCCAAAAGGTCCCTAATGGGGTTTAATGGGCAATTACCCCCTCCGACACACGCAAAATGGCCCAAAGCACTTAATACCTTTATCCACCTTTTCCATAAAAACACGTCGAGTATTCCCCTGCCTTTGCCGAAAAATATTTCGTCGAAGCATGCTAATCGAAATTTAATTCCACTCTTATTCGGGAGGATTCGCCAGGTGGCAGGGGAATCAATTTTCCCACCACATTGGGAGTTGAGAGGTTTTCAAGCGAGCTCGGGTAATCTGGTATAAGCACCGACGACACTCCTTTCAGAGAGTTCGCTTCCGAAGGAGGATTAAAAAAGATCAGTTACGCGTGAGGGGATTGAGGGAAAAAACCTCCAGGATCTCTTTCAAGGGACTAATCTCAAGAATCCCTCTTACACACCGTTTTACAATTAGTTTGTCATGAAGTTTTTGCATGATTAAAAGCTTGCCATACATGCACGTGATTTCGCAATCATTGTTTTTTTCTCAAAAATAATTTTTAACGATAAAACAAAAGTCGAGAATACCTGGCCTTAGCACTACCAATTCACCTGGCATCGGTTGGTTGTTGTCTGTTTTTCAGTTTTATGGTCCAAGGACCATATTTGGACAAACTGCGCCAAACACAAACCAGACAACTTCAAGAAAAAAATGACGTGAAAGGGAAAAGAGGGATTGGGAATATATAGAATGATGGGATGGAAGCAGAAAATGATCGCTTGGCTATCCGTGTTTACTTCTTTCTTCTCTTATCCCAGTGTAAAAAACCCAATTACACTGTGCAAAAAAGTTTTTGGGCAATGGCAGGTGGGTCCTTAAAAATGTCTTCATGTATGGATCCAATGCAATTCAGGATGTGTGAGGGAGAGGGTGGTATTTAAGCCCCACTTTGTATATGTGGAAAAGAATTTCTGGCCATCAATGACTATCATCTTTTTCAAATGACCAGATCGGAGCCTGGCAAGCATAGAGAAAGTTTCCCGGGGCAAATTTAAGGCCAGAAGCTCTCCTGGTGTTCCACTGAGGCTCTCCTGGTGTTCCATGAACCATCTTCAAAAAGGCTACCATCTGTAAAAATATTTATATCGTTTGGTTCTGTTTCTATTGTTTGCAGGGCCTAGGGCTTTTAAAAGTTCGGTTGGTCCTCTTTTTTGCACCGTGTTCACTAAAGACAGAAAACCCCATGGGAAAAGAAAAGCTCACTTCAGTACCTCGGGTCTGTGAAACCCGCACACACTTAAAGGAGATATGCTTGGGGGCTCACCGGACAAAAATATTTTACTCGTTATTTTTAATTTATTAAATATAACTCTCGTTATATCGCATCCCCCATTCGGCTGTATCGCTCTTTTTTACTTATCCTTCGATGCATTTTCGGTTTGAAAAAATTAGAAACTCTCACATTATAGCCTGATGAAGAGAATTCTTTTCCCTCTATAAGGGGGCCGTCGTGGCTCAGTGGGTATGTCCACTGCGCTAGCAAACTTCGAGTTGTAGGCTGCGCAGGTCCGATTCCTGTCAGGTGCATTCCTCTCTGGGTGTATTTCTCTTTTCTGTGTCAGTACAACTTTCTTTGTGTGCGTCCATTACTTGATGTTATCTATCTTGTTTTTGGAGCAGCATGGCCAAATATGGCCCTTGCGCCATAACCCCCCCCCCAAACGGATCCCTCTAACTAAAAGTAATTTCGCTACCCTGCTGGTGAGAAGGGTTACGGGACAGTGTGTCTCAACCCCTGTAGG
The DNA here is from genome assembly GCA_933210815.1 of Meta bourneti. Lineage (NCBI taxonomy): Eukaryota > Metazoa > Arthropoda > Arachnida > Araneae > Tetragnathidae > Meta > Meta bourneti. Next base: position 47,613,267 of record OW119928.1, read on the forward strand.
AAAGCTAAACTGAATTGCAAAAAATATTTCGGTGACTAAAGTGTGAACGTATTTTTGTTTTGAAATAGATTCTACCGTATTTAGTATTTTACAATATTTTACCACAAATTTTGAATTTGATAGGAAGTGAATAAAAGATGAAATTTAATGTATAATTTAAGACCTTTTATTTTTGCAATTTGTTTCACAGACCTCGCTCTATCGCTCCCTTCGATATATCACGCTTGCTTCAAAAAAGCACCCAATACAACAAGAGGTTAATGTATTGTAATAATCATCCAACAGGAATAGCTAAAATCCGTTCGGCGTTCTCAAGAGTTTTCTCTAGTTAATTTTTAAGGCTTGCATCATTTTAGAGGGGGCCGTCATCGTTCAGTGGGTATGCCATCTGTCCTAGCAACCTGCGAGTTGTTGGCGGCGTAGGTTCTATTTCTGCAGGTTCTAATTAATGGATAGTGATGCATTTATTTGTTGAAGAAACGTGATGTAACAAAAGGAAAATAAATATTACTAAGAATTATGTCTTCAGTGGAAGGTGGTTCATGGGGAGGGACACCAACCCTGGAGCCATAAAAGAATTAGACACGTCTCCGAGGAAGTGTCCCCAATATTCATCTTACAATATCTTATACTGTGAAATAGGTATGGCTTAATATTCGATGAAAAGCCTTAAAATACTATCAATGTTTTAAATAATACAGTTGCAACGATTCGCTTCCAACAAAGTGATTTCCCAAACTTTTCATGCAGTTGCTTTGTTGCGAAGGAATAAGTTTCTTGAAGAATGTATCACATCTTTTGATCCCAACAGGGATATTCTAATTGTTATAGTTTATTACCACTTTCTAGAGACAACTTTTTATTGTACATGAAAGCGAATTGACTTTTAAGCGAATTGTTTATGACAGCGAATTGTTTTTGAAAGCGAATTGTTTTTGAAAGCGAATTTTGCAGTGACGTGTGTGGTCTTCTGTAAGAAGCAATTTGTGTTTAGAATATTTAATATTTTTGAAAAATGGTTGTTCTGGACATGATTCCTTTGAATGAGGAGATTATGTTCGATTCTTTGGCGGGTTTATGTTTAGATGAGTTTGAGGACTTGTCATCTGTCTTGATTGATTTCCCACTTCCTACGGGTTTCACTCGTGAAGATCGTCACAACCACCGCAAAAGTACAGGAAGGAACTCAAATTCAAACCCTCCTTGTGCACCATTCCGGAAAAAGGAGCGGTTTGGCCAAAAGATGAAGAAGCGTCGTAACACCTGGAGACGCAGGATCTGCAACTTCTTCAAGCCCAGCTGCTGCAAGTAGTTCATATATTCTACCGACTGAAATGTCTGCAACTATGAAGACTGATGCTTCTAAATCTCGATTGTGACTTATTTTTTCCTGATGTGACTTAAAACCTCGAACGTGACACTTTTCTCGATTGTGACTGCTATCTCGATGATTGGCTGTGCTGATTTGATGACTGGATCTGCTGCTTTGATGATATTTTGTTCCGACTGAATTCACTGACTTGTCTTCTGATTGAAATTAGGTCATTAAGTATGAAATGTCCGATTTAGAACTGAAAGTTTGGTTTATTATTTCTCAAGCAAGAAACAATATAATTAATCAAAGTATGCGCCTAAACTATCAATACAGTTTTGCCATCTTAACGGTAATGCCGGCAGCAAAGAAGCCAGGAGAGCAAGTGGTGATAAAATCGCGAAAGGCGTTTTCTACAGCTTGCTGGGAATTAAATATTTTTCCTTGCAAGAAGTGGTCCAATGCCTGGAAGAAATGGTAGTCAGTTGGTGCAAGGTCTTGGGAATACGGTGGGTGACAGAGTTTCCAAGTCCAGCTCCTGTAGTTTGAGCAACTTTATTCGTGCGACAAGTGGTCGAGCATTGTCCTGTAAGAGGATTGACCTGTCTCTATTCACCAATCTCGGCTGCTTAATCCCAAGACTCCTCATCATTTTGTCTAATTGGTTACAGTAGACATCCTCCGTAATCGATTGACCAGGTCTCATGAAGCTGTAGTGGAAAACACCAGCGCTGGACCACCAAAGACACCATTATCTTTTTTTGGTGAATATTCGGTTTCGGAGTGTGTTTTGGCACTTCATCTTTATCCAACCATTAAGCCGAACGCTTGTGATTGTCGAAAAGAATCAATTTTTCATCATACGTAACAATACGGTGTAAAAACGGTTCGCCTTTATGTCGCGACAGCAAGGAAAGGCAAGCTTCGAAACGATTTCTCTTCTGACGCTCGTTTAATTCATGCGGAACCCATCTATCCAGCTTCTTAACTTTACCGATTTGTTTCAAATGGTTTAATATTGTTGGAATAGCAAAGCCAAACCTTTCTGCTAATTCGCACGTAGTTTGAGATCTATCCGCTTCCACTGCAGCTTTCAGCTCATCATTCTCCACCTTGCTCTCAGTTCGCCCACGTGGTTCATTTTGAAGATCAAAATGGCCAGATCGAAACTTCTCAAACCATCTACGTACTATACGTTCATTAGCCACATCCTTGCCAAACACTTCGTTGATATTTCAAGTTTTCTGCGCTGCATTAGTTCCACGAGGGAACTCATTCAAAAATAACGTGAATTTTTTATTCATCCATGGTTTACAAGATTTAATCTGCAAAAGGCAATTCGACAGATAATCACAAACCAAAGCGTGCGTCTGAAAGGCTGATGACGTACATTCACAATAAAAAAATTTCAAAGTGAAATATCAGAGATATCCGGTATCAAACTTGGTACTTGAGGTAATCGGACATTTCATACTTAATGACCTAATATAAAAATTAAACGTTAAAGTGATGATCGCCAAATTATTTTAAAGCAGAAATTGCTTTTTCTTCTCCGGTAGTTTGTTTACACTGAAAAACCTTTTCATATCGCATGAAACGTGAGCAAAGTTATTTTTATAATTAACATATAAATTTCAATATTTGTAAATATACCTTTCGCTTATGAAAAGATGGCGAATAAAAGACTTAAAGCGTATCTATTTTCCCTTTTCACTCAGGACGGAAGCTGACAGATCCATCATGATAAAAAGCCTTACACCCTTCCTTGTTTGTCGTTTATTTAAATAAGTTTCCCAAACATTTTCGGTTCAACGCTTCCTTTTCAAACACAAATTTCTTTGACGCCCCCTCTGAAAACTCTCAACTGATAATAAATTGCAAATTTTTTTTAAATTTCACAAAATATTTATGTATATATGTGGGCAATTTTAGAATTTTCGAAAAGGTAGTTTGGAAGTAACCCCACTCAGAATTGAAATTATAAAGTTATTTATTTTGAATTAAATAATGAAACAAATTGCACATAAACTCACTAGATTGATTACTATCATTAGTATTTAATATCGATCAAATCAGTAAAATTTAAAATAATCACTGAGAAGAATATGATCTGCTGTTGTGCTACCAATTTGTCTACATTGTGTTCTATTTTCGTCAGCAGCATCGTTAAATATCTAGTCACTTACCGGCAAACGGTTCCTCTTTTTACTTAAGACTCGTTATCACACAAAATCCCCTTTCAACTAAACGGGAGACGGAAATGCAAACAAAAATTTAAGTAGGATGTGTGCGCAAATACATGCAAACACTAGCTTGATACGACCTGTCGTCATGTTTATAGTGATCGATCGTCGCCTTTCATATCCCAGTTTAAAAATAAACAAATTACATTAAGTCATTGTGAAAAAAAGTTTTGGGGCAATGGCAGAGGGTCCTTAAAACTTTAACAAGTCACAAAACTTCGTTGCGAGAAATAACGCATTAAAATGCGCAAGTCTCTTTGGGTCAACATATATCTGCGAACTAGCTTTTTCAGTCATGAATATTAGCAAATCGAAAAATAGAAACCGCTTGACTAATGAAAATTTAGAATCAATTTTGTGCTTGGCTACTATAAAAATCAAACGAAATATTAAAACAATTGTTAAATCAATGAAATGTCACGCAAAAATTAAATTCTTTATTTACTTTTTATTGTCTTTCTTCGTAACAGTATAAATAACATAAATAATAAATATAAATAAATAATATATGATAGAAAACTTCCATGGTTTTCTGGGCCGCACCATAAGTCAAAGTGAATCTATTTGGCTCATGGTATTAACAAATCTGTGCACCCCTGGCGTAGGGCAACACGAAAGGCGGTCGGAAGGACATTTGTCATGCCTCATAAGGTCCTTAGCCCAACCACACAATCAAAATACAATTGATACAGAACAAACACAAGTAATGAACAAAAGTAATGTTACATAGACACTGCGTGGGTAGGACTTAACGTAGGACAAGCAGTTAAGTTGTTCTAAGTGGGTAACAGTTTGATTTTTTAGGCGACACATTTTTAGGCGACACATTTATTTGGTATCTTATTGCCTACTCTTGTTTCTCAAAGCTTCCTTATTTTGGCGTGGTGTGGAAGTTTGGAGAGTGGGGTGCCAACTCCGATGTTGTTCTCGTCATCTGACCGTGGTTCAAAATTATGAGGCGTTGCCCATGGATCTTTCCCTTCGGAATTGATCCCGGACCATCGCCAATAGCCCGCTGTGTTTCTCCAGTGTGACGTTAATTAACTACCTACCGCCGCCCCATTTCCCCGGGGGACAGCATTGCCTCCAAAGATTATTTCAGCGCCCGATTTGCAAAACTATGCTCTATATACGAACAAAAATGTAAAAACTATCCAATGTTATTAAGACTTAAAAAAACGAGGATAAAATAAAACTAAAATAAACGTGTAAATACTCACCCAATTCTAGACGGCATTACTCGACTGACAAACTCAAACCTCGGTCATTTTTTTCGCAAAAGGAACCATGGCAAAAACATACCCGTCCAGCGAGACAAAAAGGATGGAAAAAATGACACAAGGTCTCTCAGAAATAACAAAAATTGGAAACATCCAATTTGACATCCGTCCGCTGCACCCAGTGCGCGTGCGCAGATCCGAAACAATCATCCGGCCTGTCCCAACGCCGTGTTGCATCAGCAGATAAATTCGAGTTTCTTCTTATTTCTTTTTCTTGTCTCGTTTTGCCATTGTTTTTCGGAATCCTCGATGCGTCGGAAGCCTCGAATGTGGAAGAGGACACAAATTTGAGACTGACAAAACAATGAGGGCATTTTGACACTTTCCTTTCTGTGCACGACTCTCGTTTCGTGCAATGTAATGCAAAGTAATGCGACAGGAAAAAAATAATCATAATTAGGACCGGGATTCGATGAGATTTGCATTTAAGGGCATTTTTGAGTTATTCGTAGTTTCGAACAGGGCTGTACTTGAGGTGTGAGGGTTGGTAGTTTGGGTAATCAGTCAAATAACGTCACATTGGAGAAACGCAACGGGCTATTGGCGACGTTCCGGATTGGATTTTGGGGTTTTATGGCGCAAGGTACAAAAGCGGACAAGCTGCGCCATGGCGACGTCCCGGGATCAATCCCGAAGGAAAAGACCAAGGACAATGCCTTGTAATTTTGAATCACGGTCAGATGACGAGAACAGCACCTGAGCTGGCACCCCACTCTCCAAACTTCCATACATCGCCAACGTGAGGACATTTGAGGCCACGACAGATTTAACGTGCTCCACCTCAGTGTACACGACGGTCTTTGGCTGGTCCGAGTTTCGAACTCGCAACTTTCCGGTTGCTAATCCGTTGCCCTTCCAAATGGGCTACCGCAGTCCTCCTGAGGTGTGAGGGGGGCCTCTATGGCTCAGTGGGTTTGCCCACTCCTCTGCCCGTGCAAGTCATAGGCGGTGAAAGTTCGATTCTTCTCTGGGTGAATTTCTCTCCTCTACATCAGTAAAACTGCCTTGTATGTGTATGCCCATTACTTTTTTTATGACCCAGCTCACTCAGCCTACCAACAAGGATTTATTCACCAACATTTTCTATTTATATTAATTAATATGCTAACATGTTATAATAACTTTATACAGGCACTGTTAGCTTGAACCTTTTACCAACATCTGTTGGAATTTTGTTAAAAAAAATTGTATTCTTTTCTGTAAATATGTAAAATTTAAAGATAATAAATGGTTCCCCTTCCTACCATTAAATGCTCTAAACCTCACGGTGAGTAGGTAGGAGGTGGGTCTACTACTACTACTATGACCCAGCTCACTCAGCCTACCAACAAGGATTTAAAGCACGACAAGGAGTGGTCGGAAGGGGACTCCTGGCTTCACAGGGGCCAGCACTAGAATTTAGGTAACCTTTACGCACATTCAAAGATGTTACATACATACATACATATTTACAATCGGCCGCTGCAAACGTGTACAGGATGATAAAAATTTTAAAACTTCAGCAAAAATAGACCTTTTTAAGAAAAAAAAGCATAAATTTTAAATAAAGACAAGGATAAATGTCAAAACAATTAATATACTTTTAAACACGCTCATAAAATGTTTGAGATTTTGCCATTACTTGACGTCAGCCTTGTGCTTGGCGCAGCTTCTCCAAATAAGGCCCTTGCGCTATAAAATACAACCAACCTGAGACGTAAGCTGCCCACGTTCAAAGCCTCTTCTAAAACCACTCGATTTTCTAAAAGAACGCCCACGCGGACACGTATCCAGAAAATAATTTCGGATGGCAAAGTTTTTGGTTTTGACTGTTTCAGACTAATGACGAATTCAGGCATGCTTTGCATGTAACATGCGACACATCGGTTGCTTCTTGCATAATCAGCTTCAGCATGTGGTTTCGATGCTGTTTATTTCTATCTCGGGAAGGATTCCAGCCCCGCGGGCTTCCATGCGGAGTACTTCCCTACCCTTCATGAATGCTTATTGATGGTTGGTTGTTTTTACGGCGCAAGGGTCATATTTGGCCAAGCTGCAGCAGGAACGACAGACAACACAACGAGGAAGGTGGGTAGTTAATTAACGTCGCTCTGGAGAGACATCGGGTTATTGGCGAAGGTCCGGGATCAATCCCGGAGGGAAAGATCCTCGCAATTTTGACATTGTTCTAACTCTACGGTCAGACGACGAGAACACCTGAGCTGGCACCCCACTCTCCAAACTTCCACGCCAACGTCAGGAGATTTGAGGTCACGAGATTTAACATGCACCAGCCCCCATGTACACGACGGTCTCTTTGGTTGGACCTAGTTTCGAACTCGAAACCCTCCGGTTGCTAATCCGTCGCTCTTCCAACTGGGCTACCACGGCTCGAGATGCTCCAGGAACAATTTGAAATCAGAATGTCAAAAAATCTCAATCGGAGAAAAACGCGTTTTTGTAGACTTACGAAATTTATCTGTACCTTTGATCGTTGTAACTCCTTCAAAAATGATCGTAATGGCAGGTAGTTAATTAACGTCGCACTGGAGACAACGGACTATTGGTGACGGTCTGGGATAAATCCCGAAGGGAAAGATCCAAGGAAGCCTCGTAAGATTGAACCGCGGTCAGACGACGAGAACATCTGAGAGGCACTCCACTCTCCAAACTTCCACACCACGTCAACGTGAATGCATTTGAGGTCACGACAAATTTAACGTACACCAACCCCCGTGTACACGACGGACGAAATTTATCAAATCTTTGACGTTGTAACTCCTTCAAAATTGATCGCAATGGAAAAATTGAATTTGCTATCCACAGAACTTAATATTTAATTTTTAACGCTACAATTAGAAAATCGCCAAATCTGTTTTATTCCTTTTAGGAATAAAACAGATTATGCAGATTATTCTCTATTCGTCTAAACGATTCAATTCCAAAATAATTTTGCGCATTCGCAAAAACCCCGCACAATTTGAGCTATAATAGACTTTACGAATCAATACAAGCGATGAAAAGTAATGATTAAAAATACATTAAGAGACTTTTTCGAGTGAAGTTGAAAGATCGCATTAGTGGACTGCCTCTTTCGTGAAATTAAATCTTTCCCGACGGCACTCAGTTCATCCAATTTCCTCCAAACCCTCCAACCTGGAGACGATATTTCTTTACAAAAATCCATTTCATACACATACCAATATCCGTTTATACAATATATACTTAGTCGGAAGAAAAAGCTTTTAACAGATTTTTCGGTTGGGGGCTCAAAAGATACAAAAAGGATTAGGAGTATTGGAAAAAAATTAATGCTAAGATGCGTTTCGCTCGGAGTTGTGCAACAGATTCGTGGTTATGTTTGATATTTTCTATTTATGGTTTGTTTTTTAACCGCTTAACTGCCGTGTCGAGAACATCTGTTGTGTTGAGAGGTATTTTCTGACAAGCTAAATGTAGGTGACTGTAGTGCTTTCCAACATATTTCCTGTATGTATTCAGAACGCTCCCTCACATGAACTGTTTTTTAATACGATTGCATCATATAAAAATATATATCATTATATATCTTGATGGTAGGTAGGTGTTTTAATTAACATCGCACTGGAGCAACACAACGGGCTATTGGTGACGATCCGGAATCAAACCCGAAGGGAAAGATCCAAGGACACCTAGTTATCACGGGTTACCACGTATACCGCGGGTCAGATGACGAGGTCAACACCTGACCTGGCACCCCACTCTCCAAACTTCCACACCACGCCAACGTGAAGACATTTGAGGTCATGACAGATTGAACGTGCACCAGCCCCCTTTGTACACGATCGTCTTTGGTTGGATTCGAATTCGCCGGTTGCTAATGCGTTACTCTTCCAACCGGGCTACCACGGCCCTTATATTGATGGACGAGATATCTCGTCGAAACTACGTGGATGGTTAATATAGATTTACATGTACTCAATTTGTTCTCCCCACCTCCCTTCGAAAAGACTCAAAAATAACATGGTGAGTCGGGAGGCTTCTGCACGAAGAAAAACATGCCAGATAACCAGATAACGTCACTTCCGAAACGCTACAAGAAAATACTAGCTCCCTTTTTAACTTCAGGAAAACTCTCATTCAGCGATACACAAATAAACCTTTTCCAACAGAAAAACATTCAAAAACGAAACTGCATATTTGAAAGCTACCCAATCCAAATAGAAAAACAAACACTGAAACCGACAATCCAGCTCTCCTCCAGTGTTGACCTTTTGCAGAAAAAAAGGCATCCACGGAAATAAAAGTCATAACTGATCTTTTCGTCAAACTTTCGCCACGCAACTCAAACGAAATCCCCCTGAGGCCTGTGTGACATGGAGCAAGCACACACGGAAACTTGCTTCTTCAGTAACAATCTCTCATCTTTATGACAAATATTGTCCCGGCTTTTTGTTGTCTCTCTGGAAAGCGGGAACAAGGCTTTTTGTTGTCTCTCTGGAAAGCGGGAACAAGTGTCGTATTTGTTTCAGCTCAGGGCCAAATCCGTCTGCAGCCGAGACACAAAATTTGGTCTGGTGTAACACGAGCATTAGTGGTACGTAGCCTAGCTGTATTTGAAAGTCATAACTTACAGGTGAAGCTAAATGCAGTCGCAGAGGATAAAGTATTGCTCCAGGATTACACCAATATTTTCTCATTGTTTTGAGACGTGAACGATGGTGAATATGAAAAGAGTATTGAGATTATGTGTGGTTATTGAAATTTATTTTCACCTCCGACTAGGAACTTGTTATGTGTTCTCGGCGCAGGCTGTTTGTACGCATGTCCCAATATGTTCTACCATTTCAGATCTCGTATTTATTATTATGATTATCACGATACTTGGTAATCATAATCATTGATGATTCCTTTTTTATTCGAGCTCATGCATGATTACTCAAATTACTTTGAAAAGCTTACAATATAGGTCTGTTTCAGCAGCAGCAGAGAAATGTTACTTTATAACTCTGAATTCTGAATTTTTTTTATCCGAGGGACAATTTCTAACTTTTATCTTCGCTGTGCAACTATGAGATGTTAATGCAAAGGTCATTTCGTGTAATATTTGTTTTGTTTATAATTTACCGACTTGGGTTGGATTGGATGTTGTAATGGCGACTTGGATGTTAGCAATTTGAAACTTATTCAAATTCATTTTTATCTCCAGCTGATGATTCAGGACACCGTAGCGTGGTTGGTAGAGTAGCGGATTAGCATCCGGAGGGTTGCGAGATCGAAACTAGATTCAAAACAACACCGTCGTGTACGTGGGGGATGATGCAAGTTAAATTTTTCGTGACCACAAATATCATAATTTTGGCGTGGCGTGGAAGTTTGGAGAGTGGGGTGTTAGGTGTTGACCTCGTCATCTGACCGTGGTTCAAAATTACGAAGTCGTTTCAGATCTTTCCTTTCGGGATTAATCCCGAACCGTTGCCAATAGCCTGTTGTGTTGCTCCTGCGAGACGTTATTCAACGACCTCCCTACCAACTGATGATTTCCTTTTATCCAGATCAGCAGTATTGTAATATTATAATTCATCGGTCATTAGATGACGCAGCTATTAATCTCGTATTTATAAGTCACTTTGTTAAGTCTTTGTTGGAGGCCAAACTCATAGCTGCTAAGTATTTATTTTATCTAATTATAAATTTGTTCGTCTTTTATGGTGTTGTGTGACCATTCGGTGTTTGTGTGACAAGGCTTGTGTTCCTTTTGGAATTCGGGATTACATATCAATTTTTCCTGTTTACTATATCAGAGTTTATTAATCCTGTTTTCTTTGCTTTGTAGTGAACACATTTTTATTCATTTGTGCAGATGGCATGATTACTTAATTTACTTTGACGAGTGTACAATGTTAGTTTGTTCTTAGTAAAAAGGCTTAATTTACCGTCTGTGAAACTAATTTAATATTAGGAGTTCCAAATTTTCCGTACTCAGAATCCAGAAACGACTGGAACAAACGACTTGAAATTTATTTTCGAGGTTAACTTTTGACATAGATTTGAAATTTTGGGTCTCGCTTATATTTATTTATTTAATTTATTATTTACAACTACCTACGCTACAGAATCAAGGTGCTCCATTACAATTTAAGTATTTGTGAAGTGTTCCATCGTAAGAAAATTGGGAAACGCTGTTGTAAAAACTCAATTTGTACTCAAATTGCTATAAGGCTTAGATGCTGTAACTTTCGGAAAAACAGATTTGTGTTTTAGATTATTCTGCACCTTGTGTTTTTACAACGACTGAGTAGACACCAACATTGACTCAAGAAATCAGATGGTCAACACATAGGTGGTAGACTAAAGACTAAATTGTAAGCTCTTCAAAACAAATTAAGTAATCATGTATGTGTAAGAATAAACAAAAAAGGGAATAATCTGCCTTATGATAATCATAATAAATACGAATCTAAAAAAATAACATCTTGGGAAAGCCTACGCTGAGAACTTTTGTTCCATAGTTCCACAAGTTCCTAGTCGGAGACGAAAATAAATTTGAATAACCACACTTCCAAGGTGCACATAATAAATAACAATTTCACGTGAGCGGAACATTACAAATAACAGTTCATCAAGTGTATAAATTATTAATAAAGAATTCCACGTGAAATGGTATTCGAATTAACATTTGCTAATTGCACGACGAAGCAAAATTAGAATTCAATCTCGGATTAAAAATTTTGAAGTGTTTAATTGTTGTAAAACAATTTTATGGAAAAAGGTAATGTTGGAATGGCTCAATTATTAATACTACCATATCGTTCCTGGAAAAGTGATAAGGTAACTTTCTCAAATGATGACTTCGCAACGACCTAATACATATTTAATACATCTTGAAAATTTTTAAAATTACTATTCAAATATTATTCCCCCCAAATCCCCCATATAGTGAGACAAATGTAAAGAAAAACTTCAAGATAACTATGAAGAGATATGAAGAGAATGTCAAGCAGATACTTGACGTTCTTAGTTTCTCTTGTTTTATGTGTGTTAGTCGTGAAGAACATACTCAAGGGTTTATTGATATCTATCATATTGCTGTCAAAACATGTATTAGTTCGAATTGATTATCGAACACAGGTGACTGGATTCAGTTGTCTCTACAAGGAAACAAAAAAAGATTGTGAGGTCTAAGAACGGCCGTACACTACTGCAGCATGCGATAAAATATGCAATATACGAATGCGTACTCCATTTCAGTACCGAAAACATGTTCCAAAAATCGAAACAAATGAATCTTTTCTGAATGAAATTAAATTAGGAAAATTCTATGTTCGTATTTTGACAGTTTTGTGAAAGGAAAATCCGAATCTTATGGTACGTCAAGAAAATGTAAAACATTAGTTTTACAAAATGGAGATTATTGTTGTTCCTTTATACATTGGTATTAGATTAAACAATGTTCACATTTTCTTCGACATTTGTTTTTATCAGTGAAGTACAATTACATTTTCTGAAGCCTGTTTGCTCAACAATGAATGAAATACTAAATGAGGTTGGCAAAGAAAAGCGAAATTCAAGTTCGACATTTCTTGATTCTCTTCGAACACACATGGACAGGCAGTACATGGCAGAACAGCATTTATTTCGAAATAATGGTCCTGTCAATGGGAATAGGTTTTCCCCTGTCTTATTACTGTCTCACAAATCTGACGTGAGCATTTAGCGCTTCGACAGATTCTGAGCTTTCTTTCTTAGTCGATAGCTCCTTGTACCATTTATCTCTTTCCATTAAGCAAAACTTGGTAAGCACTCAAGATAATTCCGACATCGATTGTGCCATCAGGTACAATTCAACGACAAAATAGAATGCGTTTATTAAAATCTGTCGAGGTCCGTGAAAATGATGGTTCCGAGAAACAATTTTAAAAAGTATGAGGGTTTTTCAGTAAATCTAAATGTAGGTGGCGCTAGTGCTTTTGTGGTAGAAAGTGCCTCCTTACGTATTCCGTATTGGGTAACTGGAAGCTAGAAAATCCTCGTATTCCTCTGGTTTGATAGTTTACACTGACAATCCCTTTCATAAACAGCATAGTTTAATTATTAATTTGGGACACACTAATTGATGGCACATAAAAACGCTGAAATTGCCAAACCTACACGAAAAAAAGAAAACATAGAATCAAGAAAAATAATAAAAATTTCAGAACAGTACATAAGTTTCCACTTTAAAAACATAAAACTGTGTTTACTGATTATCAGAATACAAACACAGCAAAAATTAACGAAATCCAATTACAAAGAGAAATGTCATTTGATACAATCAACCATTTCATTTATAAATTCACCAATGCAAGGTTGGTTGTTTTCGGGTTTTATGACGCAAAGGCCAAGCTGTGCCAAACACAAGACAAACACAATGAGGGACGAGAAAAAGCAAAATGCATAAGGGTAGGCGAGGGTAAAATTGAAAAATTACTCTGGTACCTCACACCAGTGCAAGATCCCTCACACCAGTCCCTATTACTTTCAAAGTAAAAAATATATTGACCTTCAGTGGATTGGACTCTGAGAATTGCGATATTTTTGGCAATGAAAAGGCACATCTTGCTAAAAAAGGAACCGCCTTACGACAACATTCAGGCTATAGGACTTCCTTTGACTAGGCAAAACTATCCTGGAGACATCTAGCGACTTCCAACAACCAATGAGTTGATTGATTTGGGGCTTTACGGCGTAAGGGTCATATTTGGCCAAGCTGTGACAAATAGAAGACAGACAATTCCAAGTAATTGTGAAAGGAAAGGATGGAGAGAAGAAATAAAAAGACTGCTTGGGCATCCTGGGGTCGCAATCCTTAGAGGATCTAATCTAATCAAGCAGCAAACCTCATGCGAAAAGATCATGAAGTGAAGTCTGTACACTCCTAAAGATGTGCCCCGAGGGGCTAACTACTACTGAGAACAGCGGGGTAGAATATCTACATAACGATGCACTAGTGGTTGTCTTGAAGAGGTGCCTGAAAAATCACGGCGTGATGGCAACATTTCGTCTTATAACTGGACATGATTGTCTTGCCGTCCATTTGCATGGAATTGGCATTGTCGCCGAGCCAGCCTGACCCTGTGGACAGATCCCATCTGCTTCGCTGCAAAGCAATTCACGGAGACAGATTTACCGATACTGGGGAGAGAACTTTTAGGGCCACTACGGTTGTATTTCTTTTTTGTATATTCTCTTTTATGTTGTGGTGCTGAACTCATCTGTATTGTAGTAGTTTTCGTTGCATTTCTTGTTTTTATCTTGCCCGGGCCATTGGAAATAAAAACAATCCAATGTCAATTTATTTGTTTGTTAGGTCAAAATGATATGATAGAATTATTATAGAAAGGTAAACGCTTCAAGTTCTAAATGTCCTGCTATTGTTCCATTAGTTCGAAAATAAAGCGGACAAACTCTAAATAAATTTCTAAATGATCTCCATGTTCTCTTCAAATATTTAAATTATGTATTTAGTGCCAGTTTAATGTTTTGTTATTCAAATAATATAGGACATAAAGCTCGCGTGCAACTATGTGAAGTGTCCTCACCAATGAAGCAATTTTACCATGGAAATGTAAACATTCTTTCAAATAAAATAAATCAATTAAAAATAAAAGGGGGACTCACCTTTCCAATTTCGGTGGATGGAACATACGATGAGCAATCGCACTCAATGGCTTAATAACTGTGGGTTCTTTTACCTCTTTGGGAGGCGTGGCTGGTGGTTCTAAACTCGGAGATTCTGACATGTTTAACACTTCAAATCAAATCCTTCGTTCCTGTCTTGAGATCTATTTAGTGTTCTTGAGCAAATGCGATGAACACAATCAGAACACTCTTTCAGTCATTTACATAAATACAAAGAAAATCCTTTTATAACGGGCTGACTTTTTTCAATATTCGTCTTTTGAATCCTCAAGCTGTCGACTGAAAGGTATCCTACTTGTGAAATAACAAATATAAGTCCTCTTAAAACCGATATTCTTAAGTAAACATCATGGCCTGGAACGACCGAATAAATAACACGCGTCTGAATCGAAGCGTTTCCTTTCGGGATTTGTTCTAGAACTCTTGCGTTATTAAGTCAATACTTTCTATTGAAAAGTATGTTTCAGGCGTTCGTTCCTTTGGAATATATTGGTTAACCTTTCTTAAAGATTTTCTAAAGATTGGGAAATAATCCAGATTTCTTTCATTCTGAAACATAAAGGGGTCAAAATGCAGATAAGAAATATTTTTAAATAAAGTGTGATAAAAATTGCGTCAAACAGCTATCTTTTGACAGAATTCCAATTTAAAAACCGCCTGCAAACACGTTATTTTTTTATTTGGTTATCGATTAATGTCGGTTTAGAAGTAATCTTTATGACAGTCGCAACTGAATGTGTGAAAGATTTCCGATGCCTAAACGGCGTGCTTAAAAACCGTCAAATTGTTATTGTATTGTTCCACACTCAAATCGATTTAGGAAATCTTTTCTCTTTCGATTTATTGGCACATTCTTTACATTTTTTTATCGAAGTCGATTCACACGTCTGGTTTCTTCGTAATTCCAGAATTTAACAGGAAAGGATTCGACACAAAGGTCATGCAGAACATTTCTCATCTTTGGATCATTTTGTCATACCAATTCATCAACTGTTAACTCCAAAGATAATTTGTATGCCTTAAAATTTGCGATAGATTACAATGACGAATTTAGGTTAATACTTGTCGACAATCTTTTGAAATGAAGTCAAATCATCCTGTGGCAATTCGTTACTTTGTCCACATCACCAGTGTTTGGAATGTACGGGGTGTACCGTAGTTGTTCCACGGGAAACGGAAAGCTGGAAGTATAAAGTTCATAGTCTGTCAAAAAAAAACCGAATTTTTGTAATATAAGAAACAAGAAAGGAGAGGGTTTTATCACTTTCACACTCACATGCACATCAGTCACTCAGCAACTAGATTGAAACTGGATTTATACCATCTGACTGCATCACGGAAGGATGTAAACGGTAGTTGAATTAACGTCGCACTGGAGCAACACAGCGGGTTGTTGGCGACAGTCCGGGATCAATCCCGAAAGGAAAGATCCGAGGACAACACGCAATTTTAAACCAAGGTCAGATGACGAGGCCAACGCCTGAGGCGGCACGCCACTCTCCAAACTTCCACACCAACGCCAACGTGAGTACATTTGAGACCGTGACAGATTTAACGTGCACCAGCTTTAACGCATTTCGCAGGCTCAATCTGAAACAATTCAGTGCTTCGAAGCAAAACTTCGTACATTTTAAAAGCATCCGTAACTTTTAAATCCCTTTCTGCCGTTTCGCTTAGTTAAAAGGTAAATCTAAATACGCTAAAGCAGACGACGTTAACTTAATATCTAGATCTTGACGTTTAAGAGATGTTTAATTTACAACTATACATAATATTATTAATTAGAATTAATTAATCTAAATAGAATTTTACTGAAAAGAGAAAGAGTAAATGATTTTTTTGTAATTTGCTATACAGTAACTTTTAAGTTAAGTAAGGCATCTATTATTATGAGCGAAAAATATCGAAAATCAAACCCAAAATACGATAGTTTTATTCAGAGTTAATTAAGTTTAGTTTTTGTTGTTCTAACTTTGTGTATGGAATTATTAACAATCTATTATAAGATTTAAAACTTGTCCTCGAAGCTCATTAAAATTCAATTCGAAAAAGAATGAGTCGTTTACTTTATGGCCAGAATAGATGAATTTTAGAAATTAAAAAACTATGTATATCGGTCATAGTTTACCAAATGGTTCATTAAAATCTAATTTACGTACGTGGCACTGAAATCGGCCTTATTTGTGTATTGGCGACGAATGGCAACAAACGAATGCAAACAACACTACGGGATTCGCTCATCAATTTTACAGCTTCCCTTAAATATGCTGTATTTGAGCTCCAGAGGTACATAATATTGTTCAAATTACGCGGAAGAGCTCGATGCTTTAATTAAATTCTTCAGCACACTGATGAGACAGAAGGCGATTAGAATTCTAGAAGATAGAAAACCAGCGCAGAAGAGAATGAGCTATCGCGAAAATAGGTTTAGACGTCAAAAAATATCAACTCGTAAGTGAATGGGATGCAATTGAAGGGGAAGCTCAGGAGCTAATTGTATGGTAGCATGACAGAAAGAGACGTTTCGTTTAGCCGTGCACTGAATAAGAATTAACACCAGTAAGTACATGAAATGCTGCTTTATATTTCTGACTAATTTTATTTCATTTAGAGGAACGGAATGGTATTTCGATGCTAATTCATAATAGTAGGTAACAAATATTTTATTTCTAATTTTCTTGCATTATGCACTACTATATTGGGTTTCTCTCAGCTACAAATCATCTCCAGGAGAGGAAATATTGTGTCTCAAAAAAATCTATCAATCGAAAAGACAAACTTTGAAACAACTATGTATTCTTTTGCTGGCATGTAAGACCTACTTTAGTGCGTGGTCAGTTTCGGAACTGTATTTCATTCTTCCATAAATGGAAGGTTTCCTATCAATGACGACACTCAATCTCGTCAACAAAAGCAACGCATGTTCACAGGCTGGGAACGAGGCTATAAACTTTAACGTCGTCCAATCGGTCTTCCGAGAGCCAATAAACTGGCCTATCAGGCACAGAGAGAACTCTCGTCAGCAGTGTGGACTTTGTTTTGTATCTAAGCCTCGTAAAAAACAGATACTTCTGGGTTTTATGCGAGCATTTTATGAGCTTCACGGAGCTTCTAGATTGCAAAGTGCAGTCGGTTGACGAATCGTGCTCAAATTCGCTTAGTTGGTGAAATAAATATTTCTTGACCCTTTATTATGCATGTAGTGATCCGGGAAAGCCTGATGTTTATGTTACTTGTTTTACATCCAGTAACAGTGTCAGTACTTGTCGTCTACTCTCGCGTAATGCGTGTTCATTAAAAAATTACTGTACGTAAGACCTAGGGGCAGATTCAACTGCAACATTTTTTAATCTCATTACGGCTTGAAATTCAATTGGGCGGAGCTTAACGCTGATGTCTCTGCAACTACTCGAATTACTGATCGAAGATTTTCTAGTCCTGTCTCGAATACGCTCGATGCAATCGAGCTTCATTTTGTTTACATTTCCTCTAAACATGGCTGATATCGTTCATTCGATTTTCGCGGTTTTGGTGTCACGAACCTAGTGAATCTTTATGTCATCGTTATTGTTCTGAAGGCATTGCCCGGTAGTTTAATTTGTTATTCATTCAATATTCTTATTTTTATTCATCGCAACCACAATTTTTAAAATACTAGATGATAACAGAAAAACAACTTTCAACTACCTTTCCTTTTTTCTCCAGTTTTAATAATTTGGAACATTGGAATAAAATTCTCGAAAACCTGCATACGAAAAATTTACTTGAAATGTTCAATCTCCGTAACATTTACCTGTTTGCTTAGTAAATAAATAACAATTTAATAGCATTTAGATGAATTTAAATAATGGTTAACATGTTTGCCGTTTGCTAAAATTAAAATGATTTACTATTGTTAAAATGAAGAATATTCATTTCTTAAATATTATTTATAAAAACTGGTTTCCAATTTCTGAATTAATCAATCAATTTGGGCATGTTACTACTATTTATTGGTGATAAAAATGTATATTTGATTTGCTTTTTCAAAAGATTTAATTAAATTTAATATCTTTAAAGTGAACTACGACAAAAAGAAAAAAATTGGACCAATTTAAAGACGAAAGTGCAACATGAGACTTATGAAGGAAATCAATATAAATCAGATTTTGTCGGGAAAAGTATGGTATGGGCACACAATAAATTATTTTAACCTTTTCGTCGTTCCAATGAAGTGAAATAAATACCCATCATCTTCTATAAGACCCAATTATATAAATTAATTTAAAGATAAAATCACAAACAGATTTGAAAAATATAAGCCTGATTTCATGGAGAAACATTTTTCAATCCATGTGTTAGCCATATTTTAGGTTAAATAAAAATAACTAAATAAATCATAAAACTGATAAATTCTATGAGGTATTTTCTGTCAAGCTATGACGGCAGCATTTAGATGGCAATGTGTATTTACTGTATATTAAAATTCTAAAGATCGAATTACGAATTGATATGAGTTTATTAAGGCAGAACCAATTAGAAGAAACGCACGTTGCCAAAACGGAAATAAATAACATTTCAAAATAACCACGATATGTATCATGCGAGAGCATTTGGACTGTAGAAGTAAAATCTTCGCAGACCGTCTGATTTGTTTTCAATGAAAATCTCATAAGCGACGCGCTGAAATCACATTAAAAAAACGAGGAAGTAACGTCATTTCTGGAACAAAAAACAGAAAGTACGTACCACCACCAATACTAGCACCCTCTACAATTAGCTTACACAGGAAAAACCCTCTTACCCAACAGAGGAGTGTTATGCAAAGTGTACTGATAGCAATTGTATATTCATGAAGATTGTGAAAGGTATTTTTAAGCAGTTTTACGTTCTGCTGAAAATATTGCAACTTAGTAAATCATTTTTAGCCCCAAAATGCGCCCACTACAATATATGGCACCCAACAAGCTAAAAAAGTAGCCCAAAATGCGCAATTGCTGCCAATCTGATAACTGACCACCTCCGAGCGATAATAGAAACAATGACCAAATTTTAATGCACCTCATAGTATGAGAAATTTTCAGAGGAAAACAAGCAAACCAGAAGGTCTGCGATTTTACATCCAAAAGCTCTCGCGGGACCGTCGTGGCTCAGTGGATATGCCCACTGCGCTAGCAACCATTGAGTTGTAGGCGGCGCAAGTTCGATTCCCTGGGTGTATTTCTCTCCTAAAACTTTCGTTGTGTGTCTATTGATATTGTATATCTTGTATTTGGCGCAGCATGGCCAAATACGGCCCTTGTGCCATAAAACCCCCAAACCAACCAAAAGCTCTCGCAAGATATATATCGGGATGACCTCAAAACGTAGTTTATCGCCGTTTTGGCAACGTTTGGCGCTTAATCTAACTCATGTGGACCAATCAACTATAAATTCGGAACTTATTTTCATTGGCGAAATACTGAAATCGTATTAAAAAACAAGCCAACTGAAGTCACATTCAGAAACACGTATCGCAGCAGACTACCCTCACCTATATTTAGATTGACAAAAATGACTGAAGGAAAATAATATTTTATACAAGAGATTGACGACTTCACATTCGATACCATCACTTGCTACCCACTCAAAAATCGGCAACAGAGCATAAGAAGCTAAGACATATCGGATGGGGTATTATACACCGTGATCTAAATATTTATTTTAATGATCCTTTTGCACGCATTGCCTTTCGTAAATATCTTTCGAAAACATACTTTGTTTCAGAAATGCGCTTTTTGTTTGTTAATGCTCGTAAACCGACTTTTGCTTATTTCCATTTTGCATTTAAAATAAGTGCCCCCTTGCCTAATTGTGTCATTACGTTCCATGTCGTGTGCTTTTTCAACATTCAAAATGCTAAATCAATGCAACTAACGTAAGTACAGGGACCTTTTCACGTATATTTTGCTTGTTTGCTTTTCTGTGCTTTGTCTTTGGTTGTATATTGTGCATTTTTCATGTAAATAGATTTTTCTGTATGGCAATATGAATAAATCAGTTGTTCGTTTGTTTTGTTGCTTCCATGGACTTGGATTGCTATACTAGGGCTGATAAGACCGAGATCTTTGGAAATAAATAAGGAATTTGACTACTGAATGCCATTTCTTGTAACGGAATTCTTTTAATCCTGTACAGTCTAATGAACTAAAAAGTACTAGATAGTCAGAGCTGTGTTTTCCCCTTTCCCTACCTCTATGAGGTATTGTAAAGAAACAAATATAAAGGGAACAGTAAAAAAGAACCGTTTTGAATGTAGACGCCATGTCTCTGGATGTGAATAATTTAGATGTATGGGTTCCATAAGTCGTGTTTGAGTAGTGTTTATTTTTTATACGTTTATGCTGTGTATTTTTTTTCATTTTGATGATGTGGTGTTTTAAAATAAATGTTTAAAATCAAAGTTATTCTTTTGTCTCAATCAAACGGTGTTTGTGCGCACATGCCGGATAATTATCGTTTGCGGCGCCCACGGAATGCTATCTTGGCTCGCGAAGAATTTAGAATCGTTTGCAGTTTAATTATTTTTGTTTTTATTCTTTAGACGCCATGTGTGGCAACATTTAAATATATCTTTAGAGTTGGTGTTCTCGTTTATCGGTATTATCGTTAGAACTTGTGTTAAGAATTCTTCGACCAGCGATAAGTCGATCTTTGTGCCGTAGCGCAAATTTTGTACGGACGCATAGAGCCATGGCCACTAATGGACATGGAATTTAGGGGCTATGGTGGCTCAGTGGGTTTGTTCACTGTGCTAGCAATCTAGGAGTTGTAGGTGTCTCTGATTCAATTCCTCCCTGGGCGTATTTCTCTTTTCTGTGTCAGTAAAACTTTCTTTGTATGCGTATGTCCATTACTTGACTCTATCTTGTGTTTGTCGCAGCATGGCCAAATTTGGCCCTTGCGCCATAAAACTCAACCAACCACTTAAAATTTATCCGTTTCGATTTTGAATGCGGGGAAAACAAAATTTCCTAATCCCTTAGAACAATCCAAGAAAATAGCTGATAATTAGAAAAAGAAATTGACATTTCAAAAAACAATTATGACAATCGGAAGAATTAATTGAAATAATTTGAACTTCATTTAGTTTAGGAAGACATACGAAGAGACAGTATTAAAATTTCTCGGAAGTTATCTGATAAATTTAAAAGTTTTGAGGACACCAAGATAATTAGAGCTTAAAACAATTAAGATAAAGATGAAATAAAACAATTTACCATTAAAAGCAGAATGAAAATTCACGCTCAATGCATTTTCATCTCAGCGTTCCAATTTTAATTATTTACATGTCTAGTGTACTAATTAATAACAAACTATAGCACATCTTTATACCGAACATTATCTTTAGTAGAAAAGTTTTCCGAAATCTATACAAAAATAATTACTTCGATGGTTAAATACTCTTAACAGCACAAAAGAATTAAAGTTCGAGACAGTACTCGACAGTAAAAAAAATATCTAAAAAAAAGTGCTTATGTATTCATTTTTAATGACCATTTCACTAATCTTTGAGGTAGCATTCAGAAAAATTCCTCGTTCTTCGATTTATTTTTGTCAATGGAAATTTCTTTTATGGACAGATTGAAAAAATCTAGCTTTAGGACAATTTTTTTTAATCAATGCACTTTTTTAATCTTTATCATTTCATTTTTTATTTCTACGATAATCACGAGTTATTTGAAGAGAAAATAGTTTTTTTTTAATTTTAGCTCAGGTAAAAAAATACTGCGACAAAATAAACGAAAAATGAGCTTATTTTCAAGGTTTATTAACATTGAAAAAACTTGGAAGGCTATATTACAAGGCTAAAATTATTCAAATATATTAATGAGACTTTTCTTGGTTAGAAATTAAAAATTCTTAGAAGCCAAACACTTTACCGATAAAGAAAACAGATACTTTGTCTCAGGTAAACACTACTGAAGCCAAAAAAAAAGATTCTCGTAATTTCCATTAGTGATACAACTTCGTCGATGGCTTTAAATGTAAGTAAATGGAAACTTGTCACATTGACGAGAAACAAAACTTGTGTTCTATGGATAAATTAAGAAAACCTCGAAAATAATTTCATAAAATAGTATATTTGAAAAAGGATTAACGTCACTAGCAAAGGTACCTTTAACGTGACGAACATTAAAATTTATCATTCCCAAGTTCGGATTTAGGGGAAATACTCTGACTTTCCCTTGAATTCAGATAGCATTTTAAGTGATAAATTTTTTTTATTTACACAATAAAAGGTTTTAGTTTCCATCAATCAATGTTTAACAGTAATGCTACCTGGGGAAATTGTTAGGAGTAGAAGTAAGACCCTAGTGGTTTCATATATGATTTGTTATTTTCCAGTTGCCTAGTTTCAAAGAGTATGAATAGATGCATCTACAGTTTAAGCATGGTAGTCCAGTTGGTAGAGTTCGAAACTCGATCCAATCAGACTGTCGTGTACGTGGGGCTAGTGCACATTAAATTTGCCGTGGCCTCAAATGTTTTCATGTTGGCGTGGTGTAGAAGTTTCTGATGCCACATCAAATCTATTCTGACTGGTTCAAAAAACTGGTTATCCTCAAACCTGACTGGTTCAACGAGATGCCCTCGGATCGATCCCGGACCGTCGCCAATAGCCCGTTGTTTTGCTCCATTGAGAAGTAATTTCATCTTCTTACCTACAACCCAATTTCATTTTCGATTTCAAAATCCACATCTTATGAAATTGTGGTATGAGGGTTTTCAGTGTAAACATAAACTAATTAAAGAAAATCTCCTAATTAAGAACCTAGTTTGATTTATCGACCCGTTTTGTCATTAATTCCCTTTGACACTAAATTATCTTCGAGACGAACAATTGAACCAGATTTTAGAGCAGCCATTTGTAACCCATTTATTCAGTTAAATGAAAAGGAAAACAATATGTTTAACCCTCTTTGAGGTACACACGAATATATCCGTTCTGCAACCTGCTGTCTTCTTCGTATGACTCATAACCAGTTTTGGACTCGACCAGTAGAATGTTTTCTAGGATTCCTTCAACCAATGTATGCATGAGGTTATTTAGTTATTAACCCTTCAAGTGGCTTGAATGAGATATCTAGTCCATTAACATCTGACCAATTTTGCTAATGACGAGATATCTTGTCTATCAAGATCTGGTCAGGTTTGTTAAACCATCCTAGCGGCAAGCCCGAGTAGAGTTCGGTGAGATTTCATTGTAATGGGCGGCACCTAAAATATTTCGAGGTGAGATGTCTGGGGTCTTTTCTGTATGTCCAAATATTTCGGGACTGTTGCTTTCCGTGTGGAAATTTTTTTTGGGTTGCATTTGAACTAAATTTTCAGAGCGTGTTCAGGCATGCAGCTAGGAGGGTTAATAACGAAATACCTCGTCGAGACAACTACCAGGAGGGTTAACCCTGAGGAGTTACCAGAATTCCGAGTAGTGTAGTATTGCTTTTCTCCCACAACATGACTAAATAACGTCATTGATTGACCATCCATACAGAAAAGAAGCTCATTGACTAATAGAATCACACGAAAGGTTCTTTTGGACAATAAGGTCAAAATTGCTTTGAAGTCATGGAGATTAGACTGCAGGTTTCCGAACAGATATATGCGCGTGAATCCCTGAGAGGATTAAATGTAACTTAGGGGTAAAACAATACTGCACTACTCGGAAATCTCGTGATGTCTGGAGGGTTAAATATTTCTAGCCGAGTATCTGCATTAAGTGTCCTGCTCTTGGAGAAAATTGAATATCACACCTTCTCGGGAAAAAGTGAAACAATTAAAAAAAGTAAATTGAGATGAACCAAATAAGTGGTTAAAAGTATTTTATTTTTCTGTTGGAAATGAGAATTCGTCTATATCTTTACTAAAAATGTGTAGCATATTTCCTCATTCGATTTACATGATTTGTTCGAATTAATTAAATAGAACCTTCCGTTCATTGAAAAACAAAATTTTCATTACGAGTTCTAGACCTCAACATAATTAACCCCCATGTAGGTTGGATTTGGGTTTTATGGCGCAAGGTCCATATTTGGCCAAGCTGTGCCAAATACAAGACAGATAATGCCAAGTAATCGTGAAAAGAAAGGATGGAGAGAAGTAGAGAAAGAGCGCTTGGGAATCCTGGGGTCACGACCCGATGTTTACTACAGGTAGTAATCCTCATGGGAAAAGAATAGATCACTAGAGTACCTCGTACACACCTAAAGATGTGTCCCCGAGGGGAACACCCATGTAGGAAAAAAATGACAGTAACACGATATATCAAATCATTTTGAGTTGCGTCAATAATTCACTATCTCGAAAAAGTTATTAGTTGCATCACTTATCTCGAAAAAGTTCTTAGTTGCATCACTTATCTCGAAAGGTGATATATATAGCTGAACCAAACTTACTAGTTTCCCAGTGCTCTTCGTTCTCCGACATGTTCTTTTCCAATAAATACCCTTAAACAATAAAAGAGAAGCATTGTTCCCCCAAAGGAATTATTTCGTGAAAGCCAAGAAAGTATAATATAATCCATAAACCATCTGACCACTGAAGTATATAGCATTAACTCCTTAACTAACTTTGATGGAATGCTTTATTAACCCATTTATTAAGCCTCAGGTTTCGAGGGACAAATGGGAATGTAATGTACGTCCACGCGTAATGAGCTGTAAAAAACGACCCTCCTAAATCATGTCCCGAGACCATTTATCAAGGATATTCGTTCCAATATAAGCTGCGTCTCACTCGATCCTCTTTCTTTCTAGATTCTAATCCTGCCAAGATGTAAGAGAAAATCGATTCTAATTTAGCCTCAGTCATCCTTCAGCTGATATATTGATATATGAATAATGGACTTAGTTTCCAAACGAATTTGTATAAAAATGAGGTGTTGTGTATAACAATTCCATGAATTATTTCCCCTCAGTTCGTATATAATTTGAAACTGAATCAATTCCTCATACGAGGATTAACTAGGATGACCAACTTTCGACCACAAATTTAAGGGAGATTTAGTCGCGTCAATTTTTGCATATTTTTAGCAGCCCAGCGTCACTTTAGAAAATGCTCAAGGAATTAAAAAGGAATCTAATTACCATATACATTATCATTTATGACAAAAAAAGATTGTAGGAATGATACGAAAGCAAATTAAAAACCAAGTCTCCTTATAGAATAAAAGTTTACAAATTTGCATATTTTTTAGTCCTGACCTCATTATATTTATCCACATTGATGCTGCATAACTAAACATTTTTTAATCTTTTGAAAATTTCAAAAATAATTAATAATTAATTAATAGCTTTCATTATCTCTGACTTGACTAGTTCTAAGCTGCTTTCATTAATCTCATAAGTCAATTTACTGCCATCAGTGAAAAACTTTCAGTGTGGGCATTGGAGCATTGGGTACTTAAAGCAAAGCCTAAGATCTCATTTAGGTTTGGTACATCACTATGTTTCTTAAATCACTGAAAATGTTGAACAAACTTCGTCCTATACTTGTTTACAATTCGGAAACAGACATTACAACATCGATTAGTATGTTAAACGTTCTATTGATTTTTATAAGTAGGTATTTCAATTAACGTCGCACTGGAGCAACACAATGGTCTATTGGCGAAGATCCGAGATCAAACCCGAAGAGAAAAATCAGAGGACAACACCACGTAATTTTGAACCACGGTCAGATGACGAGGTCCCACACGAGCTGGCACCCCACTCTCCAAACTTCCACACCACACCAACGTGAGGACACGGAAGATTTAACGTGCACCAGCCCCCTTTGCCGACGACGGTCTTTGACGGACTCGCAACCCTTGCTAATCCGTTATTCCTCCAACCGGGCAACCGCGGCCCTTTTTATAGGTAGGAATAACATTTGACGGAAATATTTCATTTGAATTTCGCGATCTCTTGATTGTTAACGAAATATTAGGGAGGAATAGCACGTCAAAACGTGAGCCGGGAGGTTCCAAAAAATTAGTTTTAATACGGGTTGGTTGTTTTGGGGTTTTATGGCGCAAGGGCTATATTTGGCCAAGCTGCGCCAAACACAAAACAACGTCAAGTAAAAAATGTCATGAAAAAATGAGGGATTAGGGAAAAGAATAGTGTGGGGTTGAAGGCAGGAAAAGATCTCATGGGTATTTTCCGGAAGCAGTAGCCCCGTGTTTACTAAATAGTATAGCATTAGTAGCATAAATTTTTTAAAAGTAGCAAAAACCCTAACTAAAGTTGCTCAGATATATAACGAATCGGCTAAAGCACAAAATGTGACAATTAAGTATGAAACAGATGTTGAAGACCTCCACAAAGAAATTCAAATTTTAAAAACTATATTTTTTTCTCAAAAAGGTTTTCAATGAAAATCTAGCAACCCCAGATTGCGCTGTTTTTCTTTCATGGTTGCCACGGCTTGGCGCCAAACTTCGAAATTGGCGTCCTTTGGAAAATTTTCTCACTGAAGAAAAATCCAATAAACAAAATTTATGTCTGATATTAGTTTTACGAAATGGATTATATTTTCGCTGACCTTTGCTGAATTTTCAGTCACCAAAATTTTGAAAATAGGAGTTTTGGGACGATATTTTGCTTAAAAAGATACCTCAAATCGCTAAGATTTGATAATAGTAGCAATAAGTCGCCTTTTAGTCGCATGTGGCAGGCCTGCTCTAGGACTAACTGAAATCGTGGATCACTCGGATGAATTATTTGGATAATGTCTAGAAAAATTATAACCCTTCTTTTCAGTAACTAAAGTAAAAAAAAATTCTGTTCAAGTCGAGAGCATGAGGAAGAAAGCCTAAATTAGTGGATTATAATTACTACAGGTCAATGATGAGAAATACGCTTGATATGAAAGCGGTAATGTTTAAATTGTTTTAATTGAAAGCAAATAATGAATACGATGTGAAATCTAAATACTTGTATTTAAAAACAAACGAATAAAAAACGTATATTGTATTATTGATAAATTCCAAAACATTTTGGATGAAGCAAACCGTATTTCGAAAATTCCATCTGAGACAAAAACATTTAAAGTTGTAAATATGAACTCTTTTTAACTAATATGTACATAAATCTATACATATAAAGCAGAGCTGGCGTTTGTCTGTATGTTCTCTATACAAATTTGCACCGTTTGACCAATCTACACCAAATTTGGTACACTTATACTTTGGAACCCTGCGAGTAACGCAAGATACACATTAACCCCCGTTCTCTTTAACCTAGGTGTGCAGAGGGGATAAAACAATTCGAAATTGCCATAGGAAAAACATTGAGCATAAAAGGATTGCAGTACGCAACTTCAGTTTGTTTTATCAGTATTGATGGAAAATCAAATGTTCTAATTCCACGTGCTGTGCAAAATAAATTAACCACGAATGCCGTAACAGTTTAATTTGCCGTCCTCTCACAATGGTAATGTAATTCGAAAACATGAATGCAAGGGTACCACAAATAATAAATATTGATTGGAAAACTGAGTGCAAGACTACGCTGAAAGTTCCTCATTTTTACTGAAAAAGAACTTAATTGGCATTCGTAATCACTCGAAAACTCAAAATCGACTTCTGAAGAAGTCATCTCAGAAAAAGCTTTTGTAGTATGTCTTACAGTAAGAGTGTGATGAATATGAAATAGATTATTTGGATGGATATATTATGTATACGTATTTGCGTCCGAAATAATTGTAGAAGCTATGAAAAAGTTAATCGATGTTAAAAAATATTTTCTGTACACTTAAATGATGCTTGCATTTTTCTATGAAATAGAATCAACATTTAACCAATTCAACCTGAGCATCCCCGGGTATAATTCTGCTTAGTTTCATATAAAGTATCAAAGCCGAATTATCTATAGTGCGGCTCACGGTAGAAGGCAGTCGACCTTGGGTCAGTTGATTTCTGGTAGGTAGGTATTTAATTACACTGGAGCAACACAACGGGCTATTGGTGACGGTCCGGGATCAATCCCAAAGGGAAAATCCGAGAACACCACGTAATTTTGAACCACGGTCACATGACGAGACAATACCTGAGCTGGCACCCCACTCTCCAAACTTCCACACCATACCAACCAGTTGATTTATGGATAAGTGTGAAAGCGCCTTAGGAGAAAGCTGCCATATGCAAATGCATGAATAGCAATTGCCCCTTGGATGTTTTACCCCTTCTAACTTCTTATCAATGCTATCGCTTTCGATACCGAACGATAATCTTAAAACCAGAATTCTAGCTAATGATACCAATTGTGGAAGAATTTTGTTTATGTCCACCAGTTCCCTAATTTTACTATTACACTCGTTCAAAACCAGGTGACTCAACTGCTCTCGTCCAGGATGCATTTAGTATTTTGGTATTTTTTTAATTAACGTCACACTGGAGCAACACAACGGGCTATTGGTGACGGTCCGGGATCAATCCCAAAGGGATCCGAGGACAACACCACGTAATTTTGAACCACGGTCAGATGACGAGGCAACACCTGAGCTGGCACCCCACTCTCCAAACTTCCACACCACACCAACGTGAGGACATTTGAAGCCACGACAGATTTAACGTGCACCAGCCCCCTTTGTACACGACGGTGTTTGGCTGGATTCGAACTCGCAACCCTTCGGTTGCTAGTCCGTTACTCTTCCAACCGGGCCACCGCGGCCCTCGTCCAGGATGCAAGCAGTATAGCTGTTGCCAAACGCGCCAGAGAAAAACATCTTACTCTGTAAACAAAAATATTCTAAACTTACAGGGTATGGATGAATTTAAAAACTAATTTAAAAAAATGTATTGACTCCATTTTTATGAAAAACTAAAAGTCCATTTGGTATGAAGCCTTTTCTGTACAACTACTGTAGATGGCGCTAGTGTTTCTTGGGGTAGAATGTGTTTCCGAAAAAGACGCTACTTAGCTATATTCAAGGAAACATCTACCTAGGGAGAACATTGGAAACGGAAGCAAAATCTTCGTCTTCCGGTGGTTTGTTTACACTGAAAATCTCATTTATAAAAAAACAACAAAACTTATATAGGTAGCTTATTTCATATTCTGGGTGCATTGGAAATAGAGTTCGAAGCAGTAAAAGTACGATAAAAATGGAAAACGAATAAAATTGTTTCCAAATTTTGTATTAAAAAAGAAAACGGGGTTCGGTATAAAATGTATTATACAACAAACTAAGTTTCAGGAGAGTTCTTTTCCTGCAAATGCTGCCGATTTGTTTCAAAACATCAAAGTTTTTCATTTAAACATTAAACTCCAAACAAGAAACAATAAATCTTTTAGTTTCAACATGGGATAAAAATTTTATCTTCGTTTTTACGCTCAAAAGAAACTTAAACTTTTATTCCATCGGAATCTAAATTACTTTGAAACGAATCACTAGATATGAATTTATAGAAGAACTGAATTCTTTGTGAACCAAGAGAAATCTTACTGGATGCTTTTTGCGTTTTGGTTTTTCTTTCAGAAATTCTGATGGGAGAGAGCTTGATCAATGGCGAAGCCATTGATCAAACTCCCATCAGTTTATAATCTTAAAGATTACAAATATGAATGCTTTTTTTAATACGGGAAAGATTTAATATTTTGATATTCCATAGACAAAACAAAGTATTGCTATCATAGAACAAATATATGTAGCCATGCAATACAGAAAAAACTCTCCTTAGATTCAAATGCAATTAAAAAGAAATCTAATTAACATCTACATTCTTTCTAATCTAAGACGAAAAAAGATTGTAGAATGGCACACGAAAACAAATTAAGCTCCAAGCATGTATTTTGCAAATAAAAACTAATTCCTTTAAGCAGGTTTTTTGTTTTCATTTTGTATCGCAACACGCATTCTTCTCTTTAAAAAATGCGGGATATAAGTCAGAGTCGAACACGAATTAAATTTTTGAGTACGAATGCTAATTAGTTCGAGGTATGAATTCAAACCATCTTGCAAGCATTTTTAATTAAGTATCACAAGCGCGAAGGCAAATACACAAATTCACAAAGGACATGTTTGAACATGTATGAAAGCTTTTAATTGAATTCTGTGCGATTCAAAAGTTTTCCCAAAGATATCCCGCCATTTTTTGGTGGTTATGAATTTTAAGATCTAAGCCTTGAAGATTTTATCCATGAGAAAAAAGATGAAAGTGAAATTCCTTCATAAAATTCAAAGAACGTTTTTATTTTCGCATAAGCTTCTTCCTCATATAGAACAGTACTCTTTCAGGCGAAAGTATTCTATAAGAACTCTTTAAATTCTTTCGAACAAACACTCAAAAAAATTTCGCTTTCAATTACGGAGATGGATAAATATTCTAAAACATTAATTCAACCTTCAACAATAACGAGAGTTCTAAAGAAAACATAAAAGGAAGAACCCGAGCTCAGGTGTTCTAAATTTAGACGCGAGAATTTTTCTCTCAAATTCTATTAAAATGGAATAAAACAATTTACCCAAAGTTAAAAACGTCACGGAATGAAAAATAATTTAAATTAATCTCACTCTCACGTGGTGTGAATTAGGGACTAAAATAATTCAAACCGAAGTTAAACATTCTCTGTAAGGTCAAAAGCGTACAATGCAAATGGTTACTGTTTATATAAAATGAAAAAGTTATTTATGCTTTACATTTCTCTTTAAATACAAATATTTATATTATTAACAAAGGGAAGTGAACAAAAGAGCATAACTTTGGAAATGCTTCATTACAATAAGTTATTTTGCTTCATTAATAGTTCACAAAATATAATACGCACGCAATCGCATACAAGATTAAATAAACAATTATTTACTGTCGTTATAAACACAACATTTTAAGTAAATATAATTGTTTATTAAAATGTATCATTGAAGACATTCAATCAAGCAAACCGTTTTTGATCGATACAAAATGGTCAAAATAGGGTTTAAATGCCAGTAATGAAATACTGATTAAAGACTGGTTTTGGATATTGGTGATAATTCGTGTTCACGAAACATTGTAAAAGGTTTTCTTAATTGTGATAATTTATTATTTTAGCTTTAATTGCTTTATGATTTTTAATCATACGTCATGGATCAATTTATAACCCGTCAGTAGTAGCAAATGACACTAGAAATCTTATCCAAACGGTAACCTTGGCCGTGAGGTTCAAGGTTAAATAAAAAGCAGAAGTACCTACTTAAAAACATAAGTAGTAAGTCTCCGTCAACCCCCTTCCTATATTTTGTTACGTTTTGTTTTGTTTATAATTATTACGCATGACTACATCCATTGGTTGAAAGAGTCGTAAGAAAGATTCTATTGGTCAAAAAATCAAAACTGTTTAGTAGTCATGCAGGATAGACTACGGGTTGAAGAACGGACATATGCGTGTGAACCCCTCAGAGGAGAAAGGACAAAAATTCAGATTATTTGTTAATAATTTTGAAAAGTTAATTAGACGTTCTAAAAATGTATTGAAATAAAGGGCGAAATTTTGAAAAACATAAATTATTGTTTGATCTCTAACAGAATTAGGCCAGAAACTTCTGGACCTAATTACGCCTTAGAGGA
Source organism: Meta bourneti (assembly GCA_933210815.1). NCBI lineage: Eukaryota > Metazoa > Arthropoda > Arachnida > Araneae > Tetragnathidae > Meta > Meta bourneti. Next base: position 47,645,292 of record OW119928.1, read on the forward strand.
AATATAAAAGTAGTGCTAGCAATGGTAACCTTTTTGTGTCTAGGATCATGTGACCAAAACTAGTAGTAACGTGACTGTTAGACCTCTTTTATCTGTTGGGTGGAACCTAACATTCATCATCTAATTGGTCCACTGGACGGGAAAAGACGCCCATTCATTGGTTTAGCATCTGATTGGTACATTGATTGATGATTTGATAGTAGACTTTGGCGATTTCACCACTTTTTTGTCACCACTATAGAAATGCGGATTCACACATCTACACACCTATTCATGCACCTGTCGGTAAATTTGAAATGCAATTTGAGAAGTGTATTTTTAAATGAGTTAAATGGCATCCCCCAAATTTGCATTAAGATCAAAGGCTTACCTTCACTAACTATCCATATAGTTTTCAACTAAGTAATTACAGTATTCTTTGGCGCAATTATTACTTACATATTGCGTAAACAACCGAATATATAATTATAATTTAATAGACTGATTTAATATGAAAACTGCACGGAATTATATAAAAATGCATACAAACAAGAGAATTAAGTAAAAATCTAAAATTTTAGAAAACTTTCGGTCTACGGTGAAGAGATGCAGCTAATAATTTTACAAATGACACGAATAAAATTAAGATACGTTCCTCGAGGAGGACAGGAGTTGTGACATCGTCCGAAGCGCCAGATGACCGTTTCATCGAGTAACTCCCCTCCACTTTTCCCTGGACAGTGAGCGTTTATCCCGTTTCTTCGTTCAAGTATGGCAAGGTTTTCCAAGGGTCGCCAAGGTCACCCCGGGTTTCAAACTCGCGACCACGGTGACATGTGCCTGTGGTGATCTCTTTTTTTGATTGGAGAGAAGCAGGGGTTGAGATTCGTGAGAGGGGATGGGGACGAAGCGAAGAACGCGGGAGACGAGATTGAGAAGTGAGTGGTGAGCGTCGCATTTTTTTTTTTGGTTCTGCAGAGAAGAGACTGAAAATTTGGAAAAGATGCAACCTTAAAATTTTAAATCCTTAATGTTGTGTCGTATGTCCTTTTTTATGTAATTCAATAAAGAATTTGGACATTACAAGCTGTTTTTTACTGAGTACGTAACATTACATGACTTCTAACAAGTTTTGACCCTCTTGGCCAACTGAATTTTTTCTAGGATTCTTTCAACCAATAGTGATTATTTGGTCATGTGTTATTGGGAGAAAGTAATACCTGTACACTGGAATCTCGTCTGAGGATTAAGAGGCAGAAATCCACTAATCTTTTCCTTATTAACTATTTAATTTAATCTGGCTTTCCAGAGCATTAAGAATCGATAAGGGGGATTCAAATCACATTCGACGAATTTTCTTGGAAACACGGGATCTGTCGCAAACGTGGCTGGCATATTAGTTTAGCAAGCAAGTGGTGATTTCGTCGTTTTCCCTTCTAAGACCACTTCTAATCCATGCAGTTTCGTAAGCTCTTGACTTGGTTATTTTCTGCGTTACTCATCAAACTCGTAGGACTTGGTAGCTGAGTGGTTAGCGCCATAAAGGAGAAATAAAAGTAGAGTGAGCATCGGTAATATGTTGGTTTATATTCCCAGAACTATGTGACCAAAACTTTTAGTAACGTGACCCTTAGATTACTTTCGTCTGCTAAGAAGAAACTAAAATTCATCATCTAATTGGTCCATGGGATGGGAGAAGGCTACCATCCATTTATTCATCATCTGATTGATCCGCACGACATGGTAGTAGACTTTGGTGATTTCATCATTTTAGTTACCACTCTATTGAAATACGCATTCATACATCTACCCTGTCATAAGATGCTTTCTCACATAACGAGACAGTAAAATGCCATATCGACCAACCGTAAATATTTTAGAGCAATCACGTGACTACTAAAAGTGACATGTTGGTCAGTTTTTAAAGTTCCTCTCAATGCTATCTCAGTTTACTTATATTTCACGTCTATGGTTAACGCTGTCCTGTGTTCCCATGTTATGGGTTCAAATCCCAGGCTTGACATGAATGTTCTTAGTGGTTCGAAAACCATTTTAACATGGTCTACTTGGCCCTTACATCGAAAAAAATTTGTGTTGTTTCTTACTCTTGGTATAGACGCCTGCTAGACTAATCTAAAAGTCATTCATTCTGAGTCAGAATTCTGGAATAAGTCTGAAGTGCTCATTACAATTCAGGAAAGAATATGATTACTAGAGGCGTATTCCTTCTTGCACTTTGAAGAAACTGGAAACGATTTTTGACCATCCATAAATTTAATGCTCCAAACGCGCCCACTTTGCAATCCGCTGGAGTCAGACTACACGGTAGAACTGCAAACCAAAACTGTCGTGGACTTTGCAATCGTCTGAAATACCGTTGACCTTCTGTTGAAATAGGTGGAGTCGTTGTCGCAAGATCTCAGAAGTGCATGGCCCGTAGTCTTGGGCCGATTGGCTATCGAAACGTAAATTAGTACTTTCATTCCGCTCATCAGTTAATCCTACGAAAGGATTCGTGCTTTCAATACCACGTGACCCTCATGCGGAAATATTCAAACTAAGCAATCGGAAGATATAACACGAAGTTGCGGGTACATGCTCCCTCTATTACATTAGAAAGTCAATGCTTAACACAATATGAAAGGAAAGCAACATTTTGAAAGCAAAATATTGTATTAAACTATCACTTGCGATCCCCTCCTCCCAAGCAAATGGGTGTAAACAAATATGGTGGGTGGATCAAGTCACTGCTTGTATTACCTGCAATGCACACCTGACAGTAGGAAAGAACTTTCACACCGACCAGTATCATGCCGTTTTCTATGGAATTTCCGCTTTCAGTCAGGTGCAAACATTCGTTGATTCGACACGCTCCTGTCGGGGTACATTTCACGACGCAATCTTACAGCGGCATGTTTGCCGATACGCTGGATGCACGTCTGCAATCTCAGTGTTCGAGGAATGAAATAGTGTCAGTACGAATTCAGCGTCTGATACGACGATGGCCCAAACTGACCAATAGTCACAGTAGAACAGCACCTTTTAGTAAATCCAGGTGGCGCTCGCGAACGTAGTCCTTGTGAATTTGATCTGATTTTGTGTTCCTTACCTCCCCTTAAAGTTTGTTCAGGATGTTTGGATACACTGTATTTACTCTGGATCTACAAATAAAAAATTGTAAGCATACGATTTTTGTTTGGCGACGGATTTATAGCAAGCTCCGAGCATTCATCAATAGTATAGTCACAATTCGATGAGTTGTTTTCCAAAAGGCCAACGAACATAACACCTCTCTAATTTTAAATCTACAAGTATAACAAGAGATTTCGATATATTTGGGCAGTTTGGTGAATTTATATCACACTGAAGCAAAACAATGGGCTATTAGCGACGATGGGGATCGATCCCGAAGGGAAGGATCCGAGTAAAAAGATCAGAGGAAAACACCTCGTAATTTTGAACCAAGGTCAGATGACAAGGTCAACACCTGAGCTGGCACTCTACTCTCCAAGCTTATACACTACACAAGCGTGAGGACATCAGATTCTTCGTGCACCAGCCGCCCCCACATAGACGTCGGTCTTTGGTTAGATCAAGTTTCAAACCCGCAATCATCCGGTTGCTGATTCCCGACTTTACCGACTCAACTACCGTATCTTCTCGATATTTTTGGGATACATAACGCATCAATAACTTAAGAGATTTTCATTTACATTATCAAAAAGAAATTTTTGCTTTTAAACTACTTCAAAGAGGAAAAAGCAATAAATATTCGCAGTTTCCGTGAAATATGGGACAAAATTTCAATGGAAATTCTACGTTCGACGTTTTTAATGAGGAAATTAAAAAATGTTTCATTGCAAAAATAGCCCCGAATAATGAAGTGAATAAATTAAGTATGAACTCTAAAAAGAAATATGCCACCGAATGAATACTACAAAAACAGTGAAGCGCTACCTTAATTCCCTCTTTTCAAAAAGGAAAACCAAAAAATCTTCAACATAATCACGATATTCTTTTGAAATAAGATGAAAAAGTGATAAAAATTTGCCCCTTCGAAACAGGATAAGAATACTTCCAAGAATTTCAAATATTTTTGATAGGCGGGACTATTTCCACTAGTTAGAAAAAAGGAGCAAAAAACATTTTGATCTTTATTGAAAATGAGTAATAATGTAAATAAAGGCACCGTACGTCGGATAAAATCTCTTGCAAAAATTTATCTTTGAAATTATTATCAAATTAAATTATTTAGTTCTCGTCTTTTGAACGCTATTTCTCTTTTTTACTTTCTAAACTTTTACAAGAAATTTTTTTAAGTGGATCATAGTAGAAAAGACGTCAAGTTCTGGTTACCAAACGCAACATTGAAAGAATTTTTATCCCGAAAAACTTATTTTTCTTATTTGCGCATTCATATAAGTCGAAATGGGGAATACGAAACAAGATTGTCTGAATTCGGAATAAGGTGCATGTTTTATTCAAATTTGCGAATCTTTTCTAAAATATATAGAACTTTTTCATTTTGTTGTTGGAACACGTTTACTTCATTTTTGTGTAGATTCAAGATCTCAACAAGACATTTTTTAGTAAATTATATTACGGAGAGAACTGTCAAAAAAGTTGCAAGCAGGGAATAGATTACTTTACTCAATGTGCATCAAGAAATATGCATGTTAATTTGTTGGTCCTGCCAGCAAATGGATATCGTTACCTAAAAATGTTTAAAGATTATGTTGTGCCATATCTGCATGCACCATCTTCTAAATACTTTCACGTTGATGTCCGATGACTAATTAGTCCAGAACGACTTATTAGCTGATTTTGTGAAAATGTAGGGCCTAAGCGGTCTCTGGACTTGATACCTGTAGAATCATTTCATCAAGCACCATCTTCCTTGAATCATTTGAAAGATGCCCTCCGCCGTGCCAAATCCAGATATGCTTCATGCATCTGTGGATGACGTTATGACACGCTTGCACAACGTCCTTGGTTGCGATGGTGGACATTGTTACATACCGTCATCCTGGACATAGCACTCGCTAGGGAGCGCTCTCTCCCGGTCTTGCTGTGCAGATGACGTCAGAGTTGACGTCTACAGGAGTCTAGCTAGCGAGCCTCTCAAGATGACCTTGGAGTCTATTTTTAGAATCTAAATCAGTCTGGTGTAATCGAAGATGGGTGCGGCTGCTCTGAAAATAGCTCTGTATTGTATCGTTTATGTATCTCGTCTGTAAATTCTTCAACTATAGATTTATTATTGGAATGTAAGTTTTTGTTACGATAGTATACGATTGTTTTGATAGAAAGTGGTATTTTTTTTATCGTCGATATGGTACATACGATATGGTATTACGATATTGAACTGCTATTGTAAGATGTTCAATTGCAAATTAATAAATGCTACACCAACTTAACTGTTTATTTCCGTTATTACTATCGGTGAAAATGTGATTTTTTCTTATGCCAAAAAATATCCGATTCCACGACAGGCACTTTGGTGCAAACCACTCTAATACGGCAATTTGTTAATTTTATGATTTTCGTAAAAGTACAAATTTATGGGACACCCTGTACTTATGTAAAAGCAAAATAATAATTTCGTATTCCAAAATTAGTTTTCGCCCAATTAAAAGTATAGTTATGCAATTGGTGATTTTATAGTGTTAAAACATTTACTGAATTGTGATTTCAATCAATCTCTAAGACATCATTCGGTTGAAAAGCAAATTTTCCCATATATCCCTATACATGTAATTGTTAGTTTTTAAGATCCTAACCATCCATCCTACACATAAGGTCCTCAGGATCCTTAGCCAACCGGACAATCAAAATACAATCGATTCATAAAACAAATACAAGTAAAGAACAAAAGTATTGTTACATCGACAATTCATCCCACAGTACAACTTAGCTGCTTAGAGACTAGTAATTATAAAATTTAAAAAATAAGCAGAAATCAGACAATGAGACAAATCAGACCCTATCATGCCTCGTAAGGTATTCGTAAGGACTCGTCGTAATTCTCCAAACTACCACATCACATCAACGTGAGGACATTTAAGGTTATGGCAGATTTAACGTATATCAACCCCCACGCACACGACTGCCTTTGATTGGATCGAGTTCCGAACTCGCAACACGGTTGATAATCAGTGCACTACCGCAGTTCATTCATGCGACTTCAAGATAAATTTTTTATATACGAATTTTCATACAATCTTCCGTTCGGCTAATTAAAACCACTTAATTATTGGCTTGGTTACAGGGAGATTCGAAATTCCTGTGCCAAACAACCCTCTCGGTGGTTGTCTCGAAGAGGTATCTCGCCACGAGAAAACTGATGAGATCCTGATAGACGAGATATCTCGTCATTAGAAGAAAACTGACCAGATCTTGATCTCGTCAATACAAAAAAATCGACAATATCTTGATGACGAGATATCTCGTCATAAGCAAAATTAGTCAGATCTTGATAGTCGAGATATCTCGTCCAAACCACTTGGTGGGTTAAAGGGTGGTAGCGTGAACAAAAATAAGCATTTTAAGTCAAAGAAAATGTACGAAACTATTGTGCGCAGGTGCACAAGAAAGAAGAAAGAAGGCGCAGTTTGGCACATCGTTCTTTTTCAAACTTCGTACGCAACGCGGTCATCGCACGTGATAAAGTATTACAAATTCTGAGATGACTGACATACATCTAACGTTTGAGGCTGTCAATGGAAACGGAACTCAAAAAGCTGCTCAAAGATAGAACCGCGGACCCTTCTCCATTAAGCGAATACGCCATCAAAATTTGAGCGTTTTCTGCTTGAAACCAGAATATTTCATGTCAGCAGGTATGATGCAGGTCGGACGAAAAGTTGGAGCACTCCAAAAGGGGAAGGCATTCTATGCAAGATCGTGACAATACTGGTTGATTTTGGGTTTTATGGCTCAAGGGCCATATTTGACCAAGCTGCGCCAAACACAAGACAATGTCAAGTAATTGTGAAAAGAAAGGATGGAGAGGATACAAAAAACCCTATGTTTACCAGAGACAAAAATCCTATGGTTGGTTTGGGGTTTTTTATGGCTCAAGGGCCATATTTGACAAAGCTGCGCCAAACACAAGACAATGTCAAGTAATTGTGAAAAGAAAGGATGGAGAGGAGACAAAAAACCCTATGTTTACCAGAGACAAAAATCCTATGGTTGGTTGGTTTGGGGGGTTTTATGGCTCAAGGGCCATATTTGACAAAGCTGCGCCAAACACAAGACAATGTCAAGTAATTGTGAAAAGAAAGGATGGAGAGGAGACAAAAAACCCTATGTTTACCAGAGACAAAAATCCTATGGTTGGTTGGTTTGGGGGTTTTTATGGCTCAAGGGCCATATTTGACAAAGCTGCGCCAAACACAAGACAATGTCAAGTAATTGTGAAAAGAAAGGATGGAGAGGAGACAAAAAACCCTATGTTTACCAGAGACAAAAATCCTATGGTTGGTTGGTTTGGGGTTTTTATGGCTCAAGGGCCATATTTGACAAAGCTGCGCTAAACACAAGACAATGTCAAGTAATTGTGAAAAGAAAGAATGGAGAGGAGACAAAAAACCCTATGTTTACCAGAGACAAAAATCCTATGGTTGGTTGGTTTGGGGTTTTTATGGCTCAAGGGCCATATTTGACAAAGCTGCGCCAAACACAAGACAATGCCAAGTAATTGTGAAAAGAAAGGATGGAGAGGAGACAAAAAAACCCTATGTTTACCAGAGACAAAAATTATATGGTTGGTTGGTTTGGGGTTTTTATGGCTCAAGGGCCATATTTGACAAAGCTGCGCCAAACACAAGACAATGTCAAGTAATTGTGAAAAGAAAGGATGGAGAGGAGACAAAAAACCCTATGTTTACCAGAGACAAAAATCCTATGGTTGGTTGGTTTGGGGGGTTTTATGGCTCAAGGGCCATATTTGACAAAGCTGCGCCAAACACAAGACAATGTCAAGTAATTGTGAAAAGAAAGGATGGAGAGGAGACAAAAAACCCTATGTTTACCAGAGACAAAAATCCTATGGTTGGTTGGTTTGGGGGGTTTTATGGCTCAAGGGCCATATTTGACAAAGCTGCGCCAAACACAAGACAATGTCAAGTAATTGTGAAAAGAAAGGATGGAGAGGAGACAAAAAACCCTATGTTTACCAGAGACAAAAATCCTATGGTTGGTTGGTTTGGAGTTTTTATGGCTCAAGGGCCATATTTGACAAAGCTGCGCTAAACACAAGACAATGTCAAGTAATTGTGAAAAGAAAGAATGGAGAGGAGACAAAAAACCCAATGTTTACCAGAGACAAAAATCCTATGGTTGGTTGGTTTGGGGTTTTTATGGCTCAAGGGCCATATTTGACAAAGCTGCGCCAAACACAAGACAATGTCAAGTAATTGTGAAAAGAAAGGATGGAGAGGAGACAAAAAAACCCTATGTTTACCAGAGACAAAAATTATATGGTTGGTTGGTTTGGGGTTTTTATGGCTCAAGGGCCATATTTGACAAAGCTGCGCCAAACACAAGACAATGTCAAGTAATTGTGAAAAGAAAGGATGGAGAGGAGACAAAAAACCCCTATGTTTACCAGAGACAAAAATCCTATGGTTGATTGGTTTTGGAGGTTTTATGGCGCAAGGGTCATAGTTGGCCATGCTGTGCCAGGCACAAGACATACAACATCAAGTAATGGATACACACAATGAAAATTTTATTGACGTAGAAGAGAGAAATACACCCATGGAGGAATGCACTTGACAGGAATTGAACCTTCGCCGCCTACAACTCAAAGTAAACCCCATGGTAAAAGAAAAGATCACTAGGGTACCTCGAGTTCTTGAAGCCCATACACACCCAAAGATAGGCCCCTGAGGGGCGAGCTTGAGAAATCCTGTAAACAAAAAACTAACAATTATACATTGATGGTTGATGGAGGATAAAGTAGCATATATAATATCTCGATAAAAGTCAGGATAAATTCCGACTGAGCACCTTAATAGGTTCTGTAATTCAAAACAAAAAACTCGAAATTGTCATTTTGATGGGTTCGGTTGTTCTAGCCTTGAAAGGATTTAAGAGTAATGGAAATTTTTCACATAGTAGTTGCAACAAATTTTACTTCAATCTGAAAAAGATATAAATAACCAATTCTCATGTATTCTTTTCGTGAAAGGCATACACTTAGATGTAACTCAAAGCGAATTCTTTTAATGGATTCCTTCCCATTTCCGTCGTTGCATCACTCGTATCTCAAAAGTCAAAAACAACTTCGCAATAAACACAGCCGACACTGAAAACCAAATTCCCGTGCAAACGTAAAAGCTCGCGCAGAACTCATTACATATTCTTCCTTGCATCAATTGGAAATATTCCAAACTTCACAATAAGAAAAGTACAGGCAAGTCGAAGATCGAGCGCAGGTCATTACTGCCACATACACTGATTTCTTCGTCTCTTTACGAGAACGAGGAGCGGTATTTGTACCATTGCTTCTTACCCAATGTCTTCACTCATTAGTTACTCACCGAAGAACTACTTAAACACGAGAAGGCAAAGGATTGCGTTTCTGTTATTGATTTTCTTCCTTTCTGCGAGACGAAAAAACAAACGCCATTTACTTCTCCGGAGACTAAATTGACCCGGCTGCCATTAGACTAATGGCCAAAAGACTCAAAGTGACTCGTTAGCTGACGGATTCTCGTTAGATGCCGGATTATAGAGAAAACGGCTCATGATGGATGACTCGTTTGGGTGTTGTGGAATCTACAACTGAAGACAATTGGATTTTTTTAAGTCAAGTGTCCCCAGGAGTAGTCCTCAACTATCTTCAGTCGAATGAGAAATTTTCGGACCTGCAGATTCAGCGTACGAGGACTCCGAGAGCACCTATCTTCGGCTTAGAGCACACTCATTAAATGACGTTTTTTCAGACACTAAATGCTTATTTTAATGGTAAGAAATACAGTCACATTACAATCTATTTAACATATACACTACTGTTTGTGAAAATTGCAACACCATGAAGGAATCATGCAAATTAAACGAAACTTGCAGGAAATGCAAAACAGGATATGCAAATGATTAGAATTACAAAGCGATCACGCATGTGTGGGCTGAGAAACACCCTCCAAACTTCTAAGTGAGCCGTGTATAAAAAGCACTGTAAAGGTGCGTCAAAATGCGTGTATCGTCGTTTGACTGCTGTAAATGATTGAATTTGCATCGCCAAAAACGCAGAGTGCCATACGAGCAACTAACGGAGTTCGAATGGAGCCGCATGATCGGCCTTCGTGAGGGTGGACTTTCGTATCGTGAAATCGCCACTCGCACGGGGCGTAATGCCACAACAGTGATGCGTGTGTTGAAGAGATAGACCATGGAGAACAGGACAAGTCGAAACCCCGGAAGTGGGCCACGCACTATGACGTCACCACGGGACGACAGACACCTCATCCGCATGGCGGTGACGGACCGTACAGCGTCCTCTCGTGCGTTGGCACAACATTGGAGCACGTCTACAGGTGTGTCATTGTCTGCCCCCACGGTTCGTCGACGTCTGCTGCGCCATGGGCTACGTGCAAGGATTCCCCTGCGCAGGATTCCCTTGACGCTGAACCACCGACGCCTCCGGCTACAATGGGCTCACCAACACAGCCAATGGCATGCCGATTGGCAACAAGTCGTCTTCTCATATGAATCCCACTGCAATCTGGACTATAATGATAGACGCGTACTCGTCAGACGCTACAGAGTTGAACGCCTTCTCCCGGAGTGTCTTATTCGACGTCATACTGGACGAACGTCTGGCGTTATGGTCTAGTGCGCTATTGGGCGATTCCGCCTACTCCAAATTGTGGAGACCCTGAACAGTGGGGAACAGGGAAGTTGTGGAGCCCGAGGTCCTACCCCTCCTGCAACTGCATTCCCGGAGCTGTATTTCAGCAAGACAATGCCTGTGCACATGTTGCTCGGAATGTACAAGCCTTCTTCAGTGCACGACAGATTCCACTTCTTCCATGGCCTACACTTTCCAAGGATATGTCGCCCATTGACCATGTCTGGGATTACATTGGACGGCGACTCGCTCGTACCGCTCGTCGGGCAGAGAGTACGACTGAACTTTGGCATTAGATAGAGGCCATCTGGAATGCCATTCAGAATCTATATGATTCGATGCCACGACGTGTACAGGCTCTCAACGCTGCGAGTGGCGGCTGCACAAGATATTGATTTTCAGCATTATTTTTGTTTTACTGCTCTGTAAATTTGATCGTTTATTTAAATCACTATAAGTAATACGTGGAATAAATTTTATTTATTTCTGACGATTCTTTCATAGTGTTGCAATTTTCAAACAGTAGTGTAAATAACACTATTAAAAATTATTTTAATTTTTATCTTTTCACCTAAAAACTGTACAGTAAAAAATTCGTTCTGTCAGTTAATGAATTTCTGCTCTATGCCGACCATACACAGGCTTTATTAATCCCTCCAGATAAGATCTTAACCAAATGATTTCGACGATATCTCGTCCATCAAGATCTGAACAATTTTGCTAATGACGAGGTACCTTGTCATCAAGATATTGGATATGTTTTGATGATGACGAGATGAAGATCTGGTCAGTTTTGATAATAGCTCGAGAGATACATCGTCGAGACAACCACCAGGAAGATTACAGCAGGGATGCGCAGACTTATTAAGACTATTTGGACACGTCAATCGATCCCGTTCTGTGCTTTGTGAGTTAACAGAATAGAACTCAGAATTAACAAATAACAGATTTATTAACAAGTAACACCGGAGAGCGAAGCTGCGAGGTTGGTTCTCGGCAGGCAGTCACCTCGCAAGTGACAAATAAAAGAAAACAGGGGGTGGTTAAGCAGCCCCTTTGAACATAAACATGCAGGCGCGGTGACATCCCCGGGAGGTCGGGTTGTCCGTGCGCCATCTCGTAGGAAAATACTCAACATTCTCCCGGCCTTGAAGCCCATAGGGATTCAACAGATACATAAAAAAGTCAATTTAAAAAAACAGAAAACAACAAATACGAATTTCAATGAAAATACTTAGAAATAGAATACACGAAGACACGTTTAAAATGACAAATTAAACATAAATGGAAATAATTAAAATTCAATCATAGTCTAATGGTAAAGGACACAGTTTTGTAATGGAACGCTTAAGTTCTCCACTCGAGGTGGTCACATTCACTACACGAACCTTTCCATCAGAGCCAGGAAATGTAGCACTAATTCTCCCTAACTTCCATCGGAGAGGAGAAAGGAGTTCGTTTTTAATAAGCACCAAATCTCCTATCTTCAGATTGGCCTTCGGACGAGCCCATTTTGGTCGTTGTTGCAATCTTGCTAGATATTCATTGCTCCACCTTTTCCAAAAATGCTGGAACAATCTTTGCAGTAACTGCCATCTATCGAGGTGATTGAGCTTAATTTCTGTGAGGCTAGGCTCTGGAATTGCAGTAAGAGGAGAACCAATGAGGAAATGCCCAGGAGTTAGAGCAGTAAGATCACTTGGATCCTCTGAAAGAGGGCACAATGGGCGGGAGTTGAGACACGCCTCGATTTGTATCAATAAAGTCAAAAATTCTTCATATGTTAGTAACGAATCTCCAATAACCCGTTTCAAATGAAATTTCATACTTTTAACCCCTGCTTCCCACAGCCCACCAAAATGGGGAGAAGCAGGAGGGTTAAATTTCCACTTCAGTCCTTCACTTAAAACAAAACTATTGAATTCAGTATCAGTTTTGCAAGAAGATACAAACCTCAACATTTCTTTAAGTTCTTTGTTAGCACCAACAAAGTTCGTAGCACAGTCGGTGAATAATTCAGCTGGTTTTCCACGACGACCAACAAATCGCCTGAGAGCAGCAAGGAAAGTTTTTGTAGAAAGGTCACTTACTAACTCTAAATGGATAGCACGCGTGGAAAAAGACAAACAATACTGTATAACATTTTAGCGATTTTTGTCCACGTCCCTTATTGCATTTCACTTGAAAAGGACCAGCATAATCAATGCCTACCTTTGAAAATGCTCGAGAAGGAGTCACTCTTGAAATTGGTAGGTCAGACATCATTTGAGAAGCTGATTTGGCACATAATCTAAAACAAATAATGCATTCTCGAACAATTCTCCTAACAACATCTCTGCCACTCAAAATCCAAAACTTTTGGCGTATAGTAGATAGCAGAAGTTGAGGACCAGCATGAAGATGTAAAATATGAAAATATTTCACAATTAAATCAGTGAAGTGATGTTTTTTAGGCAAAATCATTGGATGCATTCGACTCTCAGAAAAATTAGAGTTGTTCAACCGTCCACCAACTCGAATAACACCATTCGAATCAAGAAATGGATTTAGAAACAACAGTTTACTTTTACTAGGCAGAGGCTTGTTCTCCGACAAACAATGCATGTCTTCTTGAAACGCAGCAGCCTGAACAATAGTAACAATAAAAGTCTCAGATTTTTGAAGTTCTTCAGTTGTCAAAAGATCGAGCTTTCTCTGTTCAACAGAAACACGACAATTATATATGAAACGTAAACACCATGCAAAGGTACGATACAATTTCATGAGAGAAGAGAATTTTCGAATGAGAGGGGGTTCTTCCTGCAAACGTGCAACAGCGGAAACAATTTGCTTCCTCTCTTCGCAAAGCACATTTTCAGTTATTGTGTTTATGTCAGTACGCATTGGCATTTCAAACGATGAATCACTTAACCAATGGGGCCCAAACCACCAAAGGTTACAAGAAGGGAGATCAGAGGGATAAAACCCACGTGACGCACAATCTGCAGGGTTTTCTTTTCCTTGCACATGGTACCAATGTTGATTGGGCAAAATTCCTTGAATTTCTGACACACGGTTAGCAACGAACGTTTGCCAACGTCGAGGTTCAGAAGCAAGCCATGAAAAAACAACAGTTGAATCGGTCCACGCATAAATTTCACAAAATTTTCCCGCTAAGGACTCTTGAACTGTTTCAAACAGATGTGCTAGCAATAATGCAGCACAAAGTTCAAATCTAGGAAGGGAAATGGTTTTCAATGGTGCGACTCTTGTCTTGGCTGTTAGAAGGCTCACTTTCACTTCGGAATTAGCTGAAACACTTCGTAAATAAACCACGGCACAATAGCCTTTCTCAGATGCATCACAAAAGAGATGCAATTGCGTTTGCAATGCATTAGATAGCACAACACATCGAGGAATATGGATGAGCTTTAGTTGATGAAGCTCTGACCGGAATTTGGACCACTTTTGCTGAACCTTTTCACCAACAGGATCATCCCAAGACACATTTGTCTTCCACAGTTCTTGAAGGAACATCTTCGCCAGGATAACTATGGGGGAAAGCCATCCCAAAGGATCGAAAATCCTAGCTACTCCAGACAAAATGGCTCTTTTTGTAGCAACTATTTCAGAAGAATTTCTAACACTGACTGAAAATGTATCACTAGATGGCTGCCAGTTGACACCAAGCACCTTGATTGACTGATAAATGTCTATTTCCATGGGAAGATGGCTTTCTTTCAACTCTGATGGAATGAATTTCAAAATTTCAGGAACGTTTGAAGCCCATTTGCGAAGCTCAAAACCTCCGTTTTTCATCATCACTAAAAGTTGAGAAGACAGTTCACAAGCCTCCTCCAGAGTATCTGCACCGGACAGAAGATCATCAACATAAAAATCCTGAGCTGCTCTCTTAGATGCTAAGGGATAATTGTCCCTTTCTTCAATAGCCAGCTGCCGAATGGCTCTTGTTGCAAGATATGGGGCAGATGCAGTTCCGTAGGTGACAGTTGTCAGTCGGAAATCACGAATTGGCTCGCTGGAATCATTTCTCCACACAATACGCTGAAAATCTGCATCTTCTGGATGAACTCTGATTTGTCGAAACATTTTGGCTACATCAGCAGTTACCGCAATCTGATGCATACGAAATCTCAGCAAAATGGGCACTAGGTCTTGCTGGCACCTGGGACCCACCATGAGAATGTCATTCAGGAATGTATTGTATGATGATTTCGCTGAAGCATCAAACACCACTCTTAACCTCGTAGTAGTGCTTGATTCCTTGAAAACTGCATGGTGTGGCATGTAAAAACAAGAGGAGGGTGATTTCAACACCTCTGATTCAGGAACAATCTCCATGTGATTGTTTGAAAGGTATTCTGTCATGAAAACCTTGTACTGCTCATAGGAAGGATGGTGACACAATCTGCGTTCCATGTTCTTGAAACGCCTAATAGCCATTTCCCTGGTGTCGCCAAGTTGACAAGGAGAAGATTTGAATGGCAATCGTACAACGAAACGACCAGTTTCGTCTCTAACATGAGTATTAAAGAAATGCTCCTCACAACGCTTTTCTTCTTTGGAGAGCAAGTTAGCAGTGGGAACAGTCTCTAATTCCCAGAATTTTTTCAACACATCATCAACGTTTGTTTCCACAAAATTTACTGCAACTCTTTCATTTCGAACATTTGGATGAACTGTAATTGGCCCACCTATTAGCCAACCAAGTTCAGAGTTTACAGCAAACGGCATTTTGTCACCGCTGAGTCTTGTTTGTCCAGTAAACAGTGGTAAAGCAGCTGTCACTCCAAGTAGAAGTTCTACTGAACCAGGATTGTTAAAATTAGGATCTGCTAACAATAAGTTTTTGATATGAGCAAAATCTTTGGTACACTGATAATTGGGCAAGCAGCCAGTGATTTTGCGTAAAACATGTGCCTTTTCTATATATACAGGAGTCTGTTTGAAATGAGGGGTAAACACTAAATTCACTTCCCCTTCCGATTTTCCCAAAGATGTTTTTCCTAAACAGGAAATATCAACATTCGCTCGAGAACGTGAAAGACCAAGTTTTTGAACACAAGAATCTGTGATGAAATTTGCTTGAGAACCCGGATCAATCAGAGCTCTGCAATTTTGAAAGAACCCGCTTGAGTCGCGAATCTTAACGACTGCGGTAGCGAGCAATGTTTGTTGACACTCAGGACTTCGTCGCTCCCCTCGAGAAACACAAGAGTAGGAGGAGATGGGTGGGTGCGAAGGAGAACTATTTGGCTCGTTAGGATCCTCTCCTTCGACCCCGTCGGATTGCCCGAGGTCATGACCTGTAGAGTTGGGGGAGTTGTAACGTTCGCTCGGCGACTGGAAATGGAGAAGCGTATGATGCCTTTTCCCACACTTCTTGCACTTATGGTTAGTTTTGCACTGATTCACACTATGGCTGGAATTCAAACAATTAAAGCACAATTTTTTGCTCTTCACGAATTGAAATTTCTTGTTTGCGGATAATTTCAGAAATTCGCAACACTTATAAATTTTGTGATTTGAACAGCACATTTCACAAGTAGAAAACGATGCAGTCAAAGATGTTACCTTTTGAGCTTTCCGCGGAATCACCGATTCTTTTGAAGCTTGAAGACTTCTTGCATGATCTTTCAGGAAACTCAGCAGTTCTTTAAGGGACGGAACACGGTCATCTTTCAACGATCTTTCCCACCAGGCTCTTGTTGACGAATCTAGTTTTTGTTGAATTATGAACATCACAATGGTGTCGGCAAAGTTCTCTATCTTTTGGTCAAGCACCTCAAGAGAACGCACGCATTCACTTGTAACATCAACCAAATTCAAAAGGGATGAAGCACTTTCGGTTTGCACAAATTGTTGAGAAAGCAGCTTTCGAATATGAGCAAAAACAAGTTCACGGGTGTTTGAAAAGCGTTCTGACAAGAGATCCCATGCAACTTTATAATTAGCATCAGTTAATGGGATCGACTGAATTATTTTCAAAGCATCACCTTTGACTGCACCCTTCAAATATTGCAACTTTTGCGCATCAGAAAGTTGTCTGTTGGAATGAACGGATGCTCTAAACAAATCACGAAAGGATATCCACTGTTCGATAGAACCACTGAAAACTGGAAGTTCTAGCGTTGGTAATCGAACTTCATGGTACGGATTCAAAACATGACGAGACTCACGAGCACTAAATTCGTGAGTATTTTCACTCAGTTTTCTTTCCGTACGCAATAAAGTAACGGCCAGATTATTCAAGTTTTGTTTCAGTTCTTGAAACTCCTTGACTATTGCATCTAATTCAGTCTCTTTAATCAGTTCAAAGATGGAATCATAAAGTTCAGTAAGTCTCTTACGTGTCACTTCAAGCTCATCTTTGAAGAATTGGACCTGGAAAATGTCACAGTTCAAAATTTCTTGTTCAATATTTGTTTTCAACAAGAGAAAATTCGAACGTTCAACAGTTTTTTTACTTACGTAAAAAAACTGTTGAACCTTGTATGCACCTTGAGAAGAGCCATCACGATGAACCAACTGGAACTCGGTTGAAAGTATCCAAGCGTCAGTAGCGAAGAACTACGGCGTAGTCGCAGTTCACAAGGGAGGCACAGCAATGGCGTCGACGAACGCGTCGCTGAAGACAAAGAAGCGCTGATACTTTTACTTAGTAAAATACCTTTCTGCGGCGAATCGACGGACCAAATGTTTGGACACGTCAATCGATCCCGTTCTGTGCTTTATGAGTTAACAGAATAGAACTCAGAATTAACAAATAACAGATTTATTAACAAGTAACAACGGAGAGCGAAGCTGCGAGGTTGGTTCTCGGCAGGCAGTCCCCTCGCAAGTGACAAATAAAAGAAAACAGGGGGTGGTTAAGCAGCCCCTTTGAACATAAACATGCAGGCGCGGTGACATCCCCGGGAGGTCGGGTTGTCCGTGCGCCATCTCGTAGGAAAATACTCAACAAAGACCAAGTTCCACATAGATTCACCGTGACTTAAGGGAGGGCGGCCAAAAATCCATGAAGTTATCGATCATATATTATTTATATTTTATATTGTTATAAAAAGAGAAAGATAATAAAAAGGAACGGAAGAATTTAATTTGATGTGTGACATTGCATTGATTTAACAATTATTTTAATATTTGGCTCGGTTTTGTAGTAGCCAAGCGCAAAATTGATTCTAAATTTTTATCAGTCAAGCGGTTCCTGTTTTTTGATTTTGTAATATTCACGACTGAAGAGTTTGTTCATAGATATTTGTTGACCCAAAGAGATTTGTGCATTTTAATGCATTTTCTCGCTGCGAAGTTTTGTGTGACTTGTTAAAGTTAAAATAACGCATGGTCAGGTGAGTCGCCATCAAATCAACGGAGGGTCCTAGACCATCTCATGTGCTGCTGCCATTTACATCTTCGATTGATTAAGCTTTCAACAGTTGATTCAGCAAGATTGCTAGTAAAGATTAGTCCTCTCTCTTTCCTTGTTGAATAATCAACAATTTTATCCTTATTATATTATTAACATATTGGGACAATTTCTTTATCCTATCATGATGCCTCTCTTCTTTTGTCACAACTAATATTTCCTTAAATCTTATCATCGCCTTCGGGCCCCGGGCCGTGGACTGTGCATCCCTGCGTTAAAGCGTAAAGAATGCTTATGTTCTCGTGGGGACGGTACAACGACAAGTCATTAAGTGAACACCGGAAAGGAGAAGGGGAAATCAGTTAGAAATAAAATATCTTTTAATTAACCAAAAAAGGATTAACTGAAAAAGGATTAAATCGTAGATGACAACTAGAGATTACAAACCACGCAAACACAAGTCGTGACTAAGCATTATGGAAACTATGAAGCTATCCCAGCATTAAGAAAAATTAGCAGTACTTGAATATGAATATGAATAAACAGCGCTTTTCATAATATTATCGTATCTTCCGAATACATTCAACTTGATTCGTCGAGGTTTCACTCAACAGCGCAAGCATACCTTCATGACTCCAGAGTGCAATTAGAAACTTGATAATTAATTTTCAAAGTTTTCTTACTAAACACAACCCCGCAACAATCAAAACACTTTCCAAGCCCCTGGATTCAATTAACATAAAAGCAATATTCTAATTGCAACACTGTTTCGAACAATTTTCCCCAAAAACCGAAATTAAGCTATCCGCCATTATGTAAAAACTTCCTCCTGCACGAGGAAATTTAATTAAAAGGAGGCTAGTAGCGAAATCTGCTCTTTTATACCACATTCTTGATTTCAATTAATTTGGAATAATTGCATTAATATTCGTTCATTCAGAATGGCTGGTTGTCACGCTTTAAGGAATACATTTGGAGCTTGCTTTCCCGAGTTGTAATGCATGTGAATGGTAAAAAATACACGTGACTCGAAATTCCTTGGTCAAACTTTAATGGATAGTAGAGTGCACGAAAATAAACATTTTTTTATTATCGAAGAATATATTTATGCAACTGATGCGCGAAGGGGGGCTAGATAGTGACGTTTGGAAATCATTCTCAACGAAGATTTAGCACATGATTGAGCATTAAACAAATTTCGAAATGGCTGACATACATCTAACGTATAGAGCTGCCATGCAAACGGAAGAGCTGCTCAAAGATTGTTCCGTGAACGCTTCCCCAGCAGATGCGAGTGCTGATTGGTTGTTTTGGGGTTTTATGGTACAAGGGCCATATTTGGCCATGATGAGCCAGACACAAGACATACAATATCAAGTAAGGTAACTCGAAAGTTGCTTGCTCAGTGCACATACCCACTGAGCCACGATGCAAGTGCCGAATCGTTTAACGTTTGAGTGCTGCACTAGACACATGACAGCGTCAAGTGAACAGTCAGCTGTGTGAAACTCACACGATTTGTAGCATAGTCTAGATGTGGGCCAAACCATCGTATGGAGGGTTTTGCACAAGCAACACTTCTAAACTTTCAGTTTAAGGCGAGGGAACACAAAATTAAACCGCATTCAAATTCTTTGCGAAATTTGATCGTTGTTTGAGATGAGAGAACATAGCATTACAAAGAATATTTTTTAAGACGCCGATCAACTGGGTTTGCCGTCAGGGTGCAGGCTTCTAGATCGAAATGGTTGGAATCTGGAGAAAGGCATGGATATTTGTCCGTCTGAAGTGAATGTGTAACTTCTTCATATAAGGGTTGTGCCTTGAATGTATGGTAGTATGTGAGGTGTAAAGTAATGCCATCCCTTTGGTGCACCAGGATAACGCCAAGTGGTTCACAATTCCTCTCTTGTTGTGCTATGACTAAAGCAATTCAAATTGGCCGAACATCAGTAAATATTTTTAAGACCGACCACTGACCTTTTAGGCACTGCAAAGGGCAAACTGACATCTATCTGTGAGGGTTGGTTGGTTTTGGGTTTTACGACTCAAGGGCCATATTTGGCCAAGCTGCGCCAAATACAAGACAGGTAGGTAGTTGAATTAACGTCGTGCTGGAACAACACAACGGGCTGTTGGTGGCGGTATAGAAACGGAGTACGCATGCACATGTATGTTTTGTCGCAAACTGCTACAGTGGCCGGGCTAACGAAGACCAATCACAAACATCCATGCGTTTACAAAGTAGGATTCAAACCCGGGACCTAGTTGGCGGCAAAAGAACGCTATGACCACTATACCAGGTAGGCGGATGGTAACAGCGAATATAGAAATACTACAAAGTTAAAATTCGTCTCAACTTTTGCCATTTTCCTCTAGCATTTTATTCATTCTTATTCTTCAAATTGAATGTGGTAACATTGAGAAACTTTATTTTGTAACATTTTATTCATTCTCAACGGACAAAGAATCTACATTTTTATCTTTCAGAATGTTTAAAATGAAACAAGAAAATGTTCAAAACAATGCCGATATCACCTTAAAATGGACAAAACGCCTCAGGAAATAGATTTATAAAACGAGAATGAATAAAATAGTACACCGAAAAATAGGATGCAGACATTTTGAAGAGCTGATTCAGTCCTTTTCCTGTTACAGCTCGCACGTTATAAAATCAAACGAATCAGTCATGCAAATGATATCGAAAAGCAGACATCTCCGATAAATAGAAATAAAGTTCATATTAATACAGATTTTGCATTCGTAAACATGTACCAATGTGTAAACATGCATATTTGAATTCTAATATGCCTCAATTCATTTCGGATCGTTCAAACGTGAATGACAAGTTTACTCGATTGAAATTAGAAATCGGGAAACATTTGAGAAAGGTATTTTCTGTATGGAGAAAGTATCATTTCTAAGTTTAAGCTGACAGTTTTAATACAACTGTAGGCAGTTAGTTGAATTAACGTCGCACTGGAGCAACACAACGGGCTATTGACTCCAGTCCGGGATCAATCCCGAAGTGAAAGATCCAAGGACAGCACCTCGTAATTTTGAACCACAGATGACGAGGTAACACCTGAACTGGAACCCCCTATCTCCAAACTTGCACACCATTCCAACGTGAGGACATTTGGGGCCATGAGATTTAACGTGCACCAACCCCCGTGTACACGACGGTCTTTGGTTGGACCGGGTTTCGAATTCACAACCTACCGATTGGTAATCAAACTCTTCCAACTGAACTATGGCGGCCCTTAATACAACTGTAACTCGAAAGATTTAAATACAGTCATGTACTTAAAAAGATATAATATTTTAAAGTATATTTCTCGCTGCATAAAAACAGCATAACATTGCTATAGTAACAACATAGTTAAAAGCAATGGAGTATAATTTGGTTGTTTGATTTTTATGGCACAAGGGCCACATTTGGCCCAGCTGCGGCAAACGTCACATAAATGGACATACACACAAGGGAAGCTTTAGTGACACAGAAGAGAAATACACCCCTTGAGGAATCGAACCTGCGCTGCCAACTAGCAGGTTGCTAGCGCAGTGGGCAAACTCACTGATCCTTAGCAATATCGAAAATAACTTGAACATCTTAACTAAAACATTCAAACCAAAACAAAATTCAGGGTAGGATTGGTAATTAAAGTCGCTCCGAAGCAACATAACGGGCTATTGACGACGGCCCGGAATCAAACCGGAAAGATACGAGGACAACACCACGCAATTTTGAATCACGGTCAGATGACGAGGTCAACACTGAGCTGGAACCCCACTCTCCAAACTAAATTCAGGAAAATTTAATAGCAAAGCGAATATTCCTGTCAAAATACCCCTCCACACACAAAAGTATTCCTTCTACCATAAGAAAGACATGAAGTGTGTCACGGAACTTATTGAGACTGGGTACTATCGATTACGGTCCAGGTATCAAATCCTCTCGACGAGACATTCTCGAAACAGAAACAACACTTTAGGGATGCGACACATTTTTTCATGTGTCAAAGCAAATGTCGAAAGGGAGAGATATATGCATTGCCCTGACACTTCCAAGCAAAACATTTCTACATTTCAATGTAATCAGCGAACCGGAAAGTAAACAAAACATTTACTTTTACGACATAGCTTTGTGAAAGGAAGCCTTCATATCCTTCGCAGGTTTTTTTATCCCTCTCAGATCTTGATTTCACGCAAAAGATGATAAAAATCAATCCTTAAACGAGCAGAGTTTAAGTCAGTCTGGACGGTGAAAAAATGAAAACACGAAATCTTATTTCGATTTTTAATATCCTTATTCCTTACCTTATTTCGATTTTTGATTTCGATATTTTATCGTATAAGAATGCTCTATATGTCCAACTGCCTCTGAAAGGCCTAACAGCATTCTTGGTAAGTCTAAGGTATATAAATATTCTTCCAATTGGTATTCTGTTGTTAAATGACGATGATTTGATATTATGTTTCATACTCTCACTAATCGTTAAAGGTATGAGAATATTGGTAATTAATTAACAGCTCATTGGAGCAACACACACGGGATGTTAGCGACGGTCCGGAATCAATCCCCAAGGGAAAGATCCGAGGACAACACGAAATACTGAATACTGTCTAGGTAGGTATTTAATTAACGTAGCACTGGAGCAACACAACGGCTATTGGCGACGGTCCGGGATCAACCCCCGAAGATCGAGGATAACCACATAATTATGAACCACGGTTAGATGACGAGGTCACACCTGAGATGGCACTCCACTCTCCAAACTTCCACGCCAACGTGAGGACATTTGAAGCCCGACAGATTTAACATTCACCAGCCCCCTTTGTACACGAGTCTGGTTGGATTCGAACTCGCAACCCTCCGGTTGCTAATCCCTTACTCTTCCAACCGGGCTACCACGACCCCATGAGTAGATTGGAGCGAGTGTAGTGCATGTATAAAATTGTACTGTGAAAAGAACTAGTTCAGTTACATTCGAATAGGCTAAGTAGATAGTCCGAATTGCAAACCTCACAATTTGATTTAATTCTCAAATCTCACAATTAGCTAGGAACAATTTATTGAAGTGAATCCAAATCACTCCTCCTGTTAAGTTACAAAACTCGATTTTACGCGAAAAAGAAAAATCGATCCTTAAACGACTTCAGAATTTTAAGCCAGTCGGTTGGTGAAAAGAATGAAAACACGAAACCTTATTTCGATTTTTAACATTCGTTCGATTCTTGGCATCGCAAAAGAATTGTGAAATTGTAAATTGAACGCAGTGATTTATTGGTGTATACAAATCACACACCCCTCCTTGTAAAGCTCTTAAACTATATACTTTTCCGGAACAATAATAGCAAATAACTCCTTTATTTAGGATTTGAAGACAATGGACAGCACATATGTAATCTTCTTAATATAAAATTCGTCATACATACACTGTGTTGACAAAAGACAAAAGTCACTGGACACTTGGAGAAGAAGCAAAGCATAGCATTTATTTTGGGGCCTAACTATAAATTTAAATTTCCAAATTCAGTCCACATCCACATGGGTAACTACAGAGCTAACTATTAGTGAGTATATACTGAAATTTAAGGAATGTCCTATAGAAATGTGTGCAAATGTTTTATATCAAAATCTAAACACTGAAGTAGCAGTCACTTTATTATCCCTAAATATCTACAGGTGGTTATCAAAATAATGGAAACACCTGTGAATAAAAGGGACATTTAAGAATGCGCTTTGTAAGAATTAAAATATAATCCTAGCTAGCAGGTTTTTTTTAATATAAAAAGTACTATATATATCATGGTAGTATGAGGTAGCTTTAGTGAAGTTGTATACGTCGTGGATTTTTGTCAAAAGCGTAAAATGTCAGACCTCACAGACTTTCAAAGAGGCCAAATTGTAGGAGCCCTACTAGTTGGAGCAACTGTGACCGAAACATCCCAGCTTTTAGGCGTTTCTAGAGGTACGGTGTCTAAAGTCATGACAGCGTACACACAGCGCGGCAAGACAAGCTCGGCAAAGCAAAATAGTGGACGGAAGGAGAAGCTGAGTGAAAGAGACCGAAGGGTATTGAAGCGGATTGTAATGTCTAAAAAGAAAACAACTGCAGCCAGAGTGACCGCAGAGCTCAATCAGCATCTGGATTCTCCAGTGTCAATATACAGTTAGGAGGTACCTTCATAAACAGAACATTTACGGCAGAGTAGCAATTCCCAAGCCACTTGTCACAGATGTTAATGCCAAACGTCGTCTACAGTGGTGCCACAACCACAAAACCTGGTCGATTGATAAATGGAAGACAGTTATATGGTCAGACGAATCATCTTTCACACTTTTCCCCACAACAGGACGGGTGCACGTTTGGAGGACACCTGCACAAGCGTATGATCGTGATTGTCTCCTTCCAACTGTCAAGCATGGAGGTGGATCTGTCATAGTATGGGCAGCCATGTCGTGGTTTTCTGCTGGCCCAATCGTAACCCTGAAAGGAAGGATCACTGGGGAGAAGTATAGAGAAGTTTTAGCCGACCAGGTCCATCCTATGATGCAAACTTTGTTTCCTGCAGGAGATGGAATTTTTCAGGATGATAATGCTCCTATTCATGCAGCGGGACTGATCCAATCATGGTTTGATGAACACGAGGGTGAACTGAAACATCTACCTTGGCCAGCACAGTCCCCCGGCATCTCTCCCGGAACTTTTACAATATCTCCATGAAGAATGGTACGCTATTCCTCTAAACACTATTCAGCACTTGTATGATTCGATTCCCAGGCGAATCCAAGCTGTATTACATGCCAAAGGCGGTCCTACGCCATATTAGTAAAGGATTCCTTATAAATCCATTGTGTTTCCATTATTTTGATAACACCCTGTATATTTAGAATGTTAAATACGTACCATCAAGAGCACAAATCCTAGGGGACTGAACTGCGCTGGCGCCTCTTTATAAAATTATTTACTATCCGAAATGGTTCAGTCCCCTAGGACTTGTGCTCATGATGGTAAGTATTTAACATTCTAAATATGGATATTTAGGGATAAAGTTATGCTACTTCAGTGTTTAGATTTTGATATAAAACAATATTTGCACACATTTCTATGGGATATTCCTACTTAAATTTCAGTCTATACTCACTAAAAGTTATCTCTGTAGTTACCGATGTGGACTGAAATTGGAAATTTAAATTTATAGTCAGACCCCAAAATAAATGCTATGTTTTGTTTCTACTCCAGGTGTCCGGTGACAGTGTACATGACTCACGCCACCCGACTGACCAAAAGGTATAGAGCACTACAAGGAGAGGCGGGGAAAAAACATTACAAAACAGGTGCCCACTTTCTAAAAATAAGGTTTATTATTCTCTTTCGCCTGAAATACTTGCAGAAATAAAAAAAAGTCGAAATCGATTGTACAGTAATAATTACTGCGTTATTTTTTTGCAAGGTTTAAAGAAATTCCATCAAGTGCAATTTAGATGCATTAAAAGTAAATATTCTTTTGAGTTATTATTATACGATTCAATTAACTACAACACTTCACTAAACAATGGAATTACTACATTTTGCAAGACAATTTTGATGACGCTACTTATGTGTTGTGTAATCCTCTTTCATTATTATTCAATAAAAATTCATTCGAATAGTAAGGATAAAATCCGAATTTATGAAATTCGAAAAAGAAATAATCTGAAATCCAAGAGAACCTCGTTATGAGTTATTGCCTTTTTATATTGTCCTCGAAGTTTTATTTTAAATTAGTCTCATTATATCAAAAGAGGTTTCCTGGTGTCTATATAGATATTAAAAAATCAATTATAAATAACTAGCATTTCTATTATAAAGAAAATGCATGGTTCGTATTGTTAAAGTTCATTAACGAATCAAGTTACTGTTACTAACGTTTAATGAATGTAATTGAAGTAGTTTCTCCAAATAATTTTTTTAAATGTTTCATGAGAAAGACTATTAGAAATGTACCATTTTCAGATGTTTAAACTTGGCTTAGTTTTGTGTTTTAAAAATTAATTTTGTAATTTTTAATTAGGAAATTATAATATAAACGATTCTTCAATCATTATTCAACCAAACTCCTCAACGTTTATCCGACTTTTCTCTGCTACTTGGGATCTTAACCAACAGTAATCTCAAAACCAGTTTTAATTATAAAGTAATATTCACAACAGCAAAGAATTTAGGATTTTACTAGGGTTCGCGAGTGTCTGCTACTCTGTACAAACCAAATCGCGCTTCTGTTTGCTTAGCAGTTTCACTGCGTTGCTGAGCTTTTTGAGCTCTGCCGCTTCGCTTCTTGTACCTCCTGTGGTTTTCCCCTCCCTGTTCCTTGGTTCGTGACAACTTTAACGTTTAGTGTTAGTTCGAGTTTGATTAAAAATTGGTCCCTTTCTGCGTATTGTTCAAAATTAAATCTTCTATAGCTCTAAGGGAACAACGACTTTCTAATGAAATACTTGTAAAAAGAGCATGTGCAAGCAGCTTCGTGTTATTTCTCCCGATTGCTCGGTTTGAAGATCTCCGATTGAAGGTCACGTGGTATTGGGAGAAAGCTCGAATCCTAATGTAGGATTGATTATTGACAGATTAATGTGATTATTGAGCGTGATTAAAGACTGATTTGCGCTTCGATAGACATTCGGCCCAAATCGATTCCCAAGCCTATATGTACTACATTTTTAAGATCTTAACAACGGCGACTCCACCACATAATTTCGTTTATTTTAAATTAGGAGGTCGATGGCCCAGAACTCAATTTCTTAGTATACTGTATAAACGATACTTTTGAGGATTTTTACCACGCAGAACTACATGTGCCTAATTCGCTCACGTTTAGAATTGCGCGGTCATACATGAATATTTTACAACATACAGATGCTACTATGCTGTATATATTTACATAGAACTTCGTGTGGGTGGTGCGAGAAATGAAACGAGGTTGTGTATGCAAACATTAATTGGGCGAAAAATCACTACTGACTCTAATCTGGGATCTAGCTGTGTCCAGCGAAATGTATCTGTTGGAATCGGTCTCAAACCTCCAATTATAGTGCCGTGTGGGGCACATAAATTTGAAGAATGTAAATCTTTGAATGTATAAAAGTGAAGAAAGATTGGGGATCATGATCTGATCAGACTTCTTGTATGTTTTTAAACCATAAGACTTGGTCACGTAATAAAATTTATTTTTAATGTATAAAAACTCTGTCTTCAATTGATAAAACCCAACAATTGGTTATGGGCCTCAGACCTTAAGCTGAACCTGAATTCTGCCACTACCGGTTTCCAGTATGATGGGTATTCAAGAAATGTCCATGTTTTCCTTCCCGAAGTTATCGGATTTCAACTATGCCACGTGGAAGACGGACATGAAGATATTGCTAATGGACCGGAACTGCTGGGAATTTATCACTAAAACGGAACCTCTATTATTGGAAGATGCTCCAGAACAAGAAAAAGATACTATCGTTATAGGAAGCAGAGGACATACACAACTATCTACCAGGGCATAGACAGAAAATATCAAGTCTTAATTTCATCTACTGAGGACGGTAAGGAAGCCTGGGATATATTAAAGACCAACTTCGAACCAGCATCTAGAGCACGATTGGCAGGCCTTGTGGACGAGTTCTTTTCAATCCGCTACCAGCCGGAGGACGAATCCATTGGACTCTTCTGCAAACGAGTGCATGAGAAGCTGTTACAGATAAAAGAAGGTGGATTCGAAATCCCAGACCTCTTAGTTTGCTTTCAACTAATAAGACATTTGCCTCACGAATACGATAATCTGGTACAACTGCTATACAGGATGGATGACAACGAGTTCACGCTAGACAATTTGTCTAAACATTTAATAACAGAATCCAGCCGGATCGACCTGAAGCGGAAGGACGAAGACACAAAATTAAGTATCGTGGCCGATGCTTATGCTACAAGTAACAAGTCATCTAGATACAAGGAGACACGGGCGTCTACTCCTGATCACAGCAGATGCGTACTGGACCCTGAATTAATTCCTTCAAGCCCAAGAAAGTCGACAGTTTGTCGTATGGGGCCGCGACCATTCTGCAACTACTGCAAAAAGTCGGGACATTACGAATCGAAGTGCTTCAAGAAATGCAATCGGCAGAAACCTGGTGGTGAATTATTTTATATGGAGGACAATCCAAAAACTGATCTTCAACGTGCCTATGCAGTTTCAAATTTTCCAAATGAAAGACCGAGGGAATTTCTCATTGATTCTGCTGCAACTGCTCACTTCTGTAAAGAACGCGATATGTTTACGACATTCAGAAAACTACCACCACCACAGAAGATCCTAGTCGGAGACAAGGACAGCACCTCGGAAGTATTAGGTATGGGTGATATTCAATTTACAGTTTTAGATAGAAACAGAAATTATGATATAACTTTAAAAGATGTGTTATACTCGCCTAATATGAGAAGAAATTTAATTAGTGGTGCTCGTATTGACCTTGTGGGAAACCAAATTAAATGGGGAAATAACAAAATGATTATTTATAATAGTTATAATAAATATTTGTTTACTGTTCCCAGAATTGGAAAATTGTATATCTTGAAAGGTTATCCCAAGATTAAAAATTATACATATGTAACTGGTTTAGATCTAGAAAAAGCCCACCGTAGGTTTTGTCATGTTAACATGCCCTTAATTGAAAATATGAGTAAAATTAATTGTGTAAAAGGAATTGAAAAACTTAATTGTAAAAATATAGATAAAAATTGTAAGATTTGTGCTATTGCTAAATCCACTAGAATATCCTTAAAAAGAAACTATATGTACGAAAGGAAAACTAAAAATGTTTTGGAAAGGATCCATATGGATTTGTGGGGTCCTGCTCCAGTTAACTCTCTAGGTGGAAACAAATACTTTTTATCTATTATTGATGATTTTTCACGTAAAGTAACTGTTTATATTATTCGAAATAAGAATGAAGTTTTTGATTACTTTAAAAAATACTTGGTTAAAGCTGAAAGACAGCTAAATGTTAAGTTAAAATGTGTCCGAACTGACAATGGTTTAGAATTTTGTCACAAAGAATTTAAAAAGTTTTTAAATGATCTAGGAATAAAAATCGAAAGAACTTCAACTTATACCCCTGAACAAAATGGCATTGCAGAAAGGTTCAATAGAACAGCCATGGATTGTGTCAGAGCTATGCTTCAAGACAGTGGTTTACAACCACAATTTTGGTCAGAAGCACTTTTAGCATTTATTCATACTAAAAATAGATGCGAACACAAATTAACTGAGGGTATATCTCCTAACGAAATATGGACTGGTTTCAAACCATCAGTAAAACATTTTAGAATATTTGGCTCTTTGGCATATGTTCATATTCCTAAAATACAGAGAAATAAATTACAACCCAGAGCTAAACTTGGTATTTTGACAGGATATGGTTTGAAAACTAAAGGTTACAGAATATATGTACCAAACGAGAAGAGAATAGTTGAAACAGTCCATGTTCATATCGACGAAAGTAAGAAAGCTGTTGATGTACTATTTGGTAAAAACTTTGAGTACGTTTCTTTCGATCTTAATTCTAATATTCCTATTTATCAATCAAATGAAAATATAAAAGTAAAATCGGAAAGTGAAACTCAAGTTTTAGATTCTAAAGATTTAGTTAAAACTGAGGACTTAAAAAGTCTTAACATTTCAAATTGGCGAAGAATCGAAAAACCTAGAAATAAAAGCAATAGGATAGATGTATACTATTATTCTCCTGAAAATTTGAGAATGAGATCTTTAAGTGATATTAAAAAGTACTGTACTAAAAATAAGATTAGGTTTGATCCTGTAAATTTCAATTTTAAGCCAGAAACTGAACATCCTAATGTGGATATTTCTAATGTGCCATCTACTTCTAGTGATGAATCTAATTTTTTAGACCAACAGCTGTACGACATGTATGATCAGTGTTACAATGTCGAAATCCCCAAAAGTTATGAAGAAACGCAAGCAAGTAAGGATAAAATTAAATGGAATACTGCCATGAATGAAGAAATTCAGATAATGAAGGATAGGCAAGTATGGAAATTAGTGGACACCCCCCCAAATACAACCATAATTGGAAGTAAGTAGGTGTACAGCTTAAAAATGGACGAAAACAATATACCTAAAAGGTATAAAGCTCGTCTTGTTGCTCAAGGTTTTAAGCAAAAACACAGCATTGATTTTAAAGATATTTTTTCACCAGTTGTGAATTTTTCTATTGTTAAATTATTGTTTGTACTATTGATTTCTATGTTGGGTTGGTATCACTGTCAAGTTGACGTGAAAAGTGCATATTTATATGGACACCTTAAGGATACTATATACATGAAACAGCCAAAAGGATTTGTGCTGAAAGGATCCGAAAACAAAGTATGTCTATTGGAAAAGGCTATATATGGTCTGCATCAAAGTGGCAGAGAATGGAATTTGGAATTAGACGGTATTTTAACTAAATTAGGATTTTCTCAGTTAAATTGGTGTAATTTTGTCTACAAATTTAAAGATGTAATTTTAATTGTTTATGTAGATTATATGGTTTTGTTTTCAAAAAGAGAACATTTGATAAATGACGTAATCGAATTATTGGACAAAAAATTGGATCTTACAGTCCTAGGTAAAACTAAATATTTGTTAGGCGTAAACTTTCAAGAGATTGAAAATTCGATTTATTTACATCAAATTACCTACATTGAAAAATAATGTCAAAATTCAAAGATCTTCCTAAAAGTTTTGTGAATTTACCTTTTAAAATTGGTTGTAACTTACCTGATAAGGTTAAAGAGGAAGAAATAATTGAAAATGATTTAATGAGGAAATTTCCCTATCGTTCCTTAATAGGACGTTTATCGTTTTTGTCAGATAGATCCAGACCAGATATTGCATTTGCCGTTAATATAATGTCTCAGTTTTGTAATGGTTATACTTACAAACACTGGTCTTACGTTGTTGATATTATGAACTATGTTTTTCTTACAAAGGATTTTAAAATTAATCTTTCCAATGTAAAAAGTTCAAATTTGATTGCTTTTTCTGATGCAAATTGGGGATGTGGTCTCACAAACAGACATTCAAGCAGTGGCTATTTAATTTATTTGGGTAACATCCCAATATCATGGAAATCTTCTAAACAAAAGTGCATAGCTCTTAGCTCAATGGAATCTGAATTTATTGCACTAACCGATTGCACTAAAGAAGTTATTTGGTTTAGTAGAATTATAAATGAATTAAGTTTGTGTGATTACATAAGACCCCAAGTATATTGTGATAATCAATCTGCTATCTATTTTTCAAAAAATAGTCAGGAAAATGTGAAAACTAAACATATTGATATCAAGTACAAATTTATTCGTAAATTAATAAAAGATGAACTATTTAACGTAAATTATATTTCATCGGAAAATAAGTTGGCTGACTTTTTAACAAAGCCTTTATTGTTAAATAAATTTTAAAATATTATTAGAAAAATATTTTGTTAGATTTATGTATATGTATATATATATATATATATATATATATTGAATTGTAATACATCTGCTAAGGTTTTACAACCGATGGGGCCGCATGTTGGAATCGGTCTCAAACCTCCAATTATAGTGCCGTGTGGGGCACATAAATTTGAAGAATGTAAATCTTTGAATGTATAAAAGTGAAGAAAGATTGGGGATCATGATCTGATCAGACTTCTTGTATGTTTTTAAACCATAAGACTTGGTCACGTAATAAAATTTATTTTTAATGTATAAAAACTCTGTCTTCAATTGATAAAACCCAACAGTATCACCAATTTTTCTTGTAGTAATCCTCGCACTCGGTGTACACGATAATACACTGGGTCTCGGCGTCTTACTGCCTTGATTCATTAGGCCCAGACGTCCAGTTGGTCGTTGCTGCATCCACTTCTATGAGCTCGAACTGCATAGTGATATCGGATGCACGAGAAATCAATGGTTGCGGCTTCGAAGCCGCATGAGTCGATTTTGTATCCACCCACGCCGACTTCTCCCGGACCCACTGCTCACACTTTCGCTCAGCCGGTGTCTTGTCTGGTGCCTTTCGAATTCAAGAGGCCTAGGCTTGCTCCTTAATGCAGCACCTTGGTCGCAATAGCACTTTGAGTCGTGTTTTTTTAGGTATTTTTTGTTTTTAAGTCGATAATCCACCTTGAATGTTTAGCTTTCCCCTGGCGCAATACGCGTCAGATGTTCACTAATTTCGAGCTGACATCAACACTTTGAGAAGTGGATCAACGTGGTGACATCTATGGTTGTGGAGACATATTGGTTTTGTGTTTTATGGCGCAAGGGCCATGCTGCGCCAAACACAAGAGACAACGTTAAGTAGGAGACATACACACAAGGAAAGTTTTACTTTAACAAAAGACAAACACACACAGGGAGGAATTGAACCTGAGCCTCATACAACTTGCAGGTTGCTAGCGCAGTGGGCATACCCAGTGAGCAACGACGGCCCCGGAGACATCTTTAGGGACGCGCGGAAAATCGTTAACGAGATAAATGTAGGACATTTTCGGGCATTGCCAGCTTGTTAAAGATTAACCGGCAGCCAACAGTTTAAATCTCGTTTGATTCGTTGTTCCTTCTGTTCAACGGTACAAGTACTAGCATCTCCGAGTCTTGTGAGCAGTAGCACCGAGAGTGGATTGCATTCTTAAGCGACGCTCAATTCCCAAGTTACCTCTCATATTAAGGAGAAAGACGTAGTTCTACATCAAATCTAAATCCAAAGCACACAACTCCAAGGAGACCATTTTGAAGTACTAGGAAATAATGGTGGGAAGAAAAGAAACTTCGTTATATCTAGTTCTTTCAGGAAAACATCACATTTAGCTTTCAAACATTTAACATACCAATAAGGACATTTGAAGATTAGCATCGTAAGTTGACTTCATGGATACTTGAATCGTTAAACAAAACCAGCGATTGTAGTTTCCAATTTATTGTCTGTACAAAATCCTCTGGAGGAAAGTTACTTGGGAATTCAAAAGAGGGATTTTATGCAAATTCGAACTCCTCTGACTCTTATAAGAAAGGACGAATTTCTATTTGAACGTTTATTAAACTTTTTTTATCGGAACGGAAATTCGATGAAAGTTCCTTACAAAAGTTCATTCAAACTACGCGCGATTAGGCATTAAATGGAAATTTTTATGCAAACGTATGCGACTTGCAGATTACTCTATCTTATGTATTCTCCTTTCGTAAACTAGTTAACGTAGATGTTAAACAAACACACGGTTTTACGTAGGCCAGTTTGTTAAACATGAGAACGCTGCAGAAATAACTTGAACCTTATTTACATGTATAAAATGAAAGACAGCGTAGTATACTTTTAGCACTCATATAACGTCGATCAAATGGTTTAGCTGAAAGGAAACACTATCTTGAGAATAAGATACTTAATTCTGACTAGGCACGAAAGTATACATGTCTCAAAAGTTTAATCACTGCATAAAAGTTCAGTTTAACATCAGTAATTAATAAAACAAATTAATCATTAAATCTATGTGATTCATAATCAAATTGTATTTGAGTTTAAATGTTAAAGTAACTTATGTTTCACGAAAAGTTATATGTATATTTACTTGAAAATCAGTTTCATTTTCATGTTAAGATTTTTGTGTTCTATTCCATGACGTTATGCTTAAACATTTCAGACTCAATATTTTCAAGCAAGTGTATCTGGTTATGGAAATTAACGTCGCATTGGAGTAACACAACGAGCTATTGGCGACTGTTCAGGATGAATCCCGAAGGGAAAGATAGCTACACCACGCAATTTCTAACAACGGTCAGATGACGATGTCAACACCTGAGCTGGTACCCCACTCTCCAAATTTCCACACCCCGCCAACGTGAGGACATTTGAGACCACAGTAAATTTAAAGTGCACCAGCCCCGTGTACACGACGGTGTTTGGTTGGACCTAGTTTCGAAATCGCAACCCTCCGATTGCTAATTCGTTTCTGTTCCAACCGAACTACCGCGGCCCACAAGTGTATCTGATATTCAGAAAATACACATAAAACTTAATGTTACTTTAACATAAAAATTTTATCAGTTACTGTTAAACCGCTGTTATTTTGTCGTGAACTTAGCTCCTAACTCAACTCAAAACCAGTCACAAGTAGTAATCCGATCTCACAATTCATTTCCCCAAACACCGTCTTGTCAATCCAATACAAATATCACATTTACGTACTTATCTCTTCTTCTGCAGTCTCGAGCCACTCCTGTCGATGGATGACGAAGCCCAAAAGGAACATATACGTCACTCTGGAAGTTATTTTGACGTTCGTTTGAGGGGAAATTAATGGAGCGGTTCCTCGACGTGTGCTGACCAGCGAAGGTCGTCCCCGTAATGAATGACTTCGAAGACGATGTTCCGTCCGCAAATATTGACCCTTCATCCGTTCTGAAAGGCAAATGACGTCATATCTCTTCATCGGCTTCGCTCTTTCGCGTTTTGCTCTTTGCTCGCTGTCGGAGCCTTCCAGATTTGCCTCGGGAATAGCCTCCTAAAGCCACGTACTCATCAGCGAATTTTGGCGTGTGATGTATCGGGTCATACCATGCGAGGGTTTTGTTATTGATCAAAATGAATGATGTGATGTCTCAGTTACTGCGCAGTGACGGACAGGCACACCAGGAAATCGGCAAATTCCCTGTAGGCCAGTGCTTTTTGGAGACCTGTTGGCCTTTCAATAAGAAATACCTCAAAATATAATGTAACTTTACACGAGAATTCATTTTTAATGCCCGAATACTGACGACTTCAGCACTACAAGGGGCGAACAGGCGGACAGTTGTGAGGGAACACCCAGTGTTACCCACTGGGTGCTCCTTAGCTACTCCAAACGTGATAGATGAGTAGAATGAGCATTGCTATTGAGAGGAGCTTCAAAAACATGTCGACAAGTAGTCACGTGACTGCTCAATGAAAAATTGACTGGGTTGGCCAATTTGGCATCTTATCGCCTCTTTTGGCGATATGACATCTTATGACATAGTAGAAGCGTAAATATGCATTTCTAGAGGGGCGACAAAAGTGAAATCGCAAATGAAATCAATCAGATGATGAAGCAATGAATGGACGTCTTCTCCCTTCCCGTGGACCAATCAGATGATGAATGTTAAGTTCCCTCGGCCGACGAAAGTAATATAAGGGTCACGTTATTACTAGTTTTGGTCACATGATCCTGGGCACATAGAAAAGTTACCACCGTTCACTCCACTTTTATAGTTTCTCTTCTAACAGGGGCAATCACAAAATCCACTCGTTTACAGATTTGAACCAGGAACCTATTGAATCACAATCAAATGCTATCACTCTACTAGAGAAGCAATAGAACTAATTTTATACAGTAACTTAGATGCTTTTGTAACTAGAAAACATTAAAATGTTAATAAGTAACAGAATCAACCGAAAATAGGAGGCATGTGCTGGTAGTTGTGCTAATAGTTGCTAAATAAAGCAGTCAAGAAGCACAAGAAAAGCGTCAGCTCAGAAAACGGTATACAGTAGTGATATAAAAACAAGAATTGGTATCATTATTTAAAATTACATTTATTTACCATACATAGAACTTTTGCTTACAGCGTATTAAAGATCTCCACACATGAGGCCGGTAGACAGATATATTTCCCGGACCGATCATCCAAGCCAGTTCGTCACTGTTACTGCATAATTGTGCAATGTTTATGTAATTTGTGTCCGTCAATCAGTACATAGCATTATTGACAAACTCAATCCCTGAGCGTCAGCACCAGTTCTTCGGGCGTTTGTCACCACGGGAAGGCCGATATCCTCTAGTACCGAGAATCGAAGGCAAGAGGTCTGTTAGCACTGGCACCAGGAGTTGGTGTACCTCCTTTGATCCCCTTGGCAAAAAAAATCACGATTAAAATTATGTGAGTTTGTGACTTGGATCCAAGCGCAACGGACTCTTCACAGATGAATCAAGATGTACCCTAATTTGGTTTGAGTTTATGAAGAAAGGTTCGGAAC
Organism: Meta bourneti; assembly: GCA_933210815.1. Classification (NCBI taxonomy): domain Eukaryota; kingdom Metazoa; phylum Arthropoda; class Arachnida; order Araneae; family Tetragnathidae; genus Meta; species Meta bourneti. The sequence continues at coordinate 47,681,570 of OW119928.1, forward strand.
ACCGACAAACTGCGCCAAACACAGGTTAAAACATCGAAGTCAATGAAAAGATCAAACCATGCCGTGAATGAAAATTACTATAAAAGCATATGAAAAATAGTGTGAAGTAATAAGAGCATTGATAATTAAAACAATGTAAAACGTCCTTGAATTAATCCTGAGGGATTCACGCGCATAATTCCACTTTCCAACCTACAGTCATCCTTGTATGACTTTTAACCAATTTTGACCTTGCGATCAATACAATCTTTCCAAAGGAATTCTATTCTAAGGAAATGAGCAATGCAATCTTTCCAAATGATTTTATTCCAAATGAAAGACAAATAGAAACTTTCTAAGGGTTGGGGGAAAGATTCTATGGATTCTTTCAACCAATAGACGGAGTCATTTAGTCATTAAGTGTGTTGTGTGTGGGGTAAAAGCAATACTACACTACTTAGAAATCTCGCGACGTTCAGTCGACGTTGTCTGACCTTGTCGCAGCTTGGTCAAATATGGCTCTTTGCGTCATAAAACCCAACTCAACCAACCGACTCGTGACGCTCAAAGGGTTAAGTACTAAAAAATATAACAGTAGAAAAAAAAGAGTCATCTATAAAAATATTATTATTTGTCCTAGAGCCGAATAGTAAACGAGTGAGTCATAGGAAAATAAGGAATTAACGCAACCAGCGCAATAACATCGTTGAACAGCACACCTTTAGTCGTGGTAGTGAGATGATATTCACTAAATATGGGTTGCATTTTCATTAGGATACCACATTGACCAACCTGTACGTGTTCATTAGTAGTATCGCTAAATCCGAAAGGTACCGGTAACCAAGGAGTTTATTTAATGGGTTCCGATGGGTCTCCAAATGGGTATATTATCCCATGGATCAGAGCAGTAGTGGGAAGCTGACAGGAACAGCAGAAATTACTGAATATGCTTTAACGTTTTGAAGGTAAAATGCTGTTATTTTAATATATCAAAATGGGTATTGCAGGAGTGAAGTAGCTAACGTACCATTCAAATTCCTCTACAGCAGTAGTGGGAAGTAGTGGGAGCAGTAGTGGGAAGCTGACAGGAACAGCAGAAATTACTGAATATGCTTTAACGTTTTGAAGGTAAAATGCTGTTATTTTAATATATCAAAATGGGTATTGCAGGAGTGAAGTAGCTAACGTACCATTCAAATTCCTCTACAGCAGTAGTGGGAAGTAGTGGGAGCAGTAGTGGGAAGCTGACAGGAACAGCAGAAATTACTGAATATGCTTTAACGTTTTGAAGGTAAAATGCTGTTATTTTAATATATCAAAATGGGTATTGCAGGAGTGAAGTAGCTAACGTACCATTCAAATTCCTCTACAGCAGTAGTGGGAAGTAGTGGGAAGCTGACAGGAACAGCAGAAATTACTGAATATGCTTTAACGTTTTGAAGGTAAAATGCTGTTATTTTAATATATCAAAATGGGTATTGCAGGAGTGAAGTAGCTAACGTACCATTCAAATTCCTCTACAGCAGTGGTTCTTAATCTGGGTGTGTTGCCCCCCTGGGGGTGCGAGAAAGCATTTCCAGGGGTGCGAGAGAAGTTTCGATGGACGACAGTGATGTAATAAAAGACGATTTTATTGAAATATGAACCAATGCACGTATTCAAATAGATTGTAAAAAATTGGACTTGGAACAATTCTGGTGTACAGTTAGAACCTTATTCACAGCTGGCAAAAGCAGCATTGCAGACACATTTATCATTTGCCATCACCTACCTGTGTGAAATGGAATTTTTATCACTTTTGCACATCAAAACAAAAGCCAGAAAGCGCTTAAATGCAAGTAATGATTTACGCGTGGCTCTTTCAAAAAAGGAGCCTCGCTTTAAAAGTATGATTATGAATAAACAACGTAGCCATTAAAAATTGATATATTGTTTTGTATGTACATTAAATGTATGTGTTTATTTTCCAATAAATAAATTATCTTGCAAGAGAAGTAATTTCCTAAATAGAAACATTTTTCAAGGGGGTCCGAGAACTTATTTTTTGATTCAAAGGGGTGCCGATCACTAAAAAGGTTAAGAACCACTGCTCAACGGCATAAAATTTAACGGATTGCGGAAGATCAATAAGAAATTGTACAGGTCGCCCCATAAAGAATACTGTCGAACTTTCCTTGCAGCATACTTAATTCACACATAACATTTGAATTAACCTTTATGGAAGTTTAACTGAGCGTCAAACAACTATCAGCAGAAACAAGAAAACCCATGTAAGGCCACCAAACAAGAATCAGAAATTTCAAACATCAAGAACCGAGACGACATTTAATTTCAAGAACCCTCATACATTATCCTTTAAGGTAATTTCGCACGCCTTAGCAGGTTGATAAAACCTCCCCTTCCCTTATTCGAAAAGGAAATGTCTAATTACTCTATTAAATCTTCGCACACAGCGCGAAACGTGCCGTGGAAATCAAAGCGGGCGGAATGAGTGATTGTGCACACCGTGTTTTCTCCCAGAAACAGAAATTTTTGACGTAACTTTTAAGAGAGGATTCGTTGAGCGTTAGTAACTTCCTTTTAACCCCAACTCCACTCTCTCCCTACACAATTAGCATTCATCTCAGAATTTTCCCCAGTGGAGAATTACTGATGGGGATTTTCGCTCGGCTGAAGAACTGGGGCTTAAGACCACAGAATGAGAGGATTTTACTAAAAATAGCTGTATTCAGCCGGTTTTCTTTATGAAGGAACTAAAGTTCTAGTTCTACCGAGACACTTTAATTTGAAGTTATTAACTATTTTTTATTGCTTCATTTTATTACCTGTCGCTAATCATTCTGTAAGGCATTATGGTCCCTCGAATCGATAAATAACAGGTTGTTTCAAAACTTCCTGTACAAATTTTAAGTTTGGTTATGTTTTTATGGCGCAAGGGCCATATTTGGCCATGCTGCGACAGACACAAGACGCAATATCAAGTAATAGACACACATAAAGTTTTTACTGACAGAGAAATACACTAAGGACGATGTCGAATCTGACAGGAATCGAACCGGCGCCGCCTACAACTCGCAAGTTGCTAGCGCAATGGGCCACGACGAGTGAAGTGGAGATATGCTGAGCATATTTTCTTCAAACAAAAATGAGACATGGATGTCAAAAACGGGACTGGGTTATATAATATTCTATATTCATTAAAAGTAAGACGACAGAAAAAGTTCTCTTAAATATGCTGAGTCTACCTTTCTTCAGGGACAGAACCCATGCAAAAATTTAGGTAGATGTAAAGGGGACTGTATTTCACCACGATCGTACCATGAATATTTCTCCGTTGAAGTAATCTTAAGCAGAAAATTTCGGCCTTTCAACAAGCACCTTTTCATAAAACTTTTCCCACTCTTAAAAACAATTTTGTCTTACAACTAACATAGCCCTCACTGTCTCAACACTTAATCGGGATTCTTCTTTGACCACATCTGTTCTTAACCGTAAACATTCTCTCTCAGCAGGCTGTACTTTCTTGAAGACAGAATAAACTCTACAATATTATAAAAATCTTGAAAGTCTGGACGGTTTTTGCTCATTTCAGAAAACATCTGCACTCTCATCTATCAGATACATGAATTTTTTTCCATATAATGCCACTTCATGGTTATACGTATCTAAGGGGGATATGGATATACGATTATAAGTTATGAATAATTTATTATTGACAAATATTAAAGTAAATTTAGTTTTTATTAAAAATGGGACAAAGTTGACTTTTTATTAACCCTCCTGGTGGTTGTATCGGTGAGTATCTACCATTAGTAAAACTAACCAGATCTTGATAGACGAGATATCTCGTCATTAGAAAAATTGACCCGATCTTGATCTCGTCACCATCAGAAAACGGTAATATCTCCATCCTTCAGAATTAAATCACCATTTTTGATGATTAGATCTCGTCATTAGTAAAATTAGTCAGGTGGGTTATTAAGGTTTTATGGCGTAAGGTCCAAACGCGGATAAGCTGCGCCAAACGCAAGATAAAACGAAATAAAATCAATGTAAATATAAAAACATCGTAATAAAAGATAGATATAAGTCTTGTGCAAGAAATTTACATAACACAAAATTTATTCGTGGAAAGAAATAAGGTAGAAATTATTGACTGAAAGAGTGTGATGGAATTCCATGATTAAAAACATGTTGACATACAATATAAAAAGTATGGAAATAATGAATGATATAAATATCGTGATGGATAAAAGCACTATATGAAATTTAAAAATCCAATAGTCCCAGGGAAAAGATTTGGATGAGGGTTTTCCCCAATAAGATCTTGCAAATTTAAAATAGATCTTTTAAAAAATTTAATACGATGATTATTAAATTAAGGCAGTCAATTAAAATAGGTTTGACAGTAAAATTTGATGAAAAAAAAGGTGGACTCTCGCCCAACAAAATATGACGATGAGTGATTCATGTGTGCCCAATGCGAAGGCGAGTTAGTTCGATATCAGTCCCTATCATTGGGGCAGATGGCCACAAATGAATAAATGGTTTGATGGAAGGTAGTTTATTGTTGACTTGCAGATTCCATGACTCTTGTCACAAGGAGTTAATATACTCCTTTGTGGACATCTTGATATCAGAAAAGAGAATGGCTTGCGACAATGGAACAGAAACTACTTTAACAGCACTGTCAGCAAGCTCATTACCTTTGATGCCCACATGACTTGGTACCCATCAAAACAAAATATCAAAACTCCTTTTCACGAGTGTATTTAAAATGTCAAATATATCTGACACAACAGGATTGCATTTGTTGTTGTAGCACTCCACAAAATTAGTCAGATCTTGATGGACGAGATATCTCGTCAAAACTACTTGGAGGGTTAAAACGACAAGACGGCCAGGAAATATGAAGTCCGTTTCAAAACGGTGCGTACGGTCAGCCTAGGTAGAGAACACAAAATTAAACCGGATTTACACAGGGATGTGTTCGTACCGCCCCCAGATGTGCTAGAGAGTACAATTGCTTCGTTCCTGAGGGATGTTCTGAGCGGGCACTTGCACACAAACTGGAAGCTAGGATTGTGATAAAGACGCCAATCGTGGATTCTCATTGTATACATTTCACCTGCCCCCTAATTAAACGAATAGATTCGTTCAAAACCACGTGACTCGAGTGCCCAACTCGCCGGAGGAGTATAACCCTTACGTGTTTGTAAGCTCACAGCAAACCGGCTGTTTTGCGCATTGTTGGAGAGATTGTTTGCTACTCATTAAATTTCAAAAGATAGTTATGACCATATAGAAGATTATGGAATAGAACTAGTTATGGAGACTGAAATGAGATCGGATGTCGACATCTATTGTAGAATGTGTATGGAGGGGAACACTGGTTAAATTGATGGAAAATGTGAAATACCTCCCGCGTCAATTTGTGTTCGACCGGTACACTGGGCTCTTCCAATTAAGAAGGCCCTAATCCCGTACAATGCTGGTCCTTACAACGCAAATGCAGTTATTGCCATCTGCACAAATTGGATTCTACAGGTGTTGCAACACAATAGATTTTGCGATTTTCATACTTCATACATCCCCCATCGAATATTACTTCGCACTGAACTATCAAATCTATTATCCGTACATTATATAAGACGAGATTGCCGAGGACTCAAATAGTTTAAATTATCAGCCATCGAATTGATAGACCAACATCAAATCCATTAAATTAGTTACCTTGAATTGAAGAGAGCAGAATTAATTTTATTGCTTTTAATGTGTTCATGTCTTTTATTTAATTTATGATTTGACAACACGTTTCGTCTATCCGCTTATTGATGTGTAAACTTGCCTCATTTTCTTCGTTTTCGGTGGTATGTATACGGTACAAAATTTGCAAAAATTTGCATAAAATATCTTAGTATATATCTTCCGTGTAGGGCAAAAGGGGTTAAGTCAAAATGGCTATTTCTATGAATCTTATGTTAAATATTTCACTTTATCAAATATTCAGGAAGAAAAAGAATGCCATGATAAAAATAATTGTAATTTAGATTAATAGATTAATTTAGTTTTGATCTTAGCAAATTATATTATTTTTAAATTAATGATGAACTTGACTCCTTGGACCCATCAAAAGTCAGACTTAACACCTTTTGCCTGATACGGAAGATATATTAGTGTAACGAATCTCTAAGTGCTTTTTGGTAGATTAAAGTAGCACTGTCTTTTCACATACTGCTACAATTGGTGACAATGAATACGCGCAATTTCAAACAAATAATGTGGCACTTTGATGGATGGCCCACAATTAATAGTTAAATTGTCACTACGATGCAGCTGCACTTACAACTGTCCCTGTGACAGCAGACTGCTTTTATCACGGTTGCACTTTTTGTCACTAAGCTTTCACCTGGCGCCTTTCTTGATTGTTAGGTAAAACAGGGCAGTTAAACAATCGCAATCATTCAGTGTGCGCATAGCATTCGCAAGTTCGTCCGTGATTTCAATATAGCTCTCACGGTTTTTTCCATCAGTCAACTAGCATCAAATTCAGTCACTTCTATTATCTAGAGAACTGTGGTGAACTACCACTACAATAATTAACCCACAACAGAAGGTGGTCCGAATGCACCGCACGTGGTTCTACGTCGAAAACCAACCCCAAAAGTGTTGCCCGTTTTTCGATTGCATTTCGGATATATTCACCTCGAAAATTTTAAAGCGTCATTCGAAATTTCATCGCTAAAACACCCAATAAACTACTATCAATTCAGCTTCCCTTTGGTCGTTGGTAAGAAAATAAACGAAAATAAATCATTAAATGGATATGCAAATCCGAATATGTGGGCTAAACCTCCAAGTGGTTTTGACGAGATATCTCGTCCATCAAGGGCTGAAAAATTTTGCAATGACGAGATATCTCCTCAACATGTTGCCGATTTCTTTTATAATGAAGAGATCAAGATCTGAATAGTTTTCTTCTAGTGAAATGATATCTCGTCTATCAATATATGGTCAGTTTACTTCTAATGACTAGATATCTCGTCGAGACAACCATCAGGAAGATTAAGCTAGCTGCTATAGGTGCGCATCTCCTGAATGCCACGTCCCATCAAAAAACGGACTAAACTTTTACAGGTTGATATTCGACAAGGTTGGTTGTTTTGGGGTTTTTATAGAGCAAGGGCATATTTGGCCAAGCTGCATACTCGACAAAGAATAACGTGGATTGAATATTGTGCCGTCGATTCTAACCACCCTATACATGGTTTGGGGGAACATTTTAATGTGTTTATACATTGTTACCAACATTTATATAACTGCAATATTTGTCCCTCATGTTGGGAGCCCAACCATATAAATATTAGTGTGGGGCAAACCACTTGATCCCCTTTGCTGATATAGCGGCCATGACTTAATGCGTGAGGTAGAATCATCCAGCATATTTGGCTACCCATATTATATTTGTAATATTCATCCTACCAGGTCCAGAAAAAGGGCGAACTACGCCAGATACAAGTTAAAATATTGGTCAATGAAAAGAAAAAAAAAACAAAGCCGTGATCTAAAATTTACTTTAAAAACGTATGAAAACCAGTTTTAAGCAATAAGAGCATTGATAATTAAAATAATGTAAGACGTTCATAACGTTTCATGAAACGTTCAGTAATAAGACATGGTTTATAAAAACTGCAAAAAGTCGAACAGACTTGAATGGGTTTCTTCGAAATGGTAATCCACAAAGAATAGTGTGGTTTGAATACTGTACTGTCGATCCTGATCACCCTGTGGGTCACGGTAGCCCGGTTGGAAGAGTAGTGGATTAGCAACCGGAAGGTTACGAGTTTGAAACTCGATCCAACCAAAGACCGTCGAGTACGTGTGGGGGACGGTGCACATTAAATGTCTTCACGTTGGCATGGTGTGGAAGTTTGGAGAGTGGGGTGCTCAGACGTGGAGAGTGCGTGTCAGAAGACGAAGTATTGACCTCGTCTTCTGACACGTGGTATACGTGGTAACCCGTGATAACTAGGTGTTGTCCTTGGATCTTTCCTTTCGGGATCGATTCCGGGCCGTCGCCAACAGCCCATTGTTTCTCCTGTGCGACGTTAATTCAACTACCTACCTGATCACCCTATATATAGCAGAACAACGATTCTCATATGTGAAGTACGTTGTGGTAGATTGCAGTTACACTGTCTTTCACACGCGCTGCTGCATTTGTTTGAAGAAATATTCGGAAAAATTCCTTCTATAAGGTCAAACAAACGCCAAGAACATAAATATCTGAAAAAATATCTTCCTTTCATGGAAAATATATATAAGAATATGTGCTCGAAGTATTTTGAAAACAAAAACCTTAAAATCCAAGGCTCCAAAGCAGGAACTGTTCACAATTTTCTTTAGTACAAATCATACTTTCTGGAAAACACACAGAAAACTATATTTTATAATCAATGCAATGTTTTAATGGAATACAACTAATTGAATAAGGTTCTTTCCAAAAGGTCTCTACTTTTTTAAACAAAAAAAAACATTCTTTCAGGTAATAGAACCTTCGAATCATCGCCAAATTCCTTTCGACTAAAAATAATGATGTTAATAATGGAGTTCCATTAATTCGAGTGATGAAATAGAAAAATATAATAAAAAATAACCTGAATGCGGAAATTAAGAAAGACGGAATCTAATGTTCATGTCGTCCAAGAGAAAAATAAAAAATGTTTTGAATAGAAAAGGGAAATCAATTAAAAGAATTCTGAATTAAAGAGCGCAGATATATTTTCTCCCCATCTATCTTTATCTTTCTTCTTTCTGTTAGTAAAGAAAATTGATATACTCAATAATAGAAGCTATTTCTAACCTTTTCTGAAGCGTAATTTAATTTCCGAATTTCTATTCATAAATCAATTTTGTCATCTAGTTCGGCAAAAAGTGCACTCTTGCCTCAGAAACTTGGATTTAGACATGCGGATGTCCCGAATACTGCATTTTTCATCTTTTAATGTTGCGTTAGTGCAAAAATATACTTTTAATCAGGGTTTTATTCTTTGGCTTGCTTTAAGGCGGAACTATTTTGATGTAGATATCATTGACGCAGCGTCTTTGCAAGCCCGGAATCCCCAAATAAAAAATCAAAATTCATCATTTGATGACAAAAGGTTTGTCGTCGAAAGATTTCGATAACAAAATAATCGAAGTCTGAAGCGAAAACGACAATTTTTCCATCGTAAATCTGAGTGAGGCGTCAGTTTCTATTTTAACGTCCGACTTTCACCGCAGGAAACCAACCAGGGAGCAAGGAGGCCCGATCATTTCAGCTTCAGATGGTTTCTTTGTATGATGGTTAATGGTGTGTCATGCGCAATGGGTATATGCAGCAAACATTTCCTCTTCCATTTTCATGTGCTTCTAATTGAGGCTAGCATCCAGTCACGGTAACATGCTCAATGGGTCCTTACGCATGGTCTATCATTCTTTCCTCCTTGTTTCGTCACTGTAAGACTTTCCTCAAAATTTGAGGCAATGTTTGGATCATCCATACGTAGTTGGTTGTCTACGAGGAAAAGAAACGGCGATTTGGGTTTGTGACTCTACGGTTATTTTTTGCTACACGAGGGTTAATTAAACAAGGATCCTACGGCTTAAAGTGGATTCCGAACCACTACGAGCATCCATGCCTCGACCTGAATTCGAAAATCAATGCTGCGCTACTGATAGATATGAATAGAAATAAGTAAGACTGCAGTCAGGTCTTCCTGAAAAGCAAAATATATTTAACTAATTTTTCTAATTACCGACTTTGCGGAACCTTAAACTCTCCAGGGAATTTGATACATAACTCCCATTTAACGAAACTAATTTCTACTTTGCGACTTAAGATTATCATCAAGAAATTCTAGAAGATCCTTTTTATTTCAGCCTTGCCTAATTATTTACAAATTACCCGATGTCAAACTGAAAAGATAACAGCTTTTAGGATAATAAATAAACATATAAGGCAGGGGTATGGAACCTGCGGCCTTTTGACTGAATCCGAATTTATTTTACAGAACAAATACTCTTAGTTTTATTAATGCATTTTTGTTTGTCTTTTATATTTTCATTTTATTTTTTAAATGAATACTTAAAATACTAAGAGTTAACCCTTCAAGTGGTTTCGACGAGATATCTTGTCATCAAGATGTAGATTTTGTGATGATGACTAGATCAAGATCTGGTCAGTTTTTATTCTAATGACGAGATATATCGTCCATGAAGATCTGGTCAGTTTTGCTAATGACGAAATACCTCATCGAGACAACCATCAGGAGGGTTAAATAAGTTCCATCGAAATAATCCTCCCAGATTGACCGGCACAATTAGAACATTAGTAAACCAGATGGGTTAAATTGACGGGCTGCTACGCTCATGATTTAGTTCAAATATGACTAAAGTGTCTGATAACTCCCTCAGCCCAATAAACCCTCACCACATGAGGCTGGTTGGCGGGGGTTTATGGGGCCCAGTCAGTTTATCAGCTTTTGACAAGTGCACTGGGGTTCTGTTTGAAGTGGAATTTGTGAATAGTTGCACAGCTCGACAGTACTGTTTAATTCTGTCTGCTTAAGTCCATCATAACAAAGAAACCCAAGTAACCAAGGGACCTAAAGAACTACAGATGGAATTTATTGAACTGAGTGGATGAGTCTAAAATCATTGTTTAATGCAAAGAAAGATCCAATTGAAATGTAAATATGCAGTAGAATATCCGCATCTTCGGTAACATGCCCAAAAAATGTTTTCTTGCTTTTCAACCATTTATTGTTGTGAATCTACATTCTTTTACCTTGCCCAAATCAAGACGTCCTTAAGGTCACAAATGATGGACACTCATCTAGAGGATCAACTGAAACTCCATGCTGTAACCGAATATTCAAATGCTTTCCAACAAACAAAGTAGTTAAGCGATTAGTTAACTTAAAAATTAGCAGTTTTCATGTTTTGAAATTATTAAGCACTAGGTAGTTAAAAATGTACATTATTTTGTAAAAATCTAAGTACATTTAATATAAGATTTTGCAATGCGGCTTTATTTCATAACTAAATTAATGCGAACTTCCAGCATGAAAAGATTCTTCAACCTTGCTCTTGGAGCTGAAATGTTTAACTTTATCCAGACGATGCATCCGCTTTCTCGGAAGAAGCTTCGAAACAGTGACAGGCATCAGTGAAGGAAAAAAATGTGTAATAAATCTATCTGGATAATTGCGCCCAATTGAAAAGGAATTCCAAGGCAGGTTTCTGTATTAATGTCGCAGGATGGATTCGTTGATTTTTCCTGTTTTCCAACACCTATGTATAATGATGGTATCAGCTTTCACTTTGCCCTCCTTTCATCAATGACCAAGGGCCGCAGTAGCCCAGTTGGAAAAGTAACGGATTAGCAATCGAATGATTGCGAGTTCGAAACAAGGTCCAATTAAACACCGTCGTGTACACAAGAGCTGATGCACGTTAAATCTGTCGTGGCCTCTAATGTCTTCACGTTGGCGTGGTGTGGAAGTTTGGAGGGTGGGGTGCCAGCTCAAGGGTTGACCTCGTCATCTGACCGTGGTTCAAAATTACGTCGTGTTGGATCAGATGTTTTCCTTCGGGATCGATTCCGGACCGTCGCCAATAGACCGTTGTGTTGCTCCAGTGCTACGTTAATTACCATTACCATCATCAAAGACTATACGGTCCATAACATTTAAAATTTTTCTTTTTGATATTAATAGTGTGGTGGCCATTGCTAGTGATTTGCATCAATCAATGGTGTCAGGATGAAATATGTAGGTGTTTCACCTAGTGAATCTGACAAACTTTGGTGGTCTTAGTCTCCATCGGGTGAGGAACGGTTGGAATTCCGTCTCGAATGTCTCGCTCGAAAAATACTGGTATCGGTAGACAGCTCCGACGCTTGTTAGTGTCGGAGCTGTCGTTGGGGACGCTCGTCTTTTTCCTACGGCAATTCAGTGTGGTGTACCTCTACTAGTTGTCTCTCCTTTTCTGCCTTCGTTAGGACAGAGATGACCCCCTTTTCGCCTCGTATCTCTAATCCAGCTAAAATTCTTTCTGCTCGCAGGTAGGAGCAAATCCTTGGCATAATTCTCCAAGCAAAGGACCACTGTCGATCATGACATAAGCTAAAAGGAATAAAAACTGCATTGTTTAAGGTCGTGTATTCAATAGCGAACTTTTTAAGCTATCAAAAATTCGCTAACATCCAAGCACTGTTTAATTAAGGTCTTGATAAAAACTAAATTATGCCTGTGAAATTTTTTTAAAAAATTCCACTTGTATTTTCGCCTTTGCTTTATGTCTAATGAAAGCTGCTTCGTATTTTGCTTGATTGGTATATTAGTCGTGAAGAATTCGTATTCTAGCTCTTGTTTCATATATTTAAGATATTTTGTGTTTCGTGTATTGCGTTATTAAGTATCATGTTACTCTTTTAGACCACAACTTGTATGGCCTTAAGCCTTTTAGTAAAATATGCAAAACCTTCAAAACAACGACTATTAAAGAATAAAAACTCAGCAACGATCGTCAATGACCATTTCGATGTAGCAAGACATCCACAGGACAGAAGTCACAAGAGGAAAACGCGAGTTTATGTATTTCAACATACTTAAACTTGCGTTATTTACTATTGTGCTTTATATATTTTTACGTTGTCGAACACACTAATGAATGACGCTAGTGCTTCCCCGTCTTTATACGCGACCTGAAAAGGCTTGATTAAAAAAAGCAAGTTACTATTCTACTTCAACAAACATACTTAACCCTTCTGGTGGTTGAGACAACGGGGAATCTCGTCTTTAGCAAAACTGACTAGATCTTGATTTACGAGATGTCTCGTTATTAGAAAACCTGACTGAACATTGATCTCGTCATCATCAAAAAACTGCAGTATCTTCGTTGAAAATTCAATCGGCATTCATGACGAGATTCTTCACCATTAGCAAAATTAATCAGATTTTGATGGACGAGATATTGAAACCACTTGGAGGATTAAACTCGAGTTTCCCTCTTGTGACTCCTGTCCTGATGATGATGGACGTTTTGCTACATCGAAATGGCCATTGATGATGGTTTCTAAGTTTTTAATCTTTCTTAGTCGGTTGTTTGAGAGGTTTTTACTACCAATTTGACTGAGGTTTTCATCTGTTTACCTCTTTAAACCTTTGTAATCTGGGTGGATTGAGCCACAAAAAATGGATAACTTCATAACTTTCATCATTCTCGCCGGAGTCATACTATTTTCAACTGCAAATCGGGAGTCTCATAAACACAACAGAAGAAAAATACAATCGACCCCGTCACAGAAACACCCAATTAAACCAGCCTCGACATCCACAAACCATCCCCGAAATTTAATCCACCCTTCATTGATCACGACCAACAATGCATCAAAAGGTAGATAGAAACTCATCTAGATGGATTTTGATTAAAGCGCGGATGATACCGCAACATGGAATTGGAACGCTACACCCTACGACACGAACCCCCAAGGGGTGTCGCGTTCAATTTCTGCATATTCTCGTCCACCCCCTTAAGCCAAATGAAGTCTCGGATCCATTGACAGGCCAGGCAAAGGATATTTTCCCGCAAAGTAGAGGGCAAAGGCGGGAGCTGGAACATAGTGCTCCATCCCGGGGGGGGGAAGAGGGATCTGCTGCCAGCGCCTCGCGCTAATTGCTCATGAAAATTTATCAGGTTTGTGTACTTCGCGTGAGAATGTTTGGGAAGACGGGGATTAGTATACTTTGTGATCTTTTCGAGGAATTCTGGTATTGGTATTCAGTTCCATTTTTGCGTGCCGTGTAAGTGCGTATTTAGGGCTTGGCGGTAATTGCTGCCGTATCATTTCTCTGGGGTGATAAGATGAATCATTTTGACGTCATATCCCATCCTTAAAAGAGTGATAAATCTGACAAAGCGTCATAAGCGGAGCCACACGGCTTCCAAATTTCGTGGTGGTGTTCTCGGATCTTTCCCTTTGGGATTGATCCCGGACCGTCATCAATAGCCCGTTGTGTTGCTCAAGTGTGACGTTAATTAAAATGCCTACCTACCCATGGGGTTTAGTTACTTCTGGTAAACAGGGGGTTGCCACCACAGGATGCCCAAGCAATCTTTCTCTACTTTCTTATCCCCAATCCTTTCTTTTCACAATTACTTGACATTATCGAGTTTGGTGCAGCTTGGCCAAATATGGACCTTCCGCCATAAAACCCAAAACCAAAAGTCCAACCTAAAAAGTCTAGCTTTGCGTCTACGTATAACTCAAAAGAAAATTTATATTCTTTACAGAAAGGCAACAGATTCCTTTCATTCGTCGTTATTCAAGAATTCGAAAAAATGAAATCTCAGACAAGTATTGATTCAAAATATTATATTCCGGAACTTAAATTCATGTTCGTCGCGTCAGAAATGCGATTACTTATACTTCGCGTTCTTAAGCGTGATAGATTATTTTTATACCAATAGTTCCCTTTCGGAGATTTTTTTGCTTGCCATTTCTTCACACCCTGATGAATTTCAAAAATACAAAAGCGCAAGGAACGCCAGCGATATACTCACTCCGTGAAAGCATGAAATTCTTTTCACTTCATATTGAAAAGATAATGTTTTTCTTCTTCTCTCCTGTGTGAGGAAGGAAATTGGAAAAGTTGATTCGCCTTTCTGGTTGAACGGCAGAGTGTAAACACGGCTCTATTGACTGGTTATCGATGAAAAACTTTTATTTTCCCGATTATTTTTTCTCTCCTACAAATACTATTTCCAGAACTTTTCATTGGTGGAAGATGAGTGAAATATTTGAGAACATGATCTTGGCATGTGGAGGCTTTCATCCTGAGAAATTCCCGTGATTAAAGAAAAATCTTCCAATCCTTCATTTTGTTTCCTAAAAGACGTTGAAAATGGAAAGTGCAAAAAAGGAAAACAGGGGTCCCACATAGTTTAATACGCCGGTACCGTGGCACCGGCTTAAGTTTAAAAAGTTCCGCGTTTCAAGTTTACAATTTTCATAAGAAACTAAGAACACTTTTCATTTGTTAGTTAAGCATTGTGTTTTTGAAAAGCATATCATCAGGGACCCATCATGTAACATGATACTTGATATTCTAGGTACCGTCATCTTCCCTAATACTGGTTACCATACGTACCGTCGTTTAACCTTATGCTAGGTACCGTCATCTAACCTAATAGTAGATACCGTCACCTAACTTAATACTGGGTACCGTCATACAACTTAATACTGGGTACCATCCTCGTATCTGGTACTGACTGAAACCTTTCTCATGACCACATAGGTTTAACACTCCAGGCATGTTCCGATAATTTTTCATAATCGAAAACTGAATACCATTGGCTGCTACTATCACTCCACTAACCCCTTTACGAATACAGTATGTACGTATGCATCTGACTAACGAGGTGTTTGGTCACTGGTATGCACAGGTTGTGTACTTAACTGACTTTGTATTTGCAACCTAGAACCTGTCGCATGTACATCAGAACTGACATACTACAGCACTTACCTACCGAAATATTTTTCTCATCTTTCCAACTTAGTACAGGAGCCCATCATCTCAACCTGATACAGGGACAGCCATCTAACCTGTTACAGGAGCCCGAAGTGCAGTTGTGTGTGGGGGCAGGGACAGCCCTTTCTAAAGGTGTTGAAAATTCGAAGACCGCTAGAAACAGCAAGTTTCAACAAGCTCAAAACAGTGCACCTTGACGAACTTCCACGTTCGATCTATTTTCTGCAAATGCAAGAATCGCAACAAAGCATAAAACGACAATGCCCCAAATCGGCAAAATCTAACTTTCTGCTAGACGCCTGAGGCATTTATATTTCCTCTCCTCATGATATCCCGGGGAAAATAAGAAGCATTTCTGTGAAATTGCATTCTCCCGCCGAAAACAAAAAGAACGCCGTATCAAAAAAGCCTTGTCTCAGCATACAGGATTTAGATTCAAGCACCTAGCTGTGCAAAACACGCCTTCACTATGAGTATAAAAAGTCACAAAGCAGTTGCGGATATCCGTAGAAATATGCTGAAAGTAACGGATATGTAATATTTTATCGAAGAAAAGTCTGAACAAAAATACAGTTTTGAAGATACACTTCTCAAGAAAAGCAAAAATAACAAATTTTCTATTCTGATATTCTAGGTATAAATCCCTTTTCCTAGAGAGCTGATGTTTCTTCTTAAAATGACATGATCTTTGTATTCAATCAGTCTGAAATGCTTCCATTGTTTCTTATTCCTATTTACGGCAAAGTGCACTTATCTGTTTCTCTTTGATGATACAGAGAAAATAGTTTGAGTAGTTTCGTAAGACTTGTAAAAGTAGTTTAAAAAATGCAACGAGATCTCGGTATTTTAGACCCTCCTGGTGATTGTCAGGACAACGTCATTAGGAAAGCCGTTAGCAGATTTGGATGGACGAAATATCTCGTCAAATGGAAAATTGGTCAGATTTTGATGGATGAGATATCTCGTCAAACGGAAAATTGGTCAGATTTTGATGGATGAGATATCTCGTCAAACGGAAAATTGGTCAGATTTCGATGAACGAGAAATCTTGTCGAAACCACTTGGAGGGAGGTTTTCATTACTCTGCTTGCTCACATCCTTGTACACATCCTTGGGCCCGGTGCATAGATGACCGACCCTTCATAAATAAAAACTAGCAGACCTCTCATGCACTAGTTTCTTAATTGCTTATATTTATCGATGGCAGTGTCGTGTTGCATTTCATACCTAATTTAAATCCAGTTACAATGAATATATACATCGATACGCGCATTTTATACTTTCGAATGAAATAAAATAATCAAAAATATGAAGCAGAATTTCTACTTACTGATGATTTTACTTCCAATATGGTGCATACTACAAAGTTCACACCTCAGATGTTTCCTCAATTAGCTTCAGAACGTCCGCTTCAATCGCATACCATTCACTTGTTGAAGACGATTCGGTGTTTTTTCGTCAAAATCTATTTTTGGTTCTCTCATTAACTTTTCTACTCTGATTTCTATCTCCCAGACAATTCATTGCCATCTGCATCAGACTGCTGGAGAATCTCATAAGAATGGGAAGTTCTTCCTGGGTTTCATCAGAATTATGCTGCTCTCTAGTTCAAATCAAGAATATTTGAATTAAGTGGAAAAATCCCGTAGTGGCTGCTTTTAGATTGTTTATATCCGTTTGTTGCCACACACACACATTAGTCAACATACAAAAACTGTCAATTCCTATTCCACCTACGTGCGTTAGCGAAATCTAGCATCAAAGCCAAACTTTCTTAATTGTTTATATCTATTAATGGCAAAGTGGTCGTTACTCACATTTCATCTTATTTCAATCCATTTATCTATATATATGAAGCAGAGTTGGCGTCTGTCTTTCTGTCTCTTCTCTATAAATCTACACCGTTTGATCGATCCACACCAAATTTGGTACACGTATACTTTAGAACCCTGTGCGTAACGTAGGCTACATATTAACCTCCGTTTTATTTGTCCTAGGTGTGCAGAGGGGGCTACAAACAATTCGAAATCACAATAAGAATAACATTGAGTATAAAACGATTGAGGTGCGCAACTCAGTTTGTTTTAAAATGATCAGTAAAGTTAAAATAAATTATTACGATTACGTTAAATCAAAACAGGTAGCCATATGTTGTACTTCAAAGATATTTCTAAATCGACTTCTGAAGTCACCTGAGAAAAACTTTTGTACTTTGTCTTACAGCAGAAGTGCGATGAATATGTAATAGTTAATATAGGTATATATCATGTATGCATATTTGCTTCCGAAGTAAATTGTAGAAGCTATGAAAAAGTTAAAACGATGTTAAAAAATTATTTTCCGTATACTTAAATAATATTTGCATTTTTCTACGAAAGAAAAGTGATTAGTCTAATCACTTTTCAATAAACAATTAACTAATTCAACCCGAGCAAAGCCGGGTATTTCTGCTAGTAATGAATATAGCACACATATATATATTCATGCCTCTATATGAAATTATCCATAAAGAACAATATTTTATTCTTATTGGTGTCAATTTTTATTTTTTAATAAAATGCATGGAAAAAGCACTCCTCAGTCATGTCGTCACAATTTGATTAAACTTATATTTTAATTTCATCCCATTCCTTCGTTCAAAGGCGATTCGGTCTTTTTTAACCTTTTCGCTGATATTTTCTTTTCTGCTGATTTCTGTCTTCCAAATTTGCTTTCTGTGATCAAACTGCTGCATGTCATTAGAGTGGCTGGGAATCGTCGTGGCTCAGTGGGTATACTGCGTAATAAACTTGCGAGTAGAAGGCGGCGCAGGTTCTATTCTTCCCTTCAGGGTCAGTAAAACTATTTTGTGTGTATGTCCATTAGGATAGATCTCCTACGCACACAAGGAAGGTTTTAATGACACAGAAGAGAAATACACCCAGGGAGGAATCAAACGCGCGTCCTATAACTCGCAGGTTGATAGCACAGTATACAGACCCAGTGCCACGGCGTCCTCGAGCACTAACCGGCTAGGTAAAGAAAAGGAAACGTGAGGAGAAAAATTCAGTACGAGATGTCAATGAAAAGGAGTTAGTTATAAAGGAGAAAGAAAAAATAACGAAAAGCTAAGTAGAGGACAACAATGATAGAAAAAACGCGTAAAGAATTTAAACTTTTATCTTACATTTTTTGCAAATGTTCTACCCTATTTTTTAAATTTTTGCTATGCACTTTGAATAATTAAGCAGTCATCCAGTACGTGATAAACACACCGACCTGCGCTACTGAAATTACCGTCCACACTAACCCATCGCAAAATTTCTGTATTTTCCTATTTATAAGTCTGTTGGATTACTTTCATTCGGTGTTTTATGCATGGTGTCACATTAAAAAGGTAGTTATTTAAGGACGCATACTTACTTATTTACAGTAGACAAGGGCATCACAGAGCAAACAAGGCACAATTCAATATTCATAAAACAAAAAGAAACCAAAGCAAGAAACAGCAGGGAACAACGCGTCGACTCCTCGATCTCTAATAGAAAGTCTTTTCCATCCCTCCGTACTCTCTCCCCACACCCCTCCGCAACTTCAGTTAGTTAGAAGCGCTCACAGTCGCATTAAAATGCATATCATAAAATTTACATTCCATGCCACTGTACGTAAACACCATTTCAGAACGTTCTTCACATTTGGTAACAAGATTTTAACTTCATAAAAACGAAAGAATTTGATCCTCCGAAGCTAAAGAGCATTTCCAGTTGCTTTCACCAAAGCCAATTAACGTTGAGGAGTTGTGGCCCAAAACGAGCATTTCCCTTAAAAACTTATCAGAAATAAAATTTACTTGAAACTCGGAAACACTCTTCCCCCTTCGAAAGAGCTCCCTCTGAGAGCATAAAACCTCGTCTCTTGAACAATTTTTTCGATCTCCTTACAAGGAGTAACGTTACCGAGTCTTCCAAAACTCAAGATCATAAAATTGCGCGTTCTCCTTTATGGTTTTTAATAACGGTGATCGTAACATTTTTTATCTATAACTAACAGCTGACTGGCTTCTGCTAAGGGGTTTCTGCAATTGAGGTGAAAATAAAGCACATTTTTGTACGCATTTTCTTTCAGTCTGTAGTGGTAGTTATTTGGCGGTTTTAATTCTTGTGTATGACGGAGGCATAGTGATAGTATGTTTATGGCGTTGAAAATGGGAGAGTGTTTATTTTCAAACTTAATTGGTAAAAAATGCACGTTTGAAATAGGATATCTTCATTTTAAGGCAAGAGTTGTTCGAAATCTTCGAGCGTGTTCGAAAGAACAAAGATGAAATGGCAAAAATCTTTCACCATTCTTTTCACATCCAACCGATACTTGTGAAATTTCTGAATCAAATCACAAAATTAGGTTGGTTGGGTTTGATAGCGCAAGGGCCACATGTGGCCAAGCAAAAGACAAACCATTTCAAGTAACGGACATGCGTACAAGTTTTACTGATAGAAGAAAGAATAGACTTAGTGTAGGTTACAGGAAACGAACCTACGCCACTTAAAATTCGCAGGTTGCTAGAGAAGTGGGCCAATCCACTGAGCCACGGCCAAAATTAGATTGTGCTACACGGGCCGGAAGATCGAAAGACACTATATTAGAAAATTATAGCTTGTAACAACACTGTCCAATTTTAGACTTATTTTTCTAAAGATTAAAATTTTACTTTCAACGGAGTTCTCTCAGTTTTCAGTTGATTTTCAACTTCCTTAAACATGCAAAAAAGGAGCAAACACATTACCAATTGTAAAACACAATATTTTCAATTAAAAGCACTTCAACAAAAAGTTCACTACAACTCGTCAAGATATTGTTAGATTTCAGAATTTGTGTTTGTATCAAGAATTCCGACTGACTTTATTATTGGACTAGTAGATCAATCGGTATCGCATTCAGTATAATTTGTGCCGTAAGGGAGGAGATATTTCTGTTTCTAGTTAGTACATGCAAATTTCTTTCTCCCTGAATGGCAATATATATGTGAATTTTAAAAAGTTGTTCTTTTTCTTGATGCATTGGTTGGTTTGAGGGTTTTATGGCGCAAGGGCCATATTTGGCCATGCTGCGCCAGACACAAGACATACAACATCAATTAACACACACACAATGAAAGTTTTACTGACACAGAAGAAATATACCCAGGGAGGGATGCACCTGACAGGAATCAAACCTGCGCCGCCTACAACTGAAAAGTTGCTAGCGCAGTGGACATAGCTACTGAGTCAAGACGGCTCCTTTGATGCATCGGATATTCCGATTGGGTTATATATTTGTTTGTGTTCATAATACACGAGTTTTTTCAACGCTATGAAATTATTCCGTATTTGCGATATACGAACACGAACAGATATATTGTTTTCTTGCGGAAGAATGAACATAAACTGTAAAAAGACTATCTTTTAATTCTGAGGGGGTTCACATAATCGGCCTTCTAATATAATACACGGAGTATGTGGCAGGAGATGCTGTCATAAGATCTCAGAAGTGTAGATCACACGTGGGCTTAGAATCGACTTGGGCAGATTGACTATCGAC
Source organism: Meta bourneti (assembly GCA_933210815.1). Lineage (NCBI taxonomy): Eukaryota > Metazoa > Arthropoda > Arachnida > Araneae > Tetragnathidae > Meta > Meta bourneti. Next base: position 47,702,680 of record OW119928.1, read on the forward strand.
ACTAGAACGAGTTTTTCATAACCCTGGTCAAATAGTCCTTAAATAAAATTCATTATTTCTTCCAGTCCTGACATTGGCAAGCAGATCTTGAAACCGAGCGATTGTCAGAGATAACATGAAGCTGCGCGCATATGCTCCTTTAATTCCATTAGAAGGTCTATGGTTCACACGCTTACATCTGTCCTTCATCTGCAGTCTCCCCTGTATGACTTCTTAACAGTTTTACCCGTTTTGACCAATAGATTCCTTTTAGGATTCTTTCAACCAATAGACAAGGTTAGTCAGTCATTATGTATCGTGAAGAAAAAGCAATACCTGAGCTATTAGGAGAAATAAAGCGAAGCTGCGCGCACGTCTTCAGTCAATTTCATTAGGTCTATGGGTTCACACACACATGTATCTATCTTGCAATCTGCACTTCATGACTTCTAACCAGTTTTCCGCTTTTGACCAATAGAATTTTTCCTAAGATTCTTTCAACCAATAGACGTGGTTATTTAGTCATTATGTGTGTTATGAAGAAAAAGCAATACCCGAGCGATTGGAAGAAATAGCATGAAGTTGCGCGCACATGCTCCGTCAATTTCATTAGGTCTATGGTTCACACGCATGTGTCTGTCTTGTAACGAAAATCCTGCGAAACTCGGAGGGTTAACTGAAAAGCTAATTCTCATGTTTACATTGTTTCTTTTCTCAATAAAATCGGAATGGATTATTTAATCAGTTCAAGACGGTTTCCATTTCAAACAAATCGCAATCATTTATATTTAAAGTATAGTATTTAAAAAAATATTTCTATTAACTTTTTACCCATTAGAAGAGCCGTAGTGTTAGATGACCCCTGATTCTGATTGGTTGATGTGGTTTTATGGCGTAAGGACCATATTTGGCCAAACTGCGCCAAACAGAAGATAAGCAATGCCAAGTAATTGTGAAAGGAAAAAGAGGAGAGAAGTTAAGAAAGATCGCTTGGGAATCCTGGGATCGCGACCCCCATGTTTACCAGAGACAGTAAACTCCATAGAAAAAGAATAGATCACTGGGCTACCTCGGATTCGTGAAGCCCGTAAACATCCAAAGAAGCTGTGCATATGAGGGGTGCTGATTGGGTCTGAAGCGTACTTTTTGAAAAGTGGCATAGGCGTAAATTATAATTTATGTCAACAGTTCTAGTTTCCCGCGATGAATATGTTCTGGAAAATTGAGGGAGTTTTGTAAGATATGAATGCGAAGAAGGGAAAAATGAGGTAATTTTCAAGAATAGGATCGGAAAGCCAATTAGTGAAGCTGACTTGTTCCTCTAAATACAATACTTCAAATGTACTCTTTCGGACTGTATTCTAGCATTTCACACGTAGACTAGCTTCGGGAATTTGTTGGATCACCCAGAATAGATTTGAAATGGGTATTGCCGGTGTTATATTTTAATAGTTTGTCCCAGAAACTCCCAATTACGTAAAGTATTCATGCCAGGTACATGTGTTGAATATATGCATAGGGCTATCTATGTTTAAAACACGAATTTTAACTTATAAGGTAATCTTAGAAGTTTCCTGTTTAAAAAATATTTCATTGAGATTAATTTTTTAATTTAAAAATTCATGTTTTTAAGTTATTGGATTTTAAAATTTTACAATTTATGCCATTTTACCTGATGTATTGGACATGAGCAAAACAAACTTTAAACGACTGAAATTGAATAGCAAAGGTTTGCTTTGCTACTCTGCAAAACCTCTTTTGCTACTCGGACCGGGACGTACGACTCAAAGTGGAATTCTGTACCACTATGAATTTCCTTGCTTAGATCAGGATTTGAACCCAGAGCCTTTCGAACATGGGGCAAAGAAAATACAAATGAGAGAAGCACCAAATAATTTCACTGATCAATGGATACTAAAAGATATACGAACTAATTACAGGATAAATTGCGAGGAAAGGCTATATATAAGGAAATCAATATTTTAAACGAAGGTAGGTAGTTTTTTTAGCAAGGGGGTTGTTGAACAAACATGAATGCTCGACATCAATCTGTCTTCCAAAATAAAAATTACTCTCCTCAAGAAAACCACCCTTTCCACCTTTAGAAATCACCCAAGCGTTAGAAAGTTCAGGGTGAAAAAAAACACCTTTTCTAGAAAAATATATTGACTACGCCACTTAAAATTTGTATATTTAAAGAGCCGGGAGACCAAGTACTTCTAAAATTTAAAACTCAAGAGCATTCCTGTCTATTTTGATGAAGTGTGGAACATAATATTAATAAATCTTGTGAGTTTTCGTGTCTTATACAGTATTTCAAAAATATTCAGAAATAATGTTTCCCGGGGAAAGGGACCATTATATTTTGTTTTGATTTATATACAAACGTGACTATGTTTTTAGATTGTCACTCTACGGTCATTTTTCGTCACACGAGTCAATTAGATCGGGATCAGTGGATTCCGAACTTCGAACATCTACGCTGAGACTGGGATTCGAACCCAGAGCCTTAACCACTCGGCTATTAGGCCGGCGAGATCGTGTTTGTACCACATTCCTCGGTTATATATAGGCACGCATGCGTACTGCAGCTTTTCGAGTAGTATATATCCAGTCATTCAAAGATATAACTCAAGCAACAAGCTTAATCAAAGGTTGGGGTTTTGTGGAGCAAAGGCATATTTGGCCAAGCTGCGCCAAACACAAGACAGACAACATTGAGTAAAAAATGTCGCGAAATGGTAGGTAATTAATTAACGTCGCACTGGAGCAACACAACGGGCTATGGGCGACGGTCCGGGATCAAACCCGGAGTCGCGGATTGGGGAATAGAATTATAGGATGAGAGCAGAAAACGATCGCTTGGGTATCAAGGAAGTGCGATCCCCGTGTTTACTAAAGACAACAAATCACATGGGAAAAGAACAGATTACAAGAATACCTAGGGACCGTGAAGTCCGTACTCACCTAAAGGAGATGTGTCTCTGGGGGCTTTATTTAAAGGGATCAGGTAAGCAGCGCACTGGACAAGCAAGCGATACGACATGTGCATATTTCCTATTAATGTATTCTATACATGAATTATTTGCATTATCGAAAAAGTTAGTAAAAGTTAGTTAAGTTAAGTTAGTTTTTAATAAGTTAGTTAAGTTAAGTTAAGAGTTAAAGTAAAAGTTAGTTTTGGTTTCGTTCAATTTGACGCTACGGTTATGATTTTATACGCAAGGTATAAAATTATTATACCTTGGTATAAAATTATATTATACCAAGGTATAATATAATTTTATATTTACCGGTATAATATAAAATTATATTATACCGGTATTAGACCGGTTCTACCGTTTAAAGGTATTAGACCTGTAAAAGTATTAGACCGGTTCTACAGTTTAAAGTCCATTCCGAAACCAGTCTGTTGAATCGAGGGCAAGATTGGTTGTTGATTGTTTGGGGGTTTTATGGCGCAAGGTCCATAATTTGCCATGCTGCGCCAAACATAAAATTTGCAATATCAAGTAATAGACATGCAAACACAATGAAAGTTTTGCTGACACAGAAGATAGAAATACACCAGGGAGGAATGCACATGACAGGAATCGACTCGAAGGTTACTACTCGAAGGTTGCTAGCGCACTGAGCATATTCATTGAGCCACGACGGTCTAACTGATGGTCAGGGAATATTCTTTTTGGATTTAAACAAATCCAGAAAATAATTAAGACGAAAGGGTTTTTTGTCACTGTATGATGAGTTTTTTCTCCCCGAAGAGTGATAAATCCAGATAAATTTCTAAATTCCATTCTAAAACGGGTTTCCGCACGAAACATCGCCAGAGCTTTGACTGTTGGTTTATTAAGGGTTTGTTATGTATTGCAGAAGGAAATCAAAAGGATAAAGTTTTTTGTGCGTTTTTATTTTTAAAACAATTAACATAATTAGATATTGGCTCAAAAACAAAACCTGGGAAAAAAGATTTATTTTTGGTAGAATATAATCAAGAAAGTAAGCTATTAGTTTCAACTAAATGAAATCAAATGTTCAAAATTAAGATTTTGTTCGTATTTCTATGTCGCACAATCTATCCAAACATTTATACAAATCCCACGTATAAAGCACAATTAAGACAATGAACTGCAGAAATAATAGTTTAAATACTTCTATCGTAATAGTTGTACTTATTTCGTTCTGTTTCATGTGTATCTTTACACTGGAACAAAAAGAAATAATACAATGCATACATAAAACTAATAAATTTTAACTCCTAAAATACTACAATATTCACCCCCAGATAATTCCCTTAACGTTGCAGAATAACTCCCTTTATTCTCTTCTCACCCGCTAGTATTTGTCTCGCTGCTAGTCATCGTCCTTAATGCGTTTTTACGTCACTTAAGCCTGACTTTTCCCATTAACATCAAACAACCGCGCGCACTCGTGGAGTTTCTTTCTGTCGCCCCGGTGCATTCCACCACAACACTTAAGATTCACTAATCTCTAAATCCAATCTTCTCCAACTAATCTCTAAATACTGAAGGATTTAATAAAGTTGTTTTCCTTGGATACTTCGCCTCAACGTTAAATTGGAGAATTTTCAACACTACATTAGAATGACAAACTCCCGTATTTCCCGGGTTGGCTGGTTTGGTTTGGGGTTTTATGGCACAAGGACGATAGTTGGCCAAGCTGTACTAAACACAAGACAATGTCAAGTAATTGTGAAAAGAAAGGATAGAGAGAAGAGAAAGATCGCTTGGGCATCCTGGGGTCACGATCCCTATGCTTACCACAGGCAGTAAACACCATTGGAAAAAGAAAATATCACTAAGGTACCTCTTCATGAAGCCTAATTCGCACACACCTAAAGATGTGCCTCTGAGGGGCGCATTCCCCTGGAACTCCTTTATTCGATCTAACTGTTGGATCCTTCCGGCTCCCGTATTGACCCTTATATATCTCCGGCATATTTTATTAACAATCACGATCGTGAAATTTTAATAGAACCCCGCCTTTTCTGCCAATAAACTTTCATAATAGGTCCCTAATCCAATAATCTTCCCAAGGGCATTAATATTTAATTATTCATTCTTCGATCCCTTAAGAGAAGACACAGACGCTTCACACCCCACGTATAACACACGGAACCCCGTAATCTGAACTTTCACTGTTCCAACTAATCTATAAATACTGAAGGATTTAATAAAGTTTCCTTGGATACTGCTTCGCCTCAACATTAAATTGGAGAATTTTCAACATATTCAACACCGCGCTTGTGACCAACTTTTCCGTATTTCCCGGGAACTCCCGCATTAGAGTTGAATTTTCGGATCCATCCGTCTCTCGTATTGACCCTTCAATATCAGCCGCATATTTTATCGACAATTAAGATCGTGAAATTTGAATGAAATATTATTCTCAATAAATATTTTCGATATAAACTATCGTTATTATCGACAGCATAAACTAGTTTAGCATATACTAATCGATAGTGGTATATCCGTTTTCGGATTTTTAACAGGAAGTATAGAACAAAGCTGGTTTAATATTTATAGTGATTCAAAAACAAGTTGATGTGCCAAACATTAATCGAATCTTAGGCGTTGTTTTAAGTATCTTATTGCTCAAATGTCCATACCGAAAGCTTTTTCACGAATGAACAATAAATGGACTGATAAGAGGTAGGTAGTTGAATTAACGTCACACGGGAGCAACAGAATGGGCTAATGGCGACGGTCTGGGATCAATCCCGAAGGGAACGATCCGAAGACATCTCGTGATTTTGAACCACGGTCAGATGACGAGGACTGATCGGAGAAATCAAAGCAATTTAGAATAAATTAAGTTAGACTTAAGGAGTAGTTCAGGTGTGACCTCGTCATCTGACCGTGGTTCAAAATTGCGTGGATTACGTCCTAGGATCTTTCCCTTCGGGTTTGATCCCGGACCGTCGCCAATAGCCCTTTGTGTTGCTACAGTGCGAAGTTAATTACTACTTACCTACCTATTCCATGAACATTTGTTGGAGTAACGCCGCTCTGCTTAAAATGCGAAAAATTTGTCGCTATTAAATCTCCCTTAAATTCAATGACTGAAAGCTCGTCGCCATTCATTACATACATCCCACTGGACTTGAACGATGATTACACCATTCCTACCGCACCTGTGACTTTGAATTCCGTTGATATACATAATCAATAATCATGCATTCTCATTCATCCACACATGAAAGGGAAATGCACAATAAAACAGGTAAGGGAAAATATGAATTACAGTAATACAAATTCCCATCGGATGCATAAAATATGACAGTGAATGCAAATATATAAATCCATATTCATTGAAACATTTCAATAAAAGTATACATATTCCACTTTAGAGTTTTTTTCGGGTTTCATTAAATATTAAAACCAGAGCGATAGAAATTGTATCGTGTTTCAAAATCCGTGTATGTTTCTATTAAGCTGAGACGTTTGATATATTTGGTTTGATTAAAGATATTTAATGCTTAGAAAAATTTCATTCCCGAAATTTCCGTCGAATAAGAAATGAGTTAATGCGATTGATTAACTGTTAATATTGACTGTTGCTCGAAATTAGATTAGTTCGAAAGAATGAAAGGTATTCTCGGAAAGATATTTCGTGGAGAAAATTGTAAGCGCAAATAATATTTCGTTTTGGGGATTTCGTGTATAATGCCTTGAGTATGTTTAATGACTAATTACCCTACTTATGTGTAAGACTTTGTGATTTTTCCTTCATACAAATAATGCTTTCCAACAAAAAATCTAGCCTTTTGAATTTTGAGTTTTTCTTTGCCAAAGAAACTTCTAATTACTACTCCTATGAAAATGAACAAAATTTTGTGAATAAAACTCAAATTCCACATTTTTACGCATCAAAATGAATGTGTGTGCATAAGTTGTCAACAATTGTCGTTGATAAAGAGTAAAAATGATTGTTTAATAAGACATAATAAGTCATTTGTTTGGGGGCATTTATAAATATTGCACGATATTTTCAAGCATCTTATAAAATCAATAACAAAATCTAAACTTCCAAAATTATATATTTCATTAGTCATTTTATGCAACCGATTTTCTAGTTTTAATTAAATTAATAAATTTAATTAAAAATATTAGTTTCACAAAAAATTTCTGAGTAAAACATTCATTGACAGACTTACACCTTAAATCACAATTTACGAAGGACATTGTTTAGATAAACTACAAATGAATTATATATATTATTAGATGATATTATATTATAGATGATTATTATACAGATGAAAGAATATCGTAAAAATTAATTTTTTACCAAGTATATTTAACTAAACAATGAAAAATCCATAACATTAAAAAGGAATAAAAGGCATACAGGTGTTTCAAAACTTCCTATAAACTTAACACACAAAATTAGGTAGTATTCATAAGGCATGTATGGTCCACAAGCGCCACCGGGTGATCTGAGGGTGCAGTTGGAAAAAGCTGCAATTGGCCGGTTAAGATCATCAGATTTTTCAGGGCAGTTGGTGACTGGGGCACATTTTTCCAACAGGATCCCCCGCCTAAATACCGAGCGCTTCTCTTTCTATCCTGGCGACTGACGAGGCAGTAAGATTCAACCCACCTAGTGAATGTCTTGACGAGGTATCTCGTCATTAGCAAAAGCCTTGATGAACGATATATCTCGTCATTAGAAGAAAACTGGCCAGATCTTGATGACGATATATGATAGACGAGATATCTCGTCAAAACCACTTGGACGGTTAACTCAAAAGGAACGAGGAGCTTCATTTTGAGACAAGATCTTATGAGCCTGGTCAAGCATTTGCGTAACAGGATCATCATTGCAGAAACTGACTTCATATGAGCAATATGTCATTTTACGAATGCTGAGATGACTGCCATACACTATGATTTGGAGCAGCTAAAGAAAATGTACATGTGCGGCAAAGTGTACGAAAATGACATGCGTCGCCTATAACTCACAAGTTGCTAGTGCAGTGGTCAAACCCATTGAGCCACTGTGAACTCCAATGGAACTCGAGGACATACATCCCTTTGTGAATGGGGTTTAATTTGTGTTCCATATCTTCTCTTAAGGCTTGTAGGCGCATTTTTGAAACACACTGTATTTATTAGATTGGTATTAAAAGTACAACTTAATTTGATAGCAAATATTAAGTAAGAAATATTATTACCGAAACATTTCAATAGGAAATTGGTAGTAAAAATTGATTAAACATTGGAAATCTTAATTTTTTATCAAAGTATGATTCAATTCTTTTCAATGTTATTCCAAATGAACATCACACACGTTAAACGAAATGAAAGTGAAGAAAAAAGCACTTGTGAACATTGTAACACGAGATCATGTCCGTTGATCAATTTTTAAGATTTTACAAGCCCCATTTCAAATCGCTTTTTGATAGCCTAGCGTAACAAACAGTTGTTGCTATTTCGAAAAATTAATGTTTCAACAGTCTTTCAAATGGCATTTAAAATCCCATCCAAATGAAGAATGCTGTTGCCGGTTTTTCACGAACAAATCCTTTATTCCAAACACAGGAAAAGTATTTAGGTGGGGGAAAAATGATTTTTCATTCAGAGTAAACAATTATGATGTCATATCTAAAATTTTATTTTTGATCGTAAAGAGGTATTAAAATCGCATTTAAATTTGCTTTTTATAATAAATTATATTGTCTAATATAATATATAAATAAAACATTTGTTGTAAAATATTTTATATTGCATTAAAATTAAAGTCAACTGATATAAACCTATTTTAGTAGTTTGAATATGATACAAAAGTTTTCAGCCCTTGGTGGTTTAATTTCTCGTTGAAAACTGCCCTTTTATGACCAGCCTCTGGTGCAGAAACCTGTTCCAAACTGTCACCAGTTCTTAAATAGAGTCAATTTGTTTTTTCTACTTAGATTTTCATTCCCCTTGGAGTAGTAAATTAGTTTTGTCTAGACGAGGTATCTCGTCATTAGCAAAACTGTCCAGATCTAGATATGGATATCTCACCGAAAAACTTGGAAGGTTAAAGAGGTAATAGAATCATACAATAATTTTTATTTCTCAATATAATCACTCTTTATTTCAATAAATTTTATGAACGGCTTATTAATTTTTCAAAATTACTAAATTGATTTTCATTAAAATGTGGATGGGCATTTAGTGGAGCAATTTCGTTTGAACTTTCTTTTAAAAGCAAGTATCTCTTAACTTATTTTTATGTTCGATTGTAAACTGCTAATCTAGATCGATTTCCATCTGCTTCGTCTCCTCTGAACACGCAAAATAAAATTTATTTTGTTAATGGAATACAACTTTAATGGAATACAATGGAATAAATACTTCTATAATAAATTGCATATAGGAAAAATTTCCCAATCCTTGCAAAACTGCGGTAATAGCTGAAATTTCTTTTATCAGCATACTTTTGTAGCACAAGTCATTTTTACAGCTTTTCAAAGCTTGGTTTTAATTCGTTTTACAAAATAGAAGACCGACTATCCATCAAAGCAATAGTTTTAACCGGAGGTACGCGTGCCCCTAGGAGATCTTGACATTCAGAAATACCCGAAAAATGTGATTATGCTTAAACTTCCGTTGTCATATATTAATACCAATGTGAGGTTATTTCTCTTCGTCTAATCCCCCAAATAAACATTCATAATAAAATATCTAACCAGTTGAATAGTTTATAGATGTTCTACTATATCTTGTGAGAGGAATTTTCAGTGTAAACACACAGACCAGACGGTCTGGAAAAATGATACTTCTGCTGTTTAAATGTTCTCGCATGATACAAATGGGGGTTACTTTAAAGCGTAATTCCTCGTCGTTTTGGCATCGTTTGGCGTTTTACCAAATTACAGTTGATTCTGAATTTATTATTTGGAATTTTTATTGGCAAACTGCTGAAATCGCATTAAAAAACGCTCAAATGTCGTCACGTTAAGAATACGTATTGGAAAAGCATATCGCCGCAAACATTACCATCACCTGTATTCAGATTGATAAAAAAAATGCCTCTCATAGCACCTAAATTTCAGTTGAAACTTCCAAAAGCTAGCTTGAGAATTGCATTGAACTTTAGTTATGAACTTATGTTTTAAAATTACTTGCGTGGAGAAGTATCAAAAGCCCATCATAAAATAAAAAAGAAATCGATCAAATGAAAGCTTTTAAATCCAGCTTTAATGGAACGTCTTTTTGTTTTATAAATCTTTGTTTTTATACTTTAAGAACAACTTGTCGGAGAAACATGCGGCTACTTAAATACACTTTAATCTAAAAAAGATGCAGTTGTCAGTAAAATACAGAACAGGCCAACCGTGGCCGACTTGCTTAAGTCACATAAGTCACAAAAATAATAAGAACTAAAATAAAGGAGAAATGGAAGCGTACCGAATCATCTACCAGTAGATTTTAATCCGCACAAGAACAGATATATGCATATTAAAACGAAGCAAATTTTATTTTTTGACTCACTCATGTGAACACCATTAATTGAGTAATAAGTACTTTTGAAGTATGATTGCTTAGTAATAACGATGTTCGGTAAGTCAGGATTTTGTAGATTTTTACTTTTAGAAATGACTCAAAAAGTTTATGAACAAAACAGACACCCTTGTAATTAAAAGTCTCAAAAGTAAGCATATCATAGATAAATTTACATATGACAGAATGAAATTAAATTTCAGATAATTTTTTAAAACTGTTTTATATGCTGCCCATCTGAAAGTCGTCCTTCGAACGATTTAGATTGGACTTTTGGATTTTGTGGCGTAAGATGGACAAACACAAAATAATACAATAAAAGTATTGTAAAGGCACGAAAACAAAAAATAAGATTAGTTATATATTTTATTATGTAGATATGACGTCCGATACTAAAATGAAAACTCCAGATTTAAAATATAATATGGAAAATAAAGTGCTTAAAACTATTAAATTTCGAAAACAAATTTTTGATATAAAAATTTACGACGACGAAAGAAAAATATGAAAACAATATGGATGACAAAAAAATCCTGTCGATCAACACGAGTATTAAATATTTTCAAGACACATTTTTCAATGTATCAGGGAATAAACGGTAAATAAAACGCAACTTGAAACTAATGGAATGTAAAAATTCATTTCAATGGAGTGGGCTGAACGATTTGGGTTACTAGACATGGTATATATACCTCAAATGACCGACAATAGGACCTTTTCTTGCGAACCGTCCCATATTGCAACCGAATAAAATATGAACGAGCCATAACTCACAGACCTCGTGTTAAAATGTTTCACAAGCACCGACACCATGAATAAAACTTGTAAATACACCTGTATGACAGTAATATAAAAAGAGCGCAATTACCTGTTGGATTTCCGAGAGCAGCGAATGAACGCAACTGGTTGCAGAGATCAATGCTGACCGAAGGATGAGGCAGTGAGAGTGCGTATCGGCCGATGTATCCCGAGCGTACTCGGGCGCCCCTGGCGGATATTCGCACGGGAGGACACTCATAAACACGGGCACAAACTCCTAGTGGCCCCGGGCCCGTTCGGCCTCCTCGATAACTGTTTGGTTTGGGTTTTATAGTTTTTAATGGCTAAAAGCCCAGATCTAGCCAAGCTGCGCCAAGCAATGTTTTCCCTTCAGATGGTTTCTTGGTTGGGTTTTATGGCACAAGGACCGTATTTGGCCAAGCCGTGCTAAACAACGTTAAGTAAATGGGTACACACACAAGGTTTGTCGGTTGCTTTGGAGTTTTATGGCGCAAGGCCCATATTTGGTCAAGCTGCGCCAAACACAAGTAAAAAGTATCGTGAGTGGGAAGGTAGGTAGGTATTTAATTAATACTGTGTCGTATATGGCCATTGTGTCGTATATGGCTATTGTGTCGTATATGGCTATTGTGTCGTGAATGGGAAAAAGAGGGATTATAGAACAGAGTAATGGGTTGAAAGCAGGAAAAGATCGTTTGGGTATCCCGGAAGCGCGACTCTCGTGTTTACTAAATACAGTAAGTAAACCCCATAAGAGAAGAAAAGCTCACTAGAGTACCTCGGATCCGTGAAGCCCGTATACACCTAAAGGATATATGCTCCTGAGGGCTCACACACAAGGAAAGCTTTATTGATTCAGAAGATAGAAACATACCTAGGGAGTAATCGAACTTGCGATGCACTAGATTCAAGTGGACTGTAGAGTTAAAACTTCTTTATTTATAAAAATTCTATGTACATTAACAGGCCGTGGCTCTAAAATAAAGCTTCCACTTCCATGCGTACGTACAAATAATTTGCGCAAAGGCTCAGAGATCGACGTGCAGAAAGTCGACGAATTCCTAATACGAGAAGTTCCGACGGTAGGAAGAACAAAAATTCTAAAGATTGTATTTTTTTAAAGTTGCAACAAGCGTTTAAAGAATAAAAATAATTAATCTGCAAACGATTCTTAATTCTTCGCAAGCCAAGATATCAACGCGCGTGCAAGCAATATTCATTTGGCATTCGCGCAAACGATAATTATCCGGCACGCTCGCATAAACACGCCGCGTACAACTCGCAGGTTGCTAGCGCAGAGGGCACTGATTCGCGGAGACCCTTAAAGAGACACAAAATTTTTACTGTCAGAAGAGAGAAATTTCTACCAGATAGACAGAAATCTTGCCTGCGCCGCCTTCAGCTCGCAGGCTAGTAGTGTGGTGGGCAAACCCACAAAACCACGGCGGCCCCTTGGATTGCATAGTTTAAGGTACAGCAATATATAAATTGTTCCAAACACAAAATACAACCCAATAAAAACAAAAATCAAGTCAATGTAACAATAAACATTAGATTAAAATTCATGTATTCATCAGCATGAAAATAGAATAAAGTTAAGACACTCAAAGATACGACAACTTGTTTTTTATGGCGCAAGAACCAGATCTGAATAAGCAATGTTTGTTATTTTCGTCGAGTAGATGGACATACAATATTAAATTTACTGAAACGGAAGACTAATAAACCCAAAGGTTCACAGGAATCAAACCTGCGCTGCCTACAGCTAAGATGAAGTTAGTTGAAACATAATCAGGAAAGACTTGAAACACGAGAAGCTGTGCAGTTTAAAAGATTACAAGAGAAAAACATGTGGAATTTAAAGGCAAACTCTATATAATTTTTTTTAAGGATTTGAGTGGGGTTCAATAAAATGTGGATGGAGTTTTCCCCCATCAACAGGGAAAGCTAAAACCCTATGATTTTATTCACGTTCGAAAAGCGATAACTATACATATTAAAAAGCCGGAATAAAGTAAAGAGAGGGAAAATGCAGAGTGTGGAGGATTTCTCAACAAAACTGCCAAACAAGGTGATGAAGTTTCTAAAACGCGGAGAGGAAAATGCCTAAGGGTCTGTATAAACGAGAGCAATCTCCAATGCAATGGTGGTATAAAGAATTTTTGGCCAGAACGTATCGCCGGGTAATATACTATAATGGTCAATGCAAAGTCTAGTTAAAATTCCGTCTAGACGGCGAGGACAAAGGTCAAAAGAAATGACGGGTTGAACAGTATAATTTGTATGGGGTCCCCATCTATAAATCTTGCTTCCGCTATACCTTCCTTTTTAAATGCATTTCAATGAATTTTGGTTTCATGAATAGCAAAGGAAATCTCAATTTATTTCTTTAGAATTGGGAGTTCAAAGGATACTTGCTTCAAGCAGTTGTACTCAAGTGAATTTGTATAAAGGATGTCTCGAGAGCATGGACGAGATGGAATTTATTTTTAAAAATATTTTGCCCTATTTAGTTTCGCGTTCGTTTAACTGTCCTATCATCGATTTTATATTTAACTTGTAGTTTTACATAATTTTAATTAATGGTATTTAATATTAACGTCGCACTCGAGCAACACAACGGGCACTTGCCCACGGTCCGGGAGTAATCCACAAGAGAAAGATCCGAGGACAGCACCACGTAATTTTGTACCACGGTCGGATGATGAGGTCAACAAAATTGAGCTAATTTTAATTAAAAAACGTGTAATTTAATGTACAATCTGTGCCTTCATAGTTCTAATAAGCAAGTTTCTCGGCCTTCGCCTTGTAGTTCTCCGCGGTATATCGTGCTTTTTTTTCCTCTAAAAATGCGCTTCCTTCTAAAAATGCGCTTCCTTCTAAAAATGCGCTTCCTTCTAAAAATGCGCGATAAATCGAGGCGTACTGTCATCAAAAGGCAACCAAACGAGTTCGAAAGTCACAAAACACCCACCAGGAGTGTCACGTCCTAATGGGATGACCGCTTTGGAGCGCCCGATATTAATGATTATGGCCTGATCGTCCAATTATTTATTGGAAAATTTTCTGCGAATAATGGTTTTCAAAAATGTAAAATAAATATTTGTTTACCCAAACATTGCCATATAAAGGTCATTTTCTTTATCCGAAACATTGATCATTGCTTTTACGTAATGAAAATTTGAATTTTATGCATTTCTTTCGTTATCATCAATGACGAATAAATTCATTTCATTCGTAACTCCGGGAAAAGTGAATGTTTGGGTGAACAAACATGGTATCAACGAAATTTGCTTCATGGCATCTTGCAGGCTTGAAATGATTTGTAGCTCTAGTCATTTTTGCTACACGGGACCATGCTGATTTACATTATGCTAAGACACCTAAGCATCCGAGAAATGATAGAAAGTACCCAGAAGTTAGCGTCTATAATGACGATGACCCAAATTCGCCAACTGCCTCGTACTGAACAGCTCCCTCTAGCATTTCCAGGTAATGCTTGCAGACACATACTTTTGTGTATTTTGTGTCCCCTTCCTTCCAATAAATTTTGTACAGAAAGTTTTAAAATAACCTGTATGCTGCAGTCGAAATTCTGATGCAATTAAAAAACTGGTTTGACTTTGAAAACTGACTTGATATCGTCATCATCAAAATATGAGCTAGACTTAGAAAAATCCAACGAGATCTTTATGATGAGATGTCTCGTTAATAGCAAAATTGATCAGATCTTGATGGACGATATATCTCATCAAAACCATTTGGAGGGTTTGTCTAACTTGACTCGAGATTTACCAAACTTTCTGATATTGAACTTTTCTTGAATTGCTGTTGATTTCTTGTACACTACGTGAATTGTGCTTTATGTAGTGATTATTTTTTACTGATGTCACTTATATGTAATTTATAAAGAACATCATGGACATTTGAAGAGAAAATGGAGCAAGTGCGGTGAAGCCAACTAGGTAAACCAAAAGCACTAGCAAGTAAAGCGCTCGTGTGACGGGTTGGCTGGGTTTTATGGTGCAAGGGTCAAGAAAAGGATAAGCTGCGCTAAACGCAAGATAAAGCTCGACACATTAAAAATTATAAAATACTTAGAATAGACTACCCAGTAATAAAAAGCAGATTTACAAACATATATGTTCATTACTTGAAACATTTTAAATATAAATATGAAAATAATAACATTATAACACTTAATCACAGATACACAGGAAAATGAGTTTATTGTCGTCAACATAAAAACGTCGACTTTTGAAATAGACAGAGCATGTGGGCGGAGTCGCTGTCGTAGGATCTCAAAAGGATAAGTTATGAATCCACTTGTGCCGATTAATTATAGAAACACAGACTAGTGTTTTAATTGCTCTGGATCATCACTTTAACCAATAAATTTGCCCCTATTAGGATTCATGCTTTTTCCACAACCACGTGACAGATCTTCAAACCGAGCGACCGAAAGAAATATCATGAAGCTGCGCGCACATGCTCCATGGAAGGAACATGGTGTGCGAAGCATATTTCATTGGAAGGTCGACGTTTCCTGCCATTTAAATCCTGAAATTACACAGTAGAGGTTTTAAAATGCTAGAAACTGGATAGTCACTTGATGTCCCTCTTCGAAGCGTAAGTCATTGGAAAGATCAACAAACCTGTCGTTGTTTACAAAATGTTTCAATTAAACATGCTTTGAACGTTTTAAAAGTGAATCCGTACGTTAGGATGCCTATCTATCATAAAATCATATTGATGGAAAATATAATATACAAGTGATTACAATTTTATAGAAAACGAAGACTAACACACACTACGATGTTATTCAACAGCCGCGACAATTACTGACCAGACGACTTTTGTTAATCTCGAACCCAATGATTTTTTTCTGACCCTTGAAATTCTGAATCGGATCTCCGGATGTACTGAGTTCTGGAATCAGCGTAACACAAAATAACATGCTTGCCAACCTCCAAGAAAAAATAATTCGGAAGGTTTTTATGACACAAAAAGCAACATGTAACTGTCAGAAATTAAAAATACCTAAAGATAACTCTTAAAAAGTTAAAAGAATCAAAATTAGCGATATGCTTGGCGGCAGTTCGAAATCGGCGTTATCAATGTGGCGATATTTTATGTAAAATGGCGCCAAACATACGCAAAAATGAGCAATTAAACTTTTTCTTGGGTGTTTTAGAGATACACTTGGTTTTTTAAAATTTGTGCAGCAGAAGATTTTTATGAAAATCTAGTAACCTCCGATTCCAACTTTTTTCTCTTATGGTTACCACGTTTTGACGCTAAAACTACGAAATTGGCGTTATTTGAAAATTTTCTCCCCTGAAGAAAAATCCGGAAATTTTTTTTCGTCAGAAAGACTGGGAAAGAATGGTTTCCTGGATGACTTCCGGAAAATCCGGAAGAGTTGACAGGTACGGAATGAGTTCTTCGTGATCGTTCTAAAGACTAAAAAAACAGTCACAATTTTCACATGGAATAGACACAGCATCCATTATCAGTTTTCCTGCAGATTCTAAACGAATAACGTCTAAAAGCTTTCAGAAAGAAACCACGCTATTTTAAAACATAAAATAAAGTTTTGGAAAAAGTGTAGATTGACTTAGGCTAAAGAACTTCCTAAAAATAGAGAAAGAAGCACATAACACATGAAAAAGTACCAAGGAATAAAGCATAGAATCAATAAAATTATAGTTTTTAAAGTTCATACAATTTAAAGAAAAGCATCGAAACTCAAAGAAAATACCCAGGCTTGACGGTAAACCATTTGTGATCTTCATAAATTAGAAAATTGATTGATTTTTAACCCTAAGCCCCGCCACACACTGGAGCAGCATACGACAAAACATGCGCATACGCAAAAAACACGTCGGTACGCATGCGTATTTTAACCTATTTACATCGCAGGACTGATGTTGGATCAATGTGTGTCTTGCCTAATATCGTCGGCCTAGAGCAGACTCATTAATTGATCTTTTTTTCGGATACTAAATGCTAATTTTCATGATGAAAAATGATATTGTAATCTGTTTAAAAACATAATACTATCAAAATGCTGAAAATTTTATTTTTCGACCTAAAAGTTAACAGTCTTTAACCAGTTGTATTGTAAAAAAAATTCAGTTAATGAGTTTCTCTAAGCAGACGAGGTTCCCTTAAAAATGTTTTCACATATTTTTATCAAGGTACATGAATATTTATCTCCTTAAGTCTTGTGAAATTAATCTAGTTTGTAATAAATTATAAAGTAATTTAAATACAAAGACAGTTCCGCATTCCAAATAGGACAATTTGTATAATTAATTTTGTAAGTAGGCGGGTAAATATTCGCTATTACGTTGGGATTCAAAGGAAGTGTATTGTAGAAATTTATTTTGTACTTTTCAAGCTTTTAGTTAGGACTCCAGACAATACAACCATACCTGAATTAAGAAATATAAATACCATCGCATCATTAAGAATCTTTGCACATCCTTTTTTAAAAATCAAGTTTTTTATGGTTGGTTTTAGGTTTTATGGCGCAAAGGCCATATTTGGCCAAACCGCGCCAGACAGAAGACGAGAACGATGTAGAAAAAAAAAGTAAAAAGCAGAGGGTAGAAGAGAAGACAGATGACTTCGGTACCTCGGGGTTGTGAAACAACCCGTACACACGTAAAGTTGTGTCCCTGGGTCAAGTTTTTTATGAACTTTAATCAAAATTAAATATTAAGAAAAATATATTTTATATGGTATGGTATTTTAAAGTAATTCTATGCTTTTTTTCAATAGAAAAATAGGAAGTCAAAGTTTTGTAAGGAGATATCAAATATTTTTTAGCAAAGGTGAATATAATCTCATCTACTATTTAATTATGGAAATTCTTCAGTGGCGTAGTGTTTTGGATAAAATACTAATCTTGAATAAATTATGTTCTAAATACAATTAAAAAAGTATTAAAATAAAGGAGAGGAAAGGCCCGATCCTCTATCCTCACGAAGATTTTTTGTTTCCACATTTAGTTTTGATAACCTATAAGTTTTAAGTAACTCCTTTTTCATTTGGAGTTAAGAGGCAAGGCAACTTTGCAGTGGCAATAGTTCTATATCACGGTGTCCTATAGAGAGCAAACTTGCGACGACATAAATCACTTTTTATACTCTATCATGGTTAAAGTTATAAAATACACTGCTGGCCATCGAAAATGCAACACCATTGATAAGAGATATCAATATCATATTTATGACATTGCATTTCGAAGGTCCCATCGGTGTATTTAAATACTGTCTCGAGAAGTTTTTCAACCACAATAAATATTAAACCATGGCATAGATGAAACGAGTAATGCAAGTGATAATATTTATAAAATAATATAACTCGCAAGCGATATTTATACAGAAACTTAGTGAAAACACGCATGCGATGTTATAATTAAATTATTATTAAATATGTGACTTTTGGCAACGCTAGTAGCATTTTTAATGTTTTTTAGTTCCATTTGTAATTATTGAGAAGTTTTGAGCTGAGCTTAATTCAATTCTGTATAACTGAGTTTTAGTGAGATTAGAGATAGATGTATTTTTGAGTTGTGAGATTTATTAACTCAGCTATTTTACTATTTCTTTACTATTTTCTTTAGTAATTATTTTCTTTAGTAGTAATTTGATTAGTTTATTATGGTAATTGACTTAGTATTTTGAGTTGTAAATATTCATGAACAGTGAAGCATATCAAAGATATGCTTCTACGAGCACCCATTATTTGCGATTACTCCGCAAAAGGTAATAAGCACTTTAATAGCAATAATTGATTTCTAAAACACATTGTATTCTTATCTCAATGGCCTTTACAGCTAGTTCTTATATAGTGGCTTCCAAAATTTAGTATACAGCATGAAGATTTAAAAGTCCAAAACTTTATAACAAATAATAATTTGAACTTAATTTTTACAGGGATGGTAAGTCATAAAATTGAGTATACACCAACTCTATTTCGTACAGAAACACAAAAGTGAAATAAAAATAAATTTTGTTGCACATATTTTTGCATGTAGAACAGCTTCTAAGCCGAAGTGCACTGAGTTAACAAGAATGTGTGGTTTTTCTGAATATTTTGGTCCATTTCTCTCATAGAATTGTTCTTACGTCCTGTGCTCAGAAAGTCATGGTTTTTAACCACTTTTTCAATTTCAACGCCTCGTAATTTTGAACCATCGTCCGAAGACGAGGTCAACACCTGAGATGGCACCCCACTCTCCAACCTTCCACATCAAACCAACGTGAGGACATTTTAGGCTACGAGATTTAACTTGCACCAGCCGCCGTGTACACGACGGTCTTTGGCTGGATTGAGCTTCGAAATAGCAACCTTCCTGTAGCTAATCCGTCACTCTTCCAACTGGACTATCGCAGCCCCTTGTTGAATATGTAAGGTTCATAATTTATGTATAATTATTAATTATTATGGAAGTAAAATGTAATAAGTTTCTAAAACCTCAGTGTCAACGTAGCCGAATAAGAAAAACTTGCGGTACGAATATTCTAGTATCAGTTTTATTCCTGTAGCGCTGTGTTCGTTGAGTAAGTGTTTTCAAATAAATGTATTGTTTGTTGTAATAACAATCTGTCTCGTACTAAATTTCCTTGTAACCTCCACCACTCCCACTTATAAATAGAAAAATATTCAAATGATCCAAACAACTTTGAATTAAACACGTTATTTTACATTAAAGTTATTAAAAATATAGGAAAATTCAGGGAGCAAAACGAAATTCGACTTAAACAAGTTTCAATGCATTTCATGAAATTATCAATTCCAACGAATATAAAATGCAATCCAGACCTGAATATAATCGGATGATTTATACTTTCTATCGCATTCAAACCCTACGCTTTTGATAAATGTGCGTTCTTCCTCGCCTTCCGACTGGAGACAGATTAAAGTTCGTAATTACGTTCGATAAAACGCAATCTCAATTCGTGTAAATTACGCGCTTCCTGCAGAACCACTTGAAACGCATTTCGATTCTGAAGAACTTTTGGGGAGAAACCGAAAGGATATTTCAGAGTAATCGCTCGGCAATTAAATTTGTAAAACGCTTCCACTTGAAAATATTCTGTGTGCAAGTAAAGGCAGGCGACACGAAAGAAATAAAGCAGGAAAGAAATAATAGAGCGAGAAAGAAATAATAGCGGGAAAGAAATAATTACGTGGGCGAATTACTAAATATGAGGCCAAGAAAATGTATTGTGAAAAGCGTGCGTTAAACATTTATCAGCGCTAAGTGGCAACATTTCAGCGAGCGTTACCTTCAGCTCCGTGTGGTGATATCTGAACTGCGAGTGATGTTTCCAAAGTTACCGTGTTACAATTTTTTTTTGTTTTATTTCTTTTCGTCTATATTATATTGTAATTTTCAATAATTTTCGTTTAACTTTATGCACTTGTTCCGGCGCTAAACTCATTTTTTAAATACCATCTTAAAACTTCTTGGGAGTTTCTTATCCACTGTTAACAGCTCGGTTACAGTTGGTGATCACATAAGAGCCACCTTTAAAAATTAAAAAATACATTTAAATCATCCATGTAAAAAAAACTAGTTACATTGAATTTTTCGGACATACTTTTTAAGTTGGTAACACAGTTGGCTTAACAACTTGTCATTTTAACCGCATTCAATTTTACCTCAAACTCAGAAAATACCTTTTTGTACTGTGGCTAATTCGATCACCCACTGCACGTCATTTAACACTCTGAGGGCGATGCCCTTATTCCATCATACAACCTGCAGGTTTTCCCTGTATTATCTAAGCAGTTTTTCAATTTTTGACCCAATAGAATTCTAAGGATTCTTTCAACCAATATATGTGGCTATTTAATCAATGTATGTGTTGCAGGGCAAAAGACGCTATTCGAACGCTATGGTTGTCCTGAAATCCCACACCACGTAGAGGTTTTTCAGTTCTGGAAACATGATCCCTGGGTGCCTCTCTTACTACCACCTTTACCACTCTCTTTATCACCCTTACATCGTCTTTCGTAGTTGCAAAATGAATACTTAAAAAACAGGTCTGTATTCGTCGAGGAGTTAAATACTGATCGGCATTGACCGTTCGGAAAACCTGCCAGGACTTATCTGCACCTGAAAGCATTAGTCATTAGCCCTTCGTTATTCAGCCGGATTACAATTCCCAGTATTTGGGTTGGGTTGATTAGGTTTCGCTTTATGGCGTATGGGCCGTATTTGGCCAAGCTGGGCAAAACATATGAGAGGCAACGTCAAGTAATAACACAAGAAAAGTTTTACTGCCATAGTAGAAAGAAATATACCGAAGAGGGTAAATTACAGGAATTGAACCTGCATCGCCTACAACTCTCAAAACTTTGGAAAAACATCCCTCAAACTTTTTAACATTGTACACAGACACCCCATTCTTTAGCGGAACCTCAGACTATGCTATTCGAATCCGTAAGTTGAAATTTCGAAAGAAATCAAAATTAAGATAAATTACAATTGCCAAACCTTTCGAAGGTGAAACTCCACTATCATCAAAACTAGCACTTCACCGCCAGCTCATTATATAGATTTAAGAAATATGAGCGTTTCGAAAATTCCAGTATTATTCTAATTATTTTGGTGGAGCAAAACTTCCATTACGACAAAAATGAAACGGTCCTGATTTTTGGTTCCAGTTTTGTTCTGTGATGGCGGACGTTTTCCTTCACCAAAATAGCTATTCATATTTTATCATCTTATGATCATTTCTAGAAACTAAAAAAATTGACATCCAGTTTGACTAAGGTTTAATCTGCATATCGGCTAAAAATATGGTTCCGTACGTCTTATGCCTAATTAAACCAGCTTCACCGATTGTGCGAAAATATTCCGCTCTAACGGATAATTAATTCAGCTGTAACAAGCGTGCGATGGTCTCAGCGAGGATATATCAATTCCATCCAATCCGATTCTTCTCCGAACGAGAACCCATCGCTGAATACATAATCTCCACACATCTGAAACTATCATCCGGAGGGGAATTGATTTGGTAGAGGACGGTATCCACTGAATGTTGAATCAGACCGGGGCATTGGAAGTGGCTACGTCCCAGTGCTGCTCATCGGGGCTGAATAAACACGAGTGCGATTGCTGGGGCTTCGTTGGAGCATGCTGGGGAGAGTTATGAATAAGAACCCGTGGCGAGGTTTGTTGTGATCATGCTGCTGCATTCTGATAAGTGCGTGTACTAATAAACCGAGTTTTTGTTGTCACGTCATCTTTTGTTACTACTTAGTAGACAATGCCCATTGAGATAAAAGGCTCTCTTGGAGAATTTGTCATTTCAATTTTCTAAGCACTTTTTATGAGTAAATATTTTATAATGGAAATATTCTGAGGATAATATTCTTGAATGTGTTGAATAACTCAGACCCAGAACTCCAAAATAACATCTGTAGCAAATGACACTGATCAATCAGGAAAGTATGGAGAAACGTTTTCCACTTATTTTGAAGATCAAGGTTGTCTTTTCGGTTCTTAAATCTAGTAATACTGTGAAAACTGTTGTATCGTAAGTTCGCATTGCAGTGTAGAAATGCTTGTTTTGAATCCTCTTTACTACAAACATGAAACAAATAACTCATCTACCGACTCCTGGCATCAAAAAATCCGCGACCTACCCTTCAACGCAAAAATAAACCATAAAATTTCTCTATCGGTGGTTGACTCATCTACAGCGGAAAGATAGAAGGCCGCAGGGTAGGTAGTTGAATTAACGTCGCTCTGGAGCAAAACAACGGGCTATTCGAGAGCTGGAGGGAGTTTTCTCCAATTTTAACCGCAGAAAATGATGGATCACATTTTACTTTTGGATCTTAGAGTTGACAATTGAAATATTAAATGATTCTAAAATTTGAAAAAATTAAGGTCACATTTTTTATCATTTTCTAGGTAGTGTTTAGGTAAACAAAATCGGCACTGTTAATAAGGAATCCCATGACCCATTGCATGCAGTGATTCTACATTGTTGAAATGATTAGAATAATTAAGCCTCTAAGCGTCTCGAGATTTTTTGAGTAGTATAGTATTATTTTTCCCCTTAACGATTAAATAACCATATACATATATTGGTTGAAAGAATCCGAGGAGAGATTCTATTGGTCAAAAAGGTCAAACTGGTTAAAAATCATTCACCAGAAGACTATAGGTTACAGAATGGAATATACGTGTGAATCCCTGAGGGCTAAAAAGTACCATAAGTTACTTCAAAATCACGGGATCATGCGAAAATTCATTAGCCTTACTAGTGGTTAATTTTCGTGTCGAAAACTTCCTTGTAGCGTTCAGCTTCCGGTGCAAAACCTGTTCCAAACTGTCACCAGTTCTGGGGAAGGGACAACTATTTGGATCTTAATCCCCTTGGAGAAACAAAGCAGTTTTGTCTCGATGAGATATCTAGTCCTTAGCAAAATTGACCAGATCTTGGACAAGATATCTGCTCGAAATACTAGGAAGGTTAAGTCCCATCAAGATATAGAAATTTAAATTACCACGAACGATTTCAATTTTCTTGTAATTTTGTAAAAGCGTATTTGGTTGTATGACTGCCAAACTTTGGAAATTAAAAGGAGTGGACAAATTAAGTCTCCTTTCACGGGATATGCTTACCAATCGTTCAGGGTATTCCAGAAAGTTAAGGACTTTAGAGGGAGGTAGATGGAACAAAATTAAACCGTATGCAGATGGTATGTATTCCTGCAAGCGAATAGAATGCTGAATTGAGTTGTACTACGAGTTATTAACATGTATTACGATGATACGAGAAGCACAGTAGCTGACGAAAGGAAATTAAATGCAAAAAGCAAGATGTCTGAAAGGAAAAGCTAGGAGAAAATGCAGTTTGTAATTATAAATTTCATTCCAATTATTTTTTGTTCTGTTTCGATTTGTATAAACGCTATTAAAAATAAACCATTGGTTATTAATTTAATATTTATTTTTTGAAAAATAAAATGCATAAATTTCTATAACTACTGAATTATGAAGGTACAAAATTGGATAAGGTACGGCTTCTACAACAAATCTTATTAATTTGGAGTTGCAACCGCTAGAAAATGTTGAAAAGCACTACCTTTATCTCCAACAATTCCTTTTGGAGCAACGAAATCCATTCTTAAGAGAGAGGCGTTAAATAAGAACAAGAACCAGAACACAATAATCTTATAAATCCTCGGACTTCCAGTCCCTTCTTTTGGGTAGCAACCATTTCTCCAGATCCTTTAGGACAGGATATCGCACTTGGCCTCGAATGCCACAGGACAAATACGAGAAAAGAAAAGTTCCCGCGGCATTTCTTCAGAAAATCTTCTGGAAAAGAGATCAGCTCTCGAGGACTCCCACTTAAAGCACAACTAAAACCTCTTCAAAATCTCTACAAAATGGCGCAGAGAAAATTGTTCTTTTTCTTTTTATCTCTCGAACCTGAGAGGAATCGCGAATGCAGTTCCGGCTCGGAGTTTTGTCCAAAGTTGATCTTGAGAAATAGCAGAACGTCGAATCATCAGAAGTGGTCGATCCGTTTAGTCCGTGTGGAAAGATAATTTCGGAATGTTCGATAAAGTTTTGAAGAGGCTTTAGATGTACCAAAAGTCCTTGACACATTTTAAAAATTGAGTTGGGAAATTAAGTGAGGATTTAGATTACCTTAACCCAATTTTTAAAATTATTTCTGTTTCGAGAATACTTTAGTGGGTAACAGTACCGATTCGATTGCAGTGTTAGTGGTAAAATGTCTACAACAGACCAAAAAGGGACGTGTGCAGGGTTTTTTACAAATTCACTCCCAAATTTGTCAAAACATTTATCACTAAATTTCTCTTAGCCTGCTCCGTAGAAATGCCTTGACTTCCAGGGAAGATATGTGATAGACAAAATGTTTACAAAAGTTATAGAATTGAAAATAGTCGCTGAAAATGCATCTTTACAAAAACCTTTTCCATTCTTCAAAACCCCAGAAAATTCTCCCCATATTTAAGAATGTATTAGTGTCTGGTGTACTCCTCCTGGATGATCAGGAGTTAATCGATGTGCGACTTGTTCAGCGTGGTGTTTTGGACTTGCTCCAGGTTATACCCAAGGCGATTAGTAACCAGAGCACAAAATCTATTTTGTAACGCACACTGGCAGATTCAATATCATCGTTGTGATCCAGGGAATGAAAGGTGCACAATTTGAAGGTTTTAATGTATTTGAATACTGTTCTTGGGGGAATAAGGTCTGTTATGAGTGAAATAGGAGCGTTCTAAGAATTTAGCTACTTTAAACTTCTATATCTCCGAATCAAATAGTTTACTATCATTCATACCTCTTATATGTTGTCACCTTGTTGCTGGTCAAACATGTTTTAAATCTCATCAATTCGTAATATTCCTGATTTTATAAATTTTACATTTATGACGGGAAATTTCAATCTTATACTTCCCCATAATTATGATTAATTTGTTTTATTTTCTCCATGTTGTTCTCTCGCTTTGTTTTTAATATACTTTTATTGTTGGTTTGGCTAGTTATTTTGAAATTGTTATCTATGCTTATTGATTTTCATTTCATATTACTTTTGGCCCATCTTGGCCATACAAGACCTTGCACCATAAAACTCTAAACAACCAACCAAATCAAGTAGACAAAAGAAAAATGTACACTTGTGACAAACGAAAAAATAATTTGAGTCTTTTAATTTTGAGTGTTTCGTCAAAACGATAGTGGGATGAGTTCCTCTCGCCAGCGCTAGGTGGTGCACCCAGCGTTAGTGATTGTTTACGGACTTGGTTGATTGGGTTTTATGGCGCAAGAATCAAAAATGGATAAGCTGCGCCAAAGCTAGACAAAAAGTATGACTGAAGGGAAGACGGATCCCTCGGGTTTACGCACTAAGAGACGAATGGTAACAAGCAGTAACGGAGAAGGAATTTCTGTTCTATTTCATGTTCTGTTCGTTCCATAATACTTGTTCCATTACAATCCTCGTCTTTCATTATCGACTCACCATACAAAAAAAGCTTGTATCCCGAGTTACACTTTCTTGCTTTAAATCAAATTGATTTTCGCTATGAAAGAAAGATGTAGACAGCAAATAACAAAAGTAAAGGTAAGTAGGTAGTTAATTAACGTAGCACTCATGCAACACAACGGGCTATTGGCGACGGTCCGGGATCAATCCCGGAGGGAAAGATTCGAGGACACCACGTGATTTTGAACCACGGTCAGATGACTAGGTCAACACTTGAGTTGGCACCTCTCACAAATTTCACACCACGCCAACGTGAGGAAATTTGAGGCCACGACAGATTTAACGTGCCCCATACCCATGTACACATGTCTTTGGTTGGACCTAGTTTCGAACTCGCAAACCTTCGGTTGCTAATCCGTTCTCTTCCAACCGGGCTACTTTGGCTCATCCACGACTTATACGAATGAGCAATAGTCACGTCAAGTACCGTTTCCAAAATTGTATTAGAACAAGAATTGGAAACATCATTTTCCCTTTATCCCACACTATTTCACTTTAAAAATTTGTAAAATGTGTCAACTTGAGACATCTTGTACATCAACTAAAAGAATATCTAACATAACTGTTCGAGGTGTCATAGCAAAATGTTAACGGAACCTGTAACTTTGAGATTTGACTCTCCTTATCTCAAGTAAAAGAAAAAAGTATGAGCGTGGCTTTTACAAAGCGGATGACGTATCTGAAGTCTTTTCCCAAGATGCCAGTTTCGTAATTAAAATCCCAGACGCGTGCGTGAAAGATGCATTAGAAAGACGTCAGCCCTCAATACTCACCTAAACCCAACGCATACAATGACCTGCCGGCAGATGAAATTAAATAGTTAATGAGAAAGGATTAACGGCTTTAATGTCACGTTACGGCGAAAGTTTGCTCAGCTTTAGTTGCACATTCTGTAGACATTTTTCGCAAACATTAATATCAGCTTTACAGAAGCTATTGTTTGCCAGCTTCTTGAGACATTTCTGGTGCAGACATTTTGTTAATCTTCGTTTCGTTCACCTGAAGTATGCCCCAGAACATATCTTCACCTCAATTTGATTTATTACAATTGTCATGGCTCACACAAAAACAAATTTTGGAGGACTAAGTGCATTTATTGACATTGATTCAAATCTGTACTCAGAAAGTGGTTCTTGGAACGGAACTCTGGTGATATCCTATTCCGTCACGAGATGTGACACTAAGTGATACGTTGGTAACGGTCTTAGCGCTTGCCAAGTACATTAAAAGTAACTCTAATTAACCCTCCTGGTGATTGGTTGTGATGAGGTATCTCATCATTAGCAAAACTGACCAGATCTCGATCTCGTCATCATAAAAAAAATCGACAATATCTTGATGATGGTATATCTCGTTATTAGCAAAATTGACCAGATCTAGATAGACAAAATATTTCGTCGAAATCAGAGGGTTAAAGAGTGGCACCAACAATCGTCATTGATACGCACGGCCCGAGCAATTAAACACAGGAATTTAGGCTGACCATATGTACCATTTCGAACAGAACTGGTTTTTTTATCATATTTCCCAACCATCCCCTAGTTTTAATAAAAATGTCAGTTTTGTCCAGTTTTTAATAAAAACTATGAATGTACTTTAATATTTGTTAATTTTAGATTATTCATAACCTATAATCGTAAATTAGACAATGAAGGCTATGTACGGTGTAAGATAAAATAGACATGGAGTAAGAGAAGTTTTATGAGGTTTGAAAGACCGAAAACAAATTGACTACGTAATATTACTTCATCCGAGAAATATTCATGGTACGATTGTGAAACAAATTCCCCTCTACGTCTACCTACATTTTTGGGTTCTGTCACTAAAGAATAACGGTAAGTTCAATATGTTCACATAAAAAAACTTTTATCATCTTCACCCATTGTGTGCTCCTTCACAAGTAGCCGTCATTTCGCCCCTTGTAGTGCAAAGTGGTTGGGCTTGGGAAAAAAAATTTTTGTGCACAAATATATTATAGAATATTACATAATCTCGTCCCGTTTCTTGCCATCGCAATGTCACGTTTACATTACAAGGAAATTTGGTCAGCCTACAGCAGTTACAAAGTATTTACACTATGAATATCATTTGTCAACATCGTTCCAATTAGAACTCGAGCACTACAACTGTTCCTTCTTTTATATACAGTGGTTGTCAAACTTGGAAACCGTATTCTTTTATCATTGCACTTTTAATTCTTTCATCCTTTTCTAGTCTTGGAATCTCAAATATACTCATTGTTTGGATAAGAACTATTCGGATTGGATTGATAATATTTATACGATGGAAATTTCCAAACTTCTGAGAATTGTGATTCGGTTGAATAATGCAGGGCTAATGCTCTCAGGCAGACAGGGCCTGACGGGTTTACCCAACTATGTTAGTCAATGCCGATCAGTATGATTCAACCGCTTGGCGAAGTTCTTTTGTGGAAAACTCTAAACTCTCAGAATCTTTATTTTCTTTCTAAGGAAAGAGGGAGTATGGAAGAAGGACACAAGTGACTACCATATTTCGAGAATTTAAAATCTACGTGGTGTGAAATTTCAGGACTTAAATAGAAAAAGTGAGCTGTAAACATCGACCTTTTAATGAAATAGACGGAACACGTGCGCGAAGCTTTATATTTCTTCCGGGCGTTGGGTTTGAAGATCTCTGTGGTTGTGGGAAAGAGCATGAATTCTAATGTGGGACAAATTATTGATCAGTTAAGGTGATTATTAAGTGTGATTTAAAAACATTAGTCTGCGCTTTGATAGCCAATCTGCCCAAGTCGATTCGTAAGTCCACGTGACTTACCCTTCTGAGATCTTACTACAGCGATACCGCCTACATGTTCTGTCTATTCCATTAGAAGGTCGATATCTGTAAGCCAGTGGATAAAAGACATTAAAGAAACTATTTTCGCGCTAGAACAAGGGCATACATTTATAAAAAATTACAGCGAATATAGACGTCAGGTTATACAAAATAAAAACTTTATAACACTTTTCCAGAACTTTGGAAACACCCCTCGAAGGCAGTCGTGCGATCTTGTACATAACTGTAATTTGATAAAGGTAACCAGAATTGATTTACATATTTACAAAACTGAGTGGTTAGCGTTATTGACAAATCTACATAAGTTCTACCTTATTAGAGTACAACTATTCAAAATGTTAAACATTACAGGCAAACCACCAAGTAATTGAGAACATATAAGCTATATAGAATTCTGCTATAGCTTTAGTATTAAATATTTTCTGTATATTACATACGTATTATACTTGGAGTATCCAGAGCTACAGGAGAAAATCAGACATGGATGACAATTAATCATCGGAATGCTTTAAGTTTCCTATTGATTGTTGATAAAGAAAAATGGAGTGGGATTGATGTCAAAAAATATTATTTTATTTTCTTATTGTTGGCTTCTAGCTACATGCTGGTTGAAGTGACAGCATTAAGTAATCTTCAGTAAAATATAGTAATGTTGAGTGCACAAGCTACCAATGCTTTTAAAACATATATTAAAATTTTAGTTAAATATGAATTTCTACTATTGATCCTTTTTTAATGAAGATTTTATTTTGTCTCATCAATCTTAATCTATTTATGTAAGCCAATTCGTCTTTTCAGATTATAATTTGAAGTCATTATCATCTATTTCATATGTCATTTAGAAATTATGATGTGTCATATTTTTCGAAATGTCCTTTTATGCGGAAAGAATAGCGATTTAAACTGCTTTTATTTGGCAACAAGACAAGTTTGTTATGATTAATTTCTTTGTTTCTCCTTTATCTACTGTTTCGTTTGTTCTGAGCATATTGAATGAGAAACAATTCGTATTAAAAAATCACAAATAATTTAGGTCTGAGCTTTTCATAGTAGACACGTAAAACTAGAAGCAAAACAGAAAGTGTTTAATGATTATTATCAGTAGTTGTATAGAAAACAATAATGCATTAAAAGCCTACATCAGAGAAGTCCATTATTTGTTTAAAATTAGACTCAAATCAGAAGCGAAAACAAACTAAATCGTAACGAAATCCAGTTTTCTAAATAATCCAGGAAAAATAATGTTTCCAATACCACGTTCCGATGCTTCTTCGTTGAAAACACTATCGTCCAATGCAGCAAGCCTCCTCTAATGTTAATTAGATCTTAAACAAGCATTTATATCGAAACTTGCAGAGTTAAGGTAAAAATAGAGTGTTTCTGAAGAAACTATCCCCTTTGGTGAAAATGTCGGATGCTCAATTTCTTTTCTAAATTTTATGAATCATGCTGACCACTGAAGAAAGAAAAGCAATAGTTGAAGAGTGTTGTCTACGAGGTTTAATATTAGCTTAACTGCAGGATTTGGGCCGCCGAATATCCATATGCAATTTTGGAGTGGGTGAGATTCTTCAAAGGTTAATGTTTGATTGTGCAGAACGCAAGATGTATGGTCCCTTAGCTGAGGAAAGAGTAGATGGCGACATTTACCTGAATGTGTTTCAGATTTTTTGGCCTCAACTTGTTTATCATATCAACACCGTTCTCTTCCAACAAGATGCCTCCATCCAATTTTGTAACAAGTGTGTGACTAACTGCATGAAACTTTTTCTGGAAGATGGATAGGAAAAGATTCAACCAGATTCTGGGCTCCACGGTCACCTGCCTCACTCCTCTAGATTTTTTTGTATGATTTTTGTTAAAGCAGAGATATACAAAATTAAGTTAAGTCCTTAATAAATTTAAGGAATGGAACTCAGTCGCAATGTCTAAAATTGCACCCGATATCTTAGAAAAAGTTTCCGTGCTACCACTGAGGGTTGAGATTTGTGTTGCAAAAGGGCTATGTGGAATTGTATTAATATTTGTTGTTTTCATGTGTTTTATTCAGTTGTAACACAAAAAAGAGCGATTAAAATGCTTCTTCACGGAAATAAATAAATAGTTACTTTAGAAACATCCTGTAATCTTATCCAATTTGGTATGTACAAGAGTAAAACTTCAAAAAACGATGTTTAAAAAATAATTTATTTATGCCATTTTGGAAGGATCATACGCCCGCCGTATGCTTTTCCCCCACAACTCACGCATACTGACAAAATAACTCCATCTGTTAGTGGAAAGAATCGTATGAAAGATTCTATTGATCTATAAAGTTAAAACTGCTTAAAAAGCGTGCAAGGATTGGGTTACCAGAGTCCGGAAACTACATGCGTTACCCGGAATCCACCGGAAATTATAAATTGTCCGAAATTATCAGAGAAATCATCAATTCAATCCAAATGTTGTATTGCTTGAATCCCTTTTGTATCCAAAAAAAATTTTACGGCGATTCGCGGAATTCTACGTGCCGAGTCAGACATTTTTTTCATTTTAGAGGCATTTTTTATTTGTAACACTGCTATTTCTTGTTTGTAACAATGTTTATTTGACCATATCAATGCAAGTGTTTTTATTAATACCCCATTAATCGAGTTTTGTCAATTGAACTTTCCCTGAAATGTCAGGAATTAGGATTGAGTTTGTCAGGAACTTCAAATTTTACGACTGGTAACCCTTTTCAGGAAAGACTGCAAATGGAAAAAAGATATATGCGTAAGGGGACCCCTCAAAAGGTTAAACCTACGTAGTATGTACTTGAAAATAGGAACTACAGGAATATTATTTACACTCGCTGCATATGGACCTTCGGAACGTAAGGCCATTAAGCTGGCACCAACTATGAATAAACTTAACAAAAGTCAATTTTAGAACGAGTTAAAAAAAAGCATACAGAATACAAAAGTAAAAAAATGGTTAGGGCATGTGCTATCGTCTGATCAAAACGCAGACTCGGTCTCTTTACATTTATAATGAATGCAAAGTCAACAACCATTAAGATAATCTGCGGAAAGAGAAAATTTGCAACTTTAGCGGGAAAACGAACTTACCACTTGAATTTGAAGCTGGTTTATTTCGCCCATTCTTTTTTTTTATTCAAATCTACTTTTGGTTCAAGTAGGCTTGTTCTTTTCCCCCATCATAATTACTGTTCTAGAACACAGCACGTGCTCGTCACGGGGCATGTGGTAAATATCCGTTTTTGTGGAAAGCGGTTAAAATTTCGACAGGCTCCTAATTCTCGAGTTTTTCAAGAAAATAAGAACTTCCTTCGATGCAAATTCTTTCTTAAAATAGACGACTGGCAGCAGAGAAAGTGGATGCTCGTAAAATGCATGCTATGCAGTGAGCTTTTCGGTTGAAATTTGTTTATTTACTTAGTTATTGTTCTACTTCCAGGCAAGGAATATTTTGACCCCAATGATCTTTTTAAAACTCCTGTCGTTTTAAAGCGTTTACTCACACAGGAAAACAAACTCACTTAGGTTTACTTAGGTTTGTAGTACCCTGAAGATTTAAAACCTTTAGTTTTGATGGAAGAAGTTTGACGACGGTGAGTTCAAACTATTTTTAAGTAAAAATCTGGTTTACCGTTGATAAAGTTTTGATTCTTCAGCTTAACCCATCTTTTTCAAACATTTTGGTTCCCCGCGGTATCCTTTACCTTAGCATAAATCTCAGCTACTCCTTTGTATACAGATTGTATTTAAAAATATAATTTAAGTTAGGTATTTAATTCTTTTTAAAAATTCCATACATGTAATTATCTTGGGAACAAGACAAGAAACAACTGACTACTCGAAGACAACCGAAACTGAATTGTTGCCACATTCCTTATTATCTTTTAAAAATAAATTGAATTCTTTGACAACACCAGAATATAAAAACTAGGAGCTAAGAATGCGCCACTTTATTAATCCAGTGTTTATTGGTTGATAGACGTTTGTACGTCACTATTATCAACCAGAATACGAAGATTGACTAGATGAAATAAAACAGCTTTTTCTAAAACTTATCAAATTACTAAATATGCCATTCAATATTGAAAAATGACCTCAGGTAAAAGTTCGTTACTCTTTAATTCGGAGGTCAAACCCTCTTCCCCTTCTCATCGTTGTAGACTTCCCTGGCCTATATGCTGAACTTTTCCCACTTCCCTTACATTGTATTTGGATTTTTCCTTGACTCGAAGCAAATGAATCACTACCCCTAACTGAAGTAGTATACGTAATTTCAATGAGTCTAGTGAAGCAAACGTTACCATGCTTACAAAGTAGGATAGGGACTGGCATGCTAATTTAAAAGTGATGTATGAGACAAGATAGATTCTGCCTGGTCTGGTACAGGAAAAAGAGATGACTCGTTGAGTTACCACCACTGTCGATGTGCCGCCATAGTGTGGATGTGAATGTATGCCGAAACATGCATACATTCACATATCCCCACCTTAATAGATATTCTTCAAACAAAACAAAATCTCAAGATTTCAAAACCGATGCTTTTTTGAAACGAATAAAAATTCCAATGTATCGTCTATGAAGATATTCAATAAATTCAACGAGTTTAAAAGCTCTCCAGAATCCACCCAAAGAAACACCACAAAAAGAATTCCAAAAAACTGGAAATAGGTTTTTGAAAATAGCTGCGATGACTTGCTCGTTTAAAACAGCTCGCTTCATTGAATTTTAAAATACATACATTCTTATTACATAACACTGTAACAGCATGGACTCGCGAAAGAATCGTTTCGAGACTTAAAAATTCGAAGTTAGAATCAACGCTTTTTAGCGATTCATAAATCACGATTCCATCTGAGCGTTTATAAATCTCCACAAGAAAAAAAAATGGTTCTTTTAACCAGAATTCCTCGAACGGCGCAGCAATATAAATCCAACGAAAGCAATTCGATTTCCCCAGAGCCATTCCCTTCTTTTATTTAAACAAAATCCCTACGAAAGAATTTCCGATCATTTTGGAAGAAATGAATATTTATGTCGCAAATGGAACTTTAATGTCTGACGGGTAATGAAATGATTTAAATGACGAAATAAAAAGCGAAAGTGGATCAATGATGAAATATTGAACTCGCAGGATGTGAAGCGAAAGGTGAATCAAAAATGCTAATTACTTTTGTAGTTCCTTATCTGAGTGTCCTAATAAGAAAAAAGCGTTTTGCTCAAAAACGTTGTCGAGCTACGTTCCGAAATGTTTGGGATAAAAATGCAATTACAACGAGTGAATTGCGCCTGTTTATAAGTTGGAGTCTCAGAGCCACCGTGGGCTAATCATCGATCTTCCAATGAAATAGGAGTATGTGTGTGCAGCTTCGTGCTATTTCTTCAGGTCGCTCGGTTTTAAGACATCGACCTTCTATTGAAATAGACGGATCATGTGGGCGGAATCGCTATCGTAAGATCTCTGAAGGGTAAATCACAAATCGAATTAGCCGATTGGCTATGGAAGCGCAGACTAGTGTTTTTGATCACGGTAGATAATCACTTTAACCAATCAATAATGTAGTATTCAAACTTTTACCCACAACCACGTGACAGAATCTTCAAACCGAGCAACTGGAAGAAATAACATGAAGCTGCGGGCACGTGCTCCGTCTATTTCATTAAGGTCGATGTTTCAAGATCTGTGACGTGGTTGTGGGTAGGTTGTTTTTGGGTTTTATGGGCCAAGCTGCACCAAACATAAGACAACGTCAAGTAAACAATGTCGTGAAAAGGGAAAGAATAACTTGGGAACAGAGTAGTGGAATCAAAACAGAAAAACATCACGTGGATATCCAGGGAACGCGACCCCCGTGTTTACTAAATAGTAAACCCCATGGGAAAAGATCATTGGAGTACCTCGAGCCCGTGAAGCCTGTACACACCTAAAGGAGATGTGCCCTTGAGGGCAAAACGGTTGTGGGGAAAGCCTGTATAGCAATGTGGGACAAATTATTGAAAAGTTAAAATGATTATACAGCGGGATTAAAAACTAGTCTGCGCTTCGACAGTCAATAGATTCAAGTCGATTCGTAAACCCACATGACTTATCCTTCTGATATCTTACGACAGCGACTCTCCCACATGCTGTCTATTTCAATAGAATGTCGATGGGACTTACTCTGTTCGCGAAAAAAGAAACCGAAACAAACCACACTTGGATATAGCGAAAATTACGAAATAGTGACCAATACGAGAAGAGATTTTACCCCTCCTTCGTCACTTGGAACCGGACGATTTGATAACCTTACCATGTCTAACTGGATTGACGAGAAACGTCTCATTGCTGTGTTCGGATTTTCGATATTTCTATTGGAGTTGTGTTGCGGGCTGTCGTAACTAAAATGGTTGTTTGGGGCGTTGTCCGCCGATCTTCGAACTAGTAGATGTAAAATACGTTGCATTTAATTTCGTTCGATCATTCCATTCTGTTGACACGAAAATGAACTTTTAAAACGTATACATTTCGACCATCATAAGTCCTTTGTTTTCGTAACATTAAGTTTTCTGAGAGGAAACAATTAAATATATAGATTAATCAACCGATTGAATACATAGATCATAACGGCTTTATTCAAGACAACAATAAACGCAACATACAGTCATTCTAATAAGGTTAGGAGCCATCAACCACATGATTTCTTTTGTTGCTTCACAGGCTGCCACATACTTAGTAGTTGAAGTACTTTTTACCATTCACATTCAAAAGTTTTTAAACAGTTAAGGTCACAGTTAACACAACAAATGTTTTGCATGATATCTAACACTTCCTCTCAAAACGTATATCCACTAATACCAATTTGCTTGCATAAAAACTGATACTGAGGTTTCGCCAGGGGTTTGGTCAGAATGTCTACAAGTTGTTGTTCGCTACAAATATGTTCAATGTTAACTGCACCTTCCAGGTATTTTTCAAGAACGAAGTGAAACCTTACTTCAATGTGCTTGGAACGATTGTGGAACTAGGATTCCTCGAAAGCTTTATAGCACTCATGTTTCAACCATGATGGTTGGTATTGAGTTCAATGTGGTCAGTTCATTAAACAATCGCCATCAACCACATGATTTCTTTTGTTGCTTCACAGGCTGCCACATACTTAGCCTCAGTGGTGGACAATACAATACTTTTGTTTACGACTTGACCACATAAATAACACCACCAGAGTACATACTCAGGACACCAAATCTTGAGAGCCTTGTCTTAACGTTCCCGGCATAATCTGCATCGCTGTAAGCTTGAAGTTTCCCAGGTGGTATGTCCGAATGATACGAGTCCATAGTTCATGGTGCCTTTTAAGTATCTAAAATTTCTCTTAACAGTCTGCCAATGAGAGTGCATTGGTGATTCAAGATGCTCCGATACCACACTCACAGCATAAGCAATTGGTCGAGTTGCTGTAGAGAGGTAAATAAGCTACCTACTGCTTCCCTGTATGGTACTTTTCCATCCAACTTTTGATCACTACTTAGATTCCACTTTTCACAGGGATCAGAAAATCTAAACTTGTCAAGAATTTTCTCAACATAGCTCGCCTGAGTGATGAAAATTGAGTCATTACTTAACTGGTTGATTTGCATGCCGATAAAATAGTCCAATGAACCAATTGTAATTTTAAATACTGTTCTCAATAACTGTACGAAGTTACAAATTTCTCCATCAGACCCAGCTACCAGTCCATCATCTACGTAGATGGCAAATACAAGTTTTTTACCTGCCCCTTTCCTGGAGAACAAACATGGATCTGCATTGCTGCAACACATATCTTGGCTTTTGAAGTAAACAAATCTCTTGTTCCAACATCTCAGTTCCTGTTTAAGGCCATATAGACTCTTCTTGAGATGCAACATGCACATTTGATGCTGTTTCAGGTATTCTGACCCTCATTTCAAGAGCCTAGAGTCCTCCAGCTCCCTTCGACCTCAGTCTTTGCACACCATTTCTAGAGAATGTGCAGTTTTCCTTGACAGCATCAAAATGGAAACCCTTGTCAATGGTCTGTCCAACTGAAAACAGGTTTCTGTCGATTTTAGGGACATACCACACATCTGTCAGATGATTCTGTTCCTACTTCCCACGTATCAGCATCTCAATGCATACAGTTCCTTTGCCATATGCTAAAATGTCTTCACTGTTCCCTATTCTGATAAGCCTTGGAGTCACAAAAGGTTCAAAAGAATCAAAATATTCTTTTCTTTTTGTCATATGTGCTGATGCACCTGAATCAGCTAACCACAGTTCATCATCTGGAACACCTTCAAGATCACAAATGAATGCATCTCCAAGCTTCTTAGAAATATTGGTTCTTTTGGTACAGTTTTTAGCAAAGTGGCCAACCTTGTGGCATTTGAAACACTTCCTTTCGGGCTTTCCTTTACTAATATTTTTCTTATTAGCAACAAGGGCTGCAGAGTCATTCATACTTCTTTGGAAGTCGTATTTCGATGAGTCGGAGACGTTCTGTCAACTTATTTAGTCCTTTCTTCAATTGGGACGGACTCTCACACTTTTAAATTTAAAGTACTCTTGGGGTAACGTTGACATAATTCGACTCATCATCAGCAGATCAGAAAGTTGTTTTCACTAGTCGGCTGAGTTCGTCATTGAGCTCACAGAAATTCTTCTTCAGACGTGATAGATGAGTCACAATATCCTCCATAGGATCTTTAACACTGCTAAAGAATTCTTCCATCAGCCTATCCACACCAGATCTTTGCTCATACACAGACAACAGCTTGTCCTAAATTGACTTTGCAGTCACAAGTCGCTGTCAATTCTAGATTTGCATCATTCATGCATCCCACAAGAATTAATTGTGCATGAGCATTACTCTTTTTGAATGACTTCAGCCCCTTTTCATACGCTATAAATGCTTCTGTGTCGGCAGTTGCTCCAAGATCAGTCGGGACAGTACGTTGTCCTGTTAGTGTCCAGGACATCATTATGTCTAAGCAATAGTTCAATCTGTCTCCTCCATTTCGACCAATTTCCTTGTCCTTCGAGCTTATCTATGTATGTTTAAAATCCATCTTTGGTAATAGTAAAGTTAAAAAAATAGTCTACGATTTATCACGTAAGTACTAGATTTACTTTAAATTAATAAAAATTTCTTCCTGCTCAGAGTAAGAGAGATGAGCCCATAACCAATTAAATATATAGATTAATCAACCAATTGAATACATAGATCATAACGGCTTTATTCAAGACAACAAAAAATGCAACATAGTCATTCGAACAACGTTAGAAGTAGTTGAAGCACTTTTTACCATTCACATTCAAAAGTTTTTAAACAGTTAAGGTCACAGTTAATAACACAACAAATGTTTTGCATCATATCTAACAGAAACTAGGTTTCTTTTTAAAAGAACACCTCTTCTTAAACTTCTTTTATTCTCAAGATTCTGAGCAGCTGGGACAAATGAATAAGAAAATCAAACACCCCAAGCATAAGAATTTCCCCATCAAAATTTTAAAATCAAAATTTAACATACATATAAGAAATTTACATCTCAACTGAAACCGTTTGAGATTAATTCTTTTTCTGAGAACAGACTGAATAAGTGAGAACAGATATGTTCGTAAATTAAGTGTCCAGGGAACGGAAACTAGTTTGTACGAGCAATTGAGTTTCAAAGGTTGGTAGCACTTACTTCGCACTGGAGGAACACAAGTCTATTGGAGACGGTCTGTAATCAATCCCGAAGGGAAAGATCCGAGGTCAACACCTCGGAATTTTGAACCATGGTCAAACAATGAGGTCAACAACCTGAGCTTGCACCCTACTTTCCGAACTCCTAAACCACGCCAACGTGACATTTGAGTCCACGGCAGATTTATTCGTTCAAAAGATGATAATTATTACCAAGGATTATAAAAAGCTTCATATTGGTTAAATACACTACAAAAAACTTACAAAATCTTCATACAATGGAAAAACAGCACATTATTTACACCAAGAGAAAGTAATAAT
The DNA here is from genome assembly GCA_933210815.1 of Meta bourneti. NCBI lineage: Eukaryota > Metazoa > Arthropoda > Arachnida > Araneae > Tetragnathidae > Meta > Meta bourneti. The sequence continues at coordinate 47,741,829 of OW119928.1, forward strand.
GAAACAGATTGGTTTGGGGTGGTTTTATTGTGCAGGGGTTATATTTGGCCAAGTTGCGCCAAATATGACAGACGTCACGTAAATGGACATAAATGGCAAGGGAAGTTTTTATGTCACAAAATACCCAGGAAGGAATTGAAATTGCGCCTCCTATTACTTATAGGTTGCCAGCTTAGTTGGTAGGTAGTTAAATAACGTCGCCCTGAAGCAACACAACGGGCTATTGGCGACGGTCCGGGATCAAATCCGAAGGGAAAGATCCAAGGACAACACTATATAATTTTGAACCACGGTCAGATGACGAGGCAAACCTGAGCTGCCATCCCACTCTCCAAACTTCCACACCACGCCAACATGAGAACATTTGAGGTCACGACGGATTTAACGTGCACCAGCCCCTTTGTATACGACGGTCTTTGGTTGGATTCGAACCCGCAACCTTCCGTGTGCTAATTCGTTTCTCTTCCAACCGGCCTGTACTAGCGTAGTAGAGAAACCCATCAGACAATTTCTTTGAATTATGTTAATATTGTGATTTTCACTTATGAGGATTGTACAGATGGCGCGGTGATCGTATATGCTGTTTTGTCTGTGTACGCACTAACCGTTACCTCAAAGCTAACTTTTTAATATTTGCTATCATTTATAGCTTTCGTGTTAAAGCTATTGAACGGTGAAAAACACCTATAGCTATTCTGCATTCACAAGAACGACCTAAGCATGACTAGATCTATGCTTCCCCAATTAGGATACGAAACATAATTTAAATGATTAGAAGGTTGTTACAGATTTCTTTTATTGCCACCAGATGGCAGTACCATGCCTTTTATTTTCGTCCGAATCGATGCAGAATTTCGAAATAGGTTGAAGCTGCATATTTTTTAGTTCAGTAGATAAAAATACTTTGAGAAACGTTGATTTATAATAAATTTTTGGAAAAAACTAAAAACACATTCTTTCACAGCGATGAAACCGAACAAAAGCAGACCCAACAAAATAAGTAATTTATCAAATCAAGTCGATTGAGCAAAATCATGAATGATTCAGGAATTTGATGAATTGGAGCAAAAACTCACTCAATTTTTTTTACTAGAGTTGTTAAAGGACTTTGTTTTTAGATCCGAAAAAATTTTAAAGAATTTTGATAGTTTTTGTCTTTTAAACAGATTGAAATATGAAGATTGAAAACAAACATTTAGTCTCCAAAAAATATGAGTTGAGTTTCGGCTCCAAGCCTGATATTTCAGTATAATAGTGCAGGTATTTCAAAATCTACTCAGCAAACGGACAAATTAGAACATTGAAAGTGCCCCTTTGGCCATGTGGGAAAAGAAAATCAAAAGGGTAGCTGTAAAACCTTCCTGTGAAAACTTTAAGGGGAACACAAATTTCGCCGTTTTTATCAAGGGTGTGTACATCCGTTGAACCCACAAGGATTTACTAGAGGGCGCTGTTCGGCATGGTGGCTGTTTAATTTGCATGCCACAATCTATGCGTCTACGCTGACAGGCGTGAATTACAGTTGATGGTTGATACGTAGAGCACCCAGAGAAATCTGCAAGCGTACAACTCTATAAATAGTGTTCACATAATTTGCTGTTCTTCATTTGTGCACCCCCTAGAGCATTCTCAATCTTTGTGAGACCGTGACCCAGTAAATATTTTTATACCGAGTTCCTGCAAATTTACTCCCCCCCCCCCGCCGTACATACCTCTTCAACATTTTTAAAGTTCATACATTAAACTAATATAAGAGTTGTGTATTTTCCATGGAGCTCCTGGACTAAAGGCCCTATCTCCAGATAAGAAAGTCCTTGTGTTCCGAATACATTTAGGTTATCAGAAACTTTCAACGGTGTAGTAAAGTCTTGGGTGTCAGGTTATCAAGGCGGTTGGTCAAGGGCTTTTGCAGTATTTCTGGAGTACCCCAAGGATTTCTTTTGGGACCACTGCTTTTTTATTTTATTTATAAATTATTTGGTTGATGCCTTGCATACTTTTGCTGATGATTTGAAAATTTACACATGCATTTCATCGTATCGTGATTGTGGATTATTACACTCGAAATTGGTGAAATTATGACTGATGCATAAAAAAATAAGCTGTTCTTTAATTTGAGGCTATCAGAGCAAGAGTGGCCCAAACCCACAAAAAAAACGAAAATGCCAAAATAATTTTTTGCACCTACAGTGCACTTCTCTTGGCATTTAATGCATTTGCTTAACCCTCCTCAAATCATATTGTGAATAAATAAAAATATATGAAAAATGGTGCCAAGAAAATCGCATTTGTTTCCAATGGGTATGTTGGTGGATTAGGCCACTCTTGCTGTGATAGCCTCATTTAGATAAATGCTCTATAATTAGTTTTAGTAGAAAATTGAGCCCTGTCATATGTGCTTATAACTTCAATGGGAAATTTCTCAAGAGGATGTAGATTTCTGACCTAGGAATTAGGTACAAATCTAAATTTACTTTTAATGCGCAGGCTTGAAGCAACCAAATGGCTTAAAAGTTTTGAATTTTTTAAACGAATTTGTCAAAAACTTGAACACACCACAGTACTTAAGTCATTTTAATTCTTTAGTAAGAAAAACTTTAGATTATGGCTGCGTAGTACCGGAATCCATCTTTTAAATATTTCAGTAACATTGAAAAAAATTCAAACTTGATTTTTTAAGGCATATTTCTTTTAAAAATTTGTTTTTTGTGAAAATTAACTGTCTTACCCTCTTTTGAAATCCAAATACAATGTCCTCTCTAGAATGCAAAACTCTCTTTGTGTTTACAATAAAATTAATTGTACCAGCCTACTCAAGAGACAAATATTCATAATACTGCAATTCCTGTAATAGGCTCAATAAAACTATTTTTCAACCCAAATTGCTTGAAAAATCTATCAATAGTCCAATTTGTGAGAACGATCAGTATTTTACCCCAACCCTTCATATTTTCATTGATGATATATTATTCATTTTAGCAATTTTACAACTTTAATGTTTAAAAATTGAGTTTTTGACTTTTTTATCATTTTATGACATATCTGTTTATGTTTCGATGATTTTGTTTCTATTGTTCTGTAATTTTTATTTTGTGCTTTTATAATGTAGTTTTTGTTGTATAATTGTACTGTTTTCTTTCTATCACGTAATTGGAGTTATCTTTTTGACAGGCTGAATAAATAGACTGATTTGATCTTCAATTTCAGTGGAAAAAGTTTTCTTTATACTTCCTAGCTGATTGGTCATATTTAATACACAGATGTTATTTAGGCTTTCTGGGTTTGAGCTATTCCGCACATTTGAATAATCACCCCCCAATATTCCCGCTATTAAATATTTATCCATAAAAATGCTTAAGACAAAAGGATAAATTCCAAGGAACCTATTGTACCATGTCCCGGTACAATTGCTGATGGTAGAGAAACACTGTTCTAGCATATTGAGCTGTTCATTCCGTTCACACGTAGTCAGTTTTGGTGATTATCTACTTCGTTCGTGCATGACTGATGTTGGATCATTGAGTTTAAGATCGTTCGATAAAAAACAGAACACATTTTGGCATTGTGGGTATGGCCATGCACATAAAACTTTCGAATGTACTTGAAAAAATATAAAAGCAAAGAAATAAAGCTGCACAACTCCAAACTACACCCTTAAAGACCTTACTTGCTCTTCACTTTCCTGTATTTTTCTTAAAAAAAGATTTGTAAAAGTGATATGATCAACGGGTTCGAGCATGGGGTTTGGGAAAAACAAAACATGTTTCACAGATACTTATTTCGATGACACGTAAAATATGAAAATGTATTTTGTATTAAACATGCTCATTGTTCAAACCCGAAAAACTATTAAAAAATTAATTTAAAATATGTATATGTATGCTCAGTGTTGAACGTTTACATACTTGTCATATGAAACAAACTGGAAGTCATTTAGATTACAATATTTTGAAACAGTATCATTTTCATTTTTAATCATTCATGCAGGTAGCAAATCTATTGGTGCCTGGCCGCATTTGACCCACGAATTTCACACCATTTGACAAAAGTTTCCCTCTAATCTGCTCAACTTCTTTAGAAAGGATGAAAAATCAAAAACAGTAAAGCTTGTTTTACATCAGACCAATGCGAGACGGATCACACGGGCCAATCAGCTATGAAAGAACCAGATTGACTGCTTCTGTGGCGGCGGCGTTTTCCTTGATTGGCGGCGCGTTCAACTTAACGACGTTGCTCTTGTGTAAAACAATATTTAGTTAGTATGAAAGGCTTCTGGTCAAGCTAAAAATAGGTGATGGGTAGTGTAGCGGAACTGTTTCCTGAACATGACGCCACTTGACTTGCTTATCGAATGATTTCAGAACTTCACCAATTATTCCAAAGATTTTCGGAATGAAAAATGGCTGTTGATTAACCAACGGAATTAGATTAAACACTTAAAGTTGCTAAAATGGAGATAAGTTACATTTTGAGGTAACCCCGAGAGATATCATTCGAGAGCATTTGAACAGATGTAAAATCATCGCATACTGTTTGGTTTGCTTGAAAGCACTGAACATCCTTCTCGTACAAAAGGAAAACAAACTAAATGTAACCCAATAATAATTTACAATTTTTCTGGAAACAAGAATAAATAGCAGAAACCTGTTTTTTAAACCCTACATTCTTTTTCGGAGCATGAAGTTTCCGGCCCTTGAGTCATAAAACCCCAAATCCAATCTTTAAGGGGCAAAATCGAAATTGTTACTGTCTCATTTTAAACTCAAGTTGTTAATGGTTTTTAATCAGCCAGTTTTTTCAATTCATTTTCATTCTCTAATTGATGTATGAGTGATTTTCAGAGTAAAACAAATCAGACGGCCTGCGTAGGTTTTACTACTTCTTTCAAGTTACTTATTTAGAGGGGGGAAAAGATTAGCTTAAAATGCAGTTCATAGCCGTTTCGGTTTTAAACCTAATTGGCGTTAACCAATCAACTTTTACATCAATTTTGAATTTATTCTATGTAATTTTGAATTCAAAGTATTCCAAATCATATTTTTAATTTGCTGGAATCGTATTCGAATTACAAGCCAATTGACGTCAAGTTCGGAATACGTACAGGAAACTAACGGTGCTCCAGAAATACTACCGCCACCTACATTTAGCTCGACAAAAAATGCATCTCACACATATGAAGACCAGGAAGACCTACTCCGTGGGTCCAAAGAATATCGCTTCGAGTTATAGGAGAAAAGGCCTAATTTCAGTTTCCGAAAACCTCCCCACGTTTAAAAATTATTTTATTATCAGAAAGTGTAAAATTAAAATTAACCAAAATATTGATTACAGTAAAAATATTTTCTATATTTTTGTTTCATACACTCATCCAAATACAGAGCCTTTGTCATAAATTCCCAACCTGTTTGCGTAAAAACACTCGACAAAAGGGAAGATTAACAAGCTAATGTATTGTAATAAGGATTTGTGTCTCCATTGATTGAGAAAATAGAAAGCCTCTGCATGGTGCGACTTGAGGACATCTGAAAACCCGAGAAGTGAGGCATGGCGTCACACACAAGCGCCATCTGCTGGGAATGCAGAGTTCTTGATAAGAAATGAGTGTTATAGAAACAATTTGCCATCAGCTTTTAACATGGAGAACAATCTACTTCGAATTACTATAGTCAATGCTCAGATTACTGAGCATCAACTTGTTTTAATATTTGGATACAGAATATGAACAAATAAAACAAAAAGTATGACATACTTTTAAAGTAAAATAATAATTATTATGCTGGTAGATAACTCACAAAGTTCTCGTGCATAATTTCGGGATATGTATCAGAGTAAGATCAAAGGGTTCACGTTTGGAGGTTTAGGAGGAATAGAATACTTTTTCAGAGGTACGAATTTTAATGACACCTATGTAAAAATGTATTTTGCTAAAAGCTTAAGTTCATTGTTCAAACCAGATATAATTGAAATGTAATGCAGAAACACTTGAAAGTGAAACTGTCTAGTCGTGATATTTAATGGTAACTTAATGCAGTTTAAAACATGTTTTTAGACGCACTGAACCGAATGCTTACGCCCTTGTCATTTGAAATAAAATGGTAGCATTCATGTTACAATATAGTACTGGAGGAGTGGAGTGAATTTTCTATGGAGCTCCAGAGCCGAAGGCCGTCTCCAGATAACAAAGTCCTTGCGCTCCGAATACATTAGGTTATCAGAAACTTCCAACGGTGTAGCAGTCTTGGATGTCAGGTTAACAAGAGGGTGCAGTTGGTGCGGAAGGAGGTGTTACAATGAGCGGTAGGCAAACCATCACTCCAGTGAGATCTCAGAAAATATCAGAGTTCAGAATACCTGTAGCTACTGTGGTTAAAAGTAGTATTAAAATTCTGAATTAATTAGAAAGCTTGGAAGAATATGATTTTGCAAAATGAAATCATACATTGAATTTTTCTAAAACAAATTTGAATAGCAAATTGACGTCAAATTCGAAATACGGGCAGAAAACAGATATTGCTCTGGAAACACTACCGCCACCTACTGCGCGGAGAGAAAATGTCTCACACAAGAAGATCTACGTAAGTCGAACGAGGATTCCTTCCAGAGTTGCTAGACTTGTAGGATGAGAAAACGTCCCACATTTGAAAATTATTTTATAACTAGAAAATGCAGAATGTAAAATAATAAAATCTTTATTAATTGATAAAAAAAGCAAGAACGCGGATGCGACTCTAGAACTAAATTTCTCAACACCCGAGGTTGCGAGACTTGGATTCATACACAGCGCCATCTGCTGGGCGAGCAAAATTCTTGATAAATTACAGTTAGTGTGTTGATAATAATTTGGCATAAGTTTTTAACATGGAGAACGATCTTCTTCAATTATAGTCAATACTCAGATCACTAAGTATCAACCTGTTTTAATATCTATATTTAAAAATAAAAATACTCGAATCAAAAATTAAAAATACTTGTAATGTAAACTAACAAATATTGTGCTGGTAGAGAACTCTTCACGCAGAAATTACGGGATGCGTGTCTTTTCCGACATTAAATGAAAAGAAGTTACAAAAAAACAGAAATCTCAACCGGAAACTACATCTTTAAAGGCATTGCTTGCTCTGTTGTCGTGCGGGGTTAATGTATTTTTCTTCCAAACCGGCCCTCAAAAAATGAGATCAAAGGATTCAAGTTTAGAGAGTATAGGAGGAACCGATTCCTTTTTTCAGAAGCACAATATTTTTACTAAAAGCCAAACTTCAAACCACATATTTTTGTTATGTAATGCAGAAAAACAAGAAAGTGAAACAGTCTACTCGTGATTTAACGGTAAATTAATGCAGTTTAAAACATGTTTGCTTTTAGATAAAACATACATCTGACGAACGAACTGAATGCTTACGTTCTTGTCATTTGACACGAAATGGTAGTCAGAGAATACACTGGATGGTTTAGGTTTTATAACGCAAGTTTGCAATACACTTGAAAAAGAGGATTTGTAATATTTCATCTTGGCCGCTAGGGGGCCTTCGAGTTTGACACAGCTGATCTGAGCTTTCCCTCAACTTTTCAAAGGATAAATCATCAAAAATGGTAACATTCGTACAAAAAAATCAAACCACACATTTACCACAAACCATTTTTTTGGCCACACAAAAGCCAACCCCCATATTTTCTAAGCACACAAATAAAACATGCTACTGCATTTCAGCAACGAGTCCAGATCAATTGTTACCGGAAACACAAATAAACTACAGATCGAGTGTTTAATTCTGGAATCGTATTGTCATTTCATTTTTTCCAGACCCATATCGAAATTATTATTTCTCATTATCAACTCATTTTGTTTTCGTTTGATCCAACTAATCAGTTATTTTAATCGATTTTTCATTTTATAATTCTTGTCTTGAGAATCAATTAAACCTATCTGAACGCGGATCAATACCTTGTAGAGAATTATTTCCGAAAGGGGACAATGTCATCTGCTTGAGAGATGAAGAAATCTTGAGGCCATACTGGTACCAGGTGAAATAGGGGTCGTTGCAAAAGATTAAACTAAAAACAAGACAACAGGTCGTAACTAACAAGTGTTAGCATGCATGTAAGTATTTGTGCGCACTTCGGATATAAATTTTTCATTCCATTTCCGTTATCCTGTTTAGTTGAACGTGTATTTAGCATTGTAACGAGTCTTAACTGAAAGGAGGAACTGACTGAAAATAGTTCACTGTAAATTTGAGGATGCTACAGGAAAATGGAGCTAATATAGACAGATTGGTAGCACACATGCTTATCCATTTTATTATGAATTGTTTAAATTTATGACTAACAATACTATGCAATCTAGTGCTTGATGCAATTTATTTTCTGTAATTTCATTTTGATAAGTTGCTTTATGATTTTAGTTCTTGGTTGTATTACATCCAAATTAGCTTGAAATTCTAAAATTATCCATCAGGTTCAGTCGCGAAACAAACCCGAACCATCCCCTCTTCTTTCGAGCAATTTTTACAGTAGAGAAAATTCAAAGATGGCATTCGACAGCAACTAACGTCTTCTATAAATTCAAATTCATAAAATTTACATAAGGGGCCTTCTTCATATTAAATTGAGCACCAACTTCATAATTTCCAATGGAAACTTCCTATTTTGACACAATTTCAAATCTATATCAAAATTTAACTTCAGATACCAAATTTCATATCATTAGGTCTTACCGTTTCGAAGTTATGAGTACAGAAAGATTGGAGTTCCAAATGTTAAATCAGTTTTTTAGACTTTTATGGATATCTTCCTAAATATTTCTATAGCACTGATATTTTTACCATTTTATTGTCAAACAACCCAAACAAAATCCACCTAATATTCTATTTTAAAAGTAGTTTTTAGTATACAATAATAATTATTACATTAATATTTAAAAGAATTGTGAATTGGTACCTTACTATATTTTGATGGGAATCGATTCAGGACTTTTAATATGATCATGCAAAATTTCAGCTCATTCCAATCGTTAGTTTTTTGAGTTACATTAAATTTTCCTCATTTTGCGATTTTAGGGGCAACCATAAGTTAAATAAACACATCTGGCAAACCTCGGATAGTTTGCACGTAATTCCCAATCTTTTTCACTTGCATAATAAATATAACACTTCTCGGATCGTTTTCACGCTAACAAATACGTTTGAAATAGTGTTCAAATTTGAAATTCTCTAGAGTGGTGAAATTGTGGTAATTAAATAAGATATAGAAGGTAAAAATCCTCAATAAAAACTTTATAATTAATATCTAACAAGTTAGTGGCAAAAACACGCCAACGCACTTTCCGAAAAATGCTACAATTCAAAACAGCTACGACAAAAATCTTCCGTGCACTTTACGCTTCCCACCAGAAGTACAGCGCCCACCACAATTCCAGTAAATATAACTACAATTAATCTCGATCTATGAATAGCGATTTTCAATGTGGAGATGATCCCTGAAATTGAAAGCATATTTATTATTGAATATCTTCGGTTATAAAGATAGTAGTCATGAAATTTCATACTTAGACTAATTTAACGATGCCGAATCTGATTAAGGCATCAAAACATGGCGTTTCCATTGGAAATTGTTAGACCAAAATTTGATAAGACAGCCCTAATGCAATTTTTTTTGCATTTGAATTTGTAGAGGACATTATTTCCTATTGAATATCTTTCCATTTGTTCTATGAATAGTGCTCGAAATAAAGGGGGTTCATTTTTTTCCCGCGATTGTATATAAATATTTTAGTGATAATATAAAAGTTATAATCTCTGCTACATTTACAATTTCAAGTTTTCCAGAGATGCCGAAGGAAATGTCTTAAACGATGCTAGTATAAAACCGATTTACTAAAACCTTTGGGAAACTAAGATGTAGTTTTTAATCCATGTAACCTTCATATTCTATGACAGTGGTCTCCAAACTTTTTCACTTGAGGGCCAGATTGAAAAATCCTGGAAGTCAGGCGGGCCAACACACACACACACATATATACAGGGTGTCCCATAAATTCCGAAATAGTTTAAAAATTCATAAAAATTGAAGGAATTGGTATATTTGAATGCGGTTTGCGATAACGTTATTCTCATGAAAGGGTATTTTTTTTGGTAGAGAAAAAAAATTAGTTCAATCTTTTGTCAATAGAGGGCGCTGCACGCAACCAATCACAGGAAATATGCAAATCAGAGTCCTACAAAATGCTGGGTGTATGATTTAAAGCTCATTTCTGAATTTTCCTGTGATTGATACGTATTCCTGTGATTTCATTGTGATGTTGACATTGGTGGATAAAGCACTATTGGTTAAGTTGTTTTACCTCAGTTTAATCGAACACGTAGTACTCTAGTGCTGTGATGTGCTTGTAAACATTTGCCTGCATGGAAATAAACGTCGTTTTCCACGGAATTCTGTGATTGGTTGTGTGCAACGCCCTCTATTAACAAAAGATTGAACTAATTTTTGTTCTCTACCAAAAAAATCCCCTTTCATGAGAATAACGTTATCGCAAACCGCATTCAAATATACCAATTCCTTCAATTTTTATGAATTTTTAAACTATTTCGGAATTTATGGGACACCCTGTATATATGGTAGCCCGTACACACCAAAACATGTGCCCTTAGGGAAAACCTAGAGGGGGATCTCATCATGAAGATTAACGAAAAATATGTACCAATTTTATTAAAATAAAAAATATATAACTAGGAATAATTGAAAATCAACTTTATGGTAGTCTATATCCTCGTAGTTCGGGTTCGAACGAAGCATCGAATCATTAAAACAACATTAAAAGTAGAGGATGCAATTCCTTTAGAATTGTGTACTTACCTTTACACTGGACGTACGCCAATATATCATTGTGCGCCCAGTTGGTAGACTCACGGATTAGCAACTAGTGTTTCGCGTTTGAACTCGATTCAACCAAACCGTCGTGTACGTGAGGAGCTGATTCACGTTAAATCACGATGGTTGGTGACCGTTGAATCTATAGTGTTCTGAAAAGTCCACGTTGGTGTCATGTGGATGTTTGGAAAGGCATTAACCTTGGATCTTTCCCTTATTGGTTGATCCAAGACCGTCGTCAATAGCCCGTTGTGTTTCTCCAGTGCATCGTTAAATAATTACCTACCCTATCTGAGTCTAACACCACTTTTACACCTTTTCCTTTCACCGCCATTGGTATGTTTGCTTTTTAGAAAAGGTAGCCTATTTTTTTACGAAACCACATAAAAATAATATTAAGCGACGGTCCGGAATTCTTCCCGAAGGGAAAGTTCCTAGGACAACACATAGTCATTTTGAACTACAGTCAGATGACAAGGAAAACTGAGCTGGCACCCAAATCCGAATTTCCACACTAGCCAAGAACGTGAGGACATTGGAGGTCGCGACAGATTTAACGTGCATCATGTCCCCATGTACACGACTGATTTAGTTGAATCGAGTTCAAACGCGAAATGCTGGTTGCTAATCCGTGAGTCTACAAACTGGGCGTACAACGGTATATTGGCGTACATCCAGTGTAAAGGTCAATACTCAATTCTTAAGGTCTTACATAATGTACTCTATAATATCATTTTAATGATTCGATGCTTCGTTGAAACACCGAACCCGAAAAATGAGAAAGATGAAGACGATACATTGGGTACTCCATAATTCGTACTTACATTATTTTTTTATTTTAGTAAAAGTGGTAGATATTTTTCGTTGTTCTTCATAATGAGATCCCTTCTAAGTTTCCCCTCAGGGCACATGTTTTGGTGTGTACGGGCTTCCCGAAATCGAGCTAGTTCTCTGAAGATTGCGATATATTTATTCCTGACATGTCTTTGTGTTTGATTATAAAATGTCATGCTTTTATGAAAATTTAATTTTACTTTAGAAAAACTCTCAAACTGGAAATGTTAACTTGCCACGAAAACAGAAAGAAGTTCGTGAAATTTAAATACAAAGTGTAATAGTCTTCTGAAAAGAATTTCGAATTCTGCTATTTTAGATGTTGAGGCCAAATTTTTAAGTTGTAAACATCTTTACCAAATGTGCCAAATTGTACTAGTATTATAAACGAACTCGCTGCTGCCTAATTATATTTTGACCTGATTTTTTAAAAGTTCTTTAATTCATATTTCTGTGCCATAGTAGGAAAGGGGCAATGTCCATTTTGCAAGCTTTTCAGTAACGACTGATTCAGTAATTTTTGTATAATTAACTTTTAAGCAGCGTGCAAAAAAATGTATTCCGATGTTTTCATTAAATCATAATTTATGGACAGAAACAAATATCGTCGCCTACGCGGGGGCTGGTGCTCATTAAATCTGCTGTGGCGAAAAATTGGCGTGGTGTGAAAATTTGTAGAGTGGGGTGCCAGTTCACAGGGGTGTGTGTTTTGGGTTTTAAGTCTCAAGGGCCATATTTGGAAAAGCTGCCCCAAACACGAGCCAGACAATGTCAAATAATTGTGAAAAGAAAGGATGTAGAAATAAAAGATCGCATGGGAATAGAATAGATCGCAAGGGTACCTGGGGTTCGTGAAGCCCGTACGCTATTTTACTTATGAGTAAACGATTTTGTGTGTTATATTTTAATCCATTACATTAGTTTTACCTTTCTACAGACAGCAAACTTATATGTAATTATTTGCTTGAATTCCCGATTTTGAGTACTGAACGCTGCATTGTTTTTACATTTAATGAATATTTAAATCAGTAGAGTCAGAAAACAATTGTTTCCAGAAATTTTAGGAACTTTCCAGGCCATATTTCAAGAGCTTCAAACTTCTAAATCTATATACAGGGTGTCCCATAAGTTCCGAAATAGTTTAAAAATTCATAAAAATTGAAGGAATTGGTATATTTGAATGCGGTTTGCGATAACGTTATTCTCATGAAAGGGGATTTTTTTTGGTAGAGAAAAAAAATTAGTTCAATCTTTTGTCAATAGAGGGCGCTGCACGCAACCAATCACAGAATTCGGTGGAAAACGACGTTTATTTCCATGCAGGCAAATGTTTACAAGCACATCACAGCACTAGAGTACTACTTGTTCGATTAAACTGAGGTAAAACAACTTAACCAATAGTGCTTTATCCACCAATGTCAACATCACAATGAAATCACAAGAATACGTATCAATCACAGGAAAATTCAGAAATGAGCTTTAAATCATACACCCAGCATTTTGTAGGACTCTGATTTGCATATTTCCTGTGATTGGTTTTTTTTTCTCTACCAAAAAAAATCCCCCTTCATGAGAATAACGTTATCGCAAACTGCATTCAAATATACCAATTACTTCAACTTTTATGAATTTTTAAACTATTTCGGAATTTATGGGACACCCTGTATATAGCCGGGTTTCCGCTGGCCGTAGTTTGGAGACCCCTATGACAATGGTCAACAATATTTGGTTTCTATGACAATGGTCAACATCCCGATATACGGAAGCTAACCTGTTTTAAAAAGCCTGCTAATATCCGTATGATAAAAACGAAAAAATAAACTTAAAAATAAAATATTAATTATTATACTGGTAGTTAACTGATTGTTTTCGTGCATGAGTTTCGTAATATATATCACAGGGTTTCCAGATTTACAGAACAAAGGGCCAAATTTAGTTTTAAAAAACACAACAGTTTCCCAGTATTTCCTTCATAGATAGTCGAATTTACATCACACTGGAACAATGGGCTATTGGCGACGGTTTGGGCAAATGCAACCTCCTTGATAACCTCGCACCGAAGACTTGGCAACAGCATTTAAAGTTTCTGATAACCTAAACGGAACACAAGGACTTTGTTATTGGAGACAGAGGGCCTTCGGCCCAGGAGCTTCATGGAAAATTCACTCTCTCCAAGTGCAGAGGACAATACCGTAATTTTAAACCATGGTCAGATGACGAGGTCGCACCTGAGCTGGCACCCCACTCTCCCAACTTTCACGTTTCGTCCATCACGCCAACATAATGACACTTGAGACCGCGACAGATTACGTGTATCAGCCCTCACGTACACGACGGTCTATGGTTTGATCGAGTTGAGTTGCGAGCTGGCAACCCTCCGGTTTCTAATCCGCGATTCTACCAATTGGGCTACCGCGGATCCCTTTCGGCATACCGTAATTTCATCATTCTCTACATCTAATAAATAGCTTGAAAGTAATATCCAAACAAACCACCTGTAACGAATAAAATTATTCCGATTTATTAATTTGATTTATTGCCATTTTGGTGCTGTTTGACGTTAATTTCCTTCGTCTCTCAATTATTCGTGGGGAACCATAAGAGCGAGTTATAATGGAGCAGTAATTAGCAACGAACAATTTAAGCAATTCTATAAGCGACGTGGTGAAATTGTATTCGAACACTTCCCGAATAAAGCAGGATCACAATTGAAGACGTGGGTGCAAGAGAACTAGACAGCTCCACTTTTTCCCCATTGTTGTGAAGTGAAGTGAGCGTGAATGTAACTGTCCAATGAGCGGCGCTGTAAAAAGTGACGTCAGCTTCCGAGCTGAATTTTGTAAGTCAGATTAAGTTTGTTCTCGGAGGTATGTGGTATGTATGTTTTTGTCGTCTGTTAATCTTGTAAATAAAATTATGAATGTTGTGTTAAAAGGCTTTTTGGCTTATTTCCAAATGCACCCGGCATCGGGTAGATGCAGCCCGTGAAGACTTTCTGAACTTATTTTTCTGAACTTGTTTTCTAACACCCATTTTCACTTATTCCTATAAAGAAAAAATTCTCTATCGATTGATGCAAGAACAATACAGCTTCAAGCAATGGCTATAGAGATACAGAGGAAAAGGAGCTGTACTGGTGTCTCATACGGTGCAAGAAATGTACAGCTCCAGGAGCTGTCTTGTTTTTGCATCGAATTAGTTCAACGTTTGTTCACTTGGTGGCAGCGCTTTCCGCGTTGCATCAGCCAGTCGTTGGCGTCAGTAGTTGTTTTATCGGCGTGAGTGGTTATGTTTTGCTGACTGGTGTGTTTTTATTTCTAGTGGAGTGGTTTTATACCTGTTGAAGGCAAGGCTACTTAAGGGGGAAGGTAGGGTTCATCAGAGTGGTTTTGGAAGGGGAGGAAACGTGACGTCACTCGGAAGAATCGGCTGGTAGACAGATACGGTTCCTTCATGTAAAACATATGAACGTCAAGCAGATTGTTTTTTATTTGCTTTCGTTGTAAAGTCTTAAACAATGCTGATTAATATTGGGTTCCTTGTGCTGTCGGCGAAGTGCTTTTTTTTCAGGATTGAACCTCTTGTAAATGCGATAGTCATAAATTAAAAAGAAAATGTTTTAAACACAACTTATACCCCATGAGATGAAACATCTTCCAACAAGGCGACAATTATCCTTTCATGTTGGCTTTTGAGATTTCTTAAATTTTTGCACTTTTTCTCACTTCTTCGTTTTATAACGGCACAGTTCATATATTTAATTCGGAAAAAATTCATGCTCTTGTAAAAAGTTTGAGAGCTGATGCATTTTGCGTGGGAAATTTTTCCTGTAATATTTTTTGAATTTTATTACACCTTCACATTTATTTAATTGCACAGGTCCATGAAATTGCAAGAAACACTTCTCAAGTTCTTTCACTGTCGCAAACCAACACTCAGTTGGTAAAACTAAACCACCCCGAGATAAAGCCCCAATCCACGTTTGATTATTTTCCTTCTGAATATGTACAGTATTATTTCCCAGACTTTGATCATGCACTTTAATAGCAATGTAGCCGGCAATAATTCTTAATGCTTCGTTTGAGCAGTCTTCTCTTATGTTAAAAGATGATTCAACTGTTGAAGCTCCAGTATTTTCTGATGATTGAGTTCGAACATTATTTTCAATTATTGAGTTCAATGACTGCACTGTATCGACTTCAAATGATGTGTCCCTTTCTTTTTCTTCAATCTCGGTTAATTCACCAACTTTAACAAAAGAGTTAAATAACTGGATGCTTAAACTTGTATTGTTAGTTATGGCACTAGATGAAGGTAGTGGGAGTTTATTGCACAAAAGAATTTGTCTCAGTCTGTATTTGAAGTCGATGGGTAGAGGATGGTCGTAAAATTTTCCTAAGCCTCTTATTTGACTGAAAAGATTTTCCGAAGAATCTTGGTTTACTCTACAGGTTAAAATGTATTTCAGTTCAGCCTGTTGAATAAACTTCAGAAGTCCAATTAAAGATGAAATGGAGACTAACCGTCCTTTTTGGAAAGGTAGCATGTTTGATTTACCGACAAATCTCAACTCTTCAATATGATATTTTGCTTTGTGGAAAACTTCCATCTAGGACTGGTGAGCCCAAACCCACACCGTAAATTTTTGTCACTTATCGGAGTCCTGGAATTGAAAATATCAAAACCACCATCAACGGTAGATATGAAATTCGTTGTTTCTTTCTCACTCGGAAAATAATAATCTAATGCCTTTGCAACATGATCCGACAAAAGTTGTGTGGCCATTCTCACATTTTGTCTTTCATTGTTTATAACTTGGATATGCCCCATGATAATTTTGGACATACTTTCAATTCGCCCGAATCGGCTTCCAGTAACTTTACAAATACGGATTTTTGAATTACTTTATCAGAGGGTAGTGTTATTCCGATATCAGATATATGGTTTTTTAATAACTTTAAAAGATGAGGGAAATCGGCAAAAACCCAGATATTTCTTGTTTTATCCTTTGGATTTGAAAATGAGCTGTTTGTTGGTGTTATTGTGATAATTCCTTCCAAATGCGGATGTTTTTCCCACCTAAATCTGACACGATACCTAACACCTTAAATCCAATTTCTTCTAGTTTTCCTACTAATTTAAACAATAGTTTGGTCATTTGCTGGTCAGTTATAATAAATTTGGCTGCTTCCAATACTTAATGATACCTTTTGCCATGACAACTTGAACATTGCTGTAAGGCGCCCTAATAATTTATCCTTTGCTGAATCGTAGCAAACACGAGAATCAATATTCATTTCATCGAAACAAATAATTTTAAATTTTTCAGCCTCGGTCATGTTGCAGCCTTTAGTCTTCATGAATTGGGTCAAAACTCCTTCAGCAAGTCTAATCTCTTACACCATCTTTTCAAAGTTGTAATGGACGGTAGTGGCATTTCCAAATGATTTCGAAGATAGATATGTTTTACGAGGCATTGCTCTCAAAGTAATGGCATTGGTAACATCTTCCTCGTTCCATTTCTTAATGTGCTTGCCTTGCCGTCCATCAAAACCTGAAATTGCGAATCTATGAAAAAGTTTTCTACTATTCTTTATACTTCTCTTTTTAATTTGTCTTTAAAATTTCGTTCTAAATTTCTCTTAAGATTATTTATTTTTAATAAACATAATCTTTTCTCTTTACAGATTTGAGTGTTTAATTTTTCCAGTTTCTTTTCTAATTTTAAGATGCAGTCCCTTAGTTTTTGATTCTCAACTTGCAGTTCTTTTATCTTTTCTGGCTTACAACTTCAGTTTCAAATCTTTCCTGTTTCTAATTCGGAATTTCTTGATTATTTAATGTTTTCAGTCTTTCGGAGATAGTTGAAGGATATTTTCTAGGGCTCGTTTGCGAATATTTCGGTTTCTAATCTGTATAATGTTTGAAATGAGCTTCAAGCGAAAGATTTTTAGAAGGTATAGCAGTTTTGTTCAATACTTTCCTGCTATGAAATCCCAAAAGTTCATTCCTCAGATCACGTTCATAGTCGTTTTCCGTAAAATGAACAGAACAAATTCTGGAGTACTGAGGTTTGAAAGAATCTTCTTTTGCACTTTGCAATCCATTCATTTTTGTAATACTCATCGGCAGGAAATCTATGAAACACACATCCGGTGTTCTCTTGCTGTAATTTTTACAAGTTGCAACTGCACAGCTCGACATACTTACTTCAGGAGACCTGTTATAAAGAGCTCAAATAGATGTAGAACAACCCTTTTACCCTTGAAATAGATGTAGAACTATCAACGGCTCTTAAAACAAAGATAACCATAAAGGGAATCTAAAAGATCTATTTACCTCGAAACATATTTAACTCTGAAGACCTATGTTATATAGATCTACTTTTTAAATAGATGTAAAACTATGAAAGGTTCTTAAAACTGAAAACAAGTAAGGGAACTTCCAGTACTCTAATAGCAATGCTTTCCACTGAGTGACAATGACGAGACACTTGCTCGCTGGAAAAAACTTTCCTCCATGTGACGTCATAAGGTCACCCCTTTTTTCGCGGAGAAAGGGACAAAGGCTGATGGACCAACCTGCTTCCTTTACTATCCTTGTGTTGAATGTACGTCAGTATACAGTATGTTTAATATTAATAGTGACGACACGGACAGTGACCCGGATTATGTGTCAGGGACTCCCCTGATCCCAATCAACGACACAGATTTCTGAACATTGTTCATAGGCGTACCACATCAACTTCCAGGGCTTACAACATCAACTTAAAATCAACCTGAGGTACAAGCTTTAAATGATACTATCAAATAAACAGTTAGGGAAAAAACGTGTAAGATATGAATCTACATCAAAAAGAAATGTTTTAAAAAAGAAAAGGGCTAGTGGCATTGAACATGTCAGTAAATCAGGTAAAACCATACCTGCACGAGTTACGAGGGAAAACTGTCAATGTAAGTTTGGCTGTTTTGTCAAGGTCCCTCAGAATGTGCATGATATTGCAGCAAATTTTAATTAATCTGCTGACAAGAATATGCAGGGCATGCATTTAAGTGGCTTAATAAGTATTACGAATATTCAGAGGCGTAGACCAAAAACAGGTGAAGGCCAAAACCGTGCTTACGCATGCCATTATAAAGCTAAGTTGGGCGATTTTGAAACAACTGTTTGCAAAAGAGCTTTTTGTTAATTTCACGAAATCGGCAAGTCTAGAGTCGAACGAATAGTGAAATGTTTGAAGGAAAAAACCTTTCCCAAAAGATAATCGTGGAAAACATGACAATAAACCGACAAAAATCCCTCAGCATGTTATTGACACCATTGATGAACATATAGTTTCCTGAGTGAAAAATCACATTACAGTAGGGCTCAAAATGATAATCTTCGCTACCTGTCACCCGATTTAAATGTAAAAAAATTCATTGGTTGTATTTACAAAAATGAGCCTGACATGTATGCACAACTGGAAAAGGGTGAAAATGCGATCCAACAGTATCATGACTTTTATCGTCGTCATTTGACAACAAAATACAAATTATTTTTTGGTACACCAAGATCGGATACATGCCAGCAATGTGATTTGCTAGAAAATCAACTAAAAATAGAGACCCTATACTTTTGACAGAAATAGAGAATAAAAAGGATGTACATTTAATGAAAAGTGAAGTTTTATAAGGATTTGAGGTTAAAATTAAAAGCTAAAGAAAACTATGAAGTGGAGGTTTTATCATTTGATTTTCAACAAAACATACCATTACCTGCTATACCAAGTGGCGATGTCTTTTATAAGACAACTTTGGGTCTATAACTTTGCAATAGCTCTGCAAAACAAGGAAAATCATTCTGCTACATGTATTATGAAACCACGGGTACTAAGGGTCAAAATGAGGTTATAAGTATGGTTAATCATTTTATGCAAAATGAAATAAGTGGAGATGTGAAAACCTTGTACATATTCTCAGACAACTGTTCGGTACAAAACAAAAATTATGCATTGATTCATTACTTCTACACTTGCCAAAGATTAAAAAGATTTGATAAAATCATTCATCGCTACCCAGAACCTGGACATAGTTACCTTCCATGTGACCGAACATTTGGTAATATTGAACAGGAAAGAAGAGGGAAAGGTTGTATGTACCCAAGGATTATCAGGAAATGAATCAAAGTACCTCAAAAAGTTGTGTAGTTGAAGTAAAGCAAGACATGTTTATGGATTACTCTTCACATTTTATTGAACCTTTCATACCCACTTCTAAAATGTATGCTAAAGTGGATCAAGCCGCTGGTCAGTCAGGCCTAAGTATCAGGCCTTCAAAAAAGAGAAAACGCCAAGTTGACAGGGGTGTTAAGTTTGGGTTATCAAAATACAGACATCCTGAATACAACTCTAGTGAATTAGTTTGTAGATCTTCATCAGCATCACTGCTAAAAGACTTTTATTCTAGAAAAAATAATGAAGTGTTATCATTACCTGAAGCAGACAAAAAGTTGTATCAACAGACTTTAGGATTAAAGGCAACTAAGCTGAAAGACGTTCGTGAACTTGCAAAAAAGTACGTACCTCCGGATTGCACATGGTTTTACAATACACTAACTGAAAGAGTTACTTTGGATGCAGAAGATGAAGCAAACGTTAATGATGATTTCTGAGCACTTTTTAAGTGAGTCAATGAACAGTGTAATAATACTGTTGTTTTTAAGTGATTTTGGTCAAGTACTTTTAAAAAATGGACAAAATTTCATGATTATTTTAAAATCTTTGTCTGGTTTTTTTTCTATAAACTTATTACAAATTACTTCTTGTAACCATACAGTTTTAATGTGTTAAAGAGTTTTTGAGTATCTACCAGGATTTTATTGGTAAGCCTGGCCACAGAATTCCAGTGTTAGGTGGAAAAAAACCAGACAACTCCATTCCTTTTTTGCAATAAAAAAACAGGCAAAAGGTTGAAAAAGTAAAACTGGTTCTGTGATAGAGGAAGGTATTAATATTTTAACAGAATTTGATAAGTTTTAAAAAGCATTAAGTATTTTTTAAAGTGTTTTTTGTCTGACCTGAAAAATTTTGAACTGGAGCTGTCTGGTTCTTACACCCACGTCTTCAATTACACCAGTTCTCTGTATATTTAAGCTTTACCATCTCATACCCAACAGTATTTTGCAATTAGAGTATTGATAACTCTAACAAATATGCATTCATGAATATTACACGTAAAATACAAGGTATAGCTGTATCTAGAGCCTCGACTGGTGGCAACGCTCTTGGTGCACTTTTAGAAGCGAATTATGGCACTTGAAGGTAACTCATATTTATTAGTTTTCCCCCGTTTTTATGGCAACCTCGGCAATCGGAAAGTTTAAATTTTCATTTTGAATATTCTAGAATGTTCTTTTCATTTCAGTTAAATTATCCTTTGATTTCATTGGTTCTTTGAAATTTTTTCCCCGAATTCTTTTCCGTTTAATGTATGAAAGAATTCAAACGTTTAGTTTGATTTTTGTCACGGTCCAGTGCAGTCGCATCAAGTTGTATTGCTACTTGCTAATTTGTTTTGAAAAGCGTTACCTTTTTGTATTTCAACATGCCTTCTGTATTTAGTATTTGTGTATTTTTTTTACTTTAGCAAGTTATAAATTGTTAAGGATATAGGTTGGGAGGAGTTTAAAAATTAAAAAGATATTCCAACCGCTATTTTCAAACTATTTCTTCTAATTATTTTCCGATAAAAACATGTTTTTTCAAAGTTCTGTATTTTCCGCTAAAGCTTATTACTTTCTATTTAAAAAAGATTTTTTTATATTTGTTTCCTTGGCGTCATAAAAAGTGCGCCAAAAAACGCGCCAAGAGCGTTACCACCAGACGAGGCGCTAGATACAACTGTACCAAATACAATAGTTTCATGCAGTTCACCTTTGAGATGTTCATTCTGACACAAAATGATACTATATAGCATATCATTTGCAGACCCCATTTCTTTTTTGACAAAAACGTTGTTTCATCATCCCCCATTATCAGTTCAAGTTGTTCTCGGTTTTTCAATCAGTCGATTTTTTGTTGGTACATTTGGTGACCAGATAAGCCTACTCGAGGGGATCTCTGCTATTTGAAATATTTCAATTCAGATTAAGGTCTATTTCAGACGACTATACAAGTGGTGAGAACTGGCTACTAAATAACCAAACCACACGATTCCTTGTTGCAAATCAACCTGAAAGTTTTCGTGGACGTGGCATTCCGGAGAAATTCGCGTCGAGTTGTGTGACGTCACTTCCGGTCATTCGAAGTTTCATCGCTCTTAAAATGATTTATAATTACAATAAAACAATGCATTTGCGCTTGAGTAATGTCGTGAAAAGACGTTTAAACACTGGTGTTTAAAACATCCGACTGCGCAATTCTCAATTGTGAATGGACTTTTATCACCATGATACTTTTGAGTATGGGATACACGCCTGACACTCCCCACTGATGGGTATTACTTCACATACGTATCCATCATTTCATAACTGATCCAATTAACACTGATTTCTCAGCTTTTGCTAGATTGAATAGAGAAAAAAGATTCCTGAACTTAAGCATTTGCAATTCGATGAAAATTATAAACCATGACAGAAATTACTGTAGTGGTATATAAACACTGGTTCATAAATTGCGGTTTTAAAATCATGTTATTTAGTAAAATTAGTTTGCTGAATTAAACCACTTGTTTGCTTGTTTTGGTTGGACACGCCTATACAAATGCATACATGATACGAAGATGAGATAAATCTAGGATTCGTACTAGTGATTGCAAACCAGGTTTCGGGGAAACCAGTTAACCGACCCAAATTTCGAAACCGGAAAACCGATTTTATGAAAAAAGAAAACAGGTTTATGCATCGGCAACCTATAAGAGAAACTCACCACAACAAGGTATACCATACTATGTACACTGATGCAAACAGCTAAATGTTTAGTGTTTACTACCCTATCAGAATAAAAATTCAACATTATTACATGTCTGTGGTATTAATGCCACATGAGTCACATATCACTTTCGTGTGACACAACATGGCCTACTTCTTCGCTGATCAATCATAATAACATGTAGACGGATTATCAGCATCACCAATGAGCCAGACAGTGGATCCTCATTGGTACCAATAAAATATAAAAATATAAATAAAGAAATTTATATCACGTCATTTGGGAAGCAGCTCAACTCGACAAACACTGCAGCAAACAATAATTATACTATCAAAACCCTTCCTACACCTCAGAGACCAACGTAGACTTCTACGCCTCGGCCGGCTCCCTGCGCGTAATGCCACAATGTCATTGTCAATTACTGCTGTTCATTAGGTAATTCTGATTTGAAGAATTATTAGTTTTGTTTGCTCAACCTTTTGTAGTTTATAATGAACATATTTATTCAGAAATAAGAAGTAGGTATACTTCACAAACTTGATTTCGCAATCGTACACCGGCTAGAAATAAAATAATAATTTTTTTATTATTTCAACCCATAATAGAGCATGGCCAGTCATATTTTCGGAGTTTAAACGTAGCAGTGGTGATTATTCCATTTGGTGTCATTATCTTCGTGAAAGAAATGGTCAACTAGCCAAATGCAAAAATGTTCTAAAGAAATAAAATGTGTTGGCGGCTCAACAGCTGCATTACATACACACCTAAAAAATATGCATAGTATTTCCATTTTGAAAAGAAAAGTACCTATTTCGGAAGTACAGCAATATCATCTTCGACAAAATAACAAAATATTTTAATAATCTAGTTGATGACAGCAGTTGTATCAAGAATGACCGTTTTGGATGGACTTCCTTTTTCCGTATTTTGCATTTCAACTGATCTTCGTAAATCTCTCATTGCAAGAGGATTTCAAAATATTCCATCAGGTTTTGATATTTGATTTGCACCTCAGGTTTTGATATTTAAAAGATATTTTGATTTATTAACCCGGGAAATCCATGCGGTACCGTTTGGTACAAGTGGAAATGGGTTCAGAAATTTACAATTTCTTAACATGAACAATTTTTTTAATGTTTGATAGTGGATGGGGTTTTATAAGAGAGTGAAGAAATACCACTGGGTATTTTCTGAGTCATGCAAAGTGTCCGTTTTAGGATTCGAGAGCGAAAAGTATACAAATACACTGCTGGCCACCCAAATTGCAACACCAAGAAAGACAAGAGATATCACAACAAAATTTATTTTGTAGATAACATGTTGACCAAGTATCAAATGATTAAATTTATAGACTTCTGTGAAGTGTGGTTCCTGCCAAAATCAGTAGCCAGAGTAGCCGCCATTGTTGGAGATCACCGCTGCCACACGCCTCGGCATTGATTCAAAGAGACTTTGGATGTGTTCTTGGGGTACAGCAGACCAAGCAGCTTCCACACGTTGCCAAAGTTGATCTGGTGTGGCAGCTGGGGATGTATTCTGGGTCAATCGTTGAGCAACCATGGACCCCATGTTTTCTATCGGCGAAAGATCCGGAGAGCGAGCTGGCCAGGGAAGCAATTCAATCTGGCGATTGACGAAGAACCCTTGGACAATGCGTGCCACGTGTGGTCGCGCATTATCCTGTTGAAATATGGCTGTGGGCAAGCCCTGAAGGTAAGGAAGGACAACTAGCTCCAACACCTCGGAGATGTAGCGCTGGCTGTTTAAAGTACCGGCAATGCGTACTAGAGGAGTGCGAGAGTGATATCCAATACCGCCCCATACCATAATACCCGGTGCAGGACCAGTGTGGCAGTGCATAACGCAGCTGTTCAGCATCCTCTCTCCATGGTGTCTCCAGACTCGAATCCGACCATCGTGGTGTTGCAGACAGAAGCGTGACTCGTCAGTAAAGACAATTTCATTCCATTCTGCCGTCCACATCGTTCTTTCATCGCACCATTGGCGGCGGAAACGTCTGTGGTTCTGCGTCAAGGGTAGACGAAGCAATGGACGACTTGTGGACAGACCACTCTGCTGTAAACGGCGTCGAATGGTACGCGCAGACACTGTATGATGCGGTACAGACTGAATGTGCTGTGCTATGGTTCGTGATGTGGCTGAGCGATCCGTCACTGCCATACGCACAATATGCCTGTCATCACGTGAAGTGGTGCACTGAGGTGGATGCGATCGAACACGTCGGTCCGTCGTACCCTCCTGCATCCAACGATCACATATCCGCATTACAGGTGTTTGGTTTCGTCCAACACGACTACCGATTTCCCTGAAAGATAATCCACAATCTCGGTAGGCCACTATCCTTCCTCTGTCGAACTCGGATACTTGATCAAAAGATGATCGCTGTTTTCTACGAGGCATAATTGATCGTTTTTTTGAAAAAACCACAAGAAAAACTGAATTGCCGTACTTGAAATCGTCGAAATCTCCAAGCCTTAAATAGCGCTTTGAAGTGGCGCCACAGGCGCGCGTGATGTGCGTCTGCGCTGAAATTCTAATCATTTGCATATCTCACCTCCGCTAATGCATGTTGTAAATTTCATATTATTTGCATGCTTCCTTCAGGGTGTTGCATTTACGGTGGCCAGCAGTGTAGTTTAGACCAGGGGTCTGCAAACTTTTGCGACGGAAGATGGCCAAACCTGTCCCTTACAAAAATTTAAATTATTCGAGGGCTATAACAAATAAGGAAAATTTAAAGTATTATCACAAGTTATAATATTAATCATATCTTTATTAAATGAAGAAAAAAAAATCACCCGATAAATAAGTACTCTCATTGGTTTTAATGAGTGTGAGCAATGAGCTTGCATTTCCTTAGAAAGTTTCTGCACAAACTACACGTGCCTCTCCTAGATTCCCCGCTTCCAAATTTCGACATTGCCAATGTTGTCTTGCCCAGTAGAGATCGTCCGTGCGCTCACTTGTTAGGGTGCCCTGCTACCAAGTGCTCAAAAAAACATCCCCTCCACTCTCTAAACATCATTCTTCACGATGGCCCCGTTTTCCCTCTCTGACGTGCCACGAAGTTTTGAGACCTCTAAAACAAAGGAAATCACGATTATGTAAATAAAATCCTTTACAATTTTTATAAATGAAACTGGTAGTTTTATTTTCATTTTTGCTTCAGTCACATGCACGTAACCAAAGAGCGAGTCGAAGTTTGCCGACCCTTGATCCAGACGTTGCAATATGACACACTGCGAAAAGTAAACAATTCCACTCTTTTTACATAAAGAGAAATGAATCTATGGTGCGGTATTATGTCACCAGATTATCCAAATACTATGTTTCAGAAAGACATTATACAAACAATTTTTCAATTTTAATAAAAGTGGTACCTTTTGGTACCGCTGTCTTTTCGTCTTTTAGTCATATTTTTATGTTTGCTGATTTTTGTGTTTCTGATAAACAAAATATGGATATAAGGTCTATGAACAAATCTACGCATACATAATTTGATTATGTATAGAACTATTATAGGTGTCGTACCATGGCATGGCTGATGGAATGATTGTACGTTAAAAGGCAAAAAATTCAACTAATACTGTTTTTGTTCCTAAATTTTATTGCATTTGTACCTATTTTGACTCAGTCTTCCCTTCTCAATCAGCTTTTTTGAGCAAAAGAACCCTAATTAAATATACGTAATTCGTAACATGCAATATTATGCAATATTCAAAAAATTACTGAGCAGCTTTGGTAGAAATCGATTCAGGACTCGTATCAAAATACAAAATTTCAGCTATTTCTCCAAGTATATTAGTCATTTTCTTTTACAAAAAAAGAACCAGGTAGCCATAAGCCAAAAGTGAAAGCCATATTAAACGAATTGAAATGAGAGCTGAATAAAAATATTTATTATACCTAAAAACTCGGAAGGAAATAGCTGAACATCATAAGTGATTAAAAACTACATTTCGATGTGTTATTCTGCGACGACTTTATATTAAAAGGGTGTGAAGGGGCGTAAAATTTGGAAACCACTCATTTTACGTGTTCATTCTGTTACCCGCATGTGCAAGTTTAATTGATCATACTTATGCTTTATAATCGTAGTGCAGTGTTTGTTTATTCAATTTAAACTTTTATGATGTATCAGGGAAGTTTCACATTAGCTTTACAAGCTTCAGAAAGGGGTATTTTGTTTACTTTCTTTCAGCCAGTAGCCCTTCCCTAAAAGCGTATTTCTGTGGAATAAATTGAGCGGATGGAATTTATTATGAATACATAAAAGTTGGCTGTTAGGAATCTATAGAAATCCAGTTTTGCTCCAACACAAAGTCTATCTCCAGGCATCAGCACCTGGAGAATTTTGTACCCCATTTAGATATCCAAATTCTTTTCATTCTTAAAAAATTATTTTACGAAATGCGTCGCAAGGGATGGGGAAAAAAGAAGAACCTGTTCTTTTTCACCTGTTCTTCAAAAAGAAAGGGAACAGCCTGTTTCACTTTCCACAAAACCTTGTTTTCCGTTCTTTTTGTAAAAAGAAACATTAGAATTTTTTTCTGCTTCGGTTTTAATATTACGGGTTGAAATGGGAATTTTGAAAAGAAAGTAGTTTTTTTCCTTGAATTTTCAAAATTCACTAAAAATTTTCGTATTTTCTAAATTATGCTGTCCGAAACAGCTGTTCATCCTACAGTTCTTGACTCACTGTTTCCTGTTGATTTATTCACCCGTTCTGTCTATAAGACTCCCAGTTCTGAGACTACCTCCTTTTTGAGAGCAGGAATCAAATTTACCGAAGGAATCGATTCCTCCTCTCAAACTGATCCGACCCTGTTCTCCGCTCTAAGAGCTGTTTTCGATGAACTGTTCACGGAGCTGATCTCGCTGACTGCTCCCGGAACTGTTCTCGACTGAACCAAGCCCAGACGTTTGATGAGTTTGCGAGGAAATTAGCGTAATAATTGTGAAATTTTATAATTGTTAGGAAATGACATGGTAAATTTTTAGTTTTAAACAAATTTTAAAAATAATACTGATCAAGATTTTGCTGTCCAGCTTTCTCTGGTAGTGTCGCCTCTACTCGTTCTTAGGATTTGCAATGCTTTTAACTTTATTTTAAAACCAAATTTTACAAAATGGAAAGCAAAATTTCAAATGTGTGGACATATTTCACTGTGAAGGGAGATTCGGATCGGGGGTATCAGGCTCTCTCTATAAGTTGAAAAGGGATCTGATTAAGTCAGCTAATACGATTTTAAAGACACCTCGGAAACAAGCATCCCACCATTAAACTAATGTGTTGAAAAGCTAGTCATTTTTTGACTTGTATTTTTCATGTTTTAAACGTGTTTAGATAGATTATATAATAATTAACCTGTTTTTTCTGACAAACTAATTTTACTTTCCAAATGGTAATCCCGGTATGCGTTTTTTAAGTGTTTATAATCTTTTAAAGGGTAACTCCCTATTGCATAACGTGATTCAAAATTACTTGTTGTCCTCGGATGTTTCTCTTCGGGATGGATCACGGTCCGTCGTTTTGTTGACTTAAATGACCATTTTGTTGACTTAAAAATGATAATAAAATCTAAAAAAATTATTACTTTCATTTGCGAATTTGTTTTGTCCTAGGCACCTCATATCTGTTTGGGAAAGCGTACTTGAGATGATGCAGATGATTATTAGTTGCCACTGGGGACCCATAGAGAATTTAAACTTTTCGATTTGCAAGAACTTTTTCAAATTTATGGATGCATTCTGATCTTCTTTTCTTAATTACTGATAGTTTGGCGCAGCTTGGACAGATTTGCCCCTTGCGCCATAAAAAATCAATCACTCGATTAACAATACGAAGACTCAAAATTATATTATCTTTCGCTCTTTCTTCCGTCAAAACTAGAGAAAATCTCACCACCATAAAAGCTAGCAGAAGAGTCATTTGTATTTTGTTTATATATGCATGCCTACAAAGTACTGACAAAGATGATATGACAACAAAATTCGGTCCGTCTATCGCAAAAACAGCTGGCGCCACATGGTCTAGGGCATGTACATTTCGAGTAGAGGCATTTGAGAACGGTGAACAGAAAAGCAGGTTAAAGAACAGTTCTTTTGAAAAGAACGGAACAGCAAAGAACTGTTCGTCGAAAAGAACAGTATTTCCCATCTATGGCGTTACATATATGTATAGTATATCACTTCAATTAAAAGGATCACTTCATCCCCTGTTTATGGAAAAAAAAGAACTTTATTTTTCTTTCCCTGTACTTTATTTAACCCAAGATAATCTATTACACTCTATTCTATCGTTTCTCTCATTTTTATAATCCTTTTAACTATAAAACTCTTTTATTAATTATGATGTGGATGTAAGCTGTAAACAGTTAGGTACTCCGTAATTGATATGTCCGTTCCGTACTTTATTCAAAAACTCTTAACGTCATGCAACGAAAAATAACGAGCTTCTGATGCAAAAAAAATGACATCGGGAGATATTGAATTATCAGAATTACATGCGGTAGTCATGCGCCATGTCTCAAAACGCTCCTTTGACTTAATATGGTGTTTGTAGTTAACTTTCCCAAGGCGCCATTTTAAACGATTTCTTTCTGGAATTAAATGTAAGGATGGAAAAGGTTGTCCTATTTCCATGCTTTATTGTGAAATATTTTTCACAATACGCTTCAAAATTAACATAAGTAACCTTTAATGAACAGCACGAAATAAAGTTATACGCAAGAATTGTCATCGCTTTACCGTAGGTTTTCGTTTTCATACAATGCAATTTCTTTTTAATATTTTTAAAAACTTTCTTGAGAAATAAAAAATCTGTTGTATCAGTATTAATGGCGAGTTGAAAATGTTTCTATAATTTGTCATTTGATGCATAAAAATAATTCACATGTAAAAATAAAATCAGTATTACTTAAATTTAACGCTCCATAAACTTTATTAACACTATTTTTATAGTATATACCATAACTGCATTTTTCACCCTTACGCCAAATAAAATCAAAACTGCATACTAAATTTCATGAGAACGAAAAAAAGAATTCGTAACTTTCTTCTTCAACAAGTTTGTTTTCGCAAAGATCTTTTCGAGGAAAACTATTTTTAATTAGGTTATTAATAATCAGATCATTCTTCACTTGAAAAAGAAATAAAAACAGAACGTTCTTTTCCTGCTTCTCTAACTGTAGAGGTACAAAATAAAATTTCCTGAAGGAGAAAATGGAGTTGAATATCGAACTATCTTTGCATGGAAAATTCGAATTTTTTCTCGCTGTCTACATCTGAATTTGATTATGGATGTGTGTTAAAAAAACGTTCATACTGATCAAAGCGCCAAACGAAGGTAAATACGTTTTCTATCCTAATAAATATTCAAGTCGGAACACATTTTTAAAATTTCGTTCAAACACGGAAAAATTTGTTTTCTTTTTCTTTGTTGCCTATTTCTATCCCTTGTATTCTGTGAATTCTTATTGGAATCTAGTTTTCAAATAGTTACGTCGAAGACCCGAGGCATCAGAAGGTAGAAGTCTGACTTTGCTTCTTGCTGCTAGCTTTAGCTGGGCATAATGGAATGGCCTTCATTCAAATGTCCATGTGTTTCAAACCAGTTATCCTAGCCTTTTCTCGTGAGCCCTTCGGTCACAATGCGATATTCTTGATTTCTGATTAGAATGCTTAACTCTGCAACTGGTTTCGACGAGATATCTCGTCCAGTTCAAACAATTAATAAGTACTACCTCGATATTCTACGCCGACTGAGAAGACGCAGTACGAAGGAAACGGCGGCAGCTGTGTGCAATTGGTGATAGGGCAGGTTCATCACACAGCAGGGTTTTTTAGCAAAACATCAAATCACCCAGGTGGCTCATTCCCTCTACAGCCTTGATTTGGCATCCTGCGCCTTCTGACTTTTCCTAGTTAAAATCACTTCTGAAAGGGAAAGATTTCAAACTGTTGATGCTGTTCAAGAAAACACGACGAGGGAGCTGATGGTGATTCCAACAATGTACTTTGCAGAGTGTTTTGAGAAGAGGAAGAGACGCTGGGAGAGGTGTGTGCGGTCCCAAGGATCCTACTTTGAAAGACACTAGTGGGAATAAGTCCCAGGTACAATGTACCTTATTTCATAGTACATGACTGGATACTTTACGAACAGATATCTTACAAATTTTGAAGGGGGAAATGTGTAACAAATGTTTTCATTAAACGCTTTTATTAGGAAGTTTCAATAACATTGAACACCTTGCAAAAATAAATTAATTTTCAGATTAATTTTCGTATGGCACAATTTGGATACGTAAGTTATTTTTAAAGGGATAATAAAAACATTTGTAATTTTTAAATAAACGTACATCCTGAAAAATGTTGACAAGGTTTTCAGTGCAAACATTAACAAACTACTGGAAAAGAAACTGTTTCCGGTAACTAATTTTATTTCTTAATTTTGGTGATTCTTGGCATTAATTTTTAATGCATACTCAAATTGCAATCAAATAACATAAAAAGTCACGCTACAAGTTACGAAAGAGATTACCAAAATACTCTATTAAGCCTAACTGGAACCCCATATCAATATTTGAAAGTGGAATAATTCTTTAAAACTGTTTTGTGTTTTATGATCACAACTGTCTTTATACCCCAATCATTTTATTACATTAACCACCCCGAATACACAATAACAGAAATTTCAGTTGAATAAAAGCAAAAATATCCAAACATTAACTTCACATTCACGAAATGAAAAGATCGGTATATGAGAGGCATTTTCGTTAATATTTCTGCGGTGATACGTGTTTCCTGTACGACAGTTGGCTTGTTTTGAGAATAATTTCAGCTCTTCCTCAGTAAAAATTCCAACGAATGAATTTCATATTTATATGATAGTTCAATGGTCAGCAATCAATCAGGAAACGACAAACTACATTTAAGGCTTCCCCGATATGTATTATGCGAGAGCATTTGGTAAGAAGTAAAATCTTCACAGACCGTCTGGTTTGTTTCTGAAAATCCCTCTCATACATGCCCGTGTTCGAATCCCATTCAACCAAAAAATATTCTTTCACTCCCTACACCAAGGAAAAGAATCCTGAAAAATCCAGTATTTCTAAACATCAACCACTGAATAGGTGAAAGAAATGATTTCTAAAAGAAATCCTTTTTCGATGCAGCCTATGTGAGGTGTTCCCTATTTTCATTCCCAAACAGGATTGCTTTAAAATCGCATCTTGCAACAAAATGTCGCATATCTGGTAAGCTCCTTCCAAAAATGGCAGGACTAAAAACAGACCACCACGGTTCTATATTTATGAGGTAACCAGGAAAGTTCGGGTTTGCACTGATAATGATTCCTCTTCTGTGATCTCGTATAATGCGTTTCTTCTAACAGCCTTTTCTGTAGCTCAAGGAATTTGAAATGTCACCTGTCAACCCCATCCTTCGAGTTTGTTCAAAGTTGATTCGGTTTCCATTCTTTTCACGTGTCTCCATTTGTTCCTTTTGAACAAGAGATCGAGGTGGGAGTGTTTGGGAAAGGTGAGAGGCTGATATCTCGTGACAGCTATCTCTCTGAATTCAGTGTTCTGTCTTAGAAAAGTCGATTTTTGAACTACTACTAGAGGTCTGGAGACGGTTATTTTCATTTTCCAAGATTGACAACTGTTTCGCAATAAGAGTAATTAACTTGATGTTAACAGTTTTGTAAACAGAACGCTAACAGTCAGTATATAATTTTCCAGTTCAAATTAACCAAGTGCAATTAAAAAATATTTAGTTTCAATTTTATTTTTTATTCTAATTATTAATTTTGTAGCAAAATTTAATCTTTTTTAAAGTTTTTTCCCTTTGTGATAACATTATCGATACCTTAATATTAAATTAGCTAACTGCTAATGTGTAATAACACTACTGTTTTTGTATACTTCTCTATCGGAACAATAGTCTGCGCTATTGCAACGTTCAACCTCTATTCATGCTCGTTAGATTACCTTCAGCAGTTTCCTAAATAATGTCTTGTGATGTAAAATGTTAAAGATTTTGCAAATAAAATAAAATTCACACATATTCTCTCTGCAACCTAGTCTTCCATGCATGATTTAAGTAGTTTTGATTTTTTTGACCAATAGAATCCTTTCAAGGATTCTTTCAACCAATCGGTGTTTTTATTTAGTCATTATGTGTACGTTTTGAGGTTAAAGCAATGTTACACTGCTTGGAAATCTCATGACCAGTTATAAGTTGAAATGTATTGCAGATACATATACCTAGCGTACCAAACAATACTTGGGTGATACCGCTTTTATTTCTCAGCTTTGTGCTCTAATTAACTCCAGAACCGCGTACACCACCATCCGCTGTATACTACCGCCTAATAACCTAAATAACTTATTTGAATCAACTTTAACCTTGCAAAGCTACTAGTACAAGCCAAATAATTAAAACCAAGTCATCAAGAGTCGATTTTAGAGACCAGTATCAAAATTAACTCGACATACCTTCATACATGGTTTATTGGTTGATTCTTATGGCGCAAAGACTAGATCTGGTCAAGCTATGTTTTTAGTCAGGGGTGTCAAACTCAATTAAAACACGGGCCATTTAATGCAACTGGTAAGATTCACGCGGGCCACATCACATTTACAAATTTTCTTAAAATTGTATTTTAAAGTGAGGATTCAGGAATATGGATAGGATAATTAAAACACATTATGTAATTAAGTGAATTTAGGGTAATAATTTATAATGTTGCTATACGATTGCTTTTATTTAAACGTTTATTTAATTTAATGTATTTATAAAACTAAAATTGATTTTTTTTACCGGAAACTTGCCAGCGCTTTCCTCCTACTAGTTTTCCAATATCTGGATTCAAAGACTGAGAACAGGCAATCTTCATAATGCCAGATAGATGTTTATCAGTTAATCTTGATCTGTAGGCCGTTTAATTTAATTTCATGGACAAAAATAGTTGCTCACACAAGTACGTACTCACAAAATAGCATAAAATTTGTGCAGCAAATTTTTTAATTTCCGGGAATTTTTCACCTAAATAAGAATATATTTTGGGAATTCCTACTTCTCGATATTTGTCTTTTAAAACCGAATCAATTCCTACTTCTCGATATTTGTCTTTTAAAACCGAATCATTCTGGAAATCAATTAATTCCAGTTGTATCGAAGTGGGAGCATTTTCAACTTCAAAGGAAAAAGGCCTAATAAAAAGAGAAATTTTTTTGTAACTCTTTGAAATCATTAAAACGTTTATCGAATTCGTTTTTTATTTCTTCAATTTTACCACAATATTGTGAAAATGAGCAACTTTGATTTTGGACTTTTAACTGCTCACACGTAGGAAAATAAGTCAAAACGTTTTTTTGTAGATCATTTTTAAACAAAGTCAGTTAACATGACGAAATTGTGTGTACGGTATTGTCTCGATCTCTCCTAAGTGCTATTTTCTTCGTAACATATTGTCTTGTTTTCATTTAATTTCAGAGCATCGTGAGCCACAAAAAAATTACCTCGGGGCCGCCAGTTTGACACCCCTGTTTTTAGTAGACGTAAGATTACTGTCGCGAATGCGAGCCTGTTATCGTTTGTGATGACCTGCCGCGCACGCAGGAGAAAAGAGATAACATTTTCTATAGCTTGATACGCGCGTTCCAAATCGGTTATCTATTTCTGTTTTCAATGCAAATATATTTCAGCGCAATTAAAGATTAGCTAAATTTATAGAATATGTTCTCATTTTGGTTGGCTTCATTGTGTTAGTGAATAGATAAATTTCAGTAAAAGAATGAATGAGAAGCATGGATAAAACAAAGGCATCATCGAATTTGATTTTTTGCCCAGTACTAGAAAGAGGGAAAAGATTCCAGAAAAGGGGTGAGTAAACATCTCACATCTTTTATTAGCTTTTAAATGAATTTTAACCTCTTTGAAGCAATAATTACAATCATAGATAGATGTTTCACCTTACGCTGCTTTTCCAAATAAAAAAAACTAAAATTTGAAATTACATTACTTTCTTTACTAGAAAACACTCCTTACGTATACGTTAGTAAAAAGGCTCAATGTGCATATTTTACTTCATATTTTGTTTTTAATGCATATTTTTGTATCCTTTTTATGATAAAATCATCACCAAAGTTATTCAAAAGTTAATATCAATTTTTTTTTTAAGTTCAGTATTCCTTCTTTTCGTGCTATATAATATACCTAGTAAAAGGAAGAAATATGTACACATTGATATCCATTTTCAGTGGACTCCTCTTTTTGATATTAGGGAGAGCGACATTGCAGAAGTAGGGCTCATTGGTACGCTTTGAGGTCACTTAATATTCTACCGTTCCAGGAAATTTTACTAAGACTAGGACTTATACAGCAGGGAAGATGACCCTGCTCACGATTGGTACCCAGGAAATTTTCCAGCTTTCTCGTTGATTAAATATAGTACTAAAACCTCCTATTAATTGTAGCATTAAAAATCGTTTTATTAATCTGACATAAGTGCATGAGCCTCTCCTGAATATCTGTGTGACGAGCCACCAGATTATTTTATTTTCCAACGAGCTTTTGTTGGTTGTGTTTTGGCATCAGTCGAAGAAACTGTTGTTCTAATAAAAAGGAAATCAAATCGTTACGAAAATTTTTGTTCTCTTCGTGAATTATTTCTCATATCTGTACAATTGAATATTTTTGGAAGGAAAATATGATGGAATACTTGCGAATCGCATTTTTAATGGAATAGAGAAAATCGGGTAGATTTTCCTGTAGATTCCTGACATCTGGTGACCCGGGACGTGATCGCATTCTGAAAGGTATTTATTAAGCCTAATTTAGTTGATATTCTATTTGAACTATGGAAACAATTGTACGGAAAAGAAAGCCAGTTCGGGCTAATTTTACGAAAACGTTTAATGCACTTATGGATACTTTAATTGATGATTCAGCGAAGGAAGAAACTATTAAGACACGATTTGTTACTTTAGAAAGATTAGCGTCAGATTTAATGAAAATGGATGAGGAGATTACAATTTATTTATTGGAAGATGAAGCAAAATATGATGAATATGAAAAAGAATATGCAGTAATTGAAGATTATAAAGAGAAAATGGATAGAGCTAGAATGAATGTCGACATATATTTTAATAGACAATCCGCACTCATAGCTGAGAGTATACATTCGCAGGATACTGAACAAAGGAAATTGAAACTTCCAAAGATTGAGCTTATTAAATTTGGCGGTGATGTGAAGGATTGGCTGTCCTTTTGGAGCCAATTTAAGCGAATTCATGAAGATCGCAACATGGCTGAGGAGGACAAATTCCAGTATTTAATTCAATGTATGAGTATCGGAAGTCGAGCTCGCGAAATTATCGACAGCTTTCCTCCTACTGCAGAAAACTATGCTAAAGCCATTGAGAGTATAAAATCTCGATTTGGCAGAGAAGAATTGCTTATTGAATATTATGTAAGAGAGCTTCTAGGACTTGTAATAAAAAATACTACTGATGCAAGAAGGAAGAATAGTACAACACGATTGTATGATAAATTAGAATCTTATTTACGAGCGCTTGAGTCTATCGGAATGGGCTCAGACAAATATTCTGCAATGCTATATCCTCTTGTGGAATCGTGCATTCCAGAGGAAATTTTAAGAGTTTGGCTGAGAAGTCCATTACTGGCATCGGAAGACAATAAATATAATGATAAATTGAAACAGCTATTGCTATTTTTAAGAAATGAAGTGGAAGGAGAAGAAAGAATTTTTATGGCTAAGACAGGATTTAAACTCAAAGAAAATTGCACGAGAGTACAGACATTTAAAGAGTCAGAAAATTCTACCCCAACAGCGAATGATTTGATTGTAAGTGCAAAAAACCGGTCGATTCCTGTATGTCAATTTTGTGGGAAGACACACGACTCCAGAGACTGTTTCAGGGGACAGAAGCTACCCTTAGAAGAGAAAACAAATATTTTAAAGAAGAATAAGTGTTGTTTTTCCTGTCTAAAGGTTGGGCACCGATCGCTGAATTGTAAATCTAATGTAAGATGCGCAGTTTGTGGAAAGAAACATTGGGTAATTATGTGTCCCGAATTAGGTAAGAAAAATTCAGAGATTGAAATAAAAGAGACAGAGGACACCACTTTATCCAATCAGAGCCATGCTGAAGTGTTTTTACAAACATTACTTGTTAGATTGTCCTTTCGAGGAAAGGAAAAGACTGTAAGAGCATTAATAGATACGGGCTCACAACGTTCTTATATATTAAGTAACACAGCTAAAGAGATGAAATATGTACCAGTTTCTAAAGAACAGTTAACCCAAGTAGTTTTTGGGGGGCATGCTGAAAGAAAGGTGCATGCGTGCTATAATGTAGTTCTAAGAAGCCTCCATGGTAATAATTCAGTTGAAATCCAAGCGTTGGACCAACCGGTTATTTGTGGTTCCATACCTAGGCTTAACAAAAAAAAGTGTTCAGAGATTGCCCAAAAAATGGGTATTCAGTTGGCAGATGTCGGACATGGTCAACCACCAATTGAGATTCTCATAGGCTCTGACTTTGCTGGTTTGCTGTACACCGGAGAAATACGTCAGCTTGAGTGGGGATTATTTGCAGTGCAGACTCATCTTGGTTGGATGATAATGGGGAAGTCATCGGGTAATTCAGAACAGGACTCTGACGGTTCGGACTTGATCTCACTTTTGATACAGAGAAATGATATAACGGATTTATGGAAGCTTGAAAGCATTGGTATCACAGACCCTTGCGAAACTCAGTCCAGAGGAGAAATTGAAGCTGCAGTTGAAGAGTATTTTAAAGATACAATCCGTATAAACGCAGAAGGACGTTACTCTGTACGACTCCCGTGGATGTATGATCCAGAAGGGTTACCGAAAAACCGAGAAATTGCTGAGAAACGATTGTATTCCACTACTTCAAAACTTAAAAAGGAAGGAAAATCCCTGGATTACGACAAGGTTTTTAAAGACTGGCTAGACGATGGAATAATTGTCGAGACTTCTTTGGATGGAGGATATTTTTTGCCTCATAGAGGAGTGTTCAAGTTTCAATCTACAACTCCAGTACGTCCAGTCTTTGATGCGTCTTCTAAGCAGAAAGGGAAATTGTCTTTGAATGACTGTTTAGAAAAAGGCCCAAACATTTTAGAGTTGATTCCATCAATTCTTCTAAAATTTCGTGAGAAGAAGATTGGTGTCATTTCTGACATTAAGAAAGCCTTCCTACAAATATCTGTGGATGTTGAAGACCGACATTTCCTCAAGTTTCTCTGGTGGGAAGATGAAGGTATGAATACTGTGAAGGCATTTCAGCACTGTAGAGTAGTTTTTGGTTTGAATTGCAGTCCCTATCTTCTTGGAGCGGTGATAAAACATCATTTGACTCAATATTCATCGGCTGTATACTCTGAGGTCACAGAAAAACTAAAGGGTGCCTTTTATGTTGACAACTGCGTAACATCTGTGGATTCGGAAACAGAATTGAAAAATTTCATTCAGTTGTCAACTCAGATGATGGCAGAAGCAAAATTTGACTTGCGAGGATGGGAGCATTCAAACCTGAATCATAGTCTCCTAAAATGTGATCCGACTCCTGTGTTAGGACTTTTGTGGGACAAGGAAGATGATGTTCTGTTTTGTGACACACGACGTATCCAAAAACCTGGAGGACCAATTAGTAGGAGAATTATACTTTCCATTGTGCAGCAAATATTTGATCCTCTGGGTATAGTTTGTCCTGTATCTTTGTGTCCCAAAATCTTGTTGCAAAAGAGTTGGAAATCCAAACTTAGTTGGGATGCAGAAGTCCCTGAAGAAGTTTCAAAGACATTTTTGAAATGGCTTGATGACCAGAAGTTTCTAGCTGAAGTAAAAATACCTAGATGTGTTCATCTTACTACCAAATTGAAGATCTCCTTGCACACTTTCTGTGATGCGTCTTCCATGGCCTATGCATCAGCTGTGTTTTTACACTGTGAAATAGGTCAGAATATATCAGTCCAGTTGCTTATGGCAAAAAGTAGAATAGCTCCATTGAAGAAAATTACCATACCCCGGTTAGAGCTTATGGCATGTTGCATTGGTGCTCGTTTGACACATTTTGTAAAAGAGAGCTTGAAAAATTATGAGTTTGAGGAGTTTTACTGGACTGATTCCTCTACCGCATTGTACTGGATCAAGCATGATGAGCAGTGGGCTGTATTCGTTAAAAACAGAGTTGATGAAGTTAGAAAGCTAACGAAACGAGAAAACTGGAGACATATTCCTGGCCAAGAAAATCCTGCCGATCTACCATCTAGAGGTTGTACAGCGAAGAGATTAATTGAATCTAGATGGTGGGAGGGACCATCTTGGTTAAAACTTAACGAAGAAAATTGGCCTCGTTCCGAGGTCGCAATTAAGAATGATGAAATTTCTCAGGAAAGGAAAACGACAGTAGCAGTCAGCATCGAAAAGGAAATACCTTGGTATTGTTACAGATTTTCATCATACTTGAAAATAGTTAGAACCATCGCTTGGATGAAACGCTTTGTAGATAATGCAAAAAAGACTTCGTCAGACCGTAATGTATCTGCATTTACTGTTGTGGAATTACAAACGGCTGAAATAACGCTACTGAAGCTAATACAACGTGAAGCATTTGGAACGATTAAGAATGATGCTCTGAAATTTCTGCAACCAAAATTAGATGCAGATGGTTTAATCCGTACTACTACTCGTCTTGTACAAAGAGAAGATACCAATGCTTTCAAAAATCCAATATTGTTGCCTAGTAAACATCCTGCCGTTAAGCTGCTTATTTTAGAAGAACACAGAAGTATGAGCCACGCTGGAGTGCATACTCTGATGTCGCGGTTAAGAGAAAGATTTTGGATTTTGCAGTGCAGACGAACAATTCGACAAGCTCTAAGAGAATGTAGAAATTGCAGAAGATTCGATGCTTCAAGGACTGAAGTTATACCAGCACCATTACCTGGGAACCGAGTCAAAGATGCTGCTGTCTTCCAGATAATAGGCATTGACTTGGGAGGTCCGTTGTACTTACGAACGGGAGAGAAGGCCTGGTTCGTCCTTTTCACTTGTGCGGTGATTAGAGCAGTACACATTGAATTAGTGTTATCTTTGAGTACAGATAGCTTTCTTTTGGCTTTTAGAAGATTTGTAGCTAGAAGAGGCAGACCAGTCGTTGTTTATTCTGATAACGGGACTAACCTGGTAGGAGCGAATAACGCTCTACGAAGTATAAATTGGGAAAACATCAAAGAAGTATCATTAGCCCAGCGCATCCAATGGATCTTTAACCCTCCTACCGCCGCCTGGTGGGGCGGTTGGTGGGAACGCCTGATTGGCACGATAAAAGATATCCTTAAAAGAGTCCTGGGGAAAGCTCGACTGACACATGATGAGCTCGTTACTGTTCTATGCGAAGCAGAAAATGTTGTAAATCATCGACCTTTGACCTATCTCTCCGAAGACGTTGAAGATTTGCAACCGTTGACACCGTCATTGTTTCTGCAGGAGGTAAAAGACAGCTGTATACCTGACTTAGAACTTCTTGACTCCTCCAGTTTGAACAAACGTTATTGTTATAGACAGAAATTGAAAGAAGACCTCAGAAAGAGATTTAGGACTGAATATTTAGGGCAACTGAGACATTACTCAAGTAACAAATGTCCCACTACTCTTCAGTTGGATCAGATTGTTCTTGTGGGAAGTGATAACTCTAAACGATTATCATGGCCACTCGCAAGAATTCTCGAATTGTATCCAGGAAAGGATGGTGAAATTAGAGTTGCTCGGCTGAAGACTATGCACGGAGAAATACTTCGACCTGTTCAACGGTTGTATCCCTTAGAGATGATTCCTGATTCATATGATAGTTTGAAAATTGACAAAAGAGAGAATGAACAGGAAGATAGTCAAGAGGATGTACCTAACAAAATGGTCGGACCAGCTAAGCGTCAGACGAGGTTTGGTAGAACCATAAAAGCTCCGTCCAAGTTACAGGACTTTGAACTGTAAATCTTATAACTCTAGATTTTTGTATTATTTTTTGTGTGTGGTGTTAAATTAAGTGTTTTTATTAAATTTCCATTCATAAAAAGGTGGGAGGATGTGACGAGCCACCAGATTATTTTATTTTCCAACGAGCTTTTGTTGGTTGTGTTTTGGCATCAGTCGAAGAAACTGTTGTTCTAATAAAAAGGAAATCAAATCGTTACGAAAATTTTTGTTCTCTTCGTGAATTATTTCTCATATCTGTACAATTGAATATTTTTGGAAGGAAAATATGATGGAATACTTGCGAATCGCATTTTTAATGGAATAGAGAAAATCGGGTAGATTTTCCTGTAGATTCCTGACAATCTGCTTTCTTGCACTAACCTCTCAATCTTTACTGGTTGGTTGGGTGGGTTTTATGGCGTAAGGGCCATAGTCGGCCAAACCGCGCAACCGTGCCAAGCACAAGACAGAAAACGTAAAATAATGGATACACACACAATGAGAGTTTTACTGAAGCAGAAGAGAGAAATGCACCCAGTGTAAGAAATCGGAATCGAATCTGCAAAGCCCACAACTGGCCAATTGCTAGTGGGCAAACCCACTTAATCACAGCGTTCTTGATACTTTACGGAATCGAGTAAATGTACTGAAGAGTTTGAAATCGTGTGGTTTATTTGAATTGGTCTAGCATGGGCTAGACCAAAAATAATTATTATTATCATAAATATATGTGGGATACCCGAAATTCCTCATTGACAAGTGAACGCAGATGTTATCGAGACGAAGAACGTATGCCTGCTCGAGTCACCTGCGTGTGACTCATCCAGTAATGGCGGAGCTTCCCTCCAAATCGGTAAAAAAGAAAACTGAGGATTGAATGAGAAATACGGTGCTGCAGATGGCTGCCAAGATGTACACTAACTTCCATTATTCGAGCACAAGACGGCCCGCACAAACCTATCAAATCATCTCATTTTTGTAAATAGTCTATTAGCTCATATTAAATTCTTGATTTAAATTCATTCATTTACCGAATTATGTGTGGTCGTTTCTCTTACGAAAACATTTTGTAGAGTTCTAGAGATTTCTAGAGAAACGAAATTTCATTCTATAGAAAGAATGCTATAGAGATTTCAATAGATGTAGATATTTTTAATTAGCGTCGCACTGGAGCAACACAACGGGCGATTGGCAACGGTCCGGGATCAAACCCGAAGGGATAGATCCTAGTACAACACCACGTAATTTTGAACCACGGTCAGATGACGAGAACATCTGAGCTGGCAGCCCACTCTCCAAACTTCCACACCTCGCCAACGTGAGGACATTTGAGGCCAAGACAGATTTAACGTCCACCGGCCTCCTTTATACACGACGGTCTTGGTTGGATTCGAACTCTCAAAATATTTCTATTTTCTAGAGAAAACGAGCTGATTCTATAGGAATGTATTTATGTAGAGTTCTATCGCGCGCGCGAAAAGTAAAGTTTTGAAATAAAAGAAATGAATTTCTATAGAATTCTAGAGGTTTCTGCAGAAATTTTCTATTAATATTTCTATACTTTATATCGCAGTTACTTCATAGAGCGAATAGAAAAATGGGCCATAATTCTATAGGATTCAAGACCACATTCTATAGAAAATTTTTTGACGTCTATAGAAATTTTTTTGTAAGATTGTGTCCCACATATATATATATATATACTAAAATAACTATGTCCAAAGATAACAGCAAAGTATGTTATAGGAGACATTACATAAATAAACACGTGAAATTGGAAATATTTTTAGATTAGGTATTTTTGTGTTAAACTTTTTACTAAAGTTCATTCACGAACAGCTATCTCACAACACTTCAAACCATATTCCTGTACCAAAATTTATTTTCTTTCTTATTCCCAGACAAACCATTTATTTCGGCACCTGAAACAGAACCCTTCGAGGCATAAATAAACAGTGCAGCCTCTACGATCCCCCGTGGCGGAGATTCCCTCCCCGGCTTATGCATTACATCAAAAGCTTCCTGACAGCTTCTTGTCATTCGCAAAGAAAGCCCATCTCCAGACTGTATGGACAGGACTTCATCGCTTATGCTTCCAGCCAATCCCAGCGAGTTTCGGAAGCCGATGCAGAATTCCTTCTATTATTCATCTTTTCATAAAATACAATGAAGCGAAATTGGAGGGCGATACTGCACCCTTTTTTACCCATCTGTCGTAAAGTCAAAATAAGTCTCTCGTGTCACCTTCCAGTGGGAATAAAATTCCCAGGGCTGTTTTAAGTTTTTTCCTGGAGAAAAAGGAAATGGCGACACAAGAGATTGGATGGCAGAAAAGTTTTTAGATCGAGCCGTTTAGTATGAGGCCTTTTCTGTCAATCTAAATATAGGTGTGGTAGAGTTTCTGATGAAACACGCGTTTCCTGTGCTTATTCCAAACGTGGCGTCATTTAGCTTGTTTTTCGAATACGATTTCAATTTAGGTAGGTAGGTAGGTATTTAATTAACATCGCACTGGAGCAACGCAACGGGGTATTGGTAACGGTTTTGGATCATCCCCCGAAGGGAAAGATCCGAGGCAACACCACTTAATTTTGAACCATGGTCAGATGACGAGGTCACACCTGAGCTGGCACCCCACTCTCCAAACTTCCACACCACGCCAACGTGAGGACATTTGAGGCCCCGACAGATTTAAAGTTTACCAGCCCTCTATGTTCACGGCTGTCTTTGGTTGGATTCGAACTTGCAACCCTCCGGTTGCTAGTCCGTTACTCCTCCAACCGGACTACTGCCCGTCCCCGATTTCAGTATAAAAATTCCAAAGAATAAATTCCGAATTGATTCAACACCAATGACATTAAATATCACAC
Organism: Meta bourneti; assembly: GCA_933210815.1. NCBI lineage: Eukaryota > Metazoa > Arthropoda > Arachnida > Araneae > Tetragnathidae > Meta > Meta bourneti. The sequence continues at coordinate 47,785,363 of OW119928.1, forward strand.
GTTGCCAAAGTGGCGATAAACAACATTTTTAAGGTAATCCCGATGTATATCATGCGAGAGCATTTGGAAATCGGTAGTAAAATCGCAGACTGTTTGGTTTGTTTATTTACCTTGAAAATCCCCTCTTATAGAAACTTTTTTACTCACAATACATTTTCATGATAAAAACAGTAGAACACTTGTTTTATGTGGGAAAATTTAATTTTCCCATAAAAATTTAAAGCATTAAAACTGAAACTTAATGACCTAAAAGAAACCCAAATTGTTATGTACACAACCAATAAGTCAATATTTTGGATTGCATTAATAAACTATATTGATTTAACACTAATCCTGAATTTTTCTAGATACAATATAAGGTATTTCATAGGTAGGACTAAGCTTTTTATGTTAGGTTTAGTAACTGTTGTAAGGTGTTTGGTTTGTCGCTCTACGTGTCATTTTTTACTACGCAAGAAGTTATTTGACTGTTTAAAAAATGGAGACTAACAGTCTAAGCAGTGTTAAGGCACGATGTTCAGTCTTTAACTTAGTTAATTAAAATGGCAGTTAGTTTTAACAACTCCTTAAATTAGTGCATGCAAATATTTGTGTTATATTTCAAATAGTCGATTATTTGCTTCCAGTTCTATTAGAGCCATGTCTATGCAATATACAGACATGGCTTGAAAATACATAACATTATATAACTGGGTATTCAAGGAACCCATACTACTATTGAGTGAGTTTTAAAATGTACAAAAGGAGAATAAAAACACCCCCTCCTTATTAGCACATCGTTCATAAAAGCAAATTCAACGGTACCATTAGATAAGGAATAGTCTTCGAAAGATTATATATATATATATATATATATATATATATATATATATATATAAGTAAGGAATCTGAGACAAACAAAATCTGATTACAAAATCTGAGTAAGGTATCGTCTTCATCTTTAATTGAGCACAAATTTCATTTACAATAACACCAATTTTTGACACAAAATCGGAATCTATATCAAAGTTTAACCTCTAATTCCAAATTTAAAGTCGTTTGATGGATTAGGTAGATATGTATTTAATTAACGTCGCACTGCAGCAACACAGCGGGCTATTGGCGACGGTCCGGGATCAAACCCGAAGGGAAAGATCAGAGGACAACACCACGTAATTTTGAACCGAACCACGGTTAAATGACGTCACACATGAACTGGCCCCCCTCTCCAAACTTCCACACCACGCCAACGTGAGAACATTTAAAGCCACAACAGATTTTGTACGCGATAGTCTTTGATTGAATCTGGATTAGGAATATGGAAATTTTGAATCTCCTAATGCTAAACTGTTTACCCCGGTATTTGTTCATATCCGAAATAATCTTCCAAATCACGCTGAAATTTTTTACTACAATTGAAGAAGGCCGAGTGCTTAGCGCTCGCTCAACAGGTTCTGGATTTGAATCTCATAAAAGCTCAAAGTTGGAAATTCACTTATGACACAAAAGACCGTCTGGACTTTACACTGGGATACAAAAATTAAGGAACGCCATTATTTTTAAAGGTTTGCAACCTTAAGATTAAATGAAACAGCCTGTGGCGATTTGCACAACCCAGTGTATTCAGTAGATAGCTGGTGCATAATCAAATTTTGGAATCGTGATAGTGTCTGACACAGGAAGGGGTTCTGCTACCACAGGAACAAATTCACAATCCACTCTCTGTATGCAAACGCGGTGCAAAGCCGCAGTGTTCAAGGTAGTCCTACAGCCTACAAAGGACCGTCTCCTCCTTTTTTAAGTTTTCAGCTACCCCTCAGTCTCATAGCACCCAGTGCAATGTTATCACTTCACTTCAAAGACTTTTATACCGTTCGTTACTTGTTCGTTATCTCGTTTCGTTTTTACTCATCGGTTCGGTAACTCTCGACGTACCTTTTATATTTTACCACATCCAGGTCACTTCACTGAAAAGTAGCTGCTGGAAACCTCACTGTTCTTTACGTTTTGCACACCAATGTATATTTTAAACAGTTTAGCTAAGTTTTTTTCTCTTATATTTAGTTACAAACCTAAAGTAAATTTTAAAGTAAGGAAGGACTAAGCTTTTTTACTTTATGCATTCCGAATATCTAATTTATAAGCAAATATTAATGGCTCTCATAAGTATCTTTCAGATATATTCCATCCAGTATAATTTTCGCGATACATTTGGAACTATACGATCTCATTTGAAGTAAAACCTTTTCCAGAAAGTACATCCAGTTTCTCTGATGCATTAGACCCAACGTTAAAAGCATATTCCCAGAATGCATCACAAACCAATGTCGTGGTAAAAGAAGTTACTTTATCTCTAATCTAATTGAACGTATGATAAACTGAATAGCCGAAAAGACACTTTCCGTGATGGGACGTAACTGTTACCGCACCATACGGCTATAACTATATTTTAGAAGAAAAAGTAATTTTTATAAGTACTCACTTCTTTCTCAGTTTCTAGAGTGATTTCATTTTCCATCTGTGTTTCAAAATAAACTAGAGTGCTTTTTGGATTCAAATCGTGTTTTAGTTTATTTTTCCAGGCAATATTAATCATTCTTTTTCTTTCCGAGAACAATGATCAAAACAGGGTTTGATTTAAATGGGTGAGAGGGATGGACAGAATTCGCACCAATACAAAAAAATTACAGTTAAACCTTAGTTTCCCAAAGTGGGCGATGAAAGAATCTTGAGGAGCAATGCTTGTCCAGGAGAAAAAGGGGGCGTTGAGGTGGACAATAAAATGATAAAATCATTTTCGAAAGAAGATACCCACACTTTATGAACTATGGGCTGTGGTAAGATTTCGTCCTTCCATTTAGTTAAATGTGAACATAATGCGATAAGTCTTTTAACTAAAAAGAGGAACTGGCTGCAAATAGTTCACCGTAGAGATTTAAGGATACTGCTGAGGGGAAATAGAGCCTAATATACATAAATTGGTTGAACACCAGGCTCATCCTTCTCATTAGGAATTATTTTTAATTTTACAAATTTTGCTGATGTTAATAACAATATTAATATTTCTATTTATAGTGAGCAGTCCAGTGTGTTTATGTGTAATTTATTTTTTGTTATTTCATTTTAATGAATAGCTTTGTTTTTTGTTACAAATAATTATTTTATTTCCAAACTATCTTTTTGAAATTCTAAACTTGCATACACAACTACAGAAACGTTTTGGTGAAATTCAAAAATTATAGGCACAGTTACACTTACAATTCATTATTAGTGGAGGTAGTTTTCCAGAGGGGGTGCACCAAAGAAAATTGTATTTGAAGAGGGGGTTGGGATATTATTTAAATATTATTTAAATAAACGACAAACAAGGAAGGGATTAAGGCATTTCATCATGATCAGTCTGTAAGCTTTCTTCCTGTGTGAAAAGGGAAACTAGATGCGCTTTAAGTCTTTTATTCACCATTTTTTATAAGAAATGAGTATATTCACAAATATATTGAAATTAATATGTTAATTATAAAAATAACTTCCTCTTACGTTTCATGTGATATGTGAGGGCTTCCCAGTGTAAACATAAATTACCAGAAAAGAAAAAGCGATTTCTGCTTTCAACTAATTTGGCGTACCGCCATTTTAACGTTTAATTTTAATATAAGCGACATGCTGCAATTGCATTCGAGTAACATGCCAAGTTACACCACAGGTTACGAGGTGTAAGTGTTAAAAATAATCATTGGGATAGTGTTACAGGAATGTAATCATTGTATGAAAAATGCTAGAATGGAAATGAAGTACTATTAAAGGAATGACACCGAGACTAAAAGCAACTAAGTTAAGAAATGTGTTTATTGATAGCATTCTATATATTGTCAGATATGGTTTCATTATTGTGATAAAGATGCAGGTGTCGCACAAGGTTTTTGGAGCAGTAGAAAAATATAAAAAACGTAAGATGGATTCAATCAAAAGAAAAGTCAGTAGATTCAATCGAAACAAAATATCATCAAAGCAGCAGATCCAGTCATTCAAACAGCAGAGCCAATCATTGATGTAGCAGTCACAATCGAGAAAAGTGTCACAATCGAGGTTTTAAGTCACATTAGGGTAAAATAAGTCACAATCGAGATTTAGAAGCATCAGTCTTCGTAGTCGCAGACATTTCAGTCGGTAGAGGAGATGAATTACTTGCAACAGCAAGGCTTGAAGAAGTTGCAGATCTTGCGTCTCCAGGTATTAAGATGTTTCTTCATCCTTTGGCCAAACCGCTCTTTTTCCGGAATGGTGCATAAGGAGGGTTTTAATTTGAGTTCCTTCCTGTACTTGCGGTGGTTGTGACGATCTGCACGAGTAAAACCCGTAGAAGATGGGAAATCAATCACGACAGGTGACAAGTCCTCAAACTCATTGTCTAAACCGTCACCTTCGGCCAAAGAATCAAGTTCAATCTCCTCTTCCAGAATGGTATCCAAGGTGGACACGACAATAAATCTGAACCTGTACTTGCAGTGTTCTTGACGATCTGCACGAGTGAAACCAATGTTCGGTGGGAAATTGATCACAACAGGTGACAAGTCTTCAAATTCATCATCAGAACCGTCACCACCAACCAAAGAATCGAACATAATCTCCTCATTCAAAGGAATCATGTCCTGATCAACCATTTTTCCAAAATATTAAATAATCCTTACAGAAGACGCACACACGTCACTTCAAAATTCGCTTTCAAAATCAATTCGATTTCAAAATCAATTCGCTTTCATGTACAAGAAAAAGTTGTCTCAAGAAAGTAGTAATAAGCTAGAACAATTAGAATATCTCTCTGTTGGGATTAAAATATTTGGTGAATTGTTCAAGAAACTTATTCCTTCACAACAAAGCAACTGCATAGGAAATCCCATTGTTGGAAGCGAATTGTTGCCAATTATATTAATTAAACAATCGGGAGTATTTCAAGATTTCTCATGTAATATGAAGCCTTGCCTTCTTAACATTATAAAATATTATAAGATGCATATTGGGGACACTTTCTTGGAGACTTGTCTAACATTTAAGGGATTCAGAGTTGGTCTCTCTCATGCACCACTTTCCGTTTTGATATAATTCTTACCAACATTTATTTTCCTGTTACATCGCTTGGCCAAATCTGGCCCTTGCGTCATGAAACCCCAAAACAATCAACCAACCTGTTGTTACTACGCATTTTTTCAACGATTAAGTACATTTCTATCCGTTAACACTAAAGGAAGCACTTTTACATTTCTCTAAAAATTAAGTCTGAATTTTCCTTCTGAAAACCGTTATTGATATACAGTATAACCTCGATAAATCATCACTTGGATAACTCGTCACTCAGGTTGGTTGGTTTCGGGTTTTATGGCGCAAGGGCCATATTTGGCCAAGCTGCGCCAATGGGGAGCTGCGGAATGACACAATGAGGGAGGAAGAAAAAGGAAAAAGCAGATGGGTAGGCGAGGGAAAAAATGAAAGGGAGGGAAGATCATTCGGGTACCTCGGGGTCTCATCACTCAGGATGAGTCGCCAATTTTCTTTAGTCCCTTCTCGCTCTCATAGACTGCAATACAATTAAACCCTTGCAATACAATTTAATCTTGCTTATTCTTCGCGAATTCAAATGCTACCCCGATAACTCGTCATTGTGGTTAACCTCCCAAGTTGTTTCAACGCGATATCCCGTCCATCAAAATCTGACTAATTTTTCTAATGACGCGATATCTCGTCAAGATGGTGATTTTTTGACAAGATTAAAATCTGGTCAGTTTTTCTTCTAATAACGAGGTACGTCATCCATCGAGATCTGATGAGTTTCGCTAATGACTAGATACCACGGCGAGACAACCACCAAGCAGGGTTTGCGTCTGATGGCAAATAAAATGAAGTAGAAAATGAGGGCTCTGACCCTGATTCTTTGTTAAATTTAAAATTGTAAATGAAAGTGGATGGACTATTCCTGACATAAATGACTACATAGATATCATTGACAATATTACAGTATGCTCTCATGAGACCAAAATAATTAACTACGGAATTGTTAAAAAAAGGCATAAAAGAATGAACGACAAAAGCGAAAATGAAATTATTTCATCAGTCGTTCGAGGTACTACAGATGAATTTAAAGCACTAAATGTTTTAGAGAGGATATTCAATTATATTGATAGGTGCTCGTTTCAGTCAAAATCAGACAAGTACTTGGCATTATAATACGTTTGTAAAGTATGCGTATTGAAGCTAAAATAATGTTTAAATTAAGCTCAAAAGACGTAAAGTTGACTTTTTCATATGCACAATTTCTTAGGTCTTCCATTATATTATTGTCACGAATACCGTGATAAATTTAAAAAAATTACATGATCGTTACAGCAATGCATATTGAGTACATTTTGTGGTTACTCCGCTTTGAGTTCCCAAATTCTTTTGGCTCCTGGATTGACTACTTATCGAGGTTTTACTGTAGTTTCACAAATGCTCTAGGAATATTTGGTTCAATTACGTGTGTTAAATTTGAACTATATAACTATCAACCGTCATGAAAAGCAGATGATCTATTTAAAAAGAATTGACACAAGGACGGAAAAGGTCCTACGATACGTAGGTATTTTAATTAACGTCGCACTGGAGCAACACAACGGTTTATTGGCGATGGTCAAGTATAAATCCCGAAGGGAAAGCTCAAGGACAACGTCTTGAACTTTTGAATCACGGTGAGATGACGAGATCACATCTGAGCTGGCACCTCACTCTCCAAACTTCCACACCAGGCCAATGTGAGAACATTTGATGCCGATAGATTTAACGTGCACCAGACCTCTTTGTACACGACGGTCTTTGATTGGATTCGAACTCACAACCCTCCGGCTTAATCCGTTACTCTTCCAACCGGGCTACCGCGGCCCCAAAAGGTAATACGGAGTCAGTACAAGAGTAGCACAGGAAATATACAACAGAGGTAGAAAAGGTACAGAAAAGTAGATGGAAGTATGAGATTCGGTTTGGTTTGGTTGTTTGGGGTTTATGGCGCAAGGGCCATATTTGGCCAAGTATGAGATTCGGAACATCAAGATTGCTCTGACAAGTTCTCACAAAAAAATTATTTCCGTGAAGGTTCAAATCCCCAATTGACTCATACTCAGTTGAATCAGATCGAGATCACTTGAGATGAGGCATTAGAGAACAAAATGATCTGAAGTGAAAGAATGAAAAGAGCATATGAATTTCCGCTTATGAAAATAAGCTTTGTTCTCAGCTTAGATTCAGGTTCGTTTGAATTCTCTTTTCCAAGCGAAATTGAGTTCTCATCTACAAGCAAAAAGCTACGTCGTTTATCACATGGAATTTTATTCTGTAAAAATTGAAGACCTTCGATACTTGTAGATGTGAGCGTATGTAAAATAAAATAATAGATACAATATGCCAGATCAAGTATCTTATATATAAAAGGGAAAATCTATGTATGAAGCAGAAAAAACTTTAACGTCGAGTTCAGACATTAAATTTTCAGTTCATTCTTCCTGGAATTTCTAGATCCACGCAACTATTTTCAGCTCGCTACGTCATTTTTTTAGAACCATAGTGGTAAAATTTAATATAATATGCAAGAGATCAATGAACCCAAAACATCAAAAACTGTCACGAGCCAGCAATCGAGGTAGGTATTTTAATTAACGTCACACTGGAGCAACACCAGCAATCGAAAGAGGAAAGAACGCAGAAAAACCTCTCGGTAGAAGCCGGGAAGTAAATCTAATATTTTTGATACGCGCGAAGTGTGGGACACTCATAAAAACTAGATGTTACTTTTGTTTGTTAGCGAGTGTAGCTTAAAAACTGTAGGTTGACGCAACTCGAATCACTGAATTCGTCGTAATTAAAATGATCGTATCTACTGAATTCATAATTCAAATGATTTTATCTTTAATGAATTCATAAAAGAGAAATTCAGTAGATGTTTCAGATGGTAGCATGGCATCACAAAAAGGACGAACATTTAACCTTGTGTACATCTAGATGTAATATTTCGAACTTATAATTACTATGTGATTTTTTAATTAAGTTTAAAGAATATCTTTATTCAGTCGAAACTTGGCTATTCTAACCTGTCTAAAACATTCCTGATGCCTCTCAATGAGGCTTGTATTATGGTACTGTAAGTCGTTATGAAATCTTTTAAAACATTTCGAAATTATCTCTCAATTTTTACTGTTCGCAATAACCTTAAGGTTTCCCGCAAGTGTCTGGTAGGTAGATAGTTTTATTAACGTCGCATTGGAGCAACACACGGGGTATTGGCGACGGTCTAGGATCAATCCCGAAGGGAAAGATCGAGGACAGCACCTCGTAATTTTGATCCCCGCTCAGATGACGAGATAAACACTAAACACCCCACTCTCCAAACTTCCACATCACGTCAACATGTGGATATGCGAGGCCTCGTCAGATTTAACGTGCACCAGCCCCCATGTATACGACGGTCTTTGGTTAGATCGAGTTTCTGCCATAAGTGTCAGGACGTCTCACCAAAAATCTGGATTAAAAACTATCTGTAACCGAAAAGAAACATTTAAAACGATGCAAACCACTTTTATTTTGTTGCGGGTTTGAAAAATCTTGTCATTATTAGACAAATGCCCCCATGGATGACAGTAATTTAATTAACTCAGACACTGTCTGTTATGCTGTAGCCTCAGTTTTTGTTTTGCCTGAATGCTAACGGGTGGCTTTATTTAATGCTGTTAAATTTCATATTTCCCAAAGTCTTGTTTCTTAAAGCTTTAAGTCTATCCTTGCAACATCAAAAGAGGCGACTTTGCCGTTTTCATGACGATCTCTAAAAAGAATTTATCGTCTTACTTTTGCCTGATTATAGAATATTGCATTTCCCCCGTCCCGTTTTTGCCATTCCGATGACCCGTTATTGTCAAGGAAATACGATTCTAATTAATTTACATTCAAGCTCAAACAGTTAATACCGAACATGAATCAAATGTTACCATTCACGAGATGGCAGCACCGAACTTTTTTATTAAAATGGAGTTTCTTTCGAATCAATAAATTAATTTAAGGCAACTCGTTTATTATGAATATTATTTTCTTGACCCAAATGCGATTTTTAAAATCATTCACTTGAAAGATATCGCTTATCCATTTCAAATGTTCTCCTTTTAGAATTTTTATTTTACTCCCGAAACACATGATTTTTTTACTAAATGCAACTAATGACAAAAGCTTTAAATATTTGTATAAAAACTTCCACTTTCATCAATACATTTTCAACGTACTCGTTGATTGTTTTCCGAAATTATAGAATAAAACCTTACAGCCATTAAGTTCGAAATAATGGCTAATCAAACAACGATATTGCGATTCATTGATATTTCTTGAAAATTGTTCGCATTTCAGAGCAACATACAGATCACACTTGTATCGTGTCTTTCACTTGACATCTTTTTAAAGAAATTAAAAATTTATATTTAAAAGTTATCGTTAATTAATGTCGATGATTTGATAACGAAGTTTCGAAAAACCGAAATAGGGAAATTATCTAAACGATTAAAGGAAGTGTATCAATTTAGAGATCCTAACTACTTTAGTTATGTTTTACACCTTTCGGTTTCAATGAGATCAGTTTTGTGTCGCCATCTAACGTCAACAGTATGTACTATAAGAATTTTTGGTTAATCTTGTTTCAAATCGATCATAGATGGCGCTATGAAACTTTTTATAAAACTTGTGGTTTATCAACTAGTTCACGAATCCCATCATGCATTTAAAAAATAATTTTAAACGTCTCATAAATAATTAAATTTAACTTGTCACTTATTTTTAATGAAATTGAAATATTGTGATTGGTAAAACTCACCCCTAAATGTATCGTCTTATCAATTGAAACGCTTTCACACCTACTTAAAATTCTGATTCATTATTACTCGATATTTTTCATTTGAAAACAATACCTTAATATATAGCAACGCTCATGCATCAAATCTTTAAATATTGTCAATTTATTTTACCCAAATTAGCGGACCGTCTAGGCACAAAAGGTATGCCCACTACACTAGCATGTATTATTTTTAATTAACGTCGCACTGGTGCAACACAACGGACTATTGGTGATTGTCCGGGATCAATTCCAAGCTAGCAACTTGAGAGTTGCAGGTGGTGCAGGTTTGGTTCTTGTGCTTACTCAGAGTGCAATTCTCCCTTCTGAATCGTTATAACTTTCTTTATGTGGGGCTGGTGTATGTTAAATCTGTTAATGTCCGCACGTTGGCGTGGAAGTTTGGAGAGTGGGGTTCCAACTCAGATCTTGACCTCGTTTCTGCCCATGGTTCAAAATTACTTTGTGTTGTCCTCGGTTCTTTCCGGTCCCGGACAGTCGACAATAGCCCGCTGTGTTGCTTCAGTGCAACGTAGATTGAACAATCTACCTCCTCGTGTATGTCTATTAGATGTTGTCTGTCTTCTGTTTGACGTAGATTGGTCGAATATGAGCCCTTACCTTATACAATCCCAACCAACCTACAATAGCATGTAAAGATTAGACTATGTAACCATTGGTTGATTGGGTTTTATAGAACAATGGGCATATTTGGCCAAGCTGCGCCAAACGCAGAACTTCAAGTGCTGGACATTCACAAACAAAGAACGTTTTACAGACAGAAGAAATACACCTGGAGTAAGTTACGAGAATCGAACCTGCTCCAACTCGCAGGTTGCTAGAGCATTGGACAAACACTGAGCCACAGTAACCGTCGGGAAAAAAATTGAATTTTATGAACAAAAATTAAAAAAAAAATTTTGAACTATTTTGAATTATGAAAAGCCACAGAAGTTTTGGTGTCGATTTCTTCACACACATACATATATATACATATACATACATATACATATACATATACATATACATATATATATATACATATATATATATACATATATATATATATACATATACATACATATACATACATACATATACATATATATACATATACATATATATATACATATACACATATACATATACATATATATACATATACATATGCATATACATATATTTTAGTTCCTCTGACATTTAATTTCGAGAATTTCGTAGTGTCAAGAAATTTAAATAGAGTATTTCAATTTTTTTCTGTCCGATCGAATGTGAAACTTAGTATGCGCAATAAGAGAAAGACGTGGGAATAATATCAAATCTATATGTATTTGGTATTTTTAACTAACGTCACACTGGGGCAACACAACGTTCTATTTGATGACAGTCCGGGATCAATACCAAAGGGAAAGATGCTAGGACACCACGTAATTTTGAACCACGGTCAGATGACGAGGCAACACCTGAGCTGGCACCCCACACTCCAACTATATATAGGACTTTTTATTATTGTAGAATTGCATAAATAAGATCATAAATTTGTAGGTTGTAACGCCCCGCCCTCTGGCGGCGATACATGCACGGAGTCCTTATGCTGTCCTGCGTCCATTCATCCAATTATGCTAAGCATTGTGCAACTTCTGCTGCAGATCCCTTATATTATGGGGATAGTGCAATTGATGGCCTAGTAAATCCCAGAAATGTTCAATGGGTGACAGATCTGGGAATCTCGCTGGACAAGAGGTTTCAACATCATGTAGGTTTTCCTTGCACAGGCGAGTCGTGTGTGAACGGGCGTAACGAAGTTCTTTTACAGATTCAAAAGGGTATAGAAAGTCACCCTTTTTTAGTCTTGTAAGAGAATAAATTCAACAAAAATATCAATTGTCTTACAAATACATAAATTATTAGCAATCAAAGTTTGTTATTTTGAGAATGAAACGATCGAAAATGAGCTCCGTTGAATTAAATGTTCGAGTTCACTAAACACAAAAATATATTAATAAAATACTCATGCATCAAACCTATAACAACAATGGCACCGGTTTAGTTGCAAAATTTGTGTTCGTCTGGATGTTGTGTAACAATAAAAATTGCTGTAATTAAGTGAAGGAATTTTTCTATTTCAACCACAAATGCAGTTTGGTCTGTTTCTAAAACTTCATTCACTAATATACTCTCCGTCATCTATTTCCCGAGTGGAATTTTCAGTGTAAATAATCAAACCAGCATCTCCTTTAGGTGTGCACTGGCTTCAAGGATCCGAATTGTCTTTTTTTCCCCATGGGATTTATTGTCTTTGGTAAACATGGAAGGTTGCGCTCCCGGGATGACCAAGCGATCTTTTTCTGCTTTCATCCCACTACTTTATATATTCCCCAATCCTTTTTTACCTTTCTTGACATTTTTTACTTGACGTTGTCTTGTGGTTGGTGCAGCTTAGCCAAATATGGTTCTTGGGCCATAAAAAGCCAAAACCAACCAGTTTAAGTACACAGATTCTTATTGCTGCACTGTCCTAAGTATACAGATTCTTGCTGCTGTACAATCCTAAGTATACAGATTCTTACTGCTGTACTATCCTACGCAAAGTGTTCCAGGAAAGGAACGCTGGCGATATCCTATCGCGTCGAAATCATACACTAACTGAAAAGTTGGCATTGTTCTTGGCGTTTACCAAGCACATGAAATGTCACGCAAATCTAAGAATGGCGCCAACAAAATGTCAAGGATATATGCGCGACGCGAAAATCAGTGAAAAAAGTTCTCTGAAGTGGGGTAGAATTGCCAGCCAATCAAAGTGACATAAATGCTTGAAAGCAGTGGGATCCAGTTTCTATGTATCAATAAAAATACTACTAAATAAATATTTGGAAAGCGTGTGCGATAAGTCTAGAATTCGTTCAGAAATCAAAATATTTTTCCCATGAACGAATGATATTGAAACTGACAGCAGGATTCTTATCTAATTAAATATTTGTTTGTGCGATATATTCGAATCTGCAAAAAAACGTTTATTTTATCATTCTTAATAAGCTGTTTTGAGATTAATTCTCGGTGTTTTTTGCCTCGGTATTCCCATAATTAGAAAGGCAAATCATTTGAATATTCGAATGCACCGAACATAAATATTGCCTTTAAATGTGGACTAATAATGCGCTGTCATTTTTTATCAAATGTACTAATTAAAATGTTATTGAATTGAGCTTTGTTTTGACGATATAAATCTTCTTTAATAGAATTCTGTACTCTAATTAGATTATAGAATACTTGCAAAAAAATACGATATTTAAAATCATTACGAGTCTTCAAATAGTAAAACTATAAATGAGAAAATCGTTTGTCGTTTTGAATACTCGCCCAAGTTAACAGTAATTTTTTCCATCTTAAAGCCTAATTCTGTTCAACATTAATCAAAAACATTTGACATAATGCGGGTTAGTTTTCCTTTACCAAATATATCTTCCTTTGTCAAACGTAATTACATCTACAGAAAATGCTCTAAGAGTGAAAGCATCATAGAAGTTTCAAGAAGCAATTTACGAATTAAATGCGTTGCAATGGTAATAAAAACATGAAAAGAAAGGCAAAGTAACCCTGTCTGTAAGAGAATAAAATTATACCATACAAAACCATCGATTCCAAGTTTTGAGGAAAATACCAGTAAGTCCAAATGCCGTATAATAAATTGGCGAATCGGAATCCCAAAAATAGGAATTTTCAAGTCGAAGTCCCGACTAGTAAATGAAATTCTGAATCGTCAATTTAGTTGGGATTCCAAATAAATGATTTTCATATAATTCCAGCTAATAAATTCAGAAATTCAGGTTTAAAATTTTGTCAAGTCATTCATTCGACTTGATAAATTCGCAAATATCGAATTCTGGACGATGGTTTAGAACAAAAGAATATTTCAGATATATTTTATGTTTTTGTAGTATCTACTTTGACATTTCCCCGCTAAATAATTTGTAATAGCTTGTCAGAATAAAATTAATGACAATAATTAAAATAAAACCTTTTATGACATTGATCAAGTAGATATATGGATTGGAAAATTATTTCTGGATACCAGCTGATATTACAAACCAGATTGAGTTTAAATAACGGGCTCGCAAATAATTCAGTGAAACGTGTTGAAAAGTCGCTTTGAGACGACAATGTTTTGTCAAATTGAATTTGTTGTCAAATCAAAATTGTCAATGTCAAATCAAATTGAATATAATCCGATAATCCAACTGAGGTTACATGATCAGATAGATACTTTCTAGTTTGAACATCTTTGTTGTCTAAGAAAAATAGATTTCTATATTTCCTAGGGCCGCTGTAGCCATGTTGGAATAGTAACGAATTAGCAGTCGGAGGGTTGGGAGTTGGAAACTCGGTCCAACCAAAGACCCAAAGACTGTCGTGTACACGGGATCTGGTGCCCGTTAAATCTGTCATGGCCTCAAATGTCCTTATGTTGGCGTGGTGTGGAAGTTTGGAGAGTGGAGTGCCAGCTCAAGTGTTGACCTCGTCATCTGACCGTGGATCAAAATTGCTTAGTGTTATCCTCGTCTTTCCTTTGGTGATTGATCCAGGATCGTCGCCAATGGCCCGTTGTATTGCTTCAGTGCGGCGTTGATTAATTACCATTACCTATATTTCCTATTGCTAAAACAGTCCTAAAGAACTAATATTAATTTGTTGTCTCTCAAATACAAAAAAGTAAAAAATCAGGATGTTTTGATACATAGCATACCAAGTCACAAAAATACATTTTGGGGGCAACAGGTTTGCAAGTCAATATCTATACCAGCTTTCGAAATAGGTTGAATAAAAGAGCCCGTCAAATGAAAAACATCCACATTGACAAATATATTCGAGTTTCAAAACATAGCTTCCTTTTCTAGTTTTCAGAACTTTTAAATTTATGCTTTTCAAATCTTTTGGCAGTATGTATTTAGAAAAAGAATGATATCAAAACATTCATAGAATGTGACAGTATTGTGTGTGTAGAAAGAAAGTCTTTTTTAGGACAAGGGTTTCATATTTGTTATTCGATTGATGTGCAAAGTATTTTTTTGCGTCTATCCGTATGGTTAGAAAGATCAAAAGATCATAAATCGAAGTATTTCTGGTAATATTTTGAAATTGTTCCTTTTCAGTGGTTTTATAATGTATTTTAAACTTCATTTCAGAATCAAATTTTGAATTTTAGCACAATTCTTAGCAATAAGAAAGAATTGGAAATATGATAAGGGGAATGGTGTTCCAAAACCTTTTCATTTTTTTTTATTCATTTCTTTTAAAAATTGGCATGACTCTAGTTTCACACAATTGCAGGATTCTAGTACTGTTCGATTCCAATTGTTTTGAATAGAAGCCGATTCTTCAATCTCGTACATATTTTAAAATGCAACCAATTAGTCCCGCTGTGTCAATTTCCTAAGAATCTGAACAGATGGGTACAGATGTACAATAGTAAGGAAAGAAAATGAATAATCGGTAGTCCAAAAGTCTAATTTTAAAAATGTCACCAAACTTAAACCTTGGTGTAAGGTGTGATTGTTTCTAAGTTTAATGGAACGAAAATGTCAACAGCCAGTTTCTCTTACATCATGAATCCTGTCAACATCAGCATGGTAAATAACTCAGTTTGCCGTCAGTATTCAGTAGAATATATTCTCTATTTTTCAATTAAACAGAATTATAAGATGAAGTATTGTGGTACCGACGAGAAGGCTGTCGACCTTGGGTCAGTCGATTTTTGAATAAGCGTGAAGACGCATTAGGAGGCCGCCGTGGATGTTTCTCTCCTTCCCAACTCGTTATCTCTGCAATCGCTTTCGGAACCGAACTTAGAACCAGGGTCAAAGACGCCAATTGTGGAAGTGTTTTATTGAAGTTACCACCAGTCCTCCCCAATTTAACTAATAGACACATTCAGAACCACGTGACTACTGCCTTTTACCGGGAGCGGCAATATTATAGTCCGACCACCACAAGACTTCGGCACGCCTCTTAAGGAGAATTCATTTCACTACGGGTAACGACCCCTCTAGGGTTGCAAATGAGAAAACCCAGACAACATTCTTTTCTGCCTTTATTCTAGACTCGTTCATGTCTACAGCATTCTTTATTAGACTAAACAAGGCGATATAATGGTCGCAAAAGATTAAATAGAACAAATTATCCCACTAAAGCTCAGTTGACACTTACCTAAAGTAGGTAATCGAATCGTCCGGAACCACGTGACGTTAGAGGAGCCAAATCTCTTCCTGTGGTGGTTGCACTATATCAAGCGCAAAAAGTAAAAGTGTAGTTTCTACGGCTGTTGGTCCTTCAAATGTGTGCACTGTATAGTTTCCTTTTAGGAGAGTAACTAGAATTTTTCTAGTACTAGGGATTTGTCTTAGACTAGGAACAGAAATACTTGTGAATATAGGTTCGAACTCTAAGCCTTTTCATGAGCAATGAGGAAACGATCATTGATTTTCTCCAAGAACGTTTCCATTTAGAGCTGAATGTAAAAAAAACTTTGCAAGCATCAAAGTTTACGAAGAACGATTTGACATTCTTTGCCACGCCAAATAATTTTATTTTATTCTTATTTCAGTTTCTGTTTTTAGTGGTTTTGTTTATCTGAATGCCGTTGTTTTCTGCGAGTTTTATCAGAGAATTGTTTGCAAATTTTGCTAAATTGAAATCAAATTGCTAAATGCTAAATTGAATCATTCGCAAAGAATTTCGAAAAGAAACCCAGTACTATTGTGCAATTTGTCTTGATGAACCGCCATTCTGTATTACAATTTGTTACAAAATGTACCATGAAGAACATCGCATCTGAATCTGCCTTAGATTTTTGTTTATTTTTTAATTTATTTCGAGTTTTCATATTTTTTCTTAGCTGAATTTCCTGTAAGAATGAAGTTCTGAGCAAAAAGTTTAGTTTTTTAAATAAATTTTGTCTGTAATATTATTTTCAAGCTTCCCACGACGCTGTCTTGTCAAAACAAGCTTGCCAATATGTGAAACCTATTTCATTAGAATACATTTAAAATGCAAACCTGACCACCCTTCTGAAAAAGAGGGATTGGGGAACAGAGTGGTGGGATGGAAGAAAAAGATCGCTTGTGTACCTCGGGAGGTCGACATTCGTGTTTACTAAAGACAGTAAACACCTTAGGAAAAGAAAAGATCACTAGAGCACCTCGGGTCCGTGAATCCGTACACACCTAAAGGAGATGCACCCCTGAGAGCCAATGAGGGAGGTTGGTTGGGTTGGGTTTTATGGCGCAAGGTCCAATAGCGGACAAGTTGCGCCAAACACAAGATTAAGTATTATCCAATAAAATTAGTTAAAAATAGAGATAATGCATTAAAAAGGATGAAAACTGAATAAAAAGAAATGTTTTCAACACAATGATCATAAAATATGTGAAGTGATGTGGTTTAAAAGGTGTGATAAAAATTCTATGCAGAATTGGCTTTAAAATTTTAAAAAGATTTAAGTGTTGAATAAAATGTGGATAGTATTTTCCCTATCCACAAGAAAAGCTAAAAAGTATGATTAAAAAGTGATGGTTATATACATGTTAAAAATCCGGAATAGTGTAAAAAATGGAAAAGTGCAGAGTGGAAAGAATTACCCAGCAAGACAGACAAATTAGGTGAGGGAGTTTTAAGACGTTGAATATAAAAATGCCAATGAGGGAGGGAAAAAAGACAGAAGGGTAGGCGAGAGTAAAAACGAAAGGAAGAATAGATCAGTCGGGTACCTCGGGGTCATGATACCCACGTTCCGGGGTCATGATACCCACCTAAAGAAAATGTGTCCCTAAGGCAACGATACATGCAGATTTCTCTCACCCTTCATCCACTAATCACATATAACGTAAGTTTTCCGGTAGGAGCTGTGGCAATATATAACATGTTTTACACTTAAAATTATCCGTAAATTTCTCGTACACGCACATTACGTATAAGCTTAATATCAATACAAATTTTTATCGCAATCGAAAACAGCCATTTCATCAACTAATCTAATTTTACAGCGGAGTAAGCACTCTCGTAAGACCCAAAATTAGCAATCGTAAAAATGACGTTGCAGTTATTACAAAACTCCACTAATAGCATCAAGTATCCATTAGCTTATGTTTTCAATACACCCGGGTAGCTAGTTAAGGTCTCATTAACCTCAATAACGGCGACCGGTTTCGATAATACATTTTCATTTAATGTAAAACATGAAAAGAATTCGACCCAATCTCATTTTTACTCATAACTACGAAGTTACAGAAAGTTGTGAATGTAAATATAGTCGGGGCTAACACAAAAAACTTAAGTGGATTAACAATATTTATTTACATTAATTACTGTACTAAGTATAAAGAGATATACTAGCCTAAATACACAGAGTTTAACTATAAGTACAAAGAATGGTTCCTGGAACAGAACGCTAGCAATTTCGTCTAATTGCGTCGAGATAGGCACTAAGAAGTTGGCAACGTTCTTGGCGCACGCCAAGTACATCAAAAGTTGCGCCAATCAAGAAGTAGCGCCAACAACTGTCGCGGAGATACGCACGGCGCCAACAAATATAATTTTGGCTCTATATTTCAAGATCAGGAGGAAAACGGTTTTCGTAACTTTTGGAGTAATTTCTTTAAGTCCAACATTTCAGTCTGAAAAAAAACACTTAAAAAACTAACCTGTAAGTAGCAGATGGTTGTGGCTCGTCTAAAGTGTCCTTAAAAACTGTTTCCTCCATGGCATCCATTAAATTCCTAAATTTTTCTTTCTGAAAAGGAGGAAAAAAATATTGTTATAAAAATTATAAATTATCTGTAAATCAAGGACAAACTTCTAGAGGTCAGTTCCCCAATGTGCTCGGGCCCTCAATATTTTTAGTTGGGCCTCGACACACGGGAGAAGATAATGGAGTCATGCGATTTTGGAAGTCTATTCTTTAGGTTGGTAATTTTAATTAGATGGCAAATGGTAATTTATATTAACGTCGCTCTGGAGCAACACAACGAGCTTTTGGCGACGGTCCGGGATCAAACCCGAAGGGAAAGATCCAAGGACAACTCGTAATTTTGAAAGTGTTTACGAAGAATTGGTACTTATTTCAAGCAGTTGTCCTGTACTGAATAACAGATTTGGGTCTCAAAAGCGTGGACAAGAATTTATTTTCAAAAACACTACGTGTCTAGTTTCCTATTAAAAGGTCGGTTGAGTTTTACAGTGCAAGGGCCTTATTTAGCCCTGCTGCACCAAACAACGCCAAGTAAACCCACATTCACACATAAGGAAAGTTTTAGCGAAACAGAAGATAGAAATACACCAAGGGAGGAATCGAACTCGCCGGTTGCTAGCGCAGTGCAAAAACCCATTGACCCACGGCCCTAACCCCTTAAAAGGTACTATCATTGGCTTTGTGTTTAACTTGTAGATCTGGATAATTTTAATTAAAAAAAGTATAATTTATTTTAAAATTGTGCCTTTTTTGCTTCTGATAAGCAAGTACCCTATCTCGACCCTCGCTATATTGCTCCTTTTGGTACATCGTGCTTTCTTCATGTCTCCCAAGAAGCGCGATATGTCAGAGTTACTGCAATTTAAATCTCGTGGGCATGATGCCCAAAGTGCTCTCATCACGTCCTCCCTCCTCGGTATTCATAACTCATCGAGTCCCTCTTTCTTTTTTTCTGAAATACTCTAAATTATGTCCAAGACACGGATGACAGTCACACGGACTAGAGATGTAAATTTCTTGGTCATAATCTTTTGGAAAGTATTCTCCAAAGACTAGAATAATCGAGAATTTTCTTCTAAAGACAAAATAAAAAGATGCCAAACATCTTTTTTTGATCAATGAATGTAATACATAAATGAAAAAAAAATTTAATGTCGTTCTCTGGGGCTAACATTAGAAATAAAGAAAAAGAAAAAAACACTTCAGTTATCTCTGATACCCTGATCTTTTCAACCATTTTGCTCGAAGTAGGTAGTTAATTAAAGTCACCAATAGCCCAGATCCCGAGGACAACGCATCGCAATTTTAAACCATGGTCTAATGACGAGGTCAACACCTGAGTTGGCACTCCACTTACTTCCACGCCAACGTGAGGATATTTGAGTTCACGACAGATTTAACGTGCACCAGCCCTCACGTACACGACGGGATTTGGTTGGATCGAGTTTCCAACTGGCAATCCTCCCTTTGCTAATCCGCTACTCTACCAAACGGGCTACAGCCGCCCCTCTTCTAACTATAGATCCGACGGGTATATGATGTTGACAGGCATAAAGTATACGTGTCCTTTTTTGACCAGTTGGTACGACCTCATTTCTACAAATAAAAGTGGTAGATTATCCATTGCAAAACCACTTCAATCCGCCAAGATTTCAGGGTCTCTAGACAATTCCTCCTTTTTAGACTCGTAAGTCCCAAATGGGAAAAACCTGGATTGCGACCCTAATTAGTAATACCAGACTAAAGCAATGCTACAACTTAGACTTAAAATAATACTTATAAATAATCTTAAAACTTGCAAAACCACATCTTGCAAGATGATTGGAAAGTAATTCCTCCGAGTTTCAGCTCTGATTAACTTAAATTAAAATAACAGAGACATTACAGTATATCAAAATAGAAGATATCCCAAAGGATTACCCACACAGCTAAATGAACAAGCATTGTTTAGTATCGTGTTGTCCTAAAAGAAAGTGTGATTTGATTTATGCACAAGTCTAGTCCAAAGTATTGTCTTGCATTGAAACAAATGATACACAATAATCTTTTACGAAACAATTCCACAACCCCATCCAAATGGATTTGAAGTACAGACATTGTGTAACCGTGTAGAGAAGCAATTTAAATTTTGTTTATAAAGTTAGGAGTTTCAAACAGTGTATATATTATTAATCACCAACGCAGGAAAGCGCTAAATATTTATCTAAACCCTAAAGGCTGTACCGTTGTTAGAAACTGTTGGATGTTAGGGGAATATTCGATGCAGAATTTATGAACTTTTGCAAAGGATACGACCCGGATAATTTGACAATAGAAATGGATAGTATCCTTTTCTAACAGCAGTCTTTATTTTGAGATATAACTAAGATTGAGCTAGTAAAGTTCATTAAAAACAGTTCCAACATGTTTTTCCTAATAAGATGGCTGGTTGCTATGGGTTTTATGGCGCAGGAGTCATATTTGGCCAAGCTGCGCCAAACACAACAACGAAGTAAGAAAAAAGCAAGATAGAAGGGTAGGCCAGGGTAAAACAGAAGGGGGACAGATCACTGATACTTCGAAGTTGTGACACCCGTACACACCTAAAGATGTACCCCTGAGTTGTATGTCTTGTGTTTGGCGAAGCTTGGCCAAATACGATCCTTGCGCCATAAAACCCCAAACCAAACAATTTAAATTTCTGAGAGGTTCAAGCGCAAGTATCCGTTATGCAATCTAGTCTTGTCTGGCTGACTTCAAACCAATTTTTATCGTGGCTAAATCTTGGATTAGTCTGGGGCCTTCGTGACTAAGGGGGTTTGACTAGTGCGTTAGAAACCTACTAGTTTTAGGCGGCGTAGGTTCGATGCCAGTAACTTACTCTGGTGTATTTCTATTCTGTATCAAACTTTCCTTGTGTGTATTGTTTGTCGTTCGTTTTGTGTTTCGCAACTTGGTCCAATACGGCCCTTGTGCCATAAAACCCAAACCAACCAGGATTAGTCTGGATTCTTTCAAGCCACCGATGTGATTATTCAGTCTTCATGCGTGTTGTGAGGTAAAAGTACTACTACACTACTCGGAAATCAAGTAACTCAGAATTAAAATTTCCTAATAAATCTACTTAGTTATCAAACAATTACTATAAAATGCGACATCAAAGCCAATTTATTTTCGAATGTCCCAGAATGTTATTTATATTTGAAAATCATGATCTACAGGCAGCGATTTAAATCTCTGCTATGAAAGCAAACACTTACTCAGCGAATTTTTCTAATGAACGAACATTTTCTTAGAACCTTGAAATCTCAGACACTTCAGATAAAATACAACTCCCATTTTAACAACGATATTTTTTATTTGGTGATTCTCTTTCAGCCAGCGATCACAATTCTATTTTCGTCCAGGAATCCCCAGAAAATCCTTTCTCTACTTTTTCTTACTTCGGCACACAAATTACCTAGTTTCCGATCGTAAAGATAACCCTCGTACGCGAGGGTTATTGATTTCCCCCGGCGACCACACTTACACGTTTCGTTACCCTTTTGGAAAATCTTTTCACTCTGATACCGCAAATGAGTGTAGAAAGTTGCTAATATTTCAGCTCAGCAGACAGCCATCAAGACGACTTTAAAGACAATTTCCATCAAAAAGAGCAGAGCCTTATAAGAATGTCCTACAAGTTGAAAGTTTATTTTAGGTTGGTTGAGTTGGGTTTATGACACAACGGTCATATTTAACCGCGATATAACAACGTCGTACACACACGGAACAATTTACTGACACAGAACAGAGAAATGCAACCAGGGTTGGTTGGGTTTTATGGCGCAAGCATTCGAGGTCAAACTACGCCAAACGCAAAACAACGTCAAGTAATATACAGGGTGTCCCATAAATTCCGAAATAGTTTAAAAATTCATAAAAATTGAAGGAATTGGTATATTTGAATGCGGTTTGCGATAACGTTATTCTCATGAAAGGGTATTTTTTTTGGTAGAGAAAAAAAAAATTAGTTCAATCTTTTGTCAATAGAGGGCGCTGCACGCAACCAATCACAGGAAATATGCAAATCAGAGTCCTACAAAATGCTGGGTGTATGATTTAAAGTTCATTTCTGAATTTTCCTGTGATTGATACGTATTCCTGTGATTTCATTGTGATGTTGACATTGGTGGATAAAGCACTATTGGCTAGGTTGTTTTACCTCAGTTTAATCGAACAAGTAGTACTCTAGTGCTGTAATGTGCTTGTAAACATTTGCCTGCATGGAAATAAACGTCGTTTTCCACGGAATTCTGTGATTGGTTACGTGCAGCGCCCTCTATTGACAAAAGATTGAACTATTTTTTTTCTCTACCAAAAAAAATCCCCTTTCATGAGAATAACGTTATCGCAAACCGCATTCAAATATACCAATTCCTTCAATTTTTATGAATTTTTAAACTATTTCGGAATTTATGGGACACCCTGTACATATACAAGGAGATTCAATTGCACTGAAGAGAGAATTGTACCCAGGGAGGAATCGAACCAAATGCACCCGGGAGGGATGTTAGGTTGTGTCCCAACATTTTATCGGCGATTATGAAAAACATGTCATGTGAAGTGATGAAACCAGAGGTTTGGTTTTGGGGTTTCATGGTGCAAGGTCCATATTTGGCCATGCTGCGCCAGACACAAGACAAACAATATCAAGTAATAGACATTCATTGTGTGTGTAAGCTTTACTGACGCAGAAGAGAGAATTACACCCAGGGAGGAGTGAACCTGACAAGAATCGAACCTGCGCCGCCTACCACTCGCATGCTGGCGCAATGGGCATGCCCAGTGGAACAAGAAGGAAGAGAAGGTATGAAAATGCCATACGGCGTCTATTAAAATTAGACTCAAATACCTTCGGTGATCTTTCAATTATTTAGATAGAAGATACTTCGAGAATATCCTGCTGAATACACGAAGAGTTAACAGAAATGAGTTGGTTTTTTGAGACAAGACGGCCTAAAAAAGATTACGAACATCCATGCCAAGACCGTGACTCGAACCCAGAGCCTGTCGACCCAATTATCAGAGCTATACCCATTCGGTAACCAAGTCGGTTAACAAAAATGGCATGCATCTTTTTTGTTCATTTTCTAAAACCCAAGTACTTCTAGAATAAAGCTACTGACTCAAAATTTGAATTATAATTTATTGCACGTAGCGCCATTTTTTTTTTTGAAACACGAGGGTTCCGTAGACCGGAAAACTTGCGGTTTAACCCTTAGAAGGACACTTCATAAAAAGGATTTAAAGATAATTTATAGGTGAAAAGATATCCCCTAAATGTATATACAATGATGGCCATCGGAAATGCAACACCATGAAGGACAAGAGATATCGAAGCCATATTTAAAAAAAAAATAAGGTACACGATTTAGATAATTTAAATTACAGCTCCGTTCGACTTGCGGAAATATATATTCTGTGTAGCCTATATGGGCGGTCATAACTCCTTCACATCTCGGCATTGAAAGGAAGTGGCTTTGTATGTGTGTTTGGGGTATGTCAATCCATGCTGTCACACGTTGCCAGATTTCATCTGTCGTGTCCGCGGGGAGTCTGGTGTTCCAATCGTCATTGACCAGTGTTCGATGGGCGACAGATCTGGTGAACGGGTGGGCCGTGTAAGTGAAACCTGGTGGATATTGCGGAATTGTTAGTTGCATGCCACGTGCGATCGCGTATTGTCCTGTTGGAAAATGGCCGCATGCGAACTATGAAGGTAAGAGAGGACGAGCTCCAAAACTTCAGAGATGTAATGACTGTTGAGTGTACCGGCAATGCATACTAGGGGATGGGAGTAGAATCCAATGGCACCCCATAACATAACGCTAGGTGATGGACCGGTATGGTGATACGTAATGCAAGTCATGCAGTCTGTAGCTGGGGTGCCGCCAGACTCAGCAACCATGGTGCTATAGGCAGAATCGTCTTAAGAACGATGTCATGAAATTTGTTTGTCCATGTGCGGCGTTCTACGTACCATTGCAGCCGCAGACGTTTGCAGTGAAGAGTAAAAATAGTCGCAGCAATGAACACTTTAATAAAAAAATTTACCACTGCTGCATACGACGTCGAATTATACGTGCTGACACAGGTTGATGTGCAACGCACCCTAATTCGTCAGCTGGGGTTCTTGGTGTTTCAGTACGATCCGTAATAACCATGCGCACAAGATATCTACTCACGTTCAGTGGTGTGACGAGATTGCTGCATTCGTACGCATCGGTCAGTTCGTCCTTCCTGCAACTATCGGGTCGCTCTCCTAGGATCCCCAAGCGATCTTTTTCTGCTTTCATTTCCCTACTCTGTTCCCCAATCCCGTTCTTCCCTTTCATTTTTGTTGACGTTGTCTTGTTTTTGGCGCAGCTGGGACAAATATGACCTTCGAGCAAAAAACCAACCCGCACCCATTGATTCCCTTTTTTACATCACTGTGACTTGATTTTGACTTGGAAGGATAATCCGCAGTCTCCAACTCAAAACGTCCTCGTATGACTACCATATTTTTCAACGAGACATAATTAAGCTTCCTATACAAAGGAACAGCGAGAAAACACAATTTCGATACTTAAAACCAGCTGTGTTCTCCTTTTTATACTGTTTACAGGAGGCTTTACGGACTCGCACGATTTGTATATACGCTGTAGTGCTTATCATTTATATATACTTCCATGATCTACGCATCGTGCACATTTTTAGGCTATTGGATGCTTCCTTCATGGAGTTGCATTTTCGATGGTCAGCACAATATTTTGCGCATAAGAAAACTTAGTTTTTACTTTTTAAGGGGTGGTGGGATACTTAATATCTTATCTGCGGCGCTCCAGATATGAGGATATCAAGAGTTGGTTGGTTTTGGTGTTTATGGCGCAAAGGCCATATTTGGCCATTCTGCACCAGACACAAGACATGCAATACCAAGTAACAGACACACACAATGAAAGTTACTGACACAGAAGAGGGAAATACAACTAGGGGAATGCACTTGACAGGAATCGACGCTACGCCGCCTATAACTCGAAGATTGCTAGCACAGTGAGCCATGATGGCCCTGAGAATATTAAGAGAATACTTACGAACAGGAACCTTAATATACCTAGAATATTTACATACCCAGAATTAACTATTTCAAAGGTGGAAGGTCACGTTTCACCACCCATGAAAGAGTTAAAGAATGTATTTCAAGAAATATTATTCGTTTGTCCTTTAGAGGTCTTCTCAGACATATTTGACTTTCTTTCTTATTGAGTTAACTATCTGTGGATAGGGTATTGGGTATTTCAATTAACGTCACACTGGAGCAACACAATGGGCTATTGGTGACGGTCCGGGATCAATCCCAAAGGGAAAGATCCGAGGACAACACCACGTAATTTTGAACCACGGTCAGATGACGAGGCAACACCTGAGCTGGCACCCCACTCTCCAAACTTCCACACCACGCCAACGTGAGGACATTTGAGGCCACGACAGATTTAACGTGCACCAGCCCCCTTTGTACACGACGGTGTTTGGCTGGATTCGAACTCGCAACCCTTCGGTTGCGAGTTCGTTACTCTTCCAACCGGGCCACCGCGGCCCTTATCTGTGGATAGGAGATAGCACTTTGACGCGGGAAACCTGGTTTCGGTATGTATTAAAGAGAACTTAGCCACCACTACAAAAATTATCTGCAGTATATTATATGTATCAGAGCAACCTACTTTCACCATGAAATACTTTTCGTTTGATTAGCGTTACACTGTCTTTTCAAGTGTTGCTTACAATTTAATGGCTTACGATTAGAAACATGGACAGACATTTCGTCTCAAAAATATTTTTATTACTATGGGTGTTTAATTTTGTAGATAAATTTAGAGAATAGATCGACAAACATTATTGCAAGACCTTTTTCTAAAAGTCAAAAGAATTTTTTTCACGTGGAATTCTATTCGGAAAATTTGGTTGGTGTGTGGATTTTTTGACGCAAGGTCCAAAAATGGACAAGCTTCACTAAACTCAAAGCATAATACAAACCAATAAAAATGGGTAAAAAGTTAAAATATATCTTAATCAACAATAAAAAGTAGATTTAAAACGTGTTAACTGAACAGATATGATGCTGTTTAAATGACAAAAAAAGGTTTAGGTTAAAAGATGAAATGCATAAAACAAGTAAATCATTCACAGAAAAACAAATTATGGAGGCTAAAGCATCATTCGAGACTGATTCGAGAAAAATTGCGACTAAGATGGAATATTCCCATCGAAGTTAACCATTAAAACTTTAACATAAAATGTTGTTAAAGGATACATTATAAATGCGATAAAAAGCCTGAGCAATGCAAAAGGTATTAACTGATGAATGAGAAGGGTGCCCATCTGAAAATTTGGATATTTTTCGAAAACTTCTACGCCTTCAGGTACAAAGGAGCCTCAGATGAATTTAGACAGTCACTTATTGGAAGGCGAAAACGTTTCCACGACCACACCCAAAGAGTAGATAAACCTATAACATTTCGAAAGACGTCCATTAATAAACTAAAAAGCGATGGATTCCGAGCGGGCGTTCTTTCATTTCAGACATCCCCCTCGGACGGGGTCTGCAGTGGTCTCGTGTGCATCCATCACATGCAACGTAATTGACATTCCCCACAACATCATTTTTCCCCCTTCCTGCCGTGACGATAAAAAGAGCAGATAATAATGCATCGTCCTCTTTGTTTTCTTCATTCCAGAGATGATGGGGATGGGGCGGAATCGAAAGTATACCCCCCGGGGTCGTCTACGAGAGGTAAGGGAAGAGGATCGAAAGTCGAAGGTCAAAGAGGATCACAGCACGGTTCAAAGCTCCCTCTTTTCAAATCTACAAATATAGCCAAATAGCAAATAACTTTTCAATGGATAACTTTCAAAGGGCTAGGTTAGGTTTTATGGCTCAAGGGGGCCATGTCTGGCCAAGCTGCGCCAACGTTAAGCAAATAAAAATTCACACAATGAAAGTTTTTTACTGATACAGTAGGTCAAAGAGGATCACAACATGGTTCAAAGCTCCCTCTTTTCAAATCTACAAATATAGCCAACTTGCAAATAGCAAATAACTTTTCGAAGGATCACTTTCAAAGGGTTGGTTGGTTTGGGTTTGGGTTTTTATGACCTCTCCGAGCTGCGTCAACGTCGGATTGATTGGTTTTGGCGTTTTGTAGCGCAAGGGCCATATTTGGCCATGCTGGTCCAAACACAAGACAGTCAAATCAAAAATGTGATGAAAGGGGAAAAAAGGTATTCAGGGACACAGTAGTAGGATTAAAGCAGAAAAAGATTGCTTGGATATCCCGGGAGCAAGACCCCGGTGTTTACTGAAGACAGTAAACCCAATGGGAGAAGAAAAGATCACTAGATTACCTACCTCGGGTCCGTGAAGCCCGTACACACCTAAAGGAGATGTGCCCCTGAGGGCTTTAAACTACTTGGAAACCTCGTGACGCTCAGAGGGTTGATCCAATCCAGTTCCTTAACATTACCAAGAAAATACATTTAAAATGAAATTTTATCAGATATACAAATGACCAGCGAAGCAGATTTTTAATATTGGAGAAAAGCTTTCTGTTTTCAGTCTCATAAGGACATACAAAAGTAAAAAATATGTCGAAATCATCAGTTTTTAAACCATTCCTAAAGATCTAATCTCGTTATGGAAACTTTATCACTCCAGAAATAGTTTTACACGGTTACTTTACTGTGGTAAGTTGAAAATGGTGTTTCTTAAAATGGCAAAACATATTTATGTAGGTTTCCATATCTATTTTTAGTTTCTAACATTCTTAAGGGACGAAAGAACGTCTTAAATCTCGCCTCCCACATAGGGCACCCTTACGGCTCATTTACACTTGTACGTCAATCCGTATCCGCTCTCCGTATTCGGATATGTAGCTCCAATGAACGACTAGAACGATACGGGATTAAACCTGTCAATCATTCCCGTTCTCGTAGCTCATTGGTTCGACGGATCCAGACACCAAGAGCGGATTCGGATAAGTAGACGTACTTAGGTTGTGCAACTTCCTTCTGTTCCAGTTTATTTGTAAAATAAATGTGTTTTAACCCTCTGAGGGGTTCACACGCATGTATTCTTTTTGCACCTGCAGTCTTCGCTGCATGGCTTCTAACACGTTTTGACCTTGACCAATAGAATGCTTAGAAGGATTATTTCAACAATAGATGTGGTTTTGTCTATTGAGGGAGAAAAGCAACACTACACTATTAAGAAATCTCTTGACGCTTAAAGGATCAAATGCGTATTACGTCCCCCAACTGGACACCAACATAACCACAACATATCAACTATTAATAGGGAAGCTTTTATGAAATAAAGTAAAATATTCATTTAGAGTTGTCACTGTTCGGAAAAGGTGACTGAAAATATTATGGAAAATTAGTTCCAGTGGACAATCCCCTCTGCAAAAGGGGTTGTAGTACAACAGTGGTGGATGCATTCAAAATCCACTTTATAATTTAAATTATTTCTTTATTTTTTGTTTTTTAATAAAGTACCCAGGAGTGCCCAACTGACTGATAAATCCTTTAAAATAGACTCGGAGCTCTTCTGGTGGTTATCTGAATAGGTGAGAATTGCACACTTAAAATTCGTCACGTAGCTTTATTTCAGAGGGTTAAAAACGGAATATTTTACGCAGTGTTCAGTTTTTATCACACTTTTAAAAACATATGTTCCTATAAGACTGAACTAAAAAAGGTTTCTGTTAGAACATAAAAGTGACACATCTCGGTTTGATCTAAGTACACGAATATTGTTATTCCGCAAATATTTACAAAACCACATTAAATAGCATTACGCAAATATTCAAATGTTCTTTCTGGTAAGTCATTTTTTACTTCTGGTCGCAGTTGAAGGATCGATACGTAGAGATGCAGATATGAGAAATGATGGTTGAGTAAACGCAGAAAAAACAATGCCTTAATCATTGCCTTCTATACTTAGTAATGATACTAAGTATTAAATTTTTACATGCGAGTTGTACGCGGCGCAAGTTCGTCTCCTGTAACTTATCCTGGATGTATTTCTCTCTTCTGTGTAGCAAACTTTCCTTGTGTGTGCGTGTATATCTACTGCTTGATGTCTTGTGTTTGGCGCAGCTTGGCCAAATAAGGCCCTTAGTGCCATAAAATCTAATCCAGCTTAAATTTTTATAATACAATAACTCCTCAATACTACACGCGTACAGGGGTCAAGGAAAAAGAGCAATTTACTTATTAAGTAAACAAATATAAATTGCACATTCTATATATTACGCGTTTTTTAATTATATAAAAGTACAAGGTAGAATATGTATATAAGGTAAATCATTTGCGATTTTTTACCTTTGGGGATTTGACCGATGAAGAACCTCGACCCCATATCTTGACGTTGTCTGCAGATACCCCAAAGAAATGTCACTGGCAGGGGTCCCACGAGAAGGAAGTTGTCTGGTTGAAAAATGACCTTTGAATTCCCAATTGATATTTACCTCTATTCGCAAACTTAAAATTCATCAGAATTAAGTAGAAATGAGTGATATATCGAGAATATGTATAATGAATATTAATTGATAAAATAGCTATTCTAAGAATAAAATATTATTTATTTAAGAATGCAAAAAGTATTCCATGCCATTTGTAGAATTTTATATGGACTCGCTGTAAAGCCCGTTGAGATAATATTACGGATATCTGGAAATCAGTGCTATTCAAGTGCTTATTATCTTTTGGACTAACCGTAAATAATTAATGCACTTTTAAATATATTCTTGATACGCTTCATTGTTCAATAATATTTACACCCACCTCAAAATACTAACAGGCAGTTGAAATAGTAAGTCCCCCTCACGCAACTCAAAAATAATTCTCTCATTAATAATCCACAAAAACTCAGTAATAAATAAATAATTCAATTTAACTCAGCTCAAAACGATTCTCAATTAATAATTCCAAGTGGAACTCAAAAATTAAACTAGCGTTGTCAAACAGAAAATGACATGCTTCTTATTAATAATTTAATTGAACTATCGTATGCGCGTTTTCACAAATTTCTGAAAAAATATCGCTTGCACTTTCTATTAATCATAAATATTATCACATGCATTATCGTTTCCTTTTATCTATATCATGATTTAATAATTATTTCTTCTGCGCGAGCAATTTCTCGTGAAAGTATTAAAACATAACTTTAGCCAATGATAGAGCGAGTATAAAAAGTGATCCCCGTACGTCGTGGCAAGTTTGCAAGTTGCGACCTTAAAATAAAATAGACGATGTGCGCGCAGCTTTAGGTTATTTTCTTCAGTCGCTCGGTTTGAAGATCTGTCTCGTGGTTGTGGGGTTGTATTTGGGGTTTTATGGAGCAAGGCCATATTTTACCATGCTGCGCCAGATGACATACAATATCAAGTAATAAATATACACACAATTAGTTTTAATGACTCAGAAGAGAGAAATACACCCAGGGAGGAATGCACTAGACAGAAATCGAACCTGCTCCGCCTACAACTCTCAGGTTGCTAGCGTATACCCACTAACTGAGCCACGACGGCCACCGTGATAGTAGGTAGTTAATTAACGTCGGCACTGAGGCAAGCCGTGATTGTAGATAAAGGCATGAATCCTGAATTGATTGGTTAAGTGTTACCACCGTGATCAAAAATACGTCTGATTTTCAATAGCTAATTGGCTAAGGCGATTCGTAAGCCCCCGTGATTTACCCTTCAGAGATCTAGCGACAGAGACTCCGTCCAAGATGCTGCCTATTTCATTAGAAGGTCGATGTGGCCGCAGTAGCCCAATTAGAATCGCCGTTTAGCAACCGGAAGGTTGTAAGTTCGAAATTCGATTCAAACGAAGACCGTCGTGTGCGTGGTGTCTGGTGCACGTTAAATCTGACAAGCCTCAAATGTCCTCCAGTGCGACATTCGTGACGCAAAATGTCCTCACGAATGTCGCACAGGAGCAACACAACGGGCTATTGGCGACGGACAGGGATCCATGGTCAGAGGTCATCACTTGAGCTGGCACCCTACTTTCCGAACTTCCACACCACGCAAACGTGAGGACATTTTAGACCGCGACAGATTTAGCGTGCACCAGCCCCCACGATACACGACGGTCTTTGGTTGGAGCGAGTTTCTGAATGCTAATTAATCCGCTATACACTGGTAACCGGACTACCATGGCCACCCAAAAACCTTTTGAAAGGGATTTAATCTAAGCTAATTATTAGTGTTTTAGTAACCAATTCTGTTTTTGTATATATATTTTAAAAATCAGAAACTCACTTCTCGAGGGTGGCTCAGGACTCCCTCTCGTTGCGTCACTACGTAAAATATCGCATCACTTGGAGGAGCAAGCGGTCACTGTCCGCCCAGTCACTTGATGAGCGAGTAATTGTGCTTGACTGATTTCTATCAGACGGCTCGTTTCCGCCTCAGGAAGCACCCACCGGTTCAGGACGGATCGGTTCCCGTCAGGTGATGTTTTACACATCTGATTGAGACTCTTTTCATCAACGCGTTGCATCTCGACTCGCAAGGTTAATCCGTCCATGAGATGGATAGCGTCCAACGTTTCCCAACTGAAGAATTCACGGAGCCCGTAAGGTTGGTTTTTGACCTTAGGCCTTGACCCTTTGAGGTTTATTTTCATCGAGCTTTTCTTGGGTTGTTTTTATTAAACCGGGATCTACGAGTTGACACTATTACTAACATCTCTTTTTACAAAATATTCATCTTTCTGAACAAACAATAACTCGAAAAGTCTCCAAAAACAATCTCAAATAGTTGGTAATTGATATAAAAAGACTACTTAAATTCATCTTAATTTTTTTATTAGTTAAAATTTTTTCATCTTTTTTTCTTTCTAATTTTCTAATCCTTTGAGAGGGGCGCACACGCTTATATCCATTTTGGAATTTGCAGTCCTTCCTGTATGACTTTTAACCAGTTTTGACCTTGACCAGGTTTCCCAAGTGGGCGCTACCACCTCTGTATGCCGAAAGAATATTGGGGCAATGCTGGACCGCCCAGGGAAAATACGGGGCGTTGAGGAGCAAGAGAGGGCAATAAGATGCTACAAAAACTGTCGCCTAAAAATATTTTAGGCATACTTAAAAACCACTTGACTATGCATACTCACTAGTGATGCATTGTCTTTGGTTATTTTAACTATAAAAATATGAAACGAATGCAAATTTGTCTACATTGGAGATTTAAAAATGCTGTTGACGAAAATAGAGCCTAATCGACAAATTAATAACACAACACGAGGGATTCATCTTATTCATTGGTAATTCGTTTTAATTTTACTGACTTGATTGATATTTATTACCAAGAATAGTGAGGAGTCTAGATTATTTATGTGCTTACTTATTTTGTTATCTCATTTTAATACATAGCTTGACAATTTCAATTCCAAGTTGCTATAATTCGAAACTATCTTCTTGAAATTCTAAAACTAGTTGTTTAATATTAGTTTGTTTATATTTCAACTAATTTACTTGTATAATATTAGTTCTAACTATTATCACGTTTACTAGTTTAATATTCGACTGTTTGTTATTTTACTTAATAGTTTTACAAAGAATACCATGTATAAAAAATGCTTAATCTAGCTATTTGATAGAAATATACAGGTGATTGCTGAAATATTTACATTAATACTTTAATGTGAATTTTATTTGAAGAATAAATCGTGGTTAATTACTAGATTGGTAGTGGTCAATTACTGGTCCAATCACTATTCTGAGCTTAGAGACAAATTCTTTTAAGCTATTAAATATTAAAAATTCTACTATAGCTCAGTACCTTGTAAGGAAGGTGATTAAAATAAGTACAAAAATCTTTCAAGTACAATTTCAAATTAGCTCCAGGGAAATTTTTCTTGAATGAGCACTAGTTGGTAAATTAATCACTGGCTCACCCTTTATTTTAATAGAATTCGTTCAATTAAAAAATCTGTTAAATCCAGCCTAATTACCTCCTTCAGATGGGATCAAATTCGTTAAATTTAATTCTATCTTAGTTATTAAATTCTGACATTTTTAAAAAATTGGGTTGAAAAAGTTAACATACATTTCTTATTCGTAGACGACATTCTCCGATGTCTCCCGCGTCTCATATCCACCAATGGGATCCGTGTCCTCAGAAATGGGGTCGTCTTTCATATTTTAGTATAAAAACAGTGGATTTTGTTTCTTATTCCTCTAAAAAATAATTCAACCAAGTCCATGAGTAAATGTACTTTTTGGCAGTAGTTCCCAAACGACGCGACTCGTCTGGGCGACTTGAAATATTTCAATATTTTTACTGAAATGACATTTAGACCAAATGATTTTAGAATCCTACCATCGATGCGATATGATAGGAAGAATATCTAACATAACAGAAGTACGACTCGTACTCTGATGGAACATACAAATACCGCATTTGTAAATATACAACTCTTTTTTAAATTTACTGGAAGTATTCAATAAAGTTTTTGTTTTCTCTCCCTGAATATTTCCTTCCGCAACATTCAACTTAGGAATTTTCAACTTATTCAACACTGTATACATACATCATCCATCGTACCACTCACTGAATCTGCCTACACCACTCTTGTGACTTATTTGTTATGAGATGTATTTTTATTTTAATTAATCAATAAAAAAACTTTTATTGATAACTAATTACAGAATGAATAATTTGCTATCCTTTAAAATAATTATAGTATCAATTTGTGGGAATTTTAATACATGGGATGTTCAAAATTTTTCAATAGAAAATTCTGGAAGGCAATCAGCCCTTGTGTGGGTCTGTTCATAATTGTTTTCTAACTTTTTTACAGAAAAATATTTCTTGATAGGTTAGACAGAGGGCTCTGCCGTACCCTTCTTTTCCAGACTATTCTCAATGTCATCCTTATATATTGGCGTGCAAGACTTCAGGAAGTTTCTCAGATGCTACTTTGCAGTGTAGCAACCTGGATGCGGGGGAAGTGATACAAAAAATACATCCAGTTACCAAACCCATGAGGCCCTCGGGGGCTCATGGGTTTGGTATCTTTAGATGTGTACTGGCTTCACGAACCCGAGGTATTCTAGTGATCTTTTCTTTTCCTACGGGGTTTACTGTCTTTAGTAAACACGAATGTCGACCTCCCGAGATACCTAAGCGATCTTTTTCTGCTTTCATTCCACCACTATGTTCCCCAATCCCTCTTTTTCATGGAGATGTTCAAGTTTGCATTTTAAATGTATTCTAATGAAATAGGTTTCACATATCTACAAACTTGCTTTAACAACAGATAGCCTTGTGGGAAGCCTGAAAATAATACTAAACAAAAGTTATTTGAAAAATTCAAGTACCCTTGTGATCAATTCTTTTCCTATGGAATTTACTGCCTCTGGAAAACAGGGAGGTCGCAAACCCAGGATCGCAAGCGATCTTTTTAGACTTCTCTCCATCCCTTCTTTTCACAATTACTTAACATTATCACTCTTGTGTTTGGTGCAGCTTGACCAAATATGGCCCATGAGCCAAAAATAACAAAAACAATCAACAAAACTTTGCAGCATTTGTTCCATACAACGAATTGTAAATATAGTCAGCTGTGGTACAGATTGTTTCGAAATCGCCCAAACAAGATTCAAGGGGAGGTAGAGAACACAAATAAAAAACAAAACGATAACAGAAGCTAACGGTAAAAGAAGTCGTTGAACTGAAGTGATGAGCTCTGGGTGCCATGAGACAGGAGGGTAACTGAAAATTTAATAAAAACAGAGGAGGCGGTCCTTTCTAGGCATATAACCAACTCGTACATTGATTCAAGCTTTGCACCACGTTTTCATACAGAAAATGAGGTTGTGGATGAATTCCTGTGGTAGAAGGACCCATTACTGTATGAGCATCGACCTTTCAATTGAATAGGCGGAGTATGTGTAGGCAGTTTCATGCTATATCTTCCGGTCGCTCGGTTTGAAGATCTGTGACATGGTTGTGGAAAAAAAGCAAGAATTCTGATGTGGAGCAAATTATTGTTTGTTTAAAGTGTATTGGTTTTAATGGCGTAAGAGCCATATTTGGTTATTCTGCGCCAAACACGAGATAGACAGCATCAAAGAAAATTTTACTAACACAAGAGAGAAATACACCCAGAGAGTAAACGAACCTGACAGGAATTGAACCTGCTCTGCTTACAACTCGCAGGTTGATAGCGCAGTGGACTTATCCACTGAGCCACGACCACCCCCTTGTTTAAAGTGATAATCCAACGTGATTAAAGCAATAGTCTGCGATTCGATAGCCAATTGGCCCAAGGGGATTCGTAAACCCACGTGACTTACCCTTCAGAGATTTTACGACAGCGACTCCGTCCATGTACTCTGCCTATTTCATTAGAAACTTGATGCGTCGACCTTAAAATGAAATAGACGAAAAATGGGCCCGCAGCTTCGTGTTATTTCTTCCATTTGCTCAGTTTGAAGATCTGTCAAGTGTTTGTGGGCAAAAGTAAGAATCCTAAATTATTGATTGGTTGAAGTGATTATCAACCGTGGTCGAAAACAGTAGTCTGATTCGACAGCCAATCGGTGAAGGCGATTCGTAAGTCCACGTGATTTACCCTTCAGAGATCTTACGACTATGTCTCCACCCACATGGTCCGTCTATTTCATAAGAAAGTTGATGGTGTAGAGTCTGACATCACGATTACAAAATTTGCATATGCACCAGCTTTCTACTGAATATCCTCGGTTATGCAAATCAGCACAGGCTGCTTCGTTTTATTTTGGTTTTGCTGGTTGGTTTGGATTTTTTTGCGCAAGGTCCGATAACGGACAAACTGCGCCAAACGCAAGATAAAATCGGACCCAGTAAAATATATAAAATTCCAAAATTAATAGTTTATCTAGCAATAAAGATAGATTCAAAATAATTAGGTTCGTTACTTTAAAAAATATTTAGAAAATAAAATAATATTTAAACACTGAAGCACATGAATAAACACAAAAGTATAAGATTATCCTCGTCATGAACATAAAAATAATGGGGTATGGTAAAAAAGTTTTGATGAAGTGATGCAATTTAGATGACATGAAAGATAAAAACATTAGACGGAATTAAAAAAATTAATGGTTTGTAAAAATTTAAACAGGTTTGGGTGGGGATTTTTCCCGTTTTATTTTGAGTCTGTAGCCTTTAAAAATAATGGTATTCCTTAATTTTTTAACGCCAGAGTATTTGAGACACACGGGATGGTATCCTCTTTAAATATGGTAGGTAGGTAATTAATTAGCGTCGCACTGGAGCAGCACATCGGGCTATTGGTGACGGCCCGGGATCAAACACGAAGGGAAAGATCCATGGACAACACCACGTAATCTTGAGCCACGGTCAGATGACGAGATAAACATCTAAGCTGACAGCCCTCTCTCCAAACTTCTACACCACGCCAATATGAAGATATTTGAGGTCTCGTCAGATTTAAAGTGCACCAGCCCCCCCCCCTTGTACACGACGGTCTTTGGTTGGATTCGAACTCGCAAGCTTCCGTTACTTTTCAAAACGGGCTACCACGGCCCCTTTAAATATAGATATGAGAATAAGGATTTTGGAATACTCTTATTTATTCTGCTTTTTCCGAACCACTCTCGCAGAAGTTCGATTCCGGCACCAACTGTTGCCAAAAAGAATCGAAGAAAATCCGTTTCGGAAATCTGCATGGAGCACAACTGGAGGGGAAACGTCATCTGCTCGATTCCTTCCACTCCATCAAAACGGAGAAACAACGCCGTTGCCAACTTGCATCGGAAAAGAAAGGGAAATGAAAAAACTAAAAATTATCTCCTGACGGGAAGTGGCAAAGAGAAAGGAAAAGGGCCCAATTAACTGCTGCCCACACTCGGATTCACCCGACCGAACACTTTTGGAATTTAAACAAAAAAACTGAACGAAAACGTTCTTTTGTCCGAAGCGGCCCAGTTCTAGAAAAGAATGTGTTTGCAGTTGTTCTTGCGAGTTGCTTCCTCTTTAAATGTTGTCACCACGGTTCAAAAGAATGCTGCATTTAATGAAGAAACCAAGAAAACGATTTGCATTATCGTTTTCACTTATTGCGGCAGGGAAATAATTTCTTACGCAAGATCAGATGAAAATGTAGAAATAAAAGTAAGGAGTGCTTCGAGTACGTCATTACTTTCGCATAATCCGAATTAAGAACAGTTATGGATGCATGAATCTAGAATATGTTAAAAGAACACAGAATTTGTAATGTTCACCTCAAAACTATACGCATTTTATAGTCTACTTTCATATCTATCATTGTTGATTGGAAAGTCAATCAAAATTAATGTTTAGATTGGAAAAAGCTATACATGTGCGCTAAATTATTTAAATATGAATTAGGTTGGTTGGTTTTGAGTTTTATGGCGCAAGGGCCATATTTGGCCAAGCTGCACCAAATACAAGACAATGCTAAGTAATTGTTAAAAAATATAGAAGTAGAGAAAGATCGCTTGGGTATCCTAGGGTCGTAATTCCCATGTTTACCAGAGGCCAGTAAACCCCATGCGAATAGATCACTAGGGTACCTCGGGTTCGTGAAGCCCGTACACACCAAAAGATGTGCCACCAAGGGGCTAATGAATTAGGAGATGGTTGGTTTTGAGTTTTTTATGGCACAAGGGCCATATTTGGCCAAGCTGCACCAAATACAAGACAATGCTAAGTAATTGTTAAAAAATATAGAAGTAGAGAAAGATCGCTTGGGTATCCTAGGGTCGTAATTCCCATGTTTACCAGAGGCCAGTAAACCCCATGCGAATAGATCACTAGGGTACCTCGGGTTCGTGAAGCCCGTACACACCAAAAGATGTGCCACCAAGGGGCTAATGAATTAGGAGATGGTTGGTTTTGAGTTTTTTATGGCGCAAGGGCCATATTTGGCCAAGCTGCACCAAATACAAGACAATGCTAAGTAATTGTTAAAAAATATAGAAGTAGAGAAAGATCGCTTGGGTATCCTAGGGTCGTAATTCCCATGTTTACCAGAGGCCAGTAAACCCCATGCGAATAGATCACTAGGGTACCTCGTGTTCGTGAAGCCCGTACACACCAAAAGATGTGCCACCAAGGGGCTAATGAATTAGGAGATGGTCGGTTTTGAGTTTTTTATGGCACAAGGGCCATATTTGGCCAAGCTGCACCAAATACAAGACAATGCTAAGTAATTGTTAAAAAATATAGAAGTAGAGAAAGATCGCTTGGGTATCCTAGGGTCGTAATTCCCATGTTTACCAGAGGCCAGTAAACCCCATGCGAATAGATCACTAGGGTACCTCGGGTTCGTGAAGCCCGTACACACCAAAAGATGTGCAAACCAAGGGGCTAATGAATTAGGAGATGGTTGGTTTTGAGTTTTATGGCGCAAGGGCCATATTTGGCCAAGCTGCACCAAATACAAGACAATGCTAAGTAATTGTTAAAAAATATAGAAGTAGAGAAAGATCGCTTGGGTATCCTAGGGTCGTAATTCCCATGTTTACCAGAGGCCAGTAAACCCCATGCGAATAGATCACTAGGGTACCTCGGGTTCGTGAAGCCCGTACACACCAAAAGATGTGCAAACCAAGGGGCTAATGAATTAGGAGATGGTTGGTTTTGAGTTTTATGGCGCAAGGGCCATATTTGGCCAAGCTGCACCAAATACAAGACAATGCTAAGTAATTGTTAAAAAATATAGAAGTAGAGAAAGATCGCTTGGGTATCCTAGGGTCGTAATTCCCATGTTTACCAGAGGCCAGTAAACCCCATGCGAATAGATCACTAGGGTACCTCGGGTTCGTGAAGCCCGTACACACCAAAAGATGTGCCACCAAGGGGCTAATGAATTAGGAGATGGTTGGTTTTGAGTTTTATGGCGCAAGGGCCATATTTGGCCAAGCTGCACCAAATACAAGACAATGCTAAGTAATTGTTAAAAAATATAGAAGTAGAGAAAGATCGCTTGGGTATCCTAGGGTCGTAATTCCCATGTTTACCAGAGGCCAGTAAACCCCATGCGAATAGATCACTAGGGTACCTCGGGTTCGTGAAGCCCGTACACACCAAAAGATGTGCCACCAAGGGGCTAATGAATTAGGAGATGGTTGGTTTTGAGTTTTATGGCGCAAGGGCCATATTTGGCCAAGCTGCACCAAATACAAGACAATGCTAAGTAATTGTTAAAAAATATAGAAGTAGAGAAAGATCGCTTGGGCATCCTAGGGTCGTAATTCCCATGTTTACCAGAGGCCAGTAAACCCCATGCGAAGAGAATAGATCACTAGGGTACCTCGGGTTCGTGAAGCCCGTACACACCAAAAGATGTGCCACCAAGGGGCTAATGAATTAGGAGATGGTTGGTTTTGAGTTTTATGGCGCAAGGGCCATATTTGGCCAAGCTGCACCAAATACAAGACAATGCTAAGTAATTGTTAAAAAATATAGAAGTAGAGAAAGATCGCTTGGGTATCCTAGGGTCGTAATTCCCATGTTTACCAGAGGCCAGTAAACCCCATGCGAATAGATCACTAGGGTACCTCGGGTTCGTGAAGCCCGTACACACCAAAAGATGTGCCACCAAGGGGCTAATGAATTAGGAGATGGTTGGTTTTGAGTTTTATGGCGCAAGGGCCATATTTGGCCAAGCTGCACCAAATACAAGACAATGCTAAGTAATTGTTAAAAAATATAGAAGTAGAGAAAGATCGCTTGGGTATCCTAGGGTCGTAATTCCCATGTTTACCAGAGGCCAGTAAACCCCATGCGAATAGATCACTAGGGTACCTCGGGTTCGTGAAGCCCGTACACACCAAAAGATGTGCCACCAAGGGGCTAATGAATTAGGAGATGGTTGGTTTTGAGTTTTATGGCGCAAGGGCCATATTTGGCCAAGCTGCACCAAATACAAGACAATGCTAAGTAATTGTTAAAAAATATAGAAGTAGAGAAAGATCGCTTGGGTATCCTAGGGTCGTAATTCCCATGTTTACCAGAGGCCAGTAAACCCCATGCGAATAGATCACTAGGGTACCTCGGGTTCGTGAAGCCCGTACACACCAAAAGATGTGCCACCAAGGGGCTAATGAATTAGGAGATGGTTGGTTTTGAGTTTTATGGCGCAAGGGCCATATTTGGCCAAGCTGCACCAAATACAAGACAATGCTAAGTAATTGTTAAAAAATATAGAAGTAGAGAAAGATCGCTTGGGCATCCTAGGGTCGTAATTCCCATGTTTACCAGAGGCCAGTAAACCCCATGCGAAGAGAATAGATCACTAGGGTACCTCGGGTTCGTGAAGCCCGTACACACCAAAAGATGTGCCACCAAGGGGCTAATGAATTAGGAGATGGTTGGGTTGGGTTTTATGGCGCATGGACGATACATGACCATGCTGCGCCAAACACAAGACAGAGAGACAACATAAATTAATGAACGTGCACACACAAGGAAAGTTTTACTGACACAGAAGAGAGAAATAAACTCAGGGAGGAATCGAATTTGACAGGAATCGAACCTGCGCTGCCTACAAATCGCAGGTTGCAAGCGCAGTGGCCATACCCACTGAGCCACAGTGACCCCTATGAATTAGACGGTTGTGACTACGGTACGGAAACAATTAAGCAAAAGAAACCCCCAAAAAAAACATTTTCAGCTTCATGAAATAAATTGATTATATGAAAAATACGAAGATAGCATTTAGTTGGTTGTTTGGATTTTCTGGTGCGAAATCTAAAAATAGAACAAGCTACGAAGAAATAAAAACAATAAAAATTGAACAGATAGAAATAAACTGTAAACCTATGCAGATTTAATTCAATATCACATTAAAATTGTAAAACAAGTAGTCGAAACAGTAATTAAAATTCAAACGCATTAGTCAATGGTATATCAGTAAATAGGAGATTTAAATATTCTGATCAACATTTAAAATAAATAATTCAGTATTTTTAATTTATAAGTAGTAAAAATGGTGAATGTTCATGGGAAAGATATGAATGATAGAAAAATAAAGAATTTAAAAATTTTATACTGCGAAGTTTTTAACGAGGATTTTTCCCAATTAAATCCAGCAATGTAAAATAGAATAGTTAAAATATTGTCGGCTACGTTGATTTAAAACTGGACAATCGATTAAAATATGCTGAATGGTAAAATGAACACACACAGTGGCAGTCTCTCCTAATAAAAGATGCCTGTGAGT
Source organism: Meta bourneti (assembly GCA_933210815.1). Lineage (NCBI taxonomy): Eukaryota > Metazoa > Arthropoda > Arachnida > Araneae > Tetragnathidae > Meta > Meta bourneti. The sequence continues at coordinate 47,827,245 of OW119928.1, forward strand.
GAAATGTGTATGGCAGATACGTTAAGCGAGTTAAAAGCGTATTGCAATGTCGAATAGGTCACAGTATAACGTCTCGACAAATAACATGGAGCTTGTTGATTTCCATGCTCAAATCTGTGCGCCCTTCGTTCCGTGCAATGTCTCGGACAGAAGATATATTTTGCCTTAAATATAAATTTAAATGCTAATATAACGAGAACTGTTCTAATACCAGAATATCACTTTCTTGCAATCTGAGACATAAAAATGTCGAGGTCGAACTTCTAGCACTCATTTACTTTTTCTTCTCCTTTTCTTCGTCCATTTATTCTCAACCTAATGGTCAGAATGCTTTTTCTGCTATTACTTCGACTGAGTCAAGTTTACTTCCTCAAAAGAATCGAACAAAAAGCTTTCGAGACAGAAAAAGAAGTAGAAAGTGGTTCATCATGGAACATTTTTTCCAGACGTGATTTCAGTTTTGATGATAGTACGTGGAATTCGCTCTCTGCACGCGTAACAAGACTTAAGAACAGATGCATCACTCCGTTCCACCAACTGTTGCATCATTACGTGTAACTAGACGTGTTTCGAAAATTTTCATTTATACGTCATTGAGCAAAAGGAGGGGAATCCTAGGGGACCAAAAATAGCTTAGTGTAACTAATACGTACTTTTGGTGTTGATTATTTGAGTGAAATAGTGCTGATTGTCATTCAAGCAAGTAAAATTTTGATGTGATTGCGAAACCGTGTTCAAATATCTGATAACAGCAGCTATTCGCTGCGTTGTATTGTTAGCAAAAGGAGGTACACAGAATGGACGTTGCAATAATTTTCTCCAGTTTTTCTGATAAACTTTCAATTGGAAGTTCAAATTTTTATTTATTTAGTGTTTCTTTTGAGAAAGTTATCCAATTAGAGAACAAAAAATATATGATGAAAAAATGCAAAAAAAGACACAAATACCGTTAGCTAATAGATAAAACAAAACACTTTACTGATGCAAATTACTTATTGAATTGAAATCATTAAAAAAATATAACAACGCCCGAGAAAGAATTTTGTTTTAAAAAATCTATTTGTAGCAAAATTGTTACGTATATTCTATTTTAAAACAAAAATAATTTAGTTTCTGGTGATAAACCTGGGACGGTAGAATCAGTACAAGAATTTAAAAAAGGTGACAATTGTATTATGTAGAAGTTTGTAAAAACAATTTGAGAAAATGGACCCTAATATAGACAAATTGGTAGCACAATACCAGGTTCATCCATCTCATTACTGATAATTTTTAATTTTACCTGTTTGATCGTTATTAATTACTAATGAGCATTCTAGTGTGTTTATATGCAATTTATTTTTGGTTATTTCATTTTGATAAAATGAAATAAAAGGAATTGAGTTCCAAGTTGTTTTATTTCCAAACTAACCTTTTATCGAAAATTATACACAGCTTAATAAATGCTAGTGGTCACCCAGTGGTCGAAATTCGACATAATTCATTTAATTTTTAAGTTTGAACGTTAATAAGGTTCTTTTGTCAAAGAGTATACCTTTATATTCATTGCATATAATTTTTTTAAATTTTGTTCTATTACGTAAGCTGCGAGCATGTACAAATACGTCATAGGAAAAATGCGGTATAGCTTGGTTAAGCCATATCTAAAAAACAATAACGCGTTGTTTGACATTTTCTTGGGTTTTTTTATTGCTATACTGGCCACAGGTTTCGCCAAGGCTACACAGTTAATTTGCCTATCTTTTTCAAATTATATAAAATTTAAATAAGAAATAAATCCAAAAAATGAAAAATGAAATAAGGAATACGTACTTCGTATTTTTTTACATATTTTTTATTGAAACAAAAAAACGGGTGGTTAAAAAAATAAATGTTGTCCATTGAACTTGAAATAGTTCGACAATGAATTCAATGATTTAAAACTTCGGTGTAGACGATGATTTTTGCAAAAACTTTCATCGTTTGCTAATTGCCCTTGACCGTTATATTCTGAAATATAAAATCTCAAACCATCGAATGATCGAACTCTACTTGTTGCGACGTACAATTGACCATGTGTAAAAACAGGCTGCCTCAATAAAATTCCAATTTTTTCGAATGTTTGTCCTTGAGACTTATTTATTGTCATCGCAAATGCAGGTATAATTAGAAATTGAGTTCTTTGAAAGTTAAATGGTAAAATAGTTCCGGAATATGGTTAAATTTATACGTGGAATCAAAATTCTCTTATTGCGTGCGGTTCCAGTTAAAACTTCGCAATCAATAGTATTACGATGCATAAATTTGATGCGCATTCTTGATCCATTGACTAATGCTTCCTTTCTATTTAAGTTTCTGATCAGCAAAACGATGCAATTAACTTTCAATACTAACTTATGTGGTGGCAAATAATGCCAAATCTCATACTCCTCCGTGCGCGCAATGTGCTTAAAAAGGGGTACAAAGTTTTTTCTTCACGTATTAATATATAGATTTTCGTGAAGTTTGAAAATTATAGCCACAACTACATTTGCAAATTTTCATTGGTTAGGATAAAGTTTTGGGGCGCCGAAAAATTTGCCTTTAGAATGGGGCGTTAAACCAAAAATGTTTGAGAAACTACGGTCTAATTAGACGCGTGAAAATACTTTTCAATTTGGGTTTCGAGGTAGAGATTAAATTCCGTACTTTTATCCCGCATGATCCAAGAGATGCGATCAAATAATAAAATGTATTGTAGTATGAATCGAAACTTTTCAAACTGTGTTACGGTGCCCAGGGATTGGTTGATTTTGGGTTTTATGGCTCAAGAGCAATATTTGGCCAAGCTGCGCCAAACGCGGTGCCGAAGGGAGAAGCGTAAGTTTGACAAAAGGTTCTGTCTCGAGATGATAGATACTTTCCGTGATATAAAATCGGGAAAAAAAATCAAAATCCTTTGGTGTTGAGAACATTTTTGCAAAAATCTGCGTTTGGTTACAAAAATTCTTCGGCTGAGATTAGTGTGTGGATAATCCGAAGCGGATAAAGGCGTCATTCATTAATACTGAACTGAAGTTGATAGTGCGATGTGGTTCTCCGGAACACGGGGAGGAACCAGTCAATCAGCTTCCCTTTGAACGAAAGTTAGTGCAAGTGTAATCCGGGTATTAGATGGGGTTCGGGAAATTTCGTTTAGTTGGTTGGTAATTGAACTTACGTCGCACTGGAGCAACAAAACGGACTATTGGCGACGGTGTGGGATCAATCCCGAAAAGAAAGATCCGAAGACAACACCTCATAATGTTGAACTACGGTCACATGACGAGGTTAACACCTGACTGGCACCCCCTCTCCAAACTTCCACACCACGCCAAAGAGAGAACATTTGAGGCCACGACAGATATAACTGCACCAGCTCAGATTCAACCCTCCAAGTGGTTACAATGAGATATCTCGTTCATCAAGATGAGATCGATTTTGCTAATGATGAGATACCTCATCGTCAAGATATTTCCAATTTTTTAATGATGAGACTTCCATACCACGCCAACGTCAGGACATTTAAAGTCACTACAGATTTATGTGCAACAGTCCCCATGTACACGACGGTCTTTGGTTGGATCGAGTTTTGAACTCGCATTTCTCCGGTTGCTAATCTGCTACTCTTCCAACCGAACTACAATGTTATACTTAGGAGTGATTGGTTAATAAATTACATGTGTAAAAATACTTAGGTACATTATGAGAAAGAAAGGTTATGAATTTTTTTACAAGGTTTCCTCACGAAATTTTTTAAAGTAAATAATATTCAACATTGAACATTATTTGAATACTTTTTCGAATTAAAAATGTATTTCAATGATTAATTTTCAAAAAGTCTGATTTTTTAAAATTCTTAATTATAATTTCTGATACGCTTAAAAGAAACGCGTAATTTACTGTTATTCAATACGTTGGGTAGGTAGTTTCGATTTAACAAAGCGTGCAAAACAAAAAGTGAAAACGAAAAAAAAAATTTATTGGATTTTTTCTAGTCTCGCGAACTGAAAAAGTAATTAGTTTTTCCATACTTTTTTTGCAGGTATATTCTAAGGACCTCGAAAGTTGTCCGCAGGATTAGTCTGTTAATGAAATGTGCTTTGCTGGATTTCAATGCAAATTCCTTTCTAATTTGGCGATTTTCTCTTACTGTTGCTTGTTGACGTTTCATTAAAAAAGAACAAATTGAAAACCTATCAACAATGTAGAATACGATGCTACGGTTGGAGTAGAAAGTCTTAATAAATCAACGTTTCGCCAAACGATTCCGTCTGAAGAATAAATACAAATACGCGCTTTCTTTAGAAAAAGGCTACTCAGAATAGAAATTTAATTTTTAATGCAAACCCATTCTATTAAATTCAGATATAAACCATGAAAATCAAATCAAAAAGTATGACAAACTTTTAATAAATATAATAGCGGAATTCGATATCTCTTAAATTGAGAAGTAAAATAGGCTAACAATTTTCAATTTTCCTTTAGTTCTGAAAATTTTACTTTCCAGAGTTGTCACTTCTCTTGAGCTAAAGCGACACATATTAAAACTGTATCGTGCTATTAAAAACTATTTCCTCATACTGTAGTGCAGGAAAAATACGTGACAGTGAGTGAGATGCCCAAAATATAAAAGACAAAAAACGCGAAAAAGTGCCAAGGTATAACATCCAATCAATAAATCAGGGGAAAATTGAGTTTTAAATGCCAAGGATGAAATTTTAAAGATATTTCCACGAAAAAATTGCAAAACTTTCTATACCTCAACACCTATATTAAGAACTTAAATGTACTTCACATTTTTAGTTGAAAATTTTTGCAAGTTTCGTGAAAGACGCTGAGAGCTCAAATTTCCCTTAGAATATCAAATCTCTTTTCATTACTCCAAATCGCCGTGATCTCTTTTCAAACCGAATTTTAAATTTTGTTGAAGATAATGAAGATGAATCTCAAAAACCGATTTTGGATATTGCCATAACTTTTCAAGTTGACGAATATTGTCCACCAAACTTTCCGATTCCGGCAAAATATTTGTTTTGAAGCCAACTTGAGGCAAAAGTCCCAACCTCGAAATGAAGGGTTCTATTTATATTGTTGTCATTCGCTACCGTACAAATAAGGACGTATCGGACTGTAAGTATTGATTTTATCCAACGGGAAATGTGGTTCCAGACTTATTCCGAAGAAATTTCTCTCGATATTTTCCATAGAATATCGAAAGCCGTTAGATCTTATGTCGACACCAACTTGTATGCACCGCCTGAAGGACAAAGAAAATACATTTTCCCTCTCTTTCGAATCCAGAAACTTAACCCATTTATACGACCCAAACGTATCGTTGATACAAAATTCCTAGATATATTGCGTTTCTGTTTCACCTCTTTTGTTATCTACGAAGTAGACAAATGATTCTACGACTGATGCTTTATTGTTAGATATATCAAATATTGGTATATATTTGGTTTAACACACTTCTACCAATTAGAAGAGAGGCTAGACATTTTGATTGGTTGAGTTTCATATGGCGCAAGAGCCATATTTAGAATAGCTGTGCCAAGCACCGTCAAGTGAATGGACAATCACACAAGTTTTTAATGACATAGAACAGAGAAACACACCCATGGATCAATCGTACCTGCGCCGCCTACAACTCGAAAGGTGCTAGCGCAGTGAATAAACCTAGTGATCGGCGGTAACCCCTAAAAACTTTGTAACCTCGAGCAAATGCGTTTGACAAAACTTACGTCTTTAAAACGAAAATAAAGTAGCTATTTATAAATTAGGATAAAAACATACTAATTAGTGCTATATTAATTTTGTTATTCAATTATAGTTCAGAATGTTAAATTTTTGATTGCATCTAATTTTTGACATTGCATAGAAGCTAGCAAAAAGCCAGGCTTTGTTCATGTGTCCTTGATGGAAGAAAAGTGCTCCCAGTCTTGTTGGTGCTCTTAAGACGTTAGTGAGGAGAGAATTTTATTGCTTCGGTTCTCTTTTCTTTGAATACGATTTCAGGAGTCTACACGAAATCATTTACTTTTATATTCTAAAGATGGAGCTCATATAAGCCTTAAGTTCACATGAAAAGCATTGGAAAATTCGTGATAACGCTAAAATTGTGCTTACAATTATGGTACATGTTTTAAGAAATACTTTTTCGATGAATATAAAAATCTTTTTAATAAGTACTTCTAAAATGCCACCACTTAATACATAAGCACTCGGAGTCCACACCGCTGCCAATCCCCCTCTGCTGCCAACATTCGCACAACTGTTCCAAACACTTCTAGAACTGTTTGGTGGCAACCTGTTTCATACCGTCCTTCGAAGTTGGGTCTTCATAACGCCAATATTGGCCCTTTACCATTGAAATGATTTAAGCTAGGTGAGAGCATTCTAGGTTCAATACGGCTGTTAATATATGTAAATTTTCTCTCATTTGATATTCTGATGTCTAGGAAGGCTTTAGATGGGCGATGAGACACATAAGGGGACCCACCCCTCAAAATAAATTTTTGGAATAAGCACATTCATATGGAACGCGATGAGTCTTCACTCAGTTTTGTTTTCCAAAAATAAACTTTTCTAGCAGTGCCCCTCAAAGGTCTAGAACATTAGAGCATCCTCTCGAATTCAGAAGTTTCTTCAGTTGGTATGTTTTCTATAATATAGTGCAATAGTAAATAGAATTCTATTATGTTTCGCCGATCAATCGGTCTAATGATCAAATGCTGACTTCGGGATTGAAAGGTGCCTAGTTCGAATCTGGGATAAAGACATGGATGCTTGTCCGTCTGGATACTCCGGGACCTCCCCCGTAACTGTAATGACCTTTAACGGGCTGAGACAGGGGTTGCGCCCCCAATTAAGAATGTCCGACTGGATGGAATTTGAGGCCTCTATAAACGAACTGCGGCTAGCCTTCCTGGTGGTTGTCTCGCCGAGGTATCTTGACATTAGGAAAAACTGACCAGATTTTAATGGACGAGATATCTCGTCATAGAAAAACTGACCAGATCTTGATGAACGAGATATCTCGTCGAAACAACTTGGAGGGCTAGAATGTATGAAATATGTAACATGAACTCACCCCTATGGTGCACAAGGTAAAGCTAAGTAGTTCTTAATTTTACCCTTTTAGTGCCATAATGAATGATATTCAATTGACCGGGTATTAAAAAAATAATTCTATTATTCCTCTGACTGAATAAATATTTCACTTTTTTATTTCCTATAAAAAAATCCCACGGCATGTAATAACCTCATACAAGAGGTTCTTCGAAGAGGAAAGCCTGTTTTCCAGATGTCAACGCTCATAAAATAACCCTAAATCTTTGGCCATTTTGAGATTCAAAACCGACCGTTGCAAAAAGCCTAGCCTCGCCAAAGAAAATACGACGTCAAAAATCGTTTAGCCAAACCAAACCGAAAAAAGGTTCCGCGGACAGGAAGCAAATTGCGCTGGTATAAACGTCCACTTTAATCTGAAAGAACGCAGCCAAACATCACTTTAAGGTATACGGGTGCTCCTTTGCAGTGAAACTTCCTTACAGGAGGAGGAAAACACTAAATTCCTTCCATTGCTGCTTGTATTCTGTTAGAGGAAGGGCTTCCATTCCCCCTTCCCTGATATGTTATTAAACCGTGGAGCTTTTAGTGAAAGTCGAGGTTGTCTTTTTTTTACATTTCACATATTTTTTACCTCCGGGGAAATAAAACTTCCCGAGTTATTTCCGATTTTATTTCACGGAGGAAAGAAAAATAGATATTTTTGTTTTCCCTGCCTCCAACCATCTATCAACCCCCCCTCGGAAGCCCTTTACAATTTTTTCCATATCCAAGCCGAACCATTTACCTTGTTAAAGTATGATCCAAAAGGTAACAGGTAATGTGACTCCTTAGCGTACGCAATAGCTTCAAAAAGTTTCGATACTCCTCTTTCTAAAGTAATCAAAAACTCTTTTATTTTTAATTATTTTATTAGAAAAATTGAATTGTTTTAAACGAATTCCGACGAGTTTAGTGACATCTCCCCTGTACTGTACACGTTTTAAAACTTCCTGTGCAATCGTCAAGGCAAGATAAGGATTACAAAATTAAATCGTATTCATAAGAGATGTATGTTCGCTAGGTTCTTGTAAGGGTACTTTTGGATCGAAGGATTGGTCAGAGGACCCTTTGCCTAGCCACCACGATCACCCGATTTCACTCTACAAGAATCGGAGTCCCTTCTCTTGTCCATTTACAATATTCAAATTTCCTTTTCCTGTGGTTAAATATCTAAAGATGAAGCCGCTATATTGAAACAATACATCATAGTTTGGTTTATCGCTACTCGAGGTCTAGTTAGCTAACTGTAGTTTAAATTAACTTTGCCCACGAATCCAAATTATTATTAGGTTTGCTTTGTCACCCGCCGGCCATTTATTTGAGGGCTAATTATACTTTGACCGAACATTCTTACCCAGATCGGGATTCGAACCCAGAATCAGTTCAACCAAAGACCGGAGCTCTAACCACTCATCTATCAGGCCGATCGGCAAACTCTCATTGGCTGATCGGTTGTTTTGGGGTGTTATGGCGCAAGGGCCATATTTGGCCAAGCTGCGCCAAGTCAAGACAGACAATCAAAAGATGTCGTGAAAGGGATAAAAAGAGGGATTGAGGAATAGAGTAGTGTGATGAAAGCAGGAAAAGATCGCTGTGTATCTCGGGAGCGCGACACCCGTGTTTACGAAAGACAGTAAACCCCATAGGAAAAGAAAATATCACTAGAGTACCTCGGGCCAGTGAAACCCATACACACCTAAAGGCGAGGTGCCCATGAGAGCTAAACTCTCATTGGAGATTGGTATGATTTTTCTGAAAATTTCCTAAACACCAGTTGATGTTTTATAATCGGTGGAAGTTCAATTGCATTATTTAGGTGGTGGCTGATGGGCTTTAGCCACCCTTGATTGCGCCACAAAATGAAAGTTTGATTTCGATCCGCTCCTTGTTTGCTAGTGTGTTGCATTTCCATCGGTATTAAGTAACCAACTAAGCCTCAGTAACCCTATCTAAGCCTCATCAGACTGAGTTCCACTGTGGGATGCGAAAAAAAGAAAACGAACGGAAAAATAAACGGCCGCGGTAAAAAACAATCGTATCCTCTTTCTCACTGGGACTGTGCAAAGCAAACAATCAATACGCATTTCCTTTCGGGTTGTAGGCGACAGCCGTGATGCATTTCCTGAGGAGTAGGAAAAAGCGCTCCCTGGCGGACAAATGTTCGGATGTCAGGCCGCAACTCAAATTACGTCCAATCTTCTTTTATTATTAACAGCCACCCCACCTCGTGATCGATTGGCGCGACAAGAGTGATTGGATCGGGAAGACAGGCAGCGGTAATAAACGGACAAGGTGGCTGCTTGAGGAAAGAAAAAATAAGGCAACCCCGTAGTTGTTAAATGTAAAAGTTCGCGATGGCTGTTAAAGATTCATGTCGGAATTTCGGTTGTTTTTTGTCAAATATCGGTGTTCGGAAGTGGGCCTAGTAAGAAATATCAGTGATGCTTTGTTGAGTAACAGAACCACCAATTCGCACCATCTCAAGAAATGCGACACAATTTCGATTTTTTTTATTTAAGAAACGATTTTATTAAACTAGAACGAAACCTTGAAATCAATTCAGGTTGATTGGTTTGGAGTTTTATGGCGCAAGGTCCATATTTGGCCAAGCTGCCCCAAACACAAGATAATAACGAGGGAGGGAAAAAGCAGAAGGGAAGGCTAGGGTAAAACAGAGGAGAGGATAAATCACTCGGGTGCCTCGGGACCGTGATGCCAGTACACAACTAAAAATGTGCTCTTGAGGGCTGAAATCAATTCAGGAATTAATAGATACAACGAAATTTTGCAAATTTCAAAATAAAAATAAAATGCGCTTAGACTATATCTTTCAGTTATTTCTAAAATTTGTGTCCCTTTACTCAAGAATGCACTTAAAGATGAGCAGGCATTTGACTTGTTGTGTCATAAAATAAATCACTGAGACTTCAAAGCTTCTCCGTCAGAAAGAATAAATAAAAAGCAAATTGCAAACAAAGTTGTAAATTTTTCTCTAGGGTAGACAGTTAATTTAACGTAACAAGTTTCAACATTCCCATTATACAAATGAAACAGGCTTTGTAAAACTAATTTTAAAAGATAGGCCAATACTAAGTAGTAATTAATAAAGGTAGGCCTTTTAGTTTTACCAAAAGTAAAAGGCCAATCGAAGGAGCGCGAGAGTCGGATCGGGTAAGTGGGCCGTATGTTGTACTCCCCTGCTCTAGAACAAGCTATTATCATTGAAAACTCAACCTTCGGGCACAAAGTAGCGATTTAAGAAAACTGCTTCAAAACCCGTTCCAGGCAACTAACCAGAAGATGAGTACGTTTCCGGAACATTTAAGAGTAGCAGTGGAGCAATTTGAGAGCGGATCCGTCAGTCATGTAAATAAAGCGTTCCACGGAGTAGTTTGCAACGAATTCTACGACAAATCAGAACATCTACCTTAGAAATAGTTCAGAGAACAATAAACTAGGCGGTAAATAGTGAAAAAGCCATCCTTTTGAATTTTACTTTTTCATTCACATAAAAATATTTGATCCTAAATATTCTAATGCAAATAAGATCAACGTAAATGAAGTAGCAACTAGTAAAAAAGATAACTATAAATGAAGTTATAACTAGTAAAAATAAAGTTAAAGTGCTTAAAACACAAGGTTTTGTGTGATCAATATTGTGTTTTGGACAGGATTTGCCAACTAATTGATCCTGAAGCACTAATTTTAGCGTTTATTGTACTTGTATAAAATTATTTCAGAATTTATTTTAGGAGTTTATGCATTAATGTGATATGTGATAAAATTCCATCCTTACTGCAATGATGGAGCTTTGAATGTTTTTAAAACAATACATGCATCCTCGTTATTTAGGTAACGAACTAAAAGCTGTTATTCACCCAGTCATTAAACCAAATGCACTTCTTTCACCCGAGAATATGCTCCTCACAGTAATATCAGTGATAAACGCCACCATATTCGTTAACTGGGACTAAGGAGAATTCTGAATACTAGAGAAAATGACTAAACAAAAGCAAAAGAATAATTATTAAAATTCCAAAATAAACTTCGATGTGATATATTTCATTAAACTGAGTAATTTGCAAGACAGATTTAGTGGTTCGCCTCCATCAACAATACGTTATAAATGATGTACTCTAGTCTTGTATAAACTCCTCGACTGAACAAACTTTTCAGTTTCTTCGCTACCCTTGTCACACAGGTGGTTCAAAGATGCGTAAAAATGGTGATAAAGGCATAAATGTCTGTCATTGGACTAGGAGTTTGTGATGGCTCCCGAGTTAAAATCACGAAATCGTTCCAAAAATGTGATTAGAAAAAACAGTATAAACTAGCCTATTCATACTTCATATTTTATATCCAGTACTCTATATCAGTTGTAAAAGAATGCCATGATTCATATTTTTCCAACCTTTGTATAAATACGTATTTAATTTTTTATTTTGCAAAATTTCAGAATTTTTTAATTTTTCGTGTCGTTGAAAAATAAATACTGAACCTATACCGAAAATATTTTTATTTACTGAGTTGTCGAATTTAAGGTTTTAAAACAATTCGTACATCGGACTTGTAACATTTTTATAGAACGAGTTTTTCTGTTAAAATATAACTCCATGTATAGGGCTCAAGACGTTGAAAAATTTAAAAAAAATTGGCTTATATATGAAGGTAAGAGGCAACTTTTCATACTATTGCAAATTAAATTCGAAAAAAACAAATTAGTAGTTACAAAATAGATTTCAAAATATAATTTCTCCAGACCAACATTAAAAGCATGATGTATGAGTAATTAATTTGTATCAAACATGCATTCAATGGGATGATAGTTTAAAACACGTTGTCCAGCAGCAATAGCTGATTGCCCATTGTGTAGAATATATAATTGATGCAGTGAATATTTACACGATGTATTTTATGATGCACTATATATAGATTTATGATAAAGTAAAATCTATATATAGTGTAAAAAGTCAATAGCATGTAAAAATTTTAAAATGTTTGAATGGAGTTTTTCCCCAATCAATTCCCGCAATGTTAAATTAGAAGTACTAAAAGTTTCTGCGATGATGATTAAAAATAGGACATTCTATTAAAATATGATGGATGCTATAAGGAATCACACACGTGCCGCACACAGGGGCATTCTCTCCTAACAAAAGATGTCTGTGCGTGAAACGTGGGTCCGATGCTAAGTCTTGTTAAAATTACGTCTATTCGACGAGATGGTTGAGAAGGTCGAAGGGAAATAATGGGCTGGATTCCGTGCAGTTTATTGTTATTTTCTGAATTCCAGTTATACTGCCATTCATTCCACACGATGTCTTGGACAGTCATCTGGCCGTGTTTCAAAATTACGAGTTGTCCTTGATCTTTCCCGTCGGGATTGATCCCGGACCGTCGCCAATAGCCCATTGTGTTGCTCCAGTGCGACGTTAATTAAAATACCTCACTACCTACCGAAATAATCTTCCAATCACCACGTTTCTAACGAAGTAATGTCTTAGAAACTTTAAGAGTTATAAAGGGTTCTTTTTATTTGTTTTAAAGTTAACAGTATATCAACATACTAAAAGCAGCAGGATTCTCCTATTGTCAAATTGCATGCATTTACTATGTCATGTAGTAATATTTTCTTCATCTGACTAATTTTAAAAGTAGTATAAAAGAGATTTTCAGTGTTTACAAACCACCGGAAGACGAAGATTTTACTTCCTGTTACTCAATATGGAATACGTATGCAGGATGTAAGTTCTCCACAAAAGCAAACATTAGTGCCATCAACATTTAGCTTTATACAAAAGACCCATTTAACATTAACTTGTAATAACTGATGAGATTTTTTAATGCTACCTGACTTAAAAACTTCCATTTTTTAAAAACTTCGTCTTAAAAAATGTTTTATTTTCTAATCCTTTAATTAGTTTTGAAAATTCCATCTGAAAACAATTTCTTCGCACAAAATTGAAACTCAAGATTCCATCCTCTTAAAGATATAAATCCATTATCATTTTTTTAACTTAACCATGCAACTCAACTCAGCTCGACTCATCATTGCTTGCTTCCAAGAAAGTTCCTTAAGATGGATTATAATTATACATAAAAAATTTATTCCCCACATCATTATTAAAATTTTCTTCATACATTTTTGTTTTCCTTCATTTAACTAGTCCAAACTCAAATAAGAAGCAATTAAGATTTCGATTTTGCTCACAGCCTATATTTTTAAAATTACTTAACCTCGCTTTCGCTGCTTGTTTTCATAAACCTCATCCGAAAATTTTTTTAAATGTCAAATCGCAAATAAATTGATTAGGGTGTGCAGAAAAAACTAATTCGCCGGAACACATTTTAATTGTGAAAAAAGTTTGTCAGTCAACCTGAGATGAACATATCTGTTAATTTTTTCGAAATAAAATAACATATCCAAGTGAAGGGATCGGCGGTTGAAGTTCCTCAAGTTTGACAGTTCCGCACACCTCTGAAATTAGCCAAGGGTTTTTCCATATGGACAGTGTTGAAATGACTCTAAACAATGGTTCTCAATCTTTAATTGTAGAAACTCAAAAAAAATAGTTCAGTTCGTATCAGACATTAAATCCAAACAATCCAATTTTATTCAAAATAACCACATTCCATGAGTTTGTTTTTATGTAGGTGAATTTACGTATCACTGGAAAACACAAGGGGCTATTGGAGCTACCTAGCAAAACTAATGCAGGTCTATGAGGTTTTTATACACAGTTTACTTCAAGATATGTACTATTTCAAGTGCAATAAGCAAATGAGTCATATTTCGGGACTTTCCGAAACAACCAGGTAGGTAGTTGAATTAACCTCGCACTGGAGCAACACAACGGGCTATTGGCGGCGGTCCAGGATCAATCCCGAAAGGAAAGATCCAAGGGCAATGCCTCGTAATTTTGAACCACGGTCAGATGGCGAGGTCAAGACCTGAGTTGGCACCCCACTATCCAAACTTCTACATCAATGTGATGACATTTTAGGCCACGACAGATTTAACGTGCACCAGCCTCCGTGTTCACTATGGTCTTTGGCCGGACCTAGTTTCGAACTCGCAACCCTCCGGTTGCTAATCCGCTGCTCTTCCAACTGGGCGCCCCCCAATTAATTATTACACCACAAGTTTTGTAATATCCATTACATTATTCTAGCTAAAAATCGCACTTAGTTCAAGTTACGTCAAATATATATTCCATATTAGAAAAGACAAAAGCAATGTTTTTTCGTAAAGTGACAAAGATATTTCCTAGGATTAGAATTCCAAAATTCATGGTCTCATTTAAACGCTCCCAAATTGTTTAAAAGTGCATATTTTACTTCCAACATTTCTATGTTCTCCCGTCCTGAAGCATGTAGGTGGTTATTTTTCCCAGCGGCCGATCATCTGAGCGTGCATCACTGGTCAAAATTTATTTTGCATTTGAACCTAGTAGCATATACTATTCTGTAATCCCATTTATGATAAACATCAGTTGGAACCTGAAAACGATTTATTTTCATGAAAACGTACCAAGTAGAAATGGGTTTCAATTTTGCTGTCGAAGAAATCGAAGACCTACCAAAATCTCAAGGATTCAATTATGAAAATAGTGCTATCATGTATAGAGACATACTTCTGGTTTCGGGAAGAACACGCTGTACATCATTTGATAAGAACTCGAATCGATTTTCCGAATTACTGGTGCTCATCGCCGGTTGATTGGAGTATTCCACAGACGATTTTTTCTGAGTTCTTGACTTCGATCGAATTTCTGATCCAGTGTGGAAAGCTTTTCACTTGCGGGTCTTTACCGACTTTATTTTTACAATTTCATTAGAAACAGTAGGTGGAAGATTAAAATGTTGCTTTTAATAAATTAATAGTCTGGCGTAATGTTGTCAAATCGTGTCTGGTGTCCAATTTAGTTGTTATCAACATTAATTAAATTTGTATTCTACATTTAATAAGCAATGGTGACAAATCATGGTAAAAATATTTTTAAAAATATAATAAAGATTAAAAACGTGAAAATCGCCCATAGCTTTTTCGGTAGTAAAAAAAAAGTCCACCATCATCAGGCAAGAAGTAAACAACGAGAGGTAAAAGCTAGTTTAAATCCGTACATTGGTAAGAAAGGGGCCAATGTCCATTATGCAAGTTTTCGGTAACAGGTAATTTTTTTAATTTTTAATACAGCGAAAAAGAAAAAATACTCTCCAATGTTCATTCATAATGTGGGGCCGCGGTAGCCCATTTGGAAGAGGCGCGGATTAGCAACCGGATGGTTGCGAGTTAGAATCAAAGGTCGTCATGTATGGGGAGCTGGTGCATGTTAAATCTGTCGTGGCATCAAATGTCCTCACGTTGGCGTTATGTGGGAGTTTGAAGCGCCAGCTCAAGTGTTGACTTCGTCATCTGACCGTGATTCATACGAGGTCTTGCTATCGGATCTTTCACACCGAGATTGATCCTAGACCGTCGTCAATAGCGCATTATGGTACTAATGTATTGACAGGATACTCGCACTTTTTCCCCTTAACTGTCATTACATTCAAAAACATAACCACGAACATAAACGCCAAACCGATAAATCGAGTTAGTTCTTAACAGGAAGTACTTTTCCTTCTTTGTAGTTTATGTTTACAGTGTGAATAACCCTCACATATTATACAGAAAAATCTCATAAAATAAACGATGAGCAAATTATGCATGCCAACATTTAGTCATGATTTGGACAATAAGACATCCAACTCATTGATCCACCAGTCCTGCGACATTAAATTTGCTGAAATACGCATGCGTACTGACATGTTTTCTGTACAGAAACGGAGTACTCATGTTCATGTCGTACACTCACTGCCAAAAGTTAAGCACGAAGCGGCAAGATGCGAAAAAATCGATAAGTACAGCTTTGATTGACACGAAATGCGGCAGGAGAGTAGCAAATATGTTTATGCATGAAACAAAACAAAGAATTACATGCAAAGATGAAAACAATATTGAATTTTCATAAATTATAAGATGAAGTCATATTGGAGTCATTAACAAAATGATGTTTACATCCAAAACAAACAAACAAAACCGACATTAATAGGTATGTGACCACCCCTCATCCTCATACAAAGTTTACAGCGTGTGACCATGCTTTCCATGAGGTGACTAACCACCCCAGAGTCAAGTAATCACCATTCCTCCTGTAGAGCAGTTTGCAACTCTCTGAGAGTGACTGGGAGTAGGAAATGTGCAGACCCAGCACCCAAAAGAGGGCATCCCAAATATTTTCAATTGGATTGAGGTCGGGCGAGTACGCTGGCCAATCCATACGCGCAATCCCTTCACTCTCCAGGTAGTCGCCAACGATGTTGACTCGATGGTGACGCGCATTATCATCCATTAAAACAAAAGCAGGACCAACTGCTGCAGCGTACAATCTCAGTGGTTCTTAGGACCATCTCGATACCGGACAGCCGTCACAGAACCCCGTCTATAGATATGCAGGTCGGTGCGATATCCCAACGAAATCCCTGCCCACACCATGATGCTTCCACCTCGGAATGCGTGATGCTCGATGATGTTCTGGGGCCGATTGCGTGTGCCTTGTTCTCTCCAGACCCTTACACACTTGTCATCAAATCTCGATGTTCTTGTCGAAAATCATCAAGGCAAATCTCGACTCATCCGTGAACATAACGTTGGCCCAATCAGACACAGTCCAATTCACATGTTGCCGTCACCACTTTAATCGTGCCCCTCTGTATTGGATGAATAGAGGAACACAAACTCGTGGTACCCGGGCGTACAGTCCATTCATGTGTAGCCTTCGGCGAACAGTAATTGCAGATATCGTCTTACCAATGGACGCTGCAACCATAGATGTCACACGTGTGGAGGTCGCTCTTCGATTCCGCTTGGCTAAAACAGCAATATATCGATCTTCCGCGAAGGTCGTAACCCTTGGGCGACCGGCCACAGGTCTTCGGACAACTGTTTGCCTTGTTTGGAATTGTTTCCATAATCGCGAAATGACGGAATGATGAACGCCGAAGAAAAGAGCAACATGTGTGATTGATTGTCCTGCTTCAAGGCGTCCCACAGAATGCCAGCGCTCACTATCTGCCATTCGTCTTCTGGAAGCCATAGAAGCACGTCTGTCTTCAAAACTAATCGTACGAAAGTTCTAAACACTTTTTATCAGCACTTACATGAAACTCCTCTAACCCTTCACAATGCTGACTTCTAATACGACTGCCTTTTTTGCATATTTCTCGACACGAAATCGTGATTGGCTGTTTCAGAACATATTTGCATACTTCCATCTACCTCTGCAGCCAAATGCAGCCTCTCAAATTCAGAATGGCTTCCGGAAATTAACATTTTCCTCTCCGTGCTTAACTTTTCGAGGTGAGTATGTTTTTTCCCATGCTACTATAGGTAAGTATTTTAATTAACGTCGCACTGGAGCAACATAACGGACTATTGCATGCTGCTTTAGTGTGGCCGGGTTAATTGGAATGTTTCTCCGACAAACAATTATATTGAAAGCGTTTTGCCCTTCCAAAGACAACATAAGGTTAGTTTAGTGAATTTGCTTTTCACTGGAGCAACAAAACGTGCCATTCGTAACATCAGGAACAAACATATTTCGAATACAAAGCGTCTACAGTTCTCACCTTGAATTATTCCCTATTAAGTCCGATATCTATTTGCTCATCCAATAAGCTCTAGAAGCCCGACTCATAAAATCAACTACCCCAGCTACATCGCACACAATTCCTCCAAGCAGTTTCGAAGGGATCCAATTCCAGAAAATCATCACACCCCATTTAAGACGACGTAACCCTAGTTATTGACGGGTCAAGTAGCTATATTACACTGGCATATTGACATCATTAGAATCCGCGTATCGACGAAGCGGTAACCACGGCAACGAATTCCCTCCTCAAATTTTACACTTTACTGAGTAATGGCAGTTTACCCAAGTATTCACATTTCAGCAGTATCGGAAATACAAATCGAATGAGTCAAGGGTCCGGAATTTTCACGTATAAATATTTAATTCGTAGTTGATATGTTGTATCTTCGGTTGATTGGTAGTCGAATTTATGTCCCACTGGAGAAACACAATGAGACATTGGCGACGGTCAGGGATCAATTCCGAAGGGAAATACCGAAGACAACACCTAGTAATTTTGAACCACGGTCAGATGATGAGGTCAACACCGATTTGCTGTATCTTTGCAGTTAATATTACATTCAACGACTTAAGTGGGTTACACCGAACTTAATCTGGAGTCAGAGCCTAGGTAGGTATGGTATTTTAATTAACTTGAGCAACACAACGGGCTATTGGCGACGGTCCGGGATCAGAGATTTATCTTATTCAGTAAGAGTTTTCTGTGTAAACATAAACAAACCACTCGAAGGCGAAGAAAATACTTTGGTTGAAGAGTATAAATCTGCTCCTTGTTCTAAACACTGGACAACATGGACACTGACCATTTTGGCCAGTATCTGTGTTGAAAGTTTTTGATAACACCCGATTTTTTTTAATTTTTAATACAGTGTACAACAAATACCAATGTTTTGATTCTTTCACAATGTATTGACAGTAGTGCATTTTTTCTGCTCTCTACCTTGAAGTGATTTGGGGACATCACTCAAAATCAGCGAATTTTGACACTGGCCCTTTTCCTAACAGGATACAGAAACATTCTTTTATTTGATATTCTGATTGCCAAGGTAGTTGTGGGTAGGCAGTTGAATTAATATCGTAATGGAGTAACACAACGGACAAGACAGACACAAGACAGATCCGAGGAATTTGAATCATGGTCAGATGACGAGTTGGTTGTCTAAGAGTCAGATCAGTGTTTTGCAACCAGTTTTATTTGCATAACCTCTTTTTTAACTTTACACCCCATTGTTTTTTACAATTAATGTGTATAACAAGATTATTTAATACTAAAACGCATTCCCAAACATTGTTTAGTATCATAAGTAGGTAGGTATTTTAATTAACGCCACACTGGAGCAACACAACGGGCTATTGTTCAATATCATAAAAACTTGAGAAAATACAATCTTTATTACGAATAGAATACAAAATACGCTCAAAATACAGTATAATTTTATGAAATATCCACTTAAATAAGAAAGCTGGGCGTGTTTATTCAAATATAAAAATATGTTGAAGCGAAATTTAGCGTATGAATGCGTCGAAAACCTCAAACCTAGAATGTCTAAGCAACATCTGGGTAGCAAATGTCAGTGATCAATCAGCAAGGAAGCATAAAGAAACATTTTTCACTGAAATTGAAGATCAAGGCAGTCTCTACATTACATGACAGTCTGTCTGCATGGCATTACATGACAGTCTGTCTACATGACATTACATGTACATTATGACATAATTTTTCTTATATAAGTTTAATGCATAAACTTTTAAAAATGATGAGGTATTTACAAGTAAATTTATTGGAATCGGGTCCTCGTCTTTATCAAAAAAGATTTACCGGGCCGTAGTCCCACAAAGGTTGAGAACCACTACTTTAAAACATTTCTGAATTCCTACTCGTTAAGATTCATTATAAAAAAGCAGCAGTGGTTTTGATATCGAGATTTCTAAATCGCATTTCAGGTTGCACTTTAACATTTTCGTACTGAAGCGTAATTCCCATGCTAAAATTACCCATGCAGTTGTGTCAAAGATGGACTCGAATCACCTCACACACTCCATTCGTGCGTTTCCCAAGAACGAAAAACGTCACGAGTTACAAACCGCGAGAACAGAACCAACTCCATCGATCGAGAGGCAGGGTCCGTCTCTACAGTCTCATAATTGAACTTGATTAACAATTATCCGATACTGAAGCCCGGCCGAGCAAACAGGTGCGCTGACTGAGCAGGGAAGGCTTAATTAGGAATCGGGCATGGGCGATACTGATAAGACCGCCGATTGTTTTCCCAGGTGAGAATGCTCTCTGGAGAAAGGGGGCAGCTGGATTTTCGGTCGGATCTTGAGATTTGAGTTTCATTTTATGTTTAATAGACTTCTTGTGTACGCTATCGCTCAGCTGTGGGTTTGGTTTATAGCTTTAGTCATTTTTGCTATTAAGGGGTAGGTAGTTAATTAACGTCGCACTGTAGCAATACAATGGGCTATTGGTGACTGTCCGGATTCGATCCCCAAGCGAAAGATTCAAGGACAAAGCCTCGTATTTTTCAATCACGGTCAGATGACGAGGTCAACACAACTGGCACCCCACTCTCGAAATTTCCACACCAGGCCAACGTGAGGACATTTGAGGCCCCGACGGATTTAACGTGCACCAGCCCCCTTTGGACACGACGGTCTTTGGCTGGATTCGAACTCGCAACCCTCCGGTTGCAAGTACGTTACTCTTCCAACCGGGCTACCGTGGCCCTGAAAAGGTTGGTTGGTTTCGAGTGAGTTTTGTGGCGCAAGGACCATATTTGGCCAAGCTGCGCCAAACACAAGACAGACAACACGATGAGAGGATGGATGGGTTTTCTAAGGCGCAAAGGTCATATCTGGCCATGCTGTGTTAGACATAAGACTTACATTACCAAATAATAGACACATACAATGAAAGTTTTACTGACACAGAAGAGAGAAATCCACATGGACACATCTGACAGGTTACTACAACTTGCAGTGAGCATACCCACTGAGCCACGACGACCCCATAATGAGGTAGGAAGAAAAAGCAGGCAAGGGTAGAAATGAAAGGAGGAAAGATCACCCGGGTAGGTCGGGGTTGTGATACCCGTACACACCGAAAAAAGATGTGCCACTGAGGGTCTATAATAAAAAGGATCCTAATGAATCACCACCAAAAGTAGCTATCACTTTTAACCATTCTGTGAAGTCAAAAGAAACATAAAACATTTATAGAAAAAATTCCAAGAAAAAAAACACAAAATTAATAAATGTTTCTGAAATGCCACCTCTCTAGACATTGGCACCCTAGCACGCTGCTCCGCCTCTCCCTCTGCCACACCTCTACATAGAACCGTTTGTTAAATGAAAAATAAATAAAAATCTTCACTTCAAGTTGCCCCACTTTTCTCTCGTTCTCCCTACGCTCACACCAAAAAAGGAATTACTAGAGATCTGGTCCGATTCAATTTAACGTCACCCCTCGCCGAAAATAGATCCATTTCCTCCGGAGGAAGAAAAAATAACAGGAATCGTCTCCCCCAAAGCTGTCATGTCGGAGAATCTCCCGGATTCTGGAGGAAAAAATCCCTGAAAAGCGCAGGAGCAAAAGCAGGTCGACGATCAACTCCTCTCCGTATAATGGATGAGCTTCCAGACAGATAAAAACGACTCTGGAATTGCCCCCTTTTTCTCACGTCAAGAGTCCCGAACTTTGACGACCCTATCTCTGCAGGTGACATCGAGGGCAGGGTGATTTCTGACGCTGCAGATCTGTGCTCGCTTTTGACGGTCTTGACCAAGACATATTGCAGTGTTCGAAGGGAGTTAATTGATATAGGAACTATACTTTTTCGGAACTAGGGAGGAATGGGAAGAAAGGAAAGCGGAACGTTGAGGATTACGTAAGGCATAGACGTCGATAGAGGGAGCTCTGGGGCCTTACCTCGAGAATGTTGGGTTTTGATATGCATAATACTTCTACAAATAAAGTACTTTTGATATGTGAAATATTTTTTATATTTGAATAAGTTATTTTATTCCGAATGTAACATCGTTTTATGGTTGGTTGTTTTTGGGTTTTATGGCACAAGGACCATCTCTGACCAAGTTGCGACGCACACAACGAGGTAGGAGAAAAAAGAAAAAAGCAAAAGGGTAGATAGACCAAGGTGAATCAGAAGAGAGGAAATATCACTCGGGTACCTTTGGGTGTGAGGCTCGTACATACCTAAAGATGTGCCTCTGAGAGCAACATTTAACGATGTTGCTCTCAGAGGCACATCTTTAGGTATGTGCCTCTGATATTTCCTTTAGGTATGTGCCTGAGTGATATTTCCTCTCTTCTGATTCACCTTGGTCTACCCTTTTGCTTTTTCCTTTTTTGAATTGAGGAGGATCCTTTTTAACCACTTTTTTGGGATTCTTTGTACTGTCGGTAGGTAGGTAGTTAACGTCGCACTGGAACACAACGGGCTATTCACGATGATCCGGGATAAATCCCAAAGGGAAAGATCCAAGGACAACGCCTCGTAATTTTGAATCACGGTCAGATGACAAGGTCAACACCTGAGCTGGCATCTTACTCCAAACTTCCTCACTACGCCAACGTGAGGACATTTGAGGCCTCGACAGATCTAACGTGCATCAGCCCCCGTATGCACGAAAGTCTTCAGCTGGATCGAGTTTCGAACTCGCAACCCTCCGGTTGCTAATCCGTTGCTCTTACAACTGGGATACCGTGGCCCTTTGTACTAACGGGACTATAATCGAAATACTTCTATAAACTTTATGTCTATTATTATTCAGATTTATACTAACAATTTTCGTAATCATTTTCATGAAGAATCACGCTTGCTAACCCACCTCGACCTTGGCAGCGCTTGAAGTTCCGTGGTCTCTGTGATTGGTTCTCAACTCAAGTGATCTTAAACAAAATAATTGAACAGCGTCTTATTACAGATGTTGCCTATCATTTGATAAAACAGGACAAAATTTTTAAACTTTGGTGGAGGTGAATTTTCAAAGTCAGAATCATTGAAAGCTTAAGATTGGCCTAGTTTTTTGCTATAAAAATATTGAAATACAACTTATCGCTTCTTGTTCATTAAACGATTAAAAATGTTTGCTAAACATGATATAAAATTTTCATGTCGATCAATCCAATAATTTTATAAGTATACGACCACTTACGAAAAAGCTGTTCCGAGAAAAAAACGCATTTAAAATGTCCGTATAGTTAACAGTAGCATATTCAGTACTTATAGTATTTTTCGGCTAATCTGCTATACTAGTGCCATAAGTGTGATTCTATTTTGATTTCCATTTTTGATGATAGATCATTTTATCTCAATAAATAGATCAATTGGCTTATAGAATTTACATCTTCATGAAGTATCGCACACTCCAAATTCTATTCCCTTGGTATATTTTTCTCTCTTCTGTGTCAGTAAAACTTTGTCTATTACTTGATATTGTATGGTTTGTGTCTGGCGCAGCATGGCCAAATATGTCCCTTGAGCCATAAAAACCCAACTAACCGCTCCAAATTCTTCATTTGCGAGCGTCTGTTAATGACTTATAATTGGGCTAATTTTGCGAATTTCGACTTGAAATAAGGCACGCATGTTTTTAAAGCCTTAAAAATAAAATGACGTGAAAAATACAAAATCGATTTTTTCCCAAAAAGATAGAAAATCCTACTTAATATTCGTTGCAAAGCGTGAAAGAAATGACTACGAGAGGGATTTTTCGGAACAAAAGGAAAAACTACCGAAGAAAAAGTACTTCAGGTTAAAAACTACAGTGCGGCTCAAGTGAGAAGGCACATGACCTTAGGAAAGTTCATTTGTTCCAAAGTGACAGCAAAACGTATACCAACGGGAATTCACCAAAACTGCGATAAACTACATTTTAAGGTAACCCTGACATGTAAGATGCGAGAGCGTTTGTATCAGAGGAAGTAAAATCTCCGTTTCAGTCCTATTTGTTCGTTTCTACTGAAAATCCCTCTAATTGAATCATTTTTGAAGTAATAAACAAATCAGTTACATAACTTTTGAAAATCTGTAACGCGAAGAAACGTTTGAAAAAGTTCTTTTAAATCATTTCCAAAATGAGGAATTGCAACCATGTGGTCTCATTCTGCATTTAAGGACTATTACTGCTAAACTAATGCTTCCCACGCTTTTTACGAAGTGCTCCAATAACTCAGGAAGTCTAGGACTGATTACACGTTTACCGAGTGTATGTTCCAGGTGTACAACAATTTAAAATACAGGAAACTACCCCTGCACCAGAATCCTGAAAGCGAACGGATGCTTAGCAAACATGAAAAACAGGAGCAGGGAATTCTTTCCGAGTATTTCTCCATAAAATTGAAAAAGCCAAGAAATTCAACAAGTTTATGGAAATTTAAAGAACAATGCTTTTACTTTCCACCACTCAATAGTCATTTATACATTTATTCCACATTCAATTTTAACTTTACTTTGCTTTTAGTTCTCAAAAAAGTTTGGAGAAGTATTTCACAATGCTTTACCCCCAACTATTTTAGCGTTCTTAACCAATCAAATATCTCGTTGAATTCTTTTAACCTATAGGGTGGGTTTGTAGCCATGGATCAGCGGACTAACAAAATTCATCGAAAATTCGATTTTTTAAAATTTATTTAAAAAATTTAGCGATAACCAACGCCAAATAGTAATATGAATTTTTGGATTGTTATCATATTTGACTGTTATACGAACATAAAACATTATTCAAGCAGAGATCGATGTCTAAACACTTTTTTCAGATTTATACTTTTTCCGATTTCGAACAGTTCTTTGGTGATCAGTTTTTTCTCGACTCCCTTGAAATTTTTTTGTGGGTAATCCTTGTTATAAATTGTATACATTAAAATTCCAGTGAGAAGTTCATCATACTTCTAAGTTTAATTTTGTTTAACCTAACCAAAGTACCAAAATGCACATATATATATGTATATGTATGTATATATACATATATATATACATATAAATATATACATATAAATATATACATATAAATACATATATGTATACACTATCTACCAATAAGTATTTGGACATCCATGCAAATGACGATATCTGCGGTTCTGATATACGTCACGCCCTCCGCCGTTAAATATCGTGTAGGAAACAACATCGGCATTAGTCGCATGCAAGATGCCACGAAGTGCAGTTATCTGATTTCGAGAAAGGTGTAATCGTCGGGTATCACTGAAATGGCCGATCCTTAAGGGACATATCTAGCGAGCTGAATTACCCAAAATCGACAGTGGCCTATGTGATTCAGAAGTGGAAGGTGAGCGGTGATTATCGGAATGTGCCCCGAGTCGGCAGACCCACGAAACTGGGAGATAGAGACCGACGGGTGCTGTCCAGAGAAATTCGGAAGAACCGCACCCAACCAATGGCCCACATACTCCAGGAGTTTCAACAGGCATCTGGGAATGTTGTTTCAATGAATAACATCCGTAAGGAAGCACATCTGCCTCTCCATGAAACTTTTTCCTTTGCTTTTATGATATTGCGCACATTTTTCTAATTGAACTTTTTGGCCGATCTCCTTCAATTTTGGAGTTATTTTTTTAACTTCCTTATTTCGCCGCTAGGAGCGCTGTAAGCTGTCTCAATAAATTCAGCATGGTCACTTTACTATAGGTACACGTTACTTCCTTGACTATACGAGACGCTGTTTCAAATTTAAAGGGCTTAAAGGTACTTTACAGGTCACCCTATATATACAGGGTGAGTCTAAATTGTTTTTACAAAATAAGAGGGTGATAGTACCCATCCAGACGAGCAATAATTACCATGGAACATAGGGTCGCATTCCACTCTGAGAGGCAGAAAAGAGTAAAGTCGAAACGCGTCGAGCATGAACAAGTCATCGCCTCTGACGTCGTTTTGTACCTGCCCTACGTAGCATATATCTCCTAAGCTTCTTCAATGCCACATATCCCGCACGATGGATCGGACGTGGCAGACCTGTGGCTTGGCCTCCTCGCTCACCGGACCCACTGGACTTTTTCTTCTGGGGCACATCAAATCTTTAATGTACCAGACGCCTGTGGACTCGGCTGAAGATCTCGTAGCGAGAATCGGTGTTGCCGCAAACAAAATTAACACACCAGGAATCTTCGAGATGGTGCGCCAGTCATTCCTTCGCCGGTGTGAACTGTGCAACGACACGCGTGGCTGCCACTTTGAGCACTTGCTGTGAGTTTTTCTCTGATCAATAAATCATTATTGTGCAACTTTTGGTATCGTTCATTCGCTTTCCCAACACTGTTGTAAGTTCATGTTGAAATTCTAATTTTACTCTTTTCTGCCTCTCAGAATGGAATGCGACCCTTTGTTCCATGGTAGTTATTGCTCGTCTGGATGGGTACTATCACCCCTCTTATTTTGTAAAAACAATTTAGACTCACCCTGTATATATATTATAATTGCATAAAAACTCGAAACCCGAATAACCTTTTTTGGCGAACTTAACTTATCGGAATTCCGAACGCGTATGCCCCGTTGTCTTTTTTCCCTTCCCGCCTTGTCATTTTGAGACTATCCCATGACGTATCTCAAGAGGACGCCACGCCAGAAATAATGGATTAGCAGCGCTTCGTGTGCCAACGTCAACAATGTATTCTTTTCATATTGTAAATACTCATAAGATGTACAATAAACTAATTCAATTGGAGATCAAGATTTGTGTATCTGATTAAACCTTCACATATATACAAGGATCACGGATCGATGTATATTCGCTTTTTGGCAAATTTTTAGGTGATATGGTACAAAATCGTTTTAGCTTTACAATGTTATGATACTTTTCCAATGAAAAATGTTTAATAGTGCCGCAATTTGATTTATATGTATATAAACTATTATGTAAATTAAAATAAGAATACATGAAAAATTAATGCGGGAAAGCAATCAAATTTTAGCTTTTTTTCAATTTTTTTGACACATTATGTAATAACTTCCAGGCCATGTAATATTTTGAACGAAATCTTGCATAAATTTTTACTGGAAAACACAATGTGTAGATTTTATAACATTTGGATACTTTAAAGTTTGTTTTTAAGTCCACTGTCCGCTGAAACGTGATTCGGATGAAAATATTAATATTCTTGGAAAATTTGTAATGCATGTAGTGTTTTCTAACGTCATTGTAGATTGAACTGCATTTCATCTCAGATTGATGGCGACTTGGTTTCCATCGCTAAACGATTTTTTCTTCTTTTTACCATACGAGAGTTAATTAGACCACGACCAAAGGCTTATATATAAAGTGGATTCCGAACTTCTACGAACACTAATGTCTAGGCCGGGATTCGAACTCAGTCTGTGGAACCGAGGGTCAGAGAGATAATCACTCGGCAGGCCAATCGGCAGTCAATCGACAGGTAGTTTGACATGCTACCGTTTACCTCGAATGTGTAATAAGTGAAATAACAAAATTTGCATGTACCTAGGGGAATATAAATGGAATTGTCTATTGAATAACTTTGTGTTAACTGCACGGAATGAAGTTGGAATTTAATAAAAGTGCGAGATCATTTGTTTTCCACCCTTTTGAAATACCCTGAAATTTCGGCGGTGAGAACGCTAAGTTTTTGAAAATGCTTCCCTAAGCAATTTCCACGACTTTTTAGAGTTTAATAGTGTCGTTATTTGAAAATGTTAAAATTTCATTTTGAGTTTCGTCGCTTTTTTCGAGAATGTTCGACATTTTTTTATGACAGGTCTTTCTTACTCTTGTTAACATCTCCACTCATATAATATTGATATTTAATTTTTTATCTCAGGGGTCATGGTCCACTTAGATCCTACTTACCCAATATTTTGAAAAGAAATGTATCATTATGTACATGTTGCATAATTGGTAACGCAAATCACTATATATAAATACATAGAACATTTTCATTTCATTAAACTTAATGACAGCGTAAAACATACATGGCTAAATAATAATTGTTGATTCAATATCAATCTGTAGACTCAGATTATATAAAATTTTCAAGATTTAACAGACAATATTATTTAATTCTAACAGTTTTATATGTGCATAATATATGCATTTCATTATATTCTAATTTTCATTTCCTAATTTATATATATGTTCACTTCATAAATTCTTGTGATCCCAGCTCACTAATTGCTATGCTTTTTGTTCTGCAAGATGTAGATTATTTCTATTTAATTAAATTTAAATTTCGATTATTTATTGCATTGCTCGTAGACTTAATCGTACTTGGTTAAAGGAATTGTATGGTCTTTGTGATTTGACTAGTCCCTGGATCTTGTTTATCTTGTGTCGTGATGATCTATGCTTGTCTTTTTACGCAACGGCCATTTGGCTAAGATGTGCCAAATGCAAGGCGGACAACGTGTCTTTGTGTAATGGACATGCACACAAGGAAAGTTTTACTGACAAAGAAATACACCCAGGATAAGTTACAGCAATCGAACAAGCGCCGCCTACAATTCTCAGGTTGCTGGAACAAAGGGTAAAAACCACAGAGCCATGGCAGCCCCCTTGATGTTTTATAGTTGGTTGGGTTTTTATGGCGCAAGGGTCATAATTTGCCATGATATTTTATGAAATTTGATTGTAATTTGAGAGTGGCTAAGCTAAGGGTCCTGCAGATCTTTTGGGACTTGACGAAAGTTCTCCTGACTTTATCTCACATCGTATGGAATAGGTTGGGTGGCCTAGGTCGTAAAGTTTCAGACCTCTAGGTTGGTTGTTTTGAGGCTTTAAAACCATATTTGACCAAGCCTGTGCCAAACACAAGACAAACTTCAAGTAAAAAATGTCGTGAAAAGGGGAAAAGAGAGATTGGTGAATAGAATGGGATGAAAGCGGAAAAAGATCGCTTGGGTACCCCGGGAGCGCAACCCCGTTTTACTAAAGACAGCAAACCCCATGAGTAGGTAAGTAGTTAATTAACGTCGCACTGGAGCAATACAACAGGCTATTAGCAACGTATGAGATCAATCTCGAAGGGAAAGATCCAAGGAGAACCCCCCCTTAATTTTGAATCGTGGTCAGATGACACCTGAGGTGGCACCTCACTTTCCAAACTTCGATATCACTCCAACATGAGAACATTTGAGACCACGATAGATTTAACGTGCGGGGGGGGGGGGGTATTTCAATTAACGTCACACTGGAGCAACACAATGGGCTATTGGTGACGGTCCGGGATCAATCCCAAAGGGAAAGATCCGAGGACAACACCACGTAATTTTGAACCATGGTCAGATGACGAGGCAACACCTGAGCTGGCACCCCACTCTCCAAACTTCCACACCACGCCAACGTGAGGACATTTGAGGCCACGACAGATTTAACGTGCACCAGCCCCCGTGCATACGACGGTCTTTGGATGGACCGAGTCCAACTCGCAACCCTCCGGTTGCTAATCCGTTGCTCTTCCAACTGGGATACCGCGGCCCATAAACCCCATGAGAAAAGAAAAGATGACTAGAGCACCTCGGGTTCATGAAGCCCGTACATACTTAAAGGAGATGTACCCCTGAGCGCTCAGACCCCTAGAATTGTGCCCTTGTTTTTCTACTAGAAAAGTTTTAAGATAACATCTCTTGATTAACCTGCATTATTGTCTAGTATCTCTCACCATCGATAGAAGAAACAGCTCAAATTAAGCAGGCGGCTGCGTATAAAGATTTGCTATAGCTGAAACAGCAGAACAATTTCCAATTGGACCCCGGCATTGTTTGGGGGAGTTTCCGTCGTCACTTTCCTTATCCTGCTGCCTTTATTTCCGAGTCGGGAGTTTAAGGAAATTAATTTCGTGAGTAATTTCCTCTCTTCATTTTAACAATTATGCTCTCGCCTTTACATCCACTGCTTCGCTCTTTTGGGGGCAATCAAGGTGTCAGGTGACTTGTTAAGTCACTCCAAACAGTACCTGTGAGAAATTTTAACACGTTGTTCATCAGTTTTACGAGATAATGGAATGGGTGTAGCAAGGAGAGGGAAATTAAGTGGTGCAAAGTTTCGCAACGGGGTGATTAATGCAGTTTTATTGACATCGGCTGAGATTTGGCGAGTCGGGTTACTACATAACGTCACGAAAATTCGACTACCGTACAGTTCTGTAATTTTTATTCTGTCATGTTCTACAAGAAAAAAATCAGTGGCTGAAGTATTTATTCGGTAATTATTCCCTTTAACTTAACAGTGTTAAATTGTTAAGGGTGATGGCAACTTGGGAAAATTATTGGTAGGGGAGTTTTCGGAACTTTTTAATTTATATGTATATAATTACCAATATTATCAGTATATTTGCAATATTTACACAAAACGTGTGGAGGAAAAAAGGATCTAAATATATAATATTAAGAGGTGTTGGGGCCCCTAGGACTTTGCACCCTTTCTCCTAGTAAAGCGGCCAAGCGACTCCATCGAATTACTTCAAAATTGGTTGGTTGATTTGGGTTTTATGGATCAATATCCAAAAACAGATAAGCTACGCCAAACGCATGACATAACATGAACCAATAAATTTATGTTAAAATAGTCTAACCAGCAATAAAGTATATTTAAAAGATGAGTTAATTATACTGATGATATGTGCTGCAGGTTAAGACATAAAATAAAAAACAAGTCACACTTGAAAAACAAATTATGGGAATAAAAACATGAGAAATCGAGACTGAGATATGATAAAAATTAAGACTAAGATGGGGTATCTCCATCTCGGTTATTAAAATCAAAAATCAGGTGTAATTAAAAGATGTTGATCATAAATGTAAAAATACTGAGTGATGTAAACAGATTGGTTGGTTGGTTTGGGGGTTTTATGGCTCAAGGGCCATATTTAGTCATGCTGCGCCAGACACAAGTCATACAATATTAAGTTATAGACAGACATGAAAAGAAATTAAAGTTTTACTGACAGAGGAGAAATACACCCGGGGAGGAATGCACCTGGCAGGAATCGAACCTGT
This sequence comes from Meta bourneti, assembly GCA_933210815.1. Classification (NCBI taxonomy): domain Eukaryota; kingdom Metazoa; phylum Arthropoda; class Arachnida; order Araneae; family Tetragnathidae; genus Meta; species Meta bourneti. Next base: position 47,858,038 of record OW119928.1, read on the forward strand.
GCCGCCTACAACTCGAAGAATGTAAGCATGTAGTGATGAAAGCGGAGGACGATCCAACAAGTCTGATAAAATTGGGGGTGAGGTATTAAAAAAGTGTTGGTAAAAATGTCTATTTGCACAAGTTAAAATAGGATTGATGGAGAGAGGTTTCTGGCAATACTGGCACGATGGAGATGTTTCCCGACCAATAAAAATCAAAACGTGACTCGGAAATGCCCGATGCGAAGTGTAAAAATGCCTTCGTCAAGCTGTGTCAAATACAAGACAATGTCAAGAAATGGACATACACATACTAGGAAAATTTTTACTGATACAAGAGAAATACACCCAGGGAGGATGGTTAGTTGATTGGGTTTCATGGTGCAAGGGCCATATTTGGCCAATTTGCGCCAAACACAAGACAGACCACGGCAAAAAATGGGCATACGAGTACACACAAAGAAAGTTTTTACTGACACAGGAAGAAATACACCCAGGAAGGATGGTTGTTGATTGATTTGCAAATTCACGCTAGGGTCATTTGGCCAAGTTGCACAAGACAAACATCAAGGAATGGACATACATAATGTACTTTTTACTGACAACGATATAAATACACTCAGAGAGTAAATGAACCTGAGCCGCCTACAACTCGCAAGCTGCTAGAGCATTGGACAAACCCACTAAGCCACAGCTGTCCCGTAAAAATAAAGAAAATCTTAATGTTTCTTTCGAATTGGGAATTTAAAGATCACTTATTTCAATGAGTTATCTTCATCTTTTCCTTGGGGCCCATCTGCTACAATGTGAAATTACGTAGTGACATTTGCAGACATCGTCAAATTGAGTTTAATCAGTCACCTCGAAAAGGTAGAAAAATCTACTTTTAAACAAAAAACACATAAAATAGGTATAATTTGTGCTTTTTGTTCCAGAAAGTAAATTTTTATCATCTCGACTGCTACATCGCTTTTTTTCTTGTCCCCTTAGAAGCGCGATATATCGTTAGGTAATTATATATCAACGAATTTAAGGAGATTTAATCCAACCGACATGATCTCAGACGATTACAAAATCCTTTCCAAAAGTGGCGCAGGAATTTGCTGAGGCTTATTGATAATTTTCAACCGAAAACTATTTTCCACTCCTCATACTAATACAGCACTCCTTTCTAGAAGCCATACTATTTCGTGATATTCCGACGAAAAGTTTCCATGCTTTAATTTTTTCTCGAAACGACTAACTTTAAAACGAACCCATTTTACTTGATGCTTCAGCAGCCTGGTTTTAGTTGGCAAAACTGAAACGTAATAAAGGAGACTTACATTTTAAAATGAAGAAACGGATAGGAAAACTCAACTGCAACTTCGATAGTTTAAGCGCTGGCAAACTTTTGAAAACATGAAAATATTTTTGTATGATGCAGCTAGTAATTGAAAGGGTTGGTTGAATTTTTAAGCCACAGGGGCTACATTTAGTTAAGCTGCGCCAAACACAAGATACAGCGTCAAACAAATGGACATACACTCAAACAAGGAAAGTTTCACTGACACAGAAGAGAGAAATGCACTCAGAGAGGGCCCTCAAGAGCACATCTCTAGGTATGTACGGGATTCATGGACTCGAGGTACTCCAGTGATCTTTCTTTCCTCATGGAGCTTGCTGTCTTTAGTAAACACGGGAGACGCGCTCCCGGGATACCCAAACAATCTTTTTCTGCTTTTATCACATTACTCTATTCCTCAATCCCTCTTTTCCCTTGCACATTTTTTACTCGAGGTTGTCTATCTTGCGTTTGGCACAACTTGGCCAAATATGGCCCTTGAGCCATAAAACCCAAAACCAACTAACCCAGAGAGGTTGGTTGGTTGATTTTGGTTTTATGGCACAAGATCCAGAAAAGGATAAGCTGTGCCAAACACAGGATAGAATGCAACCCAATAAAAAAGTTAAAATAATTATAGTAGTCAGACCAATAAATAAAAGTAGATATGGAATGTCAGCTGAGATTAAAATACAATGAAAGCAACTAAGAGATTAAAATATTAATTTAAAAAGGATAAAAATGAGTTTTATATCGATGGTAATATTGGCAACTGATGAAATATGGTGTGGTATAAAAGGTATAGACAAAAACATTTATATAAAAGTTCAAAAATCCAATGAGGTATAAAAATTAAATAGATTTGGGTGGGGATTTTTTCCCACCAAATCTTGCAAGTTTAAAATTGAATTGTTAAATAAAATTCGACGATGATTGTTAACTGGACAATTGATTAAAATATGATAAGAGACCAAACACCCAGAGAGGAATCGAGCCTGTATGTTAAAAGAGTGAAACTAGGCTTAAACAAAGCTTAAAAATAAATGAAGCTTAATAAATTAAAAACCTTATGAATATTGAAAACCGAAAAGAAACCTAAATGGCTCGAATAGACCGAAACCTATTTTTATCGCGTGAGTCCGTCTATTACCGAGTGCAACAATGTCATTCCGAGAGCAGCACATGTGCTCCTAATGCATTTTATGGGGCCGACTTCGGCTCATTTAAGGATTAATGTCGCGCACTAAAGTCGCAAAACTGCGGGGTAATAGCGTTTGTGAGGGGGCAGTTTAATAATCCATTGTGTCCATCCAATCACATCGCTAATGTACTCCTTCCATCGGCATACCTACCCTCGTGGTGTTTCGAGCTTTAATGGGATGTTTGGTGGTTACGAATTGCATTGCATTTCCTTAGTTTAGAGTGCCGATGCTCGGGAACGAAACGGGAATGTATGTGTGTGTGGAGAATAAATACTAGATGGGCACATAAAAGTTTGAGTGCTGGACTATCTGAGGTTGAAGAACAGCGGGGTCCTGTGTCTGATTGGTTGGTGGGATAGGGAAGCGTAGAGATGTCGTTAAAGCTTAATTTTTATTTATTCAGTGCAAATTGTCTGTGCATTAAAATTCTCAACATTAATGAATCTCTTGTACAATAATTTATGTTAATACAACGAAAAACAGTTATTGAAGCACTCAGTCCGAGAACACTCCATGTCATTAACTACAGTAGGTTGGTTTGCGGATTTTATGGCGCAAGGGCCATATTTGACTAAGCTGCGCCAAACATAAGACATGGTATTCACCGATGTTTGGTCTCTGGCATTTGGGCGCTGGGGTGTTGCTGATTACCCTGTTCCACGAATGATGGTAAAGGCCTTGGGAGGGGGTACTGTTTGAAGTTTTCGATTCATCGATGAGCACGTATATCACAGGTCATGCACACCCGGCGTTCATAAGATCTGTGTGTTCCCCCAGAAACTCCAAGTTTCTCTTCTTGCCGGCTCCACCTCAATAAAGCCACTCTCAATAAAGCTCAGCTAATGTTGACCGATGCCAGCAAGTCCACTCATCCCATAGTCTATTATTGTGGTTGTTTTTTTGCCCCACCCCTATTCCTTATAGACGCAGTTACGTAAGTCCTATTTTCTATTCATCACGTTATGGTGACGTTTCTATTTTTTATGGCGCAAGGGTCAAATTTGGCCAAACTGGGTCAAACACAGGATAGAAGATGTCGGGTAATAAATATACAACACAGCAAATAAGGAAAATTTTCCTGGCATAGAAGAGAGCAATACACCTAGAACAAGTAACAGGGTAGGTTGATTGATTGAGTAGAGTTTTATCCCGCAAGGGCCATATTTGACCATGCTGCGTCAGACACAGGACAGACAATATCAAGTTAACATTACACACAAAAGGAAGGTTTTACCGACACAGAAGAGAGAAATACACCCAGGTAGGAAACGAACCTGACAGGAATTGAACCCCCCGCAGCCTACAACTCGCAGCTTGACAAGTAACTGTTGGGTTTTATCGATTGAAGACAGAGTTTTATGCATTAAAAATAAATTTTATTACGTAGTCAAGTCTTATAGTTTAAAACATACATTTTAGAAAACAAGAAGTCTGATCAGCTCATGATCCCCAATACACTTCACATTATCTCCTCTCTTTTATACATTCAATTTACACAATTTTCCATATTGATGTGCCCCACACGGCACTATAATTGGAGGTTTGAGACCGATTCCAACATGCGGCCCCATCGGTTGTAAAACCTCAGCAGATGTATTACAATTCAATATATATATTTATATAAATCTAACAAAATATTTTTCTAATAATATTTTTAAATTTATTTAACAATAAAGGCTTTGTTAAAAAGTCAGCCAAATTATTTTCCGATGAAATATAATTTACGTTAAATAATTCATCTTTTATTAATTTACGAATAAATTTGTACTTGATATCAATATGTTTAGTTTTCTGATTTTCCTGACTATTTTTTGAAAAATAGATAGTAGATTGATTATCACAATATACTTGGGGTCTTATGTAATCACACAAACTTAATTCATTTATAATTCTACTAAACCAAATAACTTCTTTAGTGCAATCGGTTAGTGCAATAAATTCAGATTCCATTGAGCTAAGAGCTATGCACTTTTGTTTAGAAGATTTCCATGATATTGGGATGTTACCAAAATAAATTAAATAGCCACTGCTTGAATGTCTGTTTGTGAGACCACATCCCCAATTTGCATCAGAAAAAGCAATCAAATTTGAACTTTTTACATTGGAAAGATTAATTTTAAAATCCTTTCTAAGAAAAACATAGTTCATAATATCAACAACGTAAGACCAGTGTTTGTAAGTATAACCATTACAAAACTGAGACATTATATTAACGGCAAATGCAATATCTGGTCTGGATCTATCTGACAAAAACGATAAACATCCTATTAAGGAACGATAGGGAAATTTCCTCATTAAATCATTTTCAATTATTTCTTCCTCTTTAACCTTATCAGGTAAGTTACAACCAATTTTAAAAGGTAAATTCACAAAACTTTTAGGAAGATCTTTGAATTTTGACATTAATTTTTCAATGTAGGTAATTTGATGTAAATAAATCGAATTTTCAATTTCTTGAAAGTTTACGCCTAACAAATATTTAGTTTTACCTAGGACTGTAAGATCCAATTTTTTGTCCAATAATTCGATTACTTCATTTATCAAATGTTCCCTTTTTGAAAACAAAACCATATCATCTACATAAACAATTAAAATTACATCTTTAAATTTGTAGACACAATTACACCAATTTAACTGAGAAAATCCTAATTTAGTTAAAATACCGTCTAATTCCAAATTCCATTCTCTACCACTTTGATGCAGACCATATATAGCCTTTTCCAATAGACATACTTTGTTTTCGGATCCTTTCAGCACAAATCCTTTTGGCTGTTTCATGTATATAGTATCCTTAAGGTGTCCATATAAATATGCACTTTTCACGTCAACTTGACAGTGATACCAACCCAACATAGAAATCAATAGTACAAACAATAATTTAACAATAGAAAAATTCACAACTGGTGAAAAAATATCTTTAAAATCAATGCCGGGTTTTTGCTTAAAACCTTGAGCAACAAGACGAGCTTTATACCTTTTAGGTATATTGTTTTCGTCCATTTTTATGCTGTACACCCACTTACTTCCAATTATGGTTGTATTTGGGGGTGTGTCCACTAATTTCCATACTTGCCTATCCTTCATTATCTGAATTTCTTCATTCATGGCAGCATTCCATTTAATTTTATCCTTACTTGTTTGCGTATCTTCATAACTTTTAGGGATTTCGACATTGTAACACTGATCATACATGTCGTACAGCTGCTGCTCTAAAAAATTAGATTCATCACTAGAAGTAGATGGCACATTAGAAATATCCACATTAGGATGTTCAGTTTCTGGCTTAAAATTGAAATTTACAGGATCAAACCTAATCTTATTTTTAGTACAGTACTTTTTAATATCATTTAAAGATCTCATTCTCAAATTTTCAGGAGAATAATAGTATACATCTATCCTATTGCTTTTATTTCTAGGTTTTTCGATTCTTCGCCAATTTGAAATGTTAAGACTTTTTAAGTCCTCAGTTTTAACTAAATCTTTAGAATCTAAAACTTGAGTTTCACTTTCCGATTTTACTTTTATATTTTCATTTGATTGATAAATAGGAATATTAGAATTAAGATCGAAAGAAACGTACTCAAAGTTTTTACCAAATAGTACATCAACAGCTTTCTTACTTTCGTCGATATGAACATGGACTGTTTCAACTATTCTCTTCTCGTTTGGTATATATATTCTGTAACCTTTAGTTTTCAAACCATATCCTGTCAAAATACCAAGTTTAGCTCTGGGTTGTAATTTATTTCTCTGTATTTTAGGAATATGAACATATGCCAAAGAGCCAAAAATTCTAAAATGTTTTACTGATGGTTTGAAACCAGTCCATATTTCGTTAGGAGATATACCCTCAGTTAATTTGTGTTCGCATCTATTTTTAGTATGAATAAATGCTAAAAGTGCTTCTGACCAAAATTGTGGTTGTAAACCACTGTCTTGAAGCATAGCTCTGACACAATCCATGGCTGTTCTATTGAACCTTTCTGCAACTCCATTTTGTTCAGGGGTATAAGTTGAAGTTCTTTCGATTTTTATTCCTATATCATTTAAAAACTTTTTAAATTCTTTGTGACAAAATTCTAAACCATTGTCAGTTCGGACACATTTTAACTTAACATTTAGCTGTCTTTCAGCTTTAACCAAGTATTTTTTAAAGTAATCAAAAACTTCATTCTTATTTCGAATAATATAAACAGTTACTTTACGTGAAAAATCATCAATAATAGATAAAAAGTATTTGTTTCCACCTAGAGAGTTAACTGGAGCAGGACCCCACAAATCCATATGGATCCTTTCCAAAACATTTTTAGTTTTCCTTTCGTACATATAATTTCTTTTTAAGGATATTCTAGTGGATTTAGCAATAGCACAAATCTTACAATTTTTATCTATATTTTTACAATTAAGTTTTTCAATTCCTTTTACACAATTAATTTTACTCATATTTTCAATTAAGGGCATGTTAACATGACAAAACCTACGGTGGGCTTTTTCTAGATCTAAACCAGTTACATATGTATAATTTTTAATCTTGGGATAACCTTTTAAGATATACAATTTTCCAATTCTGGGAACAGTAAACAAATATTTATTATAACTATTATAAATAATCATTTTGTTATTTCCCCATTTAATTTGGTTTCCCACAAGGTCAATACGAGCACCACTAATTAAATTTCTTCTCATATTAGGCGAGTATAACACATCTTTTAAAGTTATATCATAATTTCTGTTTCTATCTAAAACTGTAAATTGAATATCACCCATACCTAATACTTCCGAGGTGCTGTCCTTGTCTCCGACTAGGATCTTCTGTGGTGGTAGTTTTCTGAATGTCGTAAACATATCACGTTCTTTACAGAAGTGAGCAGTTGCAGCAGAATCAATGAGAAATTCCCTCGGTCTTTCATTTGGAAAATTTGAAACTGCATAGGCACGTTGAAGATCAGTTTTTGGATTGTCCTCCATATAAAATAATTCACCACCAGGTTTCTGCCGATTGCATTTCTTGAAGCACTTCGATTCGTAATGTCCCGACTTTTTGCAGTAGTTGCAGAATGGTCGCGGCCCCATACGACAAACTGTCGACTTTCTTGGGCTTGAAGGAATTAATTCAGGGTCCAGTACGCATCTGCTGTGATCAGGAGTAGACGCCCGTGTCTCCTTGTATCTAGATGACTTGTTTCTTGTAGCATAAGCATCGGCCACGATACTTAATTTTGTGCCTTCGTCTTTCCGCTTCAGGTCGATCCGGCTGGATTCTGTTATTAAATGTTTAGACAAATTGTCTAGCGTGAACTCGTTGTCATCTATCCTGTATAGCAATTGTACCAGATTATCGTATTCGTGAGGCAAATGTCTTATTAGTTGAAAGCAAACTAAAAGGTCTGGGATTTCGAATCCACATTCTTTTATCTGTAACAGCTTCTCATGCACTCGTTTGCAGAAGAGTCCAATGGATTCGTCCTCCGGCTGGTAGCGGATTGAAAAGAACTCGTCCACAAGGCCTGCCAATCGTGCTCTAGATGCTGGTTCAAAGTTGGTCTTTAATATATCCCAGGCTTCCTTACCGTCCTCGGTAGATGAAATTAAGACTTGATATTTTCTGTCTATGCCCTGGTAGATAGTTGTATATTTCCTCTGCTTCCTATAACGATAGTCTCTTTTTTCTTGTTCTGGAGCATCTTCCAATAATAGAGGTTCCGTTTTAGTGATAAAATCCCAGCAGTTCCGGTCAATTAGCAATACCTTCATGTCCGTCTTCCACGTGGCATAGTTGAAATCCGATAACTTCGGGAAGGAAAACATGGACATTTCTTGAATACCCATCATACTGGATACCGGTAGTGGCAGAATTCAGGTTCAGCTTAAGGTCTGGGGCCCATAACCAATTGTTGGGTTTTATCGATTGAAGACAGAGTTTTATATATTAAAAATAAATTTTATTACGTAGTCAAGTCTTATAGTTTAAAACATACATTTTAGAAAACAAGAAGTCTGATCAGCTCATGATCCCCAATACACTTCACATTATCTCCTCTCTTTTATACATTCAATTTACACAATTTTCCATATTGATGTGCCCCACACGGCACTATAATTGGAGGTTTGAGACCGATTCCAACAGTAACAGGGATAGAACCTGCGCAATCTTCAACCTTCCAGGTTCGCAGCACAACCCAAATTGTTCTGCAGACCACTTTAACTTGTTATAATTTCCTCACAAATGCAAAATCGTCTTAAAAATGAAACTGAAAATTTTACTTCGTTCCAGAGGGGCCTCGTTCTTGGGGGCCGACCCGATCCCAATAATTTTAAGGTAGTATGTAGTTAATCAACGTCGCACTGAAGCAACACAACGGGCAAATTGGCGACGATCCGGGATCAATCCCGAAGAGAAAGATTCAAGGACAACGCCTCGTAATTTTGAATCACGGTCAGAGGACGTCAACACCTGAGCTGGCACCCACTCTCCAGACTTCCACACCACGCCAACGTGAGGACATTTGAGGCCACGACAGATCCAACGTGCACCAGCCCCGGTCTACACAAGTCTGTCTGGACAATAATTCAAAGGAGCCCTCAAAAATAAGTCTTGTCACTTTTTGAAAATAACTGATACATTCAAAACAAACAGAATATCGCGTTTGACAGATCAAAGCCCGCCGATCGCTCTAAAAAAGGATTGCGGGTTAATACGGTCCTAAAATAGCACCCCTTAATAGCTACCTTCGGACACTTTCACATCTGTCACTCCTGAAACTTTCATCCGTTAAGAGCCCGAGGATAGAGAGCAGCTTTCAGTCCCGTCGACAGAGTTGCGCAACGCCGTCACAGTGAGGAGTCTGTCAACACTAGGTTAGCCGAAGAACAAAACGGTCCAGCCCTCGCTGTCATTTTAAGAAGTATGTCAAGTGGTTCATTTGGACAAAAAAAGGAATTGCTAATTTTTCTCGGCGGACATAAGGACATCATTATTTATGCGCGACACAAGCGTTGCCAGCTTTTCTGTAACAGGCGGAAGGGACGTAAAAATTGCTTATAGCGAGTCTTTTTCACTCGACGATAATAGACATATTCACTCAACGATTTGAAAAAAATTTGTTTATAAAAGAGGGTAATTTAAAAACCTCAATTTACTAAAAACAAGTTTCAAGGAATCGCCAAAAGACAGGACTTGCGATTCTCTGGTAGTGGGTTGTTAATGCTCTATAACGCTCTTGAGTTTTCTGGTCGATTATTTTAGGATTTCATAGAGCAAAGGGCCATATTTGGCCAAGCTGTGCCAAACACAAGACAGACAACTATAAGTAAATTATCGGTTGGTTTTGGGTTTTAAGGTTCAAGGGTGATATTTGGCCAAGCTGCGCCAAACACAATACAACGAGGTAGGTATTTTAGTCGCACTGGAGCAACACTACGGGCTATTGGTGACGGTCCGGGATCAGTCCCGAAGAGAAAGATTCGAGGACAACACCAGGTAATTTTGAATCGCGGTCAGGTGACGAGGCCACACCGGAGCTGGCAACCCACTCTCCAAACTTCCGCACCACGCCAACGTGTGGACATTTGAGGTCACAACAGATTTAACGTTCACCAGCTCCCTTTGTACACGGTCTTTGGTTGGATTCGAACTTGCAACCCTCCTGTTGCTAATCCGTTACTCTTCCAACCGGGCTACCGCGGCCCGACAACGAGGTCGGAAAAAAAGCAAAAGTATCTAGAAGGGTAGACGAGTGTAAAACAGAAGGGTACCTCGGGATTATACTGCCCATAAACACCTAAAGAAATTCTGCCCCTGAAGGCCAACTTTGTTAAAAAAATGCCGTGAAAGGATAAAAGAGGGTTTGGGGAACATAGTGGGGTGAAAGCAGAAAAGATAGTTTGGGTGTCCCGGGAACGCGACCACGTGTTTGCTATAAGACAAAGTCGCCCACTTTGGGAAACTATGACATTGGCCAAAATTTAAAATTCTAATGTAAATAGTGTAAATTCCTGTCTAACAAATAATTATCTATTTTGGCTATGTCGTTCTAAATAAACCACTCGTCCCTGTACAATACGAGACATGCTACCCAGGAATGATAGGGATTTTCGATGTAAACAAACCAGACAATCTGCGAAGAATTTACTGTCGCTGTCCAAATGCTTTCGCATGAAACACGTCGGGGTTACCTTAAAATGTAGTGAATCGCCGTTTTGGAATCGTTTGGCATTTAATCGAAATAGTGTTGATCAATCAACCATCATATATCAATTCGATTAGTTGACTGGGAGTTTTATGGCGCAAGGACCATATTTGGCCTAGCTGCACTAAACACAAGATAACGTAAAATACAAATTTCGTGAAAGGGGGAAGCATTGGAAAGAGTAGTGGGATGAAAGAAAAAGATCCCTTGGGTATCCAGGGAGCTTGACTCCCGTGTTTGCTAAAGATAGTAAGCCCCATGGAAACCTCGGGTCCGTGAAGCCCGTACACACCTTTAGGTTATGTGTCCTTGAGGACTTTAATAGGATTTCAATTTTAAGGCAATGAAATTCACATTCCGAACTTGTTACTAGGAATAGGTTCGTCGTTCTTTGGATCTCTGTTGCATGAGGGTTATAATTAAACTGGAACCTCGACTATCCAGGTCTAGACCGGGATTCAAACCAAGAGTCAGAGCATTAAATCACTTGACTTTCTACCATATTCTTAGGTTAACCTGATAGTCGAGTGGTTAGAGTTCTGGCTCTCGATTCAACCGGCTTTGGGTTCGAGTCCTGGTCTTGCCGTAAATGTTCGTAGTGGTTCGGAATCCACTTTATATATAAGTCATGTCCCGGTCAAATTAGCCCTCATTTACTTAAAATTACCATGAGTGACAAACCAAACCTATCGTTTTCTTCAAGATAAAACAAGAATTGAATATGAATAAAATTTGAATTTGAATGAAGATATAAAATGTGATACATCATTTACAACCCTTTTCTTTGTTCCTAGATCCCTAACCTAATTACTAATAAAACTTCTTTTGCAATTATCAGCCACAATCTATTAAAAAATGAAGGGCGACACCTTACTTTGCATTTGAAATTCTAGCGAGGTGTATAAAATTACATATGAAACCTACCATGTAAAGAAATGGAACTGAGAAAACACGGCAGCGTAATTACGTTTGACGCCTCAAAAGGTAGCGTGACAAAAAATCTTAATATCATTCGTGTGAACATAAAAATATGATACATCTCATATAATCAATTAAGTATTCAGAATCATTCCCACTCGGAACGCGAAAAAGAACCCTAAACGAGAACAAATCTCGACAAATCTCTCAAAAGATTTCTCAGCACAAATTTACTTAAATTAACGCTATTTCTTAATTTAATCAACGACAGAAAGACACTCAAATCCGCGAACGATAGATGCATAAATAACCCCACACCGCTTTTTACTCAGGGATGCAACATCGAGAATAATTGCTTCTACACGATGCTGACTGTATTGTTCTACAGAATGCAGTCAGAGAATAGAAAGAATTTTGAGTTTCTCCCGACCGAAATAGAGCGATGAAATTTCGGAAGCTCGAGTTTTAACGATCGCCGGCAGTCGAGATTTATTCATCGCATTTCCTGAAATGAGTTTTGCAGATATGGGAGCTCCCTCTCGAGTGGAGAACTCTGCGCTATCGGAATGCGTTTATCGTCTTACTGGAGTGCAATAGCGGCACGGACGGAGAGGTACAGATAATAGAGCTTAAAGGGTTCATATAAAGCGCGGTTCTATCCGAGCCACTTTTGAAATGGTAATAAGTGAAACGCCTTCGTAGGTCCGACATCAAAAGGAGACCGCTTCGGGGTGGTATTGGGAATTTCCATTAGGGTTTGCCGGTGTGTCGCTCGCAAGCCACAAGTCGCTCTTAGGTTAGTTGGGTTTTATGGCGCAAGGGCCAAATATTGTTGGTTTCAGAATTTGTGTTCTTATTCACAGAACTGTTCATATCAAGAATTCTTTGACTGACCTTATTATTGGACTAGTAGATCAATCGGTATCGCATTCCGTATTATTTGTGCCGTAAGGGGAGATATCTGCTTCTAGTTAGTACATGAAAATTTCTTTCTCCCTGAATGGCAATATATATGTATGTGTGAATTTAAATTGTTCTTCGATGCATCGGATATTCCGATCGGGTTGTTTTGTGTTCATAATAAACTTGAATTCTCTTCAATGTTACCGAATTATTCCGTATTTGAGATATATGAACATATTTGGCCCAGCTGCGTCAAACACAAGACTTCAATTAATAGACATGCATACAAGGAGTTTTATTGACACAGAAGAAATGGCCGTTTTGTAGTTTTATTGCGCAAGGACCATATGTGGCCACATTGTGCCAAACACAAGTAAAAAATGTCGTGAAAGGGGAAAAGAGGGATTGGGAATAGAATAATGGGATGAAACTAGAAAGATCGCTTGGTTACCCGGGTGCATGACACCCGTGTATACTGTATACTAATAACAATAAACCCCATGGGGGAAAAGATCACTAGGTACATCGGGTCCGTGAAGCCCGTACTGTTAAGAGATGTGGCCTGAAGGTGATACAGAAGAAAGTACACCCAGAGTAAGTTACAGGAATCACCGCTTCGCTGGTGCGGTCATAGCGTGTCTTCCACTCAGTGGTTGTTAGTGGTGTGATTTCATTGCAAATGTGGCATTTATAAATTACTTCTTGTTTAGGATAAAAAAGAACTCGCAGACATTTGAAGGTGTAGATGAATGACTGCATTGACACCAAGCAGTTCATACCTCAAAAGGTTAATTAATTCAAAAATTAAGTCTAATTTTCTAAACAAATTTACTTACGTTTAACACGAGAGCATAAAAAATAAATCGAAATAAACTACTGACAAAAAAAAGACACTAAAGAAAACTAAGAACACTAACTAACTGACACTAAAGAAAAAGAAAGTGCAGTTTGTTAGGGACTTGAAAGGTAGGTATTTTAATTAACGTCGCAATGGAGCAACCCGAAGGGCTATTGGCGACGGTCCAGGAACTAACCCGAAAGGAAAGATCCGAGGACAACACTGCGTAATTTTGAACACGGTCAGATAACGTGGTCACACCTGAGCTGGCACCCCACTCTCCAAACTTCCACACCACGCCAACGTCAGGACATTTGAAGCCACGACATTGTTAACGCGCACCAGCCCCCCTTGTACACTACGGTCTTCGGTTGAATTCGAACTCGCAACCCTCCAGTTGCTAATCCCTTACTCTTCCAATCGGTCTTCCGTGGCCTTAGGGACTGAGAAGAGTTTGGCAGTCGAGCGCTAGTAATTCAGCTACTAGTCCGCGCCTCCACAACTTAAGGATAGCTTTCCAATCATCCGACCGATATAAAATCTGTCTCACGTCAGTAGGTCTTGGGATGTGAATACCGGTTTGTAAGCGCATGGATGTTGGTGATTGTTCCCTTAGCTGTTTAGCCATTGTGTTCCTTCACAAACAGCAATCAATTCGCCCCTCGAAACGTCAACAAGGCCAGTGATAGGAAATTAGAAATGTAAAGTTACAGAAATCGAATCTGCATCGCCTACAACTCGTAGGATTCTAGTGCTGTGGGCAAACCTTCAGAGGGCTCGAGGGAACGAACGTTGGAAGATAAGGTTTTGGTTTGGTGTGTCGTTCTATTGTCATTTCTTGTTACATGAGGGCTATGCTGCTTAAAGTGAATTCCGAACCTCTACGAACATCCATGCCTCGACCTGAATTCGAATTTTGGGATTTGAGCCCAGAGCGTGTTGAACTGAACCGCTAGGATGGGGAGAAATTGTCGATCACTACAATGTTGCAAATATAGTAAAACCAATTTGTAAATTATGTAAATATTTTTTTCCGTTTTAGATTCTATTGTAGACTTCTTGTTTTGTGACTATTTGAATCTTAGTTGCACACAAAAATGTCAATTGAAACCCGAGAACACTTCACTTATGATCTTGGCACCAAAATGAGTTTGGGAAATTATATTCCTATACTTTTTAAAATGGCGTTCTAAGTCGCTCACCCTATCCTACTTTAATCATGATAGTCTGCCGCTCTTGACATACCGAGCACGAACCTCCATTTCCGTTAAGACGGCTATTTCAAAGTAATCTCATATGTTAACATAAGGGGTATAAAGAACTTTCCAGGTGCGTTATTGATTTGATTAGACTAATGAAAAGAATCTACCACGAGGCCCTAGAAAAAGTTTCCACATCCAAATTCGCTGATGTCCACAAATCACTTCACGGTGATGAAAGTTATAGAAAAATGTATCAATGTACTATGAAAGAATCAAAATATTGGAAGGCATTGTTTGTGTGTACGCTGTAGAAAACAAAAATTACTAAATCAGTTGTTTCCAAAAACTTGCAAAAGGATAAAGGTACAGAAATATACTATTAATTAATAGTGTATATATAACATTTTTTAAATATTAATTTTTATTGCTAATGTGTTAGGAAGCATCTCACAAATATCGAAAAACTGAAAATGGATTAAGAAATGTACTATTTGCTAAGCCGAAGTAATGAAATATATTACGTACTTTTATCCTATTTAATAGAATTACATCAAAGTTTAAGACTACGTGTTGCAACGCGTAATCCGTTTAACATGTTAAATTCGTTATCTAACAGGTGGTTCGTAAATTATTTTGGCTGCTTAGGCGACTATAGCGCGAGATTAACCAAATAAAAAAATTTTAAAAAGGAGAAAACCAAGGGGTTTTTTTTAATATCCAAGCAAAAATTTCGATATTGAGCTTAAGGTGCTGATTAAAGTATCTTATTAGTTAAAAATCGCAACGTTTTTCGAGAAATTAAAAAAAACCTAAGTGAAATTCAAATTTTTTTGGTTGTATTTGTCATATTCTATCGAATGAATATGAGCTAGAATAACCCTACGAAAAACTATCGGCCTATTTGAAGAAATAATCTAAGCGCGTCTGAAAACTACATTGATAGTGAATTTTGTGAGTTTATATTGTGTAGTTACGTGAACTAATTGACATGCACTAATCGTTCACTACAGATGAATTTCATTTACAATCGAAATTTTCCATGAACTTTTCGTCTTCAATGTTTAATTTTTTATCTCTATCGTTAGTTCACTCGTTTCTCTAACTTTATTTACATACATTTAACTTCTTTTTTCAATCGTAAAATTAGGGCCATACTCCAAGCACAAATTAATCATCACATCTAACTTCAGTTATAAGAGAAATTTTCCAAAAAATTTTTTGTCTTCAATGTATGTAAATTTTCCAACCAATCGTTTACCTCCAATTTACATGAGAGGCTTTTCCTGTGAAACTAAATGCAGATGGCGTTAGAGTTTGTGGTAGACCGGACTTCCTGTACGTATTCGTTTCTGGTAGGTAGTTGAATTTACGTCGCACTGGAGCAACACAATAGGCTATTGGCGATGGTCCATGATCAATTAAGGGAAAGATCCGAAGACAACAAGCTGGCAATCAGCTCTCCAAACTTCCACACCACGCCAACGTGAGGACATTTGAGGCCACGACTGATTTAACGTGCAAAAGCATTTCGTGTCGGGTAATCGAAAGAAAACTCTTACGCGCGCGATGGTGTTTTACTCTAAAAATCCCTCATACTTTTCCCCGCTCAATTAAGAGATCAATATGACTCAGTGAGTTTTCCCACTGCGCTAGCAACCTGCGAGTTGTAGGCGACGCAGGTTCGATTCCTCTGTAACTATTTCTCTCTTCTGTGCTAGAAAAGTTTTCCTTGTGTGTATGTCCATTTACTTGACGTTTGTCACAGCTTGGCCAAATATGGCCCTTGTGCCGTAAAACCCAACCAACCCACTTAATTAAAAAAAAGCAGATTCAATAAGCTCGTTTCCACTCAGACTTCTATTGCGCATCAGTTCGATATTAAATCAGTCTCCTAGACAGTTTCCAAAGACTGCGTTTTTTAAAAGGAGAGGGGAAGTAATTTTAGCCTAATCAATACAAGAAAAAGTCGACTCCAGAAGTTATTAGCAGCTTCGCGTACAGCGATTAAATTAAACACCGCGTATGACGTAGGCTCTTAAAAATTGAAGAGCAGGATGTGGGGAATATCTAATGTAATCCAGGTCGCATAAATATAGCGGCAATTAACTTACGAAAGTTAATGCAAATGAAGATCGTCGTTTCCGAATGGAGCTATGGCTTTCGATGGCCGAATTTATTAATGCGAATGAGATTACGCGTCGTTTCGAAGCGAAACACTGGTTATTGCTTTTTGTATTTAAAAATTATGCCATAAACTGTGATTGACAGGTAGCTTTAGTTAATAGATTAAAAACAGGAAAGGAATTCTATGGTCACCGGATGACTTCGACTCCACGTTCCCTAAACATCGAATACACCTGGACAATTTGACTTGTAGCAAGGACACGTGAAAGACAGTACAACTTTGTCTGCCAAAAAGTATTTCATTGGGGTTGGTTTTGGGGTTTTATGGCGCAAGGGCCATATTTGGCCATGCTGAGCCAGACACGATATACAATATCAATAGACACACACAATGAAAGTTTTACTGACACAGAAGAGAGAAATACACCCAAGGAGGAATGCACCTGACAGCAATCGAACCTGCGCAGCCTACAACTCGAAGGTCGCTAGCGCAGTGGCAATACCCACTGAGCCACGATGGCCCTGTATTTCATTGTGGAGCAGAGTTACACTGATGGTAGGTTAATTTTTGTAGTGGTGGCTAAGTTCACCACACCCTCCAAACATTTTACTGCTCCAAATAATTCAAGGACCAACATTTTCACGGTTGGTTGGATTGGGTCTTACGGCGCAAGGGCCGTATTTGGCCATGCTTCGCCATACAAGCAATATCAAGTAATAGACGTACACAAAGTTTTGCTGCCACGGAAGAGAGAAATAGACCCAGGGAGGAATCTAATTAAACAGGAATCGAATCTGACAGCATACAACTCGCAGGTTGAGAATGCAGTGGGCAAACCCATTAAGCTAAGGTGGCCCCTTAACTTTTTGAGCCCTTCAAAGGATTAGAAACCTACATTAATTGGTTTTTATGGTGCAAGGGACATATTTTTCTGTGACCAAGGCCACCCAACTACCAACCAGGGTGTAAGACCGGGCAAAGGGTGGCCGGGAGGAGACTCCTGGCGCCATAGGAGCCAGCTCTAGAATCTAGGCCAAAGTTCTACATTCAAAGATGTTATACACATGAAAATTTACAATCATCCGCTGCAAGCGGGTACAGGATATTAAAAATTTAAAAACTTCAGAGAAAATAGATCTTTCTAAAAAAAAAACAATTTAAATAAAGACGAGGATAAATGCCAAAGCTTAACTAATTACTATACGTTTAAATACGCACATAAAAATTTTGAGGAAAGACGAGTACAAATGCTAAAATTTAATTACTATCAATTAAAACACAAAGATTAATAAAGAACACAAATGCAGACTGAATTATAAATAAAAGTGTTAACAAAATCAACATACATTTAAATAAACGACATTGTTAAGAATATACATAAGATATACAGAAAAGATATCCCAATGGGAGGTACACGTCTGAGACCAAAAAAATCCAGGGTTTATATAACTGTCCGCGGCGGTGGAAGCGACTCTGATACACTCCCGAATCCGCTAGATTGCTTGTTTTATGACATTATTTAGCCAAGTGCTCCCTTTATTTGCTTGACATTATTTAGCCAAGTGCTCCCTTTATTTGCTTGACATTATTTAGCCAAGTGCTTTTTTTTATTTGCTTGACATTATTTAGCCAAGTTAATTTGTTTTCGGATGTTGCTTGAGTAAGATGGAATTATTTTGTAAATCTACAAATGAAGGACATTTATATACTACAAGAGACATATTTGGCCAAGCTGCGCCACACAGGACAGACAAGGTCAACTTTTAAAAATAGGAATAAGCAATCATTTGCCAGAATTTTGAACTCCACTGCCTCAAGTATGTTTAAACTATCAGTTGAGATAGTTTACTTAATATTGCATAATGTAACAACTACTTATATAACTTCAGCAGCGTGATAAGTAGGTCTATGTACTATGTTTCTTTAGACAATGAACCACAGTAAAATTTATGGATACAAAATAAAGAACTTCTAAAATAATATGAAATCCAACGTAAATATATATTTGATTCGTTAATAAACACATTTCAAGCTTCCGTGCTATAAAAAATAAAATAAAAGTCACGTATTTTAGAACGAAACATAAAAGCAGAAATCACTTTGCAAGCAACTACGAGAACTAGTAAAATAGCTTATTCTTTTGGTCAAACTTTTCAAGCTAGATTGCAAGATAGGTTTCTAATTGATTAAAGAATAGTTGTCTTTTTTTCCTGTTCCTCATAGCGAAGACAAGTTGACGCCGAATTTTTTAGATGCGTCAAGCTGCTATAAATGCTCGAATTCCCTTTACATCACATGTACGATGGGTAGGTAGGTATGTAATTAACATCGCACTGAAGCAACACAACGGGCTATTGGCGACGGTCCGGGATCAAATCCGAAGGGAAGGTCCGAGGACAACACCACGTAATTTTGAACCACGTTCAAATGACGAGGTTACAACTGAGCTAGCACCTCATTCTCCAAACTTAAATACCACGCCAGCGTGAGGAAATTTGAGGCCACGACAGATTTAACGTGCATCAACCCCCCTTTGTACACGACGGTCTTTGGTTGGATTCTAATTCGCAAACCTCCGGTTGCTAATCCGTTACTCATCCAACCGGGCAACCGCGTACGATGTATGATGGGATTCAAAAGTTTAAATACAATAGGTACTGAACTTCCCAGTTTATTTGGTTGTGAAACATTCATTCCATAAAACGGAGTAGCATGACTAGGACATGCAGAGTACTTTGGGACTCGTTTTTCAGAACTCATGTTTAATAAAGAAACATTTAATAAGAAATAGAATGACATAGTAGATAGAAAAAGAAGGGAAAGGAAGATCGAGAGAGGGAAATGAAAGGGAAACAAAGGAAGAGGATGGGGTAAGGAGAAGCCGCCTGCTAACTTCATTCAAATTAGTTAAACGGTGAGATTTACCCTCACCTTTTGTCAGACAAAAATAATATTTTATTATTTATGAGTTTTTCCATTTTAATTTACTAAATTATCTCATTTGATTTAATAAGTAATTTAAGAAAGTTGCGAATACTTTTTAATTTGTTCCGCTTGTGGGATCTCACTATCGTCGATGTAAATATCTACTAGTTCCCATATTTCAGATGTTGAATTTAAATGCAAAACACCAAAAAAAACGCAGGGTTGGCTGGTTGTTTTGAGTTTTGTGGCCAAGGGCCATATTTGTGTCGAGCTGTTTCAAACAGAAGACAGGCAACGTCAAATAATCAACGAAGGAAAAGAGCAAAAAGTAGGTGGGTAGGCGAGGGTAAAGTGAAGGAAAAGACCTATCACTAGGTACCTAGGAGTTTTGATTCCTTGTGTTTACTTAAAGAAAGTAAACCCCCTGAGGGACGGGAGATGCAGGGAAAAGTCTGGATAAGTTTCTTCAGATGTAGGTGACGGATATTAAACTCCGGCAATCGGGAGAGAAGAGGTCGGAACAATAAAAATTCATCCAGCTCGTAAGCATTCATTGTTGAAATTCGTGCAAAACGACATTGTAGTTTATTTTAAAGATTTTATCGTAGCACATTGAAGTATTTCGATTGAGCTGCATTTTATAAGTTACAAAATATTCCCATATTGAGTACAAATCCACAGCTTTCGATCTGTTGCTCTTGTGAGCTTCGGTCTAAATTGGTTATGTATTTATTCAACTCACACTTATTCAAATTGGTATAAACCTCAACGAGCCTTTTTCTGTTAAGGTAAATGTAGATTTTGGTAATGTTTTTGTGGCTGCTTTCTGTGCATATTCCGGATGTGACGTCATTGGTTCGGATACGATTTCAGCACTTTGCCAACAGAAATTCCAAAGAATGAATTCCAAATTGTTTGATAGTAAAAAATGCAAAACTTCAAAACGACTAATAAATTTTAAAATTTGGAAAGTATCGTCAATGGTTATTTCGGTGGGTTGGATTGGATGTTGGGGTTTTATGGCGCAAAGTCCAAAAGCGGACAAGCTGCACCAAGGCTATTTCAGTGGAGCAAGAAATCCATCATCTGGACAGAAGTCACAGGAGAATGGTAGGTATTTTAATTAACGTCGCACTGGAGCAACACAACGGGCTATTGGCGACGGTCCGGGATCTGTCCCAAAGGGAAAGATCCGAAAACAGCACCATGTTATTTTGAACCACGGTCAGATGACGAGGCAACAAAATATCTGGCTCCCCACTCTCCAAACTTTCACACCACGCCATCGTGAGGACATTTGAGGCCGCGACAGATTTAACTTGCACTATCCCCCTTTGTACACGACGGTCTTCGGTTGGATTCGAACTCGCAACCCTCCAGTTGCTAATCCGTTACTCTTCCAACCGGGCTACCCTAAGTCACAGGAGGGAGGGAGGTATGTAGGTATTTTAATTAACGTCGCACTGGAGCAACACAAAGGACTATGATTAAGTCACAGGAGGAAAACGCTAGTTTAAATATGCCAGTAGAATAATTAAAAAATGAGATGTGGCAACACTGTCTTCCAAGGACACGTCTTAGATTTGGTTAAAAAAGGCTCAGTTAAAGTGAGGTGGCAAAACCATTCTAAAACATATTTCAACTCGTGTTTTCCTCTTGACTTACTACTATCCTGATGAGGGTGGGTGTCTTTGCTCCACTGAAATGGCCATTAAAGACGTGTTTAATGTTTATTAGTCGTTGCTTTGAAGTTTTGCAATTTTTACTGCCAATTTGACTGATATCTACTTGGTATACGATAGATGATAGGTCAACGTTGATTATATTCTCCTGGTGGTTTGGTTGTCGCGATAAGGTATCTCGTAATTAACAAAACTGACCAGATCTTGATTAACGAGATATCTCGTCATTAGAAACTAACTTACCAGGTATTGATCTCGTCTTCATAAAAAAAATCGGTACTATCTTGAGATATCTTGTCATTAGCAAAATTGGTTTGACCTTCATGGACGAGACATCTCGTTGAAATCACTTGGAGGGAATGTCAAACGTCTCCAAAAGGGCGACTAATGATAACTAAAACTATGTTCTAAAGTAACCCCGATATGTACCGCGCTAGCATTTGGGTAACAGGAATTAAAATCTCCGTTTTCCGTCTGGTTTGATTGCTGAAATCCATCTCAATTGAATGCCGAAGCGTATACCGGTGTACGAAGTTCAATTACACGAGCAGTGGAATAAAGTATTGTTCCGACAGCTGCAGTTGTATTCAGGCTTAACACAGCACGCGTAACAAATATGCAGCGTGAACGGCAGGGGGCTGTGTTGTATCAGCGAGTGCCTTTCATAGCCACTGCGTTATCCTTTTCCAGATCGCAGGGACCACTGTCAATACCTGAATTATGCATCAAGCGAGCACCGTTCGTTTCGACGAATGTATGTAAATGTGGACAAGTGAGAAAATGGTTTTTCGTATTCAGTTCGTGACTCTGGAGTCTTGACAAACAGCCCAGTTGGGTGATATTTCCATGACATGTTTACTGAAAGCCGGTGTGAAAATGCAGACCGAATACATGAAAACACTACGTAATCCAAAATTTTCATTTTCAGTATCGTATCTATTCGATGCACAGTAACTCTTCGATGCATCGCGCTCATGCGAATAGGTAAGATAGTTGAGTCAACGCACGGTTGGGGTTCCATGGCGCAAGGGACATATTTTTCCAAGCTGCGCCAAACACAAGACAACGTTAATAACTGGACATACACACAAGGTTGGTTGTTTTGAGGTTTTACGGCGCAAGTCATATTTAGCCAAGCTGCGCCAAACATAAGAAAGACAACTTCAAATAAAAATGTGAAAGGAAAAAATGAGGGATTGGGAAATAGAATAATAGGATGAAAGCAAAAAAGGATCGCTTGGGTATCCCGTAAGCGCGACACACATGTTTACTAAAGACAGTAAACCCCATGGGAAAAGAAAAGATCACTCAGGTTCCTCGGGTCCGTGAAGCCCGTAAACACCAAAAGGTGATGTGTCCCTGAGGACAAGGAAAGTTTTGCTGATAGAGAGAAATACACCCAGGTTTGGTTGGGTTTTGAATTTATGGCATAAGGGTCATATTTGGCCAAGTTGTGCCAAACACAAGACAATGTCAAGTAAAAAGGGTCGTAAAAGGGGTTGGGAAATAGAGTAGTGCAATGGGAGGAAGGAAAAGATCGCTTGGTTATCGCGGGAGTGTGACCCCCGTGTTTACTAAAGACAGTAAGCCCCACTGTAAAAGAAAAGATCACTAGGGTACCTTGAGTTGGTGAAGCCCGTACACACCAAAATGAGATATACCCCTGAGAGCAATATACCGGGGGAATCGAACACGGTCCGCTTTCAACTCGCAGGTTGCTAGCGTAGCGGACGAACCCATTGGGCCAGCTACTCCATCAACGCAGAAGAAACATCCATCATGAGATATTAAACTTTTATATTGTACGGAATCCCCTCGATACATCGAGAAAAGAACAAAAAAAAAACGCGACATAGAGGACCGAGAAAAATTTACTTATTAGAGGGAGGAAGGTGCAAATTACATATTCCATTATGGACTTTTTATTTAAAATTATATAAGACTACAATACGGTAATTACTTTCTAAAGAAACAGATTGAGATTTCCTCAGCTTTTCGTACTTAAAATTCATAGGAGTACAAATAAAACAGCGATATATCGAGGTAGTACTTTTGTACTAGGTACAGGTGTAAACATTTTTGGACCAAGGGCCCTAAATAAATTGGGTTTTAGATATTTGATTGTTTAAATGAAGCTAGATAGAAGTTGAAGAATTTTATTTATCGTGTCAAGATCATGTATTCATAAATAAGAACTTATTAGACTGGAACTACAACTTAAAGTGAATTCTGAAGCACTACGAATATCTGTGCTTAAACCAGGATTCGAATTCAGAGCCTATGAACTGATGTCCAGAGTGCTAATAACTCGGCTATCAGGCCAGCGAATATTATTGAGTTTATTCATTTCATTTTATTTAGACCCCATCGTGTTTTATAGAAGTGTTTACATTTAGAGTAGATAACAATACGTCAATGAATTTCTCTACAGATTTGAGGTCAGCACTTTGTGCTTTCTAATCGGTGGTTCTCAAAGTATAATCTAATACTTTACTATCCAAAATGGTGAACTCAAAAACAACAAAATATTCCATTATTTTCTCCGATTTTTTTATATTCTAAAAAACGTGATATTCTCAAAATGATTATCTATTTTAACCCTATGTGGAAGTTCACACATCTGCAACCTGCAGTTTCCCTATGATTTCTATCCAGTTTTGACCTTAGCATATATAATGCTTTTTAGAATTCTTTCAACCGATACATGTGGTTATACACATATAGTCATAATGTGCATGTATATATATATATATGTTGTGGGGGGAAAGTAATACTTCTCTGAAATCTCGTGACCCTCAGAGGGTTAAGGTAAAAAATAACAATCACTATGATTCTATGTAGGTCTATAGGTGTCCTATTTAATTTTACAACCTCATTCCGCAAAATTTTTTAACTTTCAAAGGGATCCGTGGACTGAAAAGTTTGAGAACTATTGTTCTATACCAGTTTATATTGATCCTTAATGTCTCTGGTAATGTAATTTTTACAACTGTTTTTGGTCATTCGATTAATTGTGCTAAATTGATAATAAATTCTGCTTTTCAAAGAATTTTACCATCATGAAACATACATAAAAATGTTCTAAACTTATTTTAATGCCAAAAGATAAATATGCCCAACAAGATGTTACAAAATATTCATTAAGATTTCTAAGTTATATCCATGAAAAAGTTCGGTTTTTCCAAGTATCGATCGGATGCTTTAAACAAGCGTTTCCAAGTCAGATATACTTTTTATAAAAGTAACCTCTGGATATATCGCCCTTCTTGGGGGACAAGAAAAAATATACCCTTCTTGGGGGACACAGCATAACAAGAGGAGGGACGAAAAGCAAATTATACAGTAAATTTCTCCTCTTATTACAACTATGTAAAACTGCAAGTTGAACATAAAATCGATGCTCTAGAGCCTTTTAATATGAAACAAGTACGGTAGACTATTTTTGAAAATAAATTCCTTCTCGTCAAAGTTTGAAACACCCAAATCTTTTATACCAATTCAGATTTAGGGACTGCCCTAAACAAGACTTTTGAACTTAAAATTCCACAGAAATAGATTGAGAGATTTGCTTTGTACAAAACAAAAATTCATTGGAGAGGAGCATAAAAGAGCGATATAACCTGATGCGTGATATATCGTGGTGCGATACAACGAGGGATAACTCTATTTAAATATATTATGTGTAGTAAATAAATAAAAATATTTTTTCATTAACATAAAACGACTTAAAACATTTTGATTTGATCTCTGAAAAACTCCTTATTTACGAGTATCCCCAAATATTTACGGTACTATCATTATTTTTGAAGAGGTTCGAGGATTCTAAAGTAACTTTCGCTGACAAACTGAATTTCCTCTTTCAAACAAGACTCCCTACAATTTAATTGCGACTTACTACGATTTACTAATTAACTTATAACTCCATTTTATCTTGGAGTTAATTAACTTCTTGATAGTGCCAGTACTGGGTATAGGCAGCTAACAGAAGTAAAGTGCAAGAAAAATATAAAAACTCGCCTTACCATCATTTATGTTCACGTAAACGAGCAGGAGAATAAAAAAAAAGTGATCAAGGAGTGAAAGAAAACAATTTCTTGCTGCAGCTCGAATTTGAGGATATTATTTTTCTGCCTCCATTTTCATTTGTTCAGAGTTGTTTTCGATAACAGAATGGCACTGAATATTGTCATAAAATTATAATTCCATATTAACATGTTTTGAGCCTGTATTTAGATAAGGACATACATTTGAGTATCAGACAAGAGAAACTTATTTTATTCATATTATCGACATTTCGTTTCTGATATTTTCTACTTTTCCTGAAACAAATTCGTAATCTGAATGATTCAAAATTACGAAGCGTTGTCCTCGAATCTTTCCCTTCGGGATTGATCCCAGATCGTCGGCAATACCCGTTGTGTTGCTCCAGTGCGACGTAAATTCAACTACTCACCTTAAACATTACACCTTGGGGGAAAAATACATAAAATTGATGAACTCCGCTGACTTCAATTTGAATTTTCTTCCACGTGCCACTAATATTTTTTGTTTGTTTAAAAACCAACTCACTTTGACGACTCGGTAGTCTGTCGGTAACTGTTAAAATCGAGGCCTGTAAAGTCAAGAGATGGTTTCTGTTTCTAATTTTAAAAAGTGGAGCTAAAATCCGATACGTTTTCGAAGTGCAGTGATGCGCTCGGATTGGTCGAAACTCGCTACGTCACTGTCATCATCCAATTGGAGTAACAACTTGATTATGTGAAACCGTCAGATCTAAAAACCATAAACACTGAGCCAGATATTAATCAGCATTGCTACCCCTTACTTTTGCCGATATTTTAAGATATTTATCGTAAAATTTTAATTTTAACTTCTTTAGGACAGTGCTTTTCTTCCTAGATCCTAACTTTCTATTCTATCTATAGATTGACTACAAACACGCGCATATGAATCCTAACAGTCATATCTACAAATATAGACGTGACATGAATATACGTTAAAATGCGTCTATTTTCGTGTATGAGGGATTTTCAGTGTAAAACAAAACATCGGAAGGCAGTCGAGTCACTTGGTTTTGAAGGATTGGATGTTGGGGTTTTATGGCGCAAGGTCCAAAAGTGGACATGCTGCGCCAACACAAGATAGAATATGGTTTTGAAGGAACCCATTAGTTAAATTAGGGAACTGGTGGTGAAAACAAATTCCCTCCGCAATTGGTGCCTTGAGTGCGAATTCTCGTTCTAAGTTTACCGTTCATTGCCGAAAGCGATTGCATTGATGAGTTGGTAGAGGGAAACTTCCACGGTGATCGACACTCATGCTTTTATCTATGACAGCCTTTCCCAAACGCCCCCCCCCCCCATTCCTTTCACATCTATTCACAAATCAACTGATCCAAGATAGATTGCCTTCTAGCGGAGCCGCAATATATCCAATACGAAATACGTATTGAAAGCATTCTATCACAAAAACACTAGCGCCATCTACATTTAGCTTTAAAGAAAGACTAGCACGGAATTTTAATATTATGCATGTCGTGTACTTCAAGCACACGTAAAAAATCGTGGCTTCTTATTCTAAATGTATTCAGTCTAACATAGTAAGTTATTAATGCATACACCAAGATTAATTTTTCGAAATCTATCCCTTCAAGACAGGTTTTTCTGTTGAATTTGAAATATATGCAAACACAAGAAATGAGGTAAAACAAAACTTACAGATCTATCCATTATTTTCTGAAACATATCAGCTCACGAATTAGCTCGACATTCTCCATTATCTTCGTTCTTAATCAATTCCAAACTCGGTTTTGTATTTTTGAGGTCGCTCTAATGTGTTTCCATAATTTTCAAAAATACATTCTGCAGTTAACTGCTCCAAAGTGTTTTCCTCGAGGGCAAAGATCTAGTTTGATAAGTTATTGGGTGGTGGCGAGTATTTTATAGTAGCCTAGTGGATATTTTA
Organism: Meta bourneti; assembly: GCA_933210815.1. Lineage (NCBI taxonomy): Eukaryota > Metazoa > Arthropoda > Arachnida > Araneae > Tetragnathidae > Meta > Meta bourneti. Next base: position 47,885,289 of record OW119928.1, read on the forward strand.
AGTTGGAATACTTTGAGAGTTTTACATCGTCGTGAAGGTGGCGAATTGTTTCGATTTTTTAAGTCAAATATTCGAGATGATCGATTCCATTAACGATCGTTCGTCGTATTTTGCACCTATAAATTCCTTTTGATGATCGAGTTTTTAAGTCATTTTGGCGTCTAACTTTGCAGAATGTTTTCGCTTGTTTAGTGCGAATTCGGACCTAACCTTTTAATATTCCTTCTAACAATCTACTCATGTCCAAAAGTTAAACATAATTGCTGTTTATGTGAATACTTCAGAAAACCTACATCGGAATGGAAGGAAATATTGTATGCGGGTGTAATAGGATTATAGAAGAAAACAATGTAAAACAAGGATGACTTTTATTATCCAAATAAAAGAGTTAAAAGAAAAAGGTTCATAATACGAGTGTCAACTTTAGTGAAATAGAATGATTAAAACAATGTGATGCTAAAGTTTAATACGGTGTGGGGAATCTCTAGTAGCCACGCATGCTACACGATTTCCCATACTTTCGATGAGGGCATGGATGAGTTGTGTGCTCAAAGAGTTCCAAGCCTCACGGAGAGCAGTTTTCAATTTCGGAACAGAACTTGGTGGATGGGGGAAGGCTGTTATATTCCGAGCATATTCCACACATGCTCTATAGAATTCAGATCAGGATACTGATCAGAATCAGGCCACTGCATGTGGTGGACATCTTCACTTTAAAGGAAGGCGTCGACCAGGGCTGCACGTTGAGGAGGAACGTTATCCATGAATACAAAACCAGGACCGACAACACCTCGAAACAGGCGAACGGTAAGCTCATGGACTTCGTCTCTATATCTTTGACCAGTAACAGACCCCGTGTCAAAGATGTGGAGATCTGTGTGGCCGTCCAGCATGATGCCTGCCCAGACCATGACACCCCCTGACGGAAACGATGTCTTTTCGTTATGTTCCCGGGTGAAAACACGTTCCACGTTCTCTCCAGATACGGCGAGAATCAGTTTGCAGACTAAATCTGGACTCGTCATTGAACATGACATTGTGCCAGTTGTCGACTCCACTGCCGATGTTTCAAACTCCTGTAAAGGCGAGCATTTCTGTGCAGACGTCAGGGGATGCAAACTGCTGGTCGCCTGCATAGAGACCAATGTGTCTGAGTCTCTTGTAAACAGTTTGTCTCGAAACTATGACTCTTGTGGCGGCTGAGAGGACTGAACCCAGTTGTCAGGCAGAACGGTACCTCTGACGTCGCGCAATTATCGCCAAATATCGGTCTTGCCGAGCAGTTGTTACCCTTGGCTGACCAGGTACTGGTCGTCGGGTAATATCTCTAGTGGTTTGAAACCTCTGCCAGTTTGGAGATCACACACTGAGGCACATTCAGAATTCGAGATGCTTCGGTTTGGGATCGACCGGATTCCAGCATTCCAATAATTCGTCCCTTCACAAACATGTCCAGTTGGCATCTTTGTAACATCTTTCATCCTTATTGATTGTTAATAACGATCCGTACCACAGCAATTTCGAAATTTCTGTCTAAACTGCCATGCCGCTCGAGGTAGTTTTATTCTCTTTCCGACGTACGCCGGTGCTTTGCGCATGTCGACGTCGATTGCATTGTTATATGCAAAATTGCGACATTGTGTATATGCAAGACAGTCGACTGAACTGTTTTGAATATGCACATTGTTTTACCTTCGTCTCACGATTCTCCACAAGTGATTTTGAACCATTGTATCCATATTTACTCCAATTTTTTCGCATTTTACGAACTATGCTTAACTTTTGAACATGAGTCGTTGAGGACATGTGTCGTTGAGGACATGTATATTATAACTTGCGAATAGGCGCATCAAGGTCACGCACTTTCTCACATAGTGAATCATTGCTATAAATGTCTTAAAAATTACTCTTAAGTTCGAGAACGAAACCTCCCCTCTCACGAATTTTTGAACTACATATATAACTTTTTTCAAAACTATAAATCGAGTAAATTTGAACTTGGACAGTCATAAACCAGATTTGTCTTCTCTTTTAAAATGGCATCCGAATGAAAATCACTACGACCCAAAAACAAAAATGCCAATAGAGTTGGTTGGTTGATTTGGGTTTTATGGCGCAAGGTCCAATAGCGGACAAGCTGCACCAAACGCGAGACAAAATTCAACCAAGTAAAATGAATAAAGTATTTAAAAATCTGTCTAGCAATAAAAGTAGATTAAAGTATATATATAGGTACGTTACTTTAGATCATAAAAAAAGTACAGTACTATCTTCGTCATGAACATAATAAAAAGTATTGATGAAGTGATGGAGTTTAAAAATCATGAAAAGGATAAAAAAAAATCAGATGGAATTCAAAAATTTTATGTTTTGTAAAAATTTAAATAGGTATGGATGGGGATTTTCCACAACAAAATCGTGTAAGTTTAAAATTGTGTTATTAAAATAATACTGGTGGTGACGATTAAAAACAGGACAATCAGCCAATAAAGAGAAAACCCATACAAATGAAAATATCAAAGTCTATGGGCCCTAGTCGTTACACTGCATGTCATGCATATCCACGAAAACGTGATATGAAGCTGCTTTCAAGTAGAACACTTTAAGTGAGGAAAACTGTTTAGGTTCCATTGATGCTCGACTTTCTGCCCATAATTTCTAACCCTGATTGACTCTGAATACATATACGAGACGTTCTGCTGGTGTTTTTCTTCGCTAAGTTTCAAGTCTTTTCATCGAGAAAGTTGTATAATCCCCGTCGCGGTCTTTTCTTTGTTTTATTTTTAAAGAGTATCGGCTTTGGATAAAGAAAACAAGTTTTCTTTCAGAAAACTCCGAGTTTCGCGAGGCTTTAGTTTTCCCGTAGTGGGTCTTGTTTAATTAGGAATTTAATCTGCTCTGATTCTTCACTGGCTTTCGTCGCATTTGATGCAGCTCTCGACAGGGGAATTCATTAGCCAAAGTGGACGGGTTTATTTTTTTATTCATATCTTAAGCGAAAGATAAAAACAATTTATAAATAAATGTCCAGATTTTATTGGATGCTTCAGAACTGTCAACACTGTTTTTCTAAGCTAGCTAAAGCACATTTATTCAACTCATCCAAGGCGAAGAGACTTTGGAACCAGGACAAAGGAGGCTTGATGCTGCCCTGTTCGAAATAAAATTTATGTATTTAAAATTTCGACAGTAATATTTTGAAATAAAGGGGATTAAATATACAAATAAGTACCAATTACTTTTATTATTAAATTATTCTTCGCAGTATTTATTTTTCATTCTTATTAATTATTGAGTGTGTATTGTGTAAGCAGAAGGCCGTGTTTTGTTAACCCTCCTGAGGCATCTTGTCATTCATTAGATTAGGTTAAAACTGGCCAGATCTCGATAGACGAGATATCACGTCATTAGAAGAAAACTGACCAGATCTTTATCTTGTCATAAAAAATCGGAAAATATCTTGATGGACAAGATATTTCGTCGAAACCGTTTGAAGGGTTAATAGTGAAGCTGTTAATGTATCTTCGAGACGGAAATAAGAAAAGGCGCCGGTATTGTTTTGTACTCTCCAGACGTTTGCGAGAACATAATTTTACTGTTATCTCTCTTTTCGGAATACCAATACGGTTGCAAGGAACCACAATGAAAGGTGACTTTTAGGCTCTAATCTCGAGATTGACTACATAAAAGCACTCATATTATACGTATAGTTCTAATAATTACTGTAAAGGCAAAATTATTCTCGAAATTAAAAAACATTTCTGAAGAAAACTACTAAACTTGTGATAAATATTTCTGATATGCTGCCCCTTTAGACGTTGGTGTTCGGGCCCCGTTCCTAACCTTAGATACGCCTCTGCAACCCCTTGTTGAACGATAACAGTAACATAATTAAGGAAAGTGGTAGTGTGTTCCATCCTTTTTATTATAATTACCGCCAAGCTATTCAAATAAAAAATTCTTAATAAAATGATTGATAGTGTTACTTGGGAACTCCTAAACTTCACTAAAATATAAAATTACCTTAAAAATAAACTGTATTTCTAATTTTTAGTAAAATCTTTCTAAAATTGGTGTCTGGAAAATATGGGAGGTTCAAATTTGTGATATTTTGTCCATATTGTATCGTAACTAGTGTTACTAACGGTTTTATTCTATCGCTTTACGGTCAATTTCTTGCTACAAGAGGGCTAATTTGACAGGGTCCTACGTCTTAAAGTGGATTCCGAACCACTACGAACATCTATGCCTAGATCAGAATTCTAACCAAGAGCTTGTTGAACTGAGGACCAAAGCAATTTGATATAAAGGTCAATGTCAAGATGAAAGAAATATCGCATCGATTTTGCCCAATGTCCTCCACTTGGAAGTATTATATTCTCTAATGAGTGACGCCGACTTGAAATTATTTAGGGGATCCTAGGTAAGACCTCTTCATATGTATACGCGTTTTTGGGACAGTTTTATCATTGCTGTCCATCAGCTATGAAAACTGCTCCCGCCACAAAGTCTGAGTAATGGCGGTCGCTATAAAAGGATTCGTTCATTTAGAGTAGGGTTGACTCTAGTGCATGATTTAATTTTATATTTTGGCGAATGTTAACGGCGGAGAGGTTTACAAGTTTAGATCTTAAGAAACAAGTAAAAATTATAAATATATTTTGAATTTGTCATTAAGTACACCTGTGTGACAAGCAGTGTGATGCTTGAATGCATTAATCAAGCATCCCCAATGAAAAATGGGATAAGGTTCGTCTTCACAGTAACAGACTTTGTGGCAGTTCTTGTCGGGGTAGATAAATGTTGCTAACGTTTCCTGTATTTGTATCATTCATTACACACTCCATTATTTTTTAGGTCCGGGTCCCGACTTTTAAAAATATTGGAGGAGTGCAAGGGGCTCGGGCCACCCCAAAGGACACCTTTGTTTCCTTAAACAGCAGCCATAAGACTAGGCAATCGAACAACGCTGTATGTTTGGCTACCCATATTATCTGTGGTAGCAAAATTTACATTTTTGGTTGGTTGGGTAGGTTGAGTTTTATGGCGCAAACTCCAGATTTGGCTATGCTGCACCAAATACAGGACAGACAACGTCAAGTAAGACATACGTACAAAAGGAAAGTTTTACGAACAGACGAAGGTATTTTAATTAACGTCACATTGGAGCAACACAACGGGCTATTAGAACACAGAAGAGAGAAATACACCCAGGGAGGAATCGAACCTGCCTCGCTTACAACTCGTAGGTTGCTAGCGCAGTGGCATACCCACTGAGCCACGGCGCACCCCCACATTGATTTTTGGAGGGCTGGTTGGCTGTTTTCGGGTTTTATGGCACAAAGGCCATATTTGGCTAAGCTGCGCCAACACAATGAGGGAGGAAGAAAAAGCAAAGTATAGAAGGGCAGGCGAGGGTAAAAATGGGAGGACCGATCACTCGGGTACCTCGGGGTTGTGATGCCCGTACACACCTAAAGATGTACTCCTGAGGACGATTTCTGGAGGGAGATGGGCAACCCCATAAACGCATTGGGTAAGGGGTGATGGATTCGGTACTCCAGTACTCGGCACCCCTACGAATCTTATGTGAAATTACCTGTATTTATTTTTTCTAGAAATTGATCTGCCCCGACTGCAAATTTGACCAGAACCCTACGTTATAAAAGATCGCTTTATGGTCTTTTTTTTTGCTACTCGGAACAAATTAGACTTTCCTAAAAACCAATTCAACTCATCTTTATTTTATATTAAGAATACTTATAATAGAATCAGTTTTTATACTATAGAATACCAATCTTTAAATAAATATGTATGAAATTCAACTACTTTTCTTTATGCTTTGCATTTCATCCTTATGATCAGAGCTTTATGTTAAAACTGTAGATTAAAATACAGGGAAAAGTATTAAGTACATACATTACCTCTTGGTGAGTATTAAAAATATGTATAATTACAATTTGGGGTATAGTTAATACTTTTTGAATGGTTAAGATAAGATATATATTCATTCCAATGTCCTCAGGAGGGTCGTATACCAATTCATCACCAGATATTGGAACCATTCCAGGAATTCCAAAAAGCTATTCTAACCCTTGAAGACGATAGCTTTTTCCTCATCTATTTTCTTTGTGTGTATTCATTATCACAAACTTGAAGGTAAAAACAAATCCAACCGAACCCATGCGATTGTGAGGATAAGTTGTCTGTCACGGGTATGCAAAGAGACCCCAAAAATGGTCTTAATGTACTTAAATTAGCTTATTTGATGTAAATCGAAGATTTATCAAGTCCATGTGAAGAAAAATTGAGGATAGGTCTGAAAATAGTCAAATATATTTTTAAAGGTAGGTAGGTATTTTAATTAATGACATACTGGAGAAACACAATGGTCTATTGGTGATGGTCCGAGATCAATCCCGAAGGGAAAGACCTGAGGACAACACGTAATTTTGAATCACGGTCAGATGACGAAGCAACACCTGAACTAGCACCCCACTCTCCAAACTTCCACACCACGCAAACGTGAGGACATTTGAGGCCAAGACGGATGTAACGTGCACCAGCACCCTTTGTACACGACGGTCTTTGGTTGGATTCGAACTCGCAACCCTCCAATTGCTAATCCGTTACTCTTCCAACCGGGCTACCGTGGCCCATATTTTTAAAGGAAATCTCATTTAGTATTCAGCTGCTAAAGCACAAGGGAAGAATCCGTCTATGTGCTAAGTGACAATGGGTTGGTTTGGCTAAGCTGTGCCAAACACAAGACAAACAATGTCAAGCAATTGTGAAAAGGACGGAGTAGAGTAAGAACCCTTAGGCATCCTGGGGTCGCGATCCCCATGTTTACACGAGTCAGTAAACCCCATAAGAAAAGAATAGATCACTAGGGTACCTCTGGTTCGTGAAGTCTGATGCGACCCCGAGGGGAATTGATACAGGAGAGAGAAATACACTCAAGGTGGAATCGAATCTGACAGACAGAATGGGAAGGGATTGAACGAGAAGAGAAATATCTCGTCTATTCGCCTAGACATGAGTGACCAAATACGTTTTAAGGGCCCACGTCTAGCCTTTCCCGAAATATTTTAAATTAGAAAACTATCAAAAAATCACATTAATCAATTTAATCAGTGTAAATCGAAGTTCATCTATCACACAGGTAAGGCACGTAGATATCTCTGAAAACAGTCAAAATACCATTCAGCAGTGTTTATTTAGCATTACCACCTTTCGATGGGTCGGATCTTTCCCTTTGGGTTTGATGACCGTCGCCAATAGCCCTTTGTGTTGCTTCAGTGAAACGTTAATTGAAATACCTACCTACCTTTCGATTGGGAGTAGTTGAATTAATGTCGAACTGGAGCAACACAATGGGCAATGATTCGGAAACAGTCCTGAAGTGAGAGATCTGAGGACAATACCACGTAATTTTGAACCACGGTCAGATGATGAGGTCAACACCCGAGCTGTGTGTGTGTGGCACCCCACTCTTCAAATTTCCACACCACGCCACCGTGAGGACATTTGAGGTCCGACAGATTTAACGTGCACCATACCCAGTGTACACGACGGTCATTGGTTGACCTAGTTTCGTATTCGCAACCCTCCGGTTTCTAATCCGCTGCTCTTCCGACCGGGCTACCGCGGCCTCCGCCTTTTGATTGAAATAGAAAACTGTTGAAGATTGGGCACCCTCCGAAATTATCTTCAGAATTATATGCCTCCCCGATATTTAAAATATTTATCCTTCATGTTTGAGTCGACATGGTAGTCGAGTGGTTCACGCTCTGACCTTCGCGAGGCCTCGGTTCAAACAGGCTCTAGGTTTGAATTCCAACCTAGACATGGATGTTTGCGTAATGGTTTGGAATCCATTTTAAGCCGTAGGTCCTTGTCTAATTAGCCCTCGTGTCCAAAAAATAACCATGGAGTGGCAAACCAAACCCTTACATTTCGATGGACGGCCCCAATCATGACCCCTCGGGCTTTAATCCATGATGTAGGTGTTTTGTTGAAACTTCTTTAGTTACTCAATGATGACATTTTAATATTTGTCTCTCCCGTTTGGGGAGGGGCGGCCCTATTAGGGTCGGTCGACCCTGAAATGAAGTACTTTTCAATTCCATTTCTAAAACTGGATATTAACCCACCTTCCTTTCGTTTTACCTTCATCTCTTGATATGCTTTAGTGTTTTTTGCTCCTTCGTTGATCGTTACTTGACGTCGTTTGGCGCATATTGTCCAAATAATTGATGTATTTGACGCCAACCAATCGTCAATTGGTCAGGGTACTGGCTTCTGGATCGAAAGATTCCTGGTTCGAATCCGGGGTTAAGGCATGGATGTTTGTAATTAATGTGCGCCCACTCTATAAATCGGTTATGCCAAGAATTGTGTGGTATGAATGTGAAATGTAATGAGAACCCACACCCCATGGCACCACATGGTAACGCTAAGTGGGTCACAAATCCACTGTTGAAGTGCCATGATTAAGTTCAACAGACCCGCCATTAAAAAACACATTTTAAAACAAAAACTCATTAAAAGCAATGTTCATTTAGTTTTACAGCCTCTAGATTCAAACAGAAAGCCGGGAGAAGATTGGGGCCAGAGAAATTAAAATGCGCCTCTTCTCTACGAATATTTTTTTTGCTACACTGGGACTAATTAAATGGAAAGGCTAAAAAGGGTTTCCCAGAAATGTAAGGAATTTTAAATACATGTTCTACCAAAATATCCTTAGGTATACAAATTTTATTTTGTATAAATATGGCGATTTGCATTTTGACTGCAATTAAAAATGGGCCATAGAAAAAATAGAGCAGCGTATTCATAAACAAAGAATTTTATGAGTATTGAACTATGTCAGTACTGTGCGGACAAGTGGTTATGGGCAGGGTCTGAAAAGGGTCACAGCTTTTAATTTTGTAGTGTTGGTTTGGGGGCTTTATGGCGCAAGGGTCATATTTCGCCAAACATTAAGTAAATTCAACAAGGGAGGGGAAAAAAGACAAAAACATATGAAGAGATGAGAGTAAAATGAAAGGGAGAACAGATCAGTTGGGTATTTCGGGGTTAAAATATTTTTGGAGGGAATGATATTTTTGATTCATTTTGTACACACATGTAATCAATCACAACGTACGGAAGAAGTCTAATTTTAAGTCTCATTTTTCAAATATACGTATGTAACTATATTTACCAAAAAAATTCCACCTAATAACAGTATATAAAAGCTAAATGTATCTGTTAAATACGATTCCTTCAGAGGAAAGGAATGGCACAGGCCATATGGATCGCAAAAGGGAAAAGAGCTGGTTTATTGAAAACACAACACATATATATACAGATAGGATAGGATTGCAGCGCAACCAATAAGAGATTCATTAAAATGGACGGACGTCTAAGAAAGCTGTAGAACATTCACACATGCTGCCTGTAAAGAGTGACTCAGCTCTAGCAGCACAAAGAAAGATACAAAGACTTCTATGGGCGATTACATTATACAACAGTATCAGGGCATCAGAGAAAGAATCTACTGGCAGATTTTAGTCAGTGATCGGGCTTGGAAAAAAAATTGGACACACAATTCACTCATCTTTTATTCGCCGAGTCCCCTTTATGTCAATCATGGTCAACTCTCTTAATCCTCTGGGGCTCACACCCATACTTCCACTTTACAAACTTCAGTCTTCCCTGCATGGCTTCTAACTAATTTTGACTTTCTTGACTAATAGAATCTTTCCAAAGGATTCTATTTTAAGGAAAGGAGCAATAGTCATTCCAAAGGATTCCAATCTAAGAAAAGAATAGAATCGCTCCAAAGATTGAAAGAAACCTTAAGTTCGTTCAACCAATAGATATGTTTATTTAGTCATTACCCGTGTGTTGTAAGGTAAAAGCAATACTACAATACTCTCACCCCATATAAGACTCTAGATAACTCGGGGAGTTGGGGGTGGAAGTAAGCATGTCTGAAAAACTATTGCTTGCATGTGGTTTCATGGCAAAGGCCATATTTAGCCAAACTGCGAAAAACACGAAACAGACAACGTCAAGTAATACACACAAGAAATATTTTACTGACACAAAAGAGAAATGCACCCAGGGTATACAACAGGAATCGAATCTACATCTCGTAGCCTACATCTCGTAGCCTACATCTCGTAGGTTGCTAGAGCAGCAGGCAAACCCACTGAATCACGGTGGTCTGAAAAAAATTATTAAACGCAATGCTTAATCGAAATTATGGCAATTCGGTAAAAACAAGGAGCCGATATAAAAAAAAGTCAGGGCCACCCCTACATTATTTTCTGAATGGGTGCCTACCTAATATACGTATTTATTTTATGTAAATGTGGAATTTTGCGTTGGAACTACAATTAAGAGTTGGTCTTTGAAAGTAGAATTACCCACTGAATGTTGTCATAATTATTCTCTCAACTACACGAATTCCAGAAGAATAGAACGTACTTCCCTTGGTCGCCTCCCGCCTAACTCGAGGAATCCTACAAGTGAGGGGATATTCTCTCAGGAATCTGCTCCAAAGAACGAGTGGGAGAGAGAAGGATGATTCCAAGGTCAAGGATGCTCACCCCTCCACTAGGTTCGAGTTTCTCCCCAATTTTCCGAATCTTTCGGTGGGATGAGGGGATAAAAAGACGGAAAGAAAAGTGCTTTCCGTCTTTTCTTGAATCATTCGGTTTGTCTCGAGATAGCTATGGATGAGAGGCTTTTCTCTGACACAAGTGAAAAGAAGTCTTCACTTTCACGCATCGCTTTAATTCAGTTTCCCATTTTTGGTTCAACGCCCTCTTTGGGAAGACAATTTTTCGGCACCTCTGTGGAAAACTATATCAACTTGTAATAAATTGCAAATGCAGCTGCGCCTACAATTTTTGAATTTCACCAAAATATTTATGCAGCTGTGTGCGTAATTTTATTAATTTCAAAAAGCTAGTTTGGGGAAATAAAACACTGGTTGGCTGATTGTTGGGTTTTATGGCGCAAGGTATAAAACACCTTGGAACTGAAATTATAAAACTATTTAAAATGATGTAACAAATAAATTGTACATAAATACACTAGATTATACATTACTATTGGTAATTAATACCAATAAAATTAAAAATAATACTAATGAGCCCGGTGTTGTGCAACCAATTTGTCTATGTATTAGGTTCTATTTTCGTCAGGAGCATCCTTAAATCTCCACTGTCAACTATTTATATATAGTCAGTTCCTCTTTATAGTTAAAAGAATCAATAATAATATATCACTTCAATCAGTGTGTCTGTATGGTCAAGTGGGATAACTGCTTAAAAGATTTTTAAGCGATTTAATTTCTTATTGCCCTCTTGCTCTTCAATGCCTCCACCCGATTTCCCCTAGATCCAGCATTGCACCCGAGATTCCTTCAGCGCCCACAAGGTATCAGTAGCGCCTATATCGGGGTAGGATAATTGAATTAACGTCACACTGGAGCAACGGCCGGGATCAATCCCGAAGGGAAAGATCAGAGAGCACCTCGCAATTTTGAACTAAGGTGAGATGACGAGGTCAACATCTGAGCTGGTATCCTACTCTCCAAACTTCCACACCACGCCAAAGTGGACGATTGGGGCCACGACAGAATAAATGTGCACCATCCCAAACATACATGTCTGTCTTTGGTTGGATCGAGTTTCGAACTCGCAACCCTACGGTTGATAATTCGCTACTCTCCCAACCGGGCCTACCACGACCCACTTTGGAAAATTGCTTTAGCTGTTCGATTTGGTGTGTCACTCTACGGTCATATTTAATTCGGTTTCGGAGAAGTGGTGTTGGATTTGAGCAGAACACAATTGTCATCTTGGACGTTGGTACGAAGGGCATGAGAATCTTGGTGCAGGGGTGGAAAAGCTATAACATGGGTTTTATATATGGGTCTTAAGTTGTAATAACTTATTTAGCTACTCATTGGAAATGTTTTAACCCTCCTGTTTGATGTGGCCCGGCCCCTGCATAAAATTATTGAAGACAAGGAGTTCGGACCCTGAGAGGGGAAAATCAAATTTACATATTTAAAATATAGAACACCGTGTCAATTTTGTTGGTACATTAATGTATCCGATATTAAATTTTTTGCAATTAATTATTGGCTATGTATAGACTAGAATAAGTCCGAGCTTTGTTTATGGCTCCAGCTAATGGTTCTCTAAGTTGGTTGTGGATTTTATGGCGCAAAGGCCATATTTGACCATGCTGCTCCAGACACAAGATATACAGTATCAAATAATAGACACACACACAATGAAAGTTTTACTGGCACAGAAGAGAAAAATATACCCAGAGAGGAAAATGGTTCTCCAAGACAAAGAAAAGCCTCCCTTCATCCGTTTTGTTTTGTGTCCTCCAGACGTTTGTAAGAGAAATTTATTGTTTTGCCTCTTCCCTTTTCTGATTAGAAATACGGTTGAAAGGGACTACACGAAAGGTAGAATCGACTTTTAGGCTTTGTATACTAGAAAATAGAGTACAGGAAAGCCCATTCACTTGACACGCATAGCACTGTAAGACTTGAGACATGGAAAAAATGTTAATTATAAAATTTTAAGATATTTTTCTAAGAAAAAATACTTTTTAATAAATATTTCTGAAATTTCTTCCCCTTTAGACAATGGCGCTCGGGTCATACACCCTTGAATACGCTACTGTATGTAAAGGTTGTGTAAATTCCAAATAGGGTATATTTGGGAGTCAAGTGGAGTGGTATACTTAAGGACTGTCAGATTCACAAAATATAGAATTTTTTCAATCAGTAAAAACTACCTTCAGTCACTAAACACAAACCTTGACATTGTAGACGACATATACTTAAAACTATCCCCATAACTTTTAGAAAAACAACATTTTATGTTTCAAATATTTTCAGTAGTTTTCAACTCCAAAAGCATTCATCGCAGTTCGTTTTTTAAAACCTGTCCCTTTCACCTTTCACTGTTTTCAATTTTAATGCACAATTAAGATTAAACTAATTATCCCGAATAAAAAAGTAATTTCATATTTTGTAAGTGACGTTTTACCCAGAAAAAGAAAGCAATATACATGAATATAATTCGTATTTATTCCTTTTAAGTGGATGAATTCGAATTTTTGAATTGATCGAACTTAGTGATCCTCGCTGAAAATCTTAAGTTAAATATTTTGAGTAAAAAACAAATACGTTTCTGCTAAATGCCATCGCTGCCTACATATCGCTGGGTTAATAAATATAAAAACACAAAATAATCATAAAAATAATTAAAGCAATTAGGATTTTCTTATCTAACTTTTGCAAAAAAATTGAATGTTTTCGTCCATGATCATAGTATAATAGAATAAAAATCAAACGATTTTACCAGATGTGCAATCAAAGATTGCACATCTGGAAAAAATAGTACCGAATGTGCGTACCCTATTTGAGTTGCCATCAGCAAGACTGCACTTAGAACTACGTAATTTAACTGACAAGAACTTCTAAAAGATTAAATTTTAATCAAATTGATTAACAAATATCATGTGTTTGAGCACACTTTTGACAATATTTTTATCCTAAAATTCGATTCTAAGAAAATATTCTATAATCCAAGAAAAATATTCCGTGTATATGCATTACCTTGAAGACCCTCTTCAAACACTAAGTATTAAAGAATTGCAAGTATATTCCAAAATGTTTTTCGAACTTTCACATTGGTGTCCAAAATATCTTTTACTTTGCGCCGCTGTTTTAAAATCAGCCTGGCTAAGTCTAATGTATTCTATGTGCAATAAATTCAAGAATTTATTTATTTAAATTTATAATCTATTCAAAAATTGAAATATTCTTTCCCGTTTTCTATTCGATTTTGCTTTTTTACTGTCATAAAGTTTCACTTTGAAATAATCCAGAAACTTCAAATATTCTAAATCAAATTCTACAAAATATCAAGCCAGCGAGGCAAACCACTTTAAATGAGAAAATGAAATGAACAAACTCACTGAAAAGGGGGAGATGCAGGAGACAACTGGAAGTTTGTTTATAGTCCGACTGTCAAAAAAACCCGGAGCACCGAAACCATGCGACTTCACGAATCAACACTGCGAACCATTTTGAAAAGCGGAGGCTCGCGGCGAGTCTGAACTGCGCATGCGCCTCAGAGGTTGATGGGTTATTGGAGAAAGGAAGAAAAATACGAGTTTGCGTTTAAAAGTCAGAATGTTCTTGTGCGAACGTAGTTTCGTAATTGCATTTTGTCTCTTATCAAAGAGGAAGCGCGCTTGGGAGAGTTCAGAATAAGATAAAATTCGGAGTTTGAATTCAATTATGTAAGAAAAAAGGGGAAAAGAGTTTAAAATTTTTTGCTGAATATACTTATTGATAGTTAGTGAAGAACAAAAAGTATGATCTGGGTTATAGATTGACTTTTTCAGATCAATTGAACCCAATGTCATGCTAAACACATAACCAGGCCACTAAATTGAAGCGGGCCGCGGTAGCCCGGTTGGAAGAGTAACAGATTAGCAACCGGAGGGTTGCGAGTTCGAATCCAACCAAAGACCGTCGGGTACAAAGGGGTAGGTAGGTTTTTAATTAACGTCGCACTGGAGCAACACAACGGGCTATTGACGATGATCCGTGATCAATCCCAAGGGATAGATTCGAGGACAGCACCTCGTAATTTTGAGCAACAGTCAAATGACGAGGTCACACCTAGGCTGGCACCCCACTCTCCAAACTTCCACACCACGCCAATGTGAGGACATTTGAGGCCACGACAGGTTTAACGTGCATCAGCCCCCTTTGTACACGACGGTCTTTGGTTGGATTCGAACTTGCAACCCTCCGGTTGCTAATCCGTTACTCTTCCAACCGTACAAAGGGGGCTGTTGCACGTTAAAGTTGTCATGGCCTCAAATGTCCTCACGTTCGCGTGGTGTGTAAGTTTGGAGAGTGGGATATGCCTGCTCAGGTGTTGCCTCATCATTTCACCGTGGTTAAAAATTACGTGGTGTTGTCCTCGGATCTTCCCCTTTAGGTTTGATCCCGGACAATCGCCAGTAGCCCTTTGTGTTGCTCCAGTGCGACGTTAATTAAAACACCTACCTACCTGTATTGAAGCAATCAGAGTATGGACGTTTACAAAAGGAGGGTCCATGGGGCTCGAAATATTTTAAGTTAAAAGCACCTAAAAAATTCAAGTGTAGTACCAACTCAGGTGTTATCTCGTCATCTGACTGTTGTTCAAAATTACGTGGTGTTGTCTTCGGATCTTTCTCTTTGAGTTTGATCTTGGACCATCGCCAATAGCCCGATGTGTTGCTCCAGTGCAACGTAAGTTAAAACACCTACCTACCGTATGGTATTTGGTATTTTTAATTAACGTCACACTGGAGCAACACAACGGGCTATTGGTGACGACCTTACCTACAATACCTAAAAAAATACATATTGAATCTAGCGAAGTCCTCCATAAATCAAATGTCCTTTCTTTCCTCGTCATCTCAACATAGTTCAAAATTTCCAGGTGTTGTCCACAGATCTTTCCCTTCGGAATTGATCCCGGACCGTCGCCAATAGCCCGTTGTGTTGCTCCAGTAGAGGATAACACCTTGTAATTTTGAACCACGGTCAGATGACGAGGTCACCACTTGAGCTGGCACTCCACTCTCCAAACTGCATGTGAGAACATTTGAGGCCACGAGTTTTAACGTGCAAAGGTCTCCACGTACGCGGCGGTCTTTGGTTGGATCGAGTTTCAATCTCGCAACCTCCGGTTGCATACGCTACTCTACCAACCGGGCTACCGCGACCCCTACTCATATCAGGAGTGGGTTGAAATAACGTCGCACTGGAGCAATACAGTGCGACGAATACACATTATTGCTCAGTTCAGGATAAGATGCAAAGTGTACACTGGAAACTAGAAAAAATGAGCTTGATCACATTATGTGTATAGTGGCGTAACTTGAGAGGGGAAGTGACCCGAGCTCCCAACCCAAAAATGCTGTAGCAGATCTATCGCAAACAAAGAAGTGGAAGTAATCAAGTTTCTCGGATATTATCAGATATTTATGAAGATACAGGTACTTGTGGAATAAGAAAAAAGTTAAACAATTATGAATTTAGTTCAGCTCTCGTCATCACAAATACTATTTTATTGCTTTCAACCCCCCTCTCAATAAAATTATCATTCAAAAGTTTTAACGCAGTCTCAAATCAGGTCTTGGCCGAAGGTTAGAATGACTACAAATTGATCCTGCAATGTTCCATCTAACACTTTAGTCGCAATGAGTAGTAGCCGAATGTCAATGTTTCATCCTCTTACAATGTCCGGGAGAGATTCTTTGAAACTCTTCCTACATCTTTCATCTTAAAGTTTTTTTTTTTATCAGTCATCATTTTCAAATCATTTATGTGTGTGTGTGTGTGTGTCTTTTTCATTAGAACAAATTATCAATTCATATCAACAAATTATCCACAAATAGAAGAACAAAAATGATATTTTCTTCTTTAATCCTGATATTCTGATCTTCAAAATATTTTTTTCCACTATAACTTCAGTGAACTTTTCATTACAATATCGTGGTGATTTCTTCAGACCATACAATGATTTGTTTAACCTAAGTACAGTTTTCTGATGTTTGATTCTTTCAGGCACTTACAAGTACACTTCTTGTGCACTCATGCAGAAAAGCACTGCATACATACATTTGATAAATAGGTTATGGTTCTCTGGTTTGCTATTGCCAAAAGTATTCTCACTGTTTGTAATTTTGCCACAAGAGAATATATTTCTGAATAATCAAAATCATCATCCTGTTGAAAATCTCTTGCTACTAAACGTGCCTTGCATTTTACCATTCCATCTGCTACCTTTTTATTGAAAACCCACTTGCGATCAATCACATTGTAATTAATTTTCCGATGAATGTTTCGATTCACGTTTTGTTCTCGTGAAGTGCTTGTAACTCATCACCTATTGCTTCTTTCCAATCTTCTGCCTCTTTTGATTCCATAGCTCCTGGAAAGGTCAATGGTTCTTCCATCCCGGCAAAATAGCACCAATAGTCGTCAGGTTTTCTCAAACGATTCCGGTTTATTAATTCTAGCCTGTTTTCCACTTCTCTTGGTTCCTCTTGAATCAAATCTGTAGGCTCTTCAAAAGTCTTCATTCAGCAGGTTTTCATCTATTTCATCTTTGGGCAGCGGTAACCTGGTTGGAAAATAAACGTATTAGCAACCGGATGGTTACGAATTCGAAACTCAATCTAACCAAAGACCATGGCATCCGTGGGGGCTGGTGCATGTTAAATCTGTCCTGGCTCCAAATGTCCTCACGTTGGTGTGGTGTGGAATTTTGGAGAGTGGGGTTCCAGCTCAGGTGTTGACCTCGTCATCAGACCGTGGTTCAAAATTACGGGTTGTTGTCCTCGGACCTTTCCCTTCGGGGTTGATCCCGGACCGTCACCAATAGCCCATTGTGTTGCTCCAATGAGACGTTAATTAACTACCTACCTACCTATTTCATCTTCGTGCTTTTGTTTCTCGAGACTTCCTGCTTTTGATACTGGTACCAAATGCCACATCTCTTACAACTTCCACTATATTCTCATCAGAAAATAATACTCTGAACCCTTTTACTTCATTTCCATAGCCAACAAACTGTCCATTTCTACTTTTAGAGACCATTTTCTTTCTTTTCTTTTTCTTTTGGTACATGAACAAACACCTCACTTCCAAATACTTGAAGCTAGTCAATGTTCTCAGGACTTTTGCCAAACCATATCTCTCAGAGGGTGTTTCAAAACTGATGGTTCACTTCTGTTTAAGACATACAGCTGTATTAATTGCTTCGGCCCAGAACTTCTTTACCAGATCAGACGCCTTGAGCATGGTTCTTGCTGCTTCTATCACGATTCTATTTTCACGTTCCGTTCTTCCATTTTGCTCTGGTAAACATGGATCACTTGTTTCATGACGCACGGCTTCTTCCTAAAGTTTCATTGCTTCTTTATTCTTGAACTTGACAGTTATTACTACGCAACACTTTAAATTTTTCTTCCACTTTGTCTTCCAATCATTTTCACAAATATATGTTCAATTTATTTTCCACTTCAGATTTGTGTTTCAGAAAATATACTGTTCTGTAACTTGAGAAGTCCTTCAGCAGTAGGAAAAATTTTGAACCTCCAATCAATTGAGTCTCCATGGATCCAAATAAATCTGCATGAATTATAGTTCACACAAACTGATTGGGCTTTAATTTCGCTGCATTTAAATGGTAGTCTATGCTGCTTTCCTTCGACACATGGCCTGCAAAATATCTTTTCCTCTTTAAATAGAACATTATTTGATTTCAAGAATGATCTTACCGTATTAATATTTTGATGTGCTAGTCTCATGGCAATGAAGCAGATCGTCATAATTCTCTTTAATCCAAACAGTTCGGTTTTCAACAGATTTTATTTTCACCTTGACCATTTTCCCATGTCTTACAGAGGGCAGCGGTAGCCCAGTTGGAAGAGCAACGGATTAGCTACCGGAGAGTTACAAGTTCGAAACTCGGTCCAGCAAAAGACCGTCGTGTATACGGGGCTGGTGCATGTTAAATTTGTCGTGTCCTCTAATGTCCTCACGTTGGCGTGGTGTGGAAGTTTGGAGGGAGGATGCCAGCTCAGGTGTGACCTAGTTATCAAAATTACAAGGATCTTTACCTTCAGGATTGATCCCGGAACATCGCCAATAGCCCGTTGTGTTGTTCCAGTGTGACGTTAATCAACTACCTACCGATGTCCTTGCAACTATAGCTTTAACTTCATTTTTGCTATTTCGTAAAGTGGGTTCATTTTTATTTGCATTCAGCTTATAACCGAAATTTAAAGCTGCTCCAATAGAAAATAAATTTACCTGTTACTCAGGCACATACAGCACATTCCTTAATTCAGCACAAGACCATCTTCTTTCACCATACATCAAACACTCAACAGTTTCCATCCCTTCAACTTCCATGGATTCTCGACTTCTAGTTTTTACTGTACTTTTTTTTCTTTCATTTCAGTAAAGCATTCTCTTCTACAAATGTGTTCACTTGCAGCATTGTCCATATACCAGGTTTCAAGAGATCACTGTCTTCTTCATTCATCATAAAAGCACTCCTTTTTCATCCTGTTCTTTGAATTTCTTAAACGAAGTCTTTCTGCGTTTGTCCCATCTTTTCGAAGTAATGGCATGAAAGTGTTTCTTCACTCCGTTTATGTAGCAATGAACAATCCTTTTTCATATGTCCAAATTTCTTGGAATGAAAATACTGTATTTTCTTTATTTCATATCTCCTATTCCTTCCTTCAGCCAGAAATTCAGTTGAATCCAAATGTGTACTACATTTTTTTTTCCTAATCTTTCTTCAGTAATGAGTTACTAACACAGGTTATTCACCTTTTGATCTGCGATAGGACCTGATTGCCTAGTGCTTAAACTTTTCTAGTTATGCCATAAGCACTAATATGATAATCATCTGATCTGAAATTACTTCTCCAGCAATTTTCAATTTATTTACAATGCTTTCTCATTTCGTAAAAAGAACAATTGGTTCATTTTCATCCAACTTAATTGAAGTAAATGTAGACTCTCTTCTGATGTCCTCTCATAAATGGCAATTAACTTGGCCATATTTTTGTTGAAAGTTTAACAACCCAATACATTCATCATTGGCACTTCATTCAGTCCAGTCACAAGTACCTCCTGTGCTTCTACATCATTAGAATTCCATTTGTTGGCTTCCAGTCTGCTTAATTCTTCAGAAACTATTAGATTTTTCGACTTAAGCAAAACCTTCATTTTAAAT
This sequence comes from Meta bourneti, assembly GCA_933210815.1. Taxonomy (NCBI): domain Eukaryota; kingdom Metazoa; phylum Arthropoda; class Arachnida; order Araneae; family Tetragnathidae; genus Meta; species Meta bourneti. Next base: position 47,905,142 of record OW119928.1, read on the forward strand.
TTCCACTACACCCAATTTCCATCACCTTTCAGTTTCTATTCTTGTTCAGACATTTTTTGTACTTTCGTTTTCAAATTAAATAAACTAACCCCTCGAGTTTTTCTTTAAATAACCTATAGAGGCCCCTAGGCCAAAGTAGCCCGGTTGCAACCGAAGTTGAAGTTCGAAATTCGATCCAACCAAGACCGTCGTGTACGTGGGGCCTGGTGCACGTTAAATCTGTCGTGGCCTCAAGTTGGCGTGGAAGTTTGGAGAGTGGTGTGCCAGTTGAGGTGTTACCTCGTCATCTGACCGTTGTTCCAAATTATGAGGTGTTGTCCACGGTTCTTTCCCTTCGGGATTGATCCCGGACCGTCGCCAATAGTCGTATTGCTCCAGTGCGACGCTAACTCGACTCCCCCTTATTGGGCTCCTAACCTGTAACAGATCTATTATCTTTAACTTAGGAAAGTGGAAGTAATCAAGCAACGAAACCAGATTTATTTATGAAGGATATCACCCAGATACAACTTGAATAGGAAAAAAGTAAAACAATTTTGAATTTAGTTAATTGTTCTCACATAACAAATACTAATAGTTTTATTGCTTTCTAATTTTTAACACCTAAATGAAATACTATTAATAAAATCTACTAAAAAATATAAATCGCAGTGGAGTAGCTAAGGGAGGGCGACAGTATCAAATGGACGGTATCTTAGTATTGATTTAGTGGTCTTAGAAATAAGTTTTAAAAAATGTTACTATTTGAACACTTTTCCCTTGTCGAATTCAGCTCAGGTGTTGCCTCGTCATCTGACCGTGGTTCAAAATTACGTGGTGTTGTCTTCGGATCTTTCCCTTTGGGATTGATCCCGGACAGTCACCAATAGCCCGTTGTGTTGCTCCAGTGTGACGTTAATTGAAATACCCCCCTTGTCGAATTGGGGTGGTCATGGCTGTGGCCACAGCGCTAGCAACATTCGAGTTGTAGGCAACACAGGTTCAATTCCTCCCTGGAATGTAAACACTTGTCAGGAAAACTTTCATTGTGTGCATATCTATTGTTTTGTTTGGCACACCTTGGCCAAATGTGACCCTTGCACCTTAAAACTGAAAAGCCAACTTAAATCTCTTCAGTATACAATGCACTCAAAAGTACTCTATTCATGCAGCCCCTGCAATCACATTGCTATCCAGAAGACTAAGCATTAAAACTATTTTCACTCAAGTCTGGAAAGCACTTTTTCTTTCTTTATAATGGTAGGTAGTTGAAGTAGCACTGGTGCAAAACAGGTTATTGGTGATAGTACAGATCTATCCCAAAGATCCAAGGTCACCTCGTAATTTTGAACCAGTTAGATAACTATTTATGGTAAACTTTTTTGCTAGTTTTTGAGCAGTCAAATGAAATAAAAATTTTACTGGAAACATTAATGTTAACAAAGTTAATGCTATATATATACACATATTAGTAGATTTTAAATACAAATTTTATTCTGGATGGGGCAGGATTGGCCTTTTATCCTGTAACCAAGTCTAATAGAATGGATACCATTTCAGATAAATGGTATTGAAATAAGTTATACTGGTTACTATTTTTTGTAGATATAATGCAGTAATTTAATAAATATTCATAAGTGAAAGCTTCGGGGGATTATGGGATTTCGTTTTCTCCAGACTAAATTATCTTCACATTCATAGCCTCCCAACAGTGATACTGAAATAGAAAGTTAATTCTCGGAAACACAGTTTGAATACTTGCTAAAATTTGTTAAATGCAGGTTGACTGCGTTCAAGTTTATTACAGGATGCAATCAACACATTTTCAGATTGCATGCCACTTTAATTTCAGAGAAATACTGTCGTATAGATATCTATTTACAGGGTTTTATACTACGTAAAATGCGTTTAATTTCTTTACCTCACTCAAGTTAGATTTTTGCATATAAACCAGAGTAAGAAAGTTATTTTTAAAATCAAAACATCAGATTTATTTGATTTAAATCAGAGTTTTGATTTTAATTCCTTGCCATACAAGTTTAAATTTGTTGGACATGACACTCAAATTATAGTGTAGTTTCTACATAATTTTGATTTAAACATCAATATTTTTACGTAAAACATTAATGTATTAGGAAATATAGCAGATTAAAATGACAGGAATTAGCAAAGTAAATCACGATTTAATAAATAGTGCCTCAAATGCCAAGATGAGAAATGTTTTTCCATCTAGTTCTCAAGCAGTTTAGATTACCGAGTTTAACCCATAACCAGACTTGAATTTGTTGGACCTACATGAGGTAGCAGGATCCCACACGGACACGGTATTATAAATTTTATCAATCATAAAAATTTCAGAATTTTCTTGCATATATTTATATGAATAAAATGTTTTGAATTACTACAATTATTTTGATATAAAATAATTGTTTCAAGACTTGCTTTTGAGTAAAAATCATGTCACCAATAGAAAATAAAATAAAAGGAACTTGCATTGTGAAAAAATTCCTAAATTCTCATTAATTTTTAACAACAAAAAATAGCGACATCAAAATACATAAATCTGAAATCACATTTCTATTTTTCAAATTATTTTATCATTGACAAGTATTTCATAGGTATATATATTCGAAGCCACATAAAGGGTTTATATATAAAACAAAAAATGAAGCTTTTCTCTATGAACAGCATAGAACAAGCGTAATAGCATCCCCATATGCCAATTCAGTGGAATTTTGAACTTGCAATAAAAAATTTATCAATTATAATAGCTTTCTGCTTCAACCCATAATCCTTTCTCAATTATCAGATGAGTGAATTAACTTTTGCATTCCAAATTTCAATTCCATAAATATTGAATTATTCAAGCAGGGTAAAGAATTGCAAGGGATCGATGCATAAAATTTCCCAATAAATAGAAATAAAAATTAACCAATGAATTAACCACAAAACAAAATGAAACTTAAAATTAATTTATATGCAAAATTGGAATGCTTCGATACTGAAGAAAATCTTTTCATTGTGAGGGTCTTTATATTTTTATGAACAGATTACAATACTAAATAAACTAGAACATCTTATAAAGAAAGCAGGTTACCATAATTTTAATAATTTGAGTGAATGTTTCAAGCATCTTCACTCAACACTTGAATGATTTGAAATTGACCATGTGCAATTTAGTCACTGGAATGTATAAACAAAACCAACACAGATGAGCAAGCTTGTGAGTGACACCTATTGGTCAATGGCCCAAATGAAAATACTTGTCTGGTAATTATGATCCCATTAAGAAAAAAATACTGTTATTCAGTGTCTTCCAAAGGATGATTTTCAAAAATTTTGAAGTGTGAACTCAGTACGAGCGTTCAAAACTTATTTGAATAAATAAAATAACATGCATCTTATCCAGTATTTCATTCTCAATATTAAATATAAGAAAATGAAATTTTGATTTAAATCAATGATTTCTTAAATAAAAATCATTTGATATAAATAGCAATTTGAAATCCAAACATTAGACAATATTCTGACCAATTTAATTGGTTTATTTTTCTGGTTCATAATTTATTTTAATATCATTAAACATATTTTGTCATTGAATGATCATGACTTACCAATTTCATGGTCCACAATCAAGCAAAAAAAAAATCGAGGCTTTCTAAGGATATTTTCATATTTCAAAGGAAACTTACTTTACATTACTATTACTGTACCACAAAAGTTTAACAAAATGTTTTTCCCATAAGTTTGAAGTGGTTGAATATGAAATTAATGACTATGTCACATGAACCTAAATACTTTTCCATGAATTGATTATATTAATGAAACTACGCATAGTATGTTTTATTCTAACATTTCTTGATAAAAATTTACCTGGGATGAGAAAATAGACACAATTCTTTAAAAAAGCAATTTTATTAACACAGTACAATTTTTTGCATAAGCTTACTGGAACGGGTTAAACATGGCATCGAAAATTCTTAAAACTTATTGCTGTTTACATTCTGGAGGTGCTTGTGGTTGGTTTCCAGTCTGACCTCGAGATTTTTTGCGAGTCTGCAAAAGAAAATAATACTGGTATTAAGATTATACATGTTTTGTTAATTGACATCAAAACTACACATGACGAATGAATTTTACTGCATAATTTGCTATTAAATTGACTGTGAATGGCTCGTAAAACATTCTTTCCCAATTCTTATTGAGAATGCTAACTTCATTTAGAAAAGCATGAAAACTAAATCCAATATGTAAAAATTATAATATTCCGTGCAGTAATAACAGAATCTTCCTTCATGAAATTTTAGAACTCAGCTTCAGGTTTTTAGAGGCCTCTATAATTAGATAATATATTTAATCCCAGCTTATGATGAAAGAATGCCTGTTCTCCCAACCAGTACATTTTTTGTTGACTAGCAAATACAAATATGCTTAGATAACAATTTTACATTGCAACACAACCTGGTGTATATCATTGGCATGAAAATTATCCTATATTCGATTGATGAACAAGCAACACTGATGAGCAAGCTTGTGAGTGACACCTATTGGTCAATGGCCCAAATGAAAATACTTGTCTGGTAATTATGATCCCATTAAGAAAAAAATACTGTTATTCAGTGTCTTCCAAAGGATGATACTATTGCAAAGGTTTAAAACCACTATTGCAAAGGTTTAAAAAATGCTTAGAAGTTTTAACAAAACCAAAATTATATAATTTATGAATCTATAAGCTGTAAGTACACCATGATTTTTAGTGAAAAATATCCACATTAAATAAATACTAGTTTCACAAAATAAAAACTGAAAATATATTTTGGATAAGAAACCCCCAAGTGGGTAAAATTTTCCGTCACAGCACTACAAATATGCATGCCATTATTGCATACTTAGTAAAGTTCATACCATTAAAAAAACATTCACATAAAAGTTGTATACCGAAAAACACATGCCCATTTTTATTTGGTCAATTGCTTACTTAAAATTTATTACATGGAATAATCAACCTGTGATAGCAGGATAAACTTATGTATCAAGATCAATACACATAGTTAATGGTTTGTTAGATCCTTTGTCAGGAGCATATTAGACAGGAATTTATGAAATGAGCAGTTCCATCCACTTCAAGTAATATGAAATCTTGTTAGTTATCATCTGTTAGGTTCCTGGATGATAATTAAGTGTATAAACCTTTTAAGATCAAGGATTATTTTACCAGGCATTGGCCATCATTTTCTTCATCATCGTCGTCTTCATCTTCGTCCTCATCATATTCATCTTCATCTTCCTCATCCTCTTCATCAAACTAAAAAGATATTATCTCATGAATTTTGGTTTATGTAATTGAACATAGTACTCAACAAGCACAATCGAGTGACTAAAATAATTGTCAAATGATAATTTATGACATTTTTTTCTACAATAGAGCAGCTTGAAAACAGAAATTTTTCATTTATTTAGATTGAGGGGAAAAGTTCCCATTTTGATAGATATTCATCCTGCAAAACCTCAGCCATCTCAGTTAAAATCTTGAGTTGTCTATATGGGTGTCAGGTTCTAGTTGAGAGGTGCAGTCCGTTCCTATAGTGCGCTCTGGGGTCCCAGAGGCAAACAATTTTCACACAAAAATTATTTTACACAGCACTGTCAATGCCATATAGGTAATTTCATCCTATACAATGTAAAAATGGGGACCCAACTGAAAAAATCCCAGATTCTCCAGCACATGGACAGCCTGCTTTATATACCTGACACTTTTCATCTCCCAACTTTGGAATGCTCATATTTTCATTCATGTGAATCATACAATTGGCTTGAATATCTGAAGTATGAATACAATGAAGCCATATAATTATTCTATTCATTGTTTAGGGAAGCATGCCCTTTAAGAAATGTGGCTAAAGGGGATGAAGATTGACTTCTGGGAGATCTTTTAGAAAGGATTATTCACATTTTAGTCATAGAACGGAAAACCAGGAAAATCTCCAAGCTGCCAACCTGACTTTACAGTTAAAGACCACAAAAACTGCTGGCATTTCAACTGGAGTCATGTCCTGAAGCAAATCAGATTATAGTAGCACTTTAAATTAATTAGCTACTTGCCTATTACAAAAGCAATTTGAAATGCATTTTGTAAGTACTGTAGAATTTTTAAAAGTTAACATTTTGTTTTAACTAACTATTATTATCAATGTTCAATACATGGAGTCAGGGTGCTTGGCTTCAAAATTGAATCCAGGGTTAAGGCATCAATGTTAGTCTATCTACAATTAATGTGTGGCTTCTCTGTAAACAGGTTGTGCTTAGAACATGTAACATGAACTCACTCCTTGCAGTGCACCAGGGTAACACTAGAGCTGAATCCAAATAGGAAGTGACAAGCACAAACCAGAGGTGCCTACATGAGAGCCATTCCTCTTCAAGTTGAAATAATTTGAACTTGATTGGTCTGCACTTTGCATTTTATTTGAATTCAGCTTAAGTGGTTCACAATTCTGCCCTTGGAGAGCAATAATTATTGAATTCAATTGACCAGACATTAACTAACATCAACCCTGTCCAATATATGGAGTCAAGGAACTGAACCGAATTTGCAGAGCTAAGACCAATTTTTATTCAATCTTTATGTAAACGAGCACCGTATTTCATTACAGCAGTCGATGTCCTAAGAGAATGACTTATTTTTGAGGTACCAAAGTGGTTTTATAAAAATATCTAACCAATGCTTTTATCAAATTGGTTGTTAAGATATGGGCTTTAATTTACTATTTAAAATTAAATATTTATTTCATAAATTACAAAAGCACATAATTTAGGTTCATGTCAATATACTATCTTTTGAACTTGCAATGCTTCACTCCAATGCCTATACCAAGACCTTTTTGTCAAAACCTCTCAACAAAATAGTATCTGATTTTAGGTGGCATGGCACAATCAAATTCAGCATTCTGAAATCAATCAAGTACATCTATTTTCTCACATCAGACTTAAATGCAGTTCAGATTTATTTGTAATTTTTAATTCAATTCTCGCCCAGTTTTCTTGTACTTACGTCTTCATCCACAAGATTTTCTCCAGTGAAAAATAGAACTGCATGGGGAATCAGTCTATCCTTTATTAAGTTGCCAACTTCAAAGTCGTTGTTGAGGATACTTTGAGTTTCTTCGTCCTATCAGAAAGGCCATTAATTACTAATTAGGAAATTTTAATACTTGAAAAGAAATATTTTCATAAAAATTTAATTATTTTATGTTCAAACATTAATGAGATAATACAAATTCAAAAGAAATAAGCACCAGTTTAAAGATAAATATCTTTAAACAAGGGACAATATATACAGGGTGTTATCAAAATAATGGAAACACACTGGATTTATAAGGAATCCTTTACTAATATGGCGTAGGACCGCCTTTGGCATGTAATACAGCTTGGATTCGCCTGGGAATCGAATCATACAAGTGCTGAATAGTGTTTAGAGGAATAGCGTACCATTCTTCATGGAGATATTGTAAAAGTTCCGGGAGAGATGCAGGTGGAGGATATCGATTCCGGATTGAACGCTCTAAAATAGACCATAACGGTTAGATTATATTGAGGTCGGGGGACTGTGCTGGCCAAGGTAGATGTTTCAGTTCATCCTCGTGTTCATCAAACCATGATTGGACCAGTCCCGCTGCATGAATAGGAGCATTATCATCCTGGAAAATTCCATCTCCGGTAGGAAACAAAGTTTGCATCATAGGATGGACCTGGTCAGCTAAAACTTCTCTATACTTCTCCCCAGTGATCCTTCCTTTCAGGGTTACGATTGGGCCAGCAGAAAACCACGACATGGCTGCCCATACCATGACAGATCCACCTCCATGCTTGACAGTTGGAAGGAGACAATCACGATCATACGCTTGTGCAGGTGTCCTCCAAACGTGCACCCGTCCTGTTGTGGGGAAAAGTGTGAAAGATGATTCGTCTGACCATATAACTGTCTTCCACTTATCAATCGACCAGGTTTTGTGGTTGTGGCACCACTGTAGACGACGTTTGGCATTAACATCTGTGACAAGTGGCTTGGGAATTGCTACTCTGCCGTAAATGTTCTGTTTATGAAGGTGCCTCCTAACTGTAATTATTGACACTGGAGAATCCAGATGTTGATTGAGCTCTGCGGTCACTTTGGCTGCAGTTGTTTTCTTTTTAGACATTACAATCCGCTTCAATACCCGTCGGTCTCTCACTCAGCTTCTCCTTCCGTCCACTATTTTGCTTTGCCGCGCTGTGTGTACGCTGTCATGTGACTTTAGACACCGTACCTCTAGAAACGCCTAAAAGCTGGGATGTTTCGGTCACAGTTGCTCCAACTAGTCGGGCTCCTACAATTTGGCCTCTTTGAAAGTCTGTGAGGTCTGACATTTTACGCTTTTGACAAAAATCCACGACATATACAACTTCACTAAAGCTACCTCATACTACCATGATATATAGTACTTTTTATATTAAAAAAAAAACTGGTAGCTAGGATTATATTTTAATGCTTACGAAGCGCATTCTTAAATGTCACTTTTATTCACAGGTGTTTCCATTATTTTGATAACCACCTGTAGATTGAATTCATAGCTATACAAAACAGGCTAGTGTAGAAATAATTCTATGTACAATTGAGTTATGCTGTGGGAATTTTCAGCCTGGTATTAAATACTGCACTTGTTATATTACCGACATATATGATTTAGCAAATGACAATAGCTCATACTACACTTTCGCAATGATCAACCAATCACCTCAATTATTGAGGAAACAGAATTCACAATGTCAGATGCGAGGCTTGAATCCACATATCAGGGCCTAATTTAGATTCTGTGAAATCAGGGGTTTATCACTCAGTTAACAGCTAACGCAGGTGCAGTATTGGAAACTAATTGTCAATACAAAATGAGCAACATACTTCATTTTGTGTTCAACTGGTAAACAAAGATAGGTACTGAACTTATAAAATTTATTTGTGTGATGAAGCCCTGCTAATGTCAGCTTTCTAAATCACTAATAGAATAGCCAATTTGTGAATGCAGTTGCGTTTGCCATGGCAGCTGACTGAGAAAGTACTGTCATTCATACTTCGAGTACTCTGAAACTAAGCTGTAACTTTATTTGGTTTTAAGTTTTATGCAGCATTTGAAAATTTCAATACATACTTACTCAAAGTTGTCAGCTACTTAGCTGTTGTTAAAATTGTGGAATTGAGCATCTTTTCAGCTTTGTGAATAAAGAAAAAGGACAACATATCTTACTTCACTTTGAACCAACACACCAATACTGACAAGAATAAAAGCAATCTGACTTAATTGATTTGTCAAGGGAAGAAAGTAATTCTTTCACTTTCTGGCTAATATATTTATTTGAAAATCTAATCTCGAATTAAAAGCCCTTACATAAAATTATATTCTATTTCCAAACATGAGTTAAAATCTGTTATCAATATTACTCTGTGGGCATTTTGAATTAAATAAAAATTTGAATTCTACTGTATTTTCGGCAAGTATAGAAAACTATCTGATTTTGACATGAGCATTGTGAGAAATATCAAGTGATCAAAGAGACTAGTAAGTTCATCGGATTAATTGGGAAATAACTTAATTCGGGATTGGTGAGCAGGTTTGCGCAAGACCTCAAGACTTGTGAATACGGTAGTAAAAGATTTAGTTATTCAGATGAGTAAGTTCTTAAAGGGATTGGTGAGCAGGTTTGCGCAAGACCTCAAGACTTGTGAATACGGTAGTAAAAGATTTAGTTATTCAGATGAGTAAGTTCTTAAAAAGACCATGCAAAACAAACATGTTGAGTACTTTTAATGATTTTAAAACATACCATTTCTTCTTCATTTTCTGGAGCTAAAATGCAAAAATAAATACATTAAAAACTAAAGCTTACTATATTAAATAAGACAATACAGTAACTTCACTAATGGAAAATTGAAAATTTTTTAATGCATAAATTAGTAACTTGGCCTCAAGTATCCCTATTTTGAACTTCTGAATACAAGAGCCACATCCTGAATTTTATCAAATGCTATAATCATTACAAACTGGTTTTTGAAGGCAACTTTTTGTGATTGGGTATTATTTGGGCTCATTGGGAAAAAATATGCATGTATACCTAACTTCGAATAAGATATTTATAAAACTTTTTAATATGCAAAATATTAAAATTGTATTTGAAATTTTTAAGAATCATTTCAACAATGAACAATCAGTTCAACAAAACACTTCAAAATATTTTTTTTATCTTTTATATTGCTAAAAAAATATTTTTTATTTACATTGAAGCTTGTTAACTAACTTAAACTTGTTAACTGTTGATAAATTCAAGATTGGCAAAACACAAGTTGGTGGTTAATGAATTGACTTGAATTTTTAGACAATGCTCTTTAATGGTAAACCACTATAGTAGATTTTAAATTTTTGAATTGTTCAAAAAGGCAATGTTTGCATCAAAAGAGCTTGGTAAAACTCGAGAAACAGTACTGGTTCATCGGGGACTAAATTTTTACCCCAAACAATTATTTGGATAGGGCTATGACGGGTTACCATATTCCAACTAGCGTGAATTGGCGATGGAAAATTATCGTCCATTCGAGTTGGTACTTCAAGTAGAAAAAATGCATTACAGATTATTAAAACGTAAATAAATCCTGAATAAAGCAGGATGTAATACTACAAATTTCAATTTGGTTAGTGACAGTTAAGCTGCACATATTTAAAATAGAGGTGAAGCAGCTTCAAAACATCCATTTACACTGCTCTGCTTTCTTCTCAGTCTTATGAATGCAGCGCAAATAAAACTTACCTGCAGGTGGACTGAAGAAATTAAAGAAGGAATCATTTGAAACAGTTTTTGTGACAGTTCTAACAGCACCTCTTGCCTTATGCTTTTGCTTCTTCTTGATTGTCTTAACTGTAACATTTTTGCCTTTTTTCCATTCAATCGGGCACCTGAGAAAGGAGAGAAAATTCCTGTTAATATATACCTACAAAACATGGGGTGGGTTTATAAGATACAACCACAATTGTGAATCCATCTGATTAGAGGAAGGGTAAGATGTAAATGCATAGTCTTAGTGGTTATAAGTGAAGATACATATGGCATGGCATTTATATCAATGTTTCTAACAAAGGTTAAATATATACAAGTGTTACCCAGAGTAGTAGGGATTTAGAAATGTACTTCAAGTTGAACTCGCATTGCATAGTCTATAAGCAATTTGTTTTGAGTAACATTGATATTAAAATCACTAGTAAGCATACTGATGGATAAAGCCAGTACCTTATTTACATGATTGGTGACAAGCGTTACATGATTGGTGACAAGTGTTAAAAATGTTACTATCAAACATGCTTACAAAATTTGAAACAAAAGAAATTATATTGAACAAAAAGATTTGCACTGCATATCATGTTACAGTAACACAAAGATGGAAACTATTTACTAATGCCAGGCGTTTGTCAACTAAGCCATAAGCTTTACTATATTAACCATAAGCCCCCATTCCACAGGAGACATCTCAAATGGAATACCCTGAGCTTTGATCATGGTGTGATTGCAAACGACAATCGAACTGGGAATTACAATCTCTTGAACTGAAATGGCATACCAGTTGGAGTCATAGGAATGCGAGGAATGAGGACATCTTCACCTTTGAAAGGTCCTGTCAAAATTGTTGCCTCTACGATATTGCTCATGAATTTTTTTATTGCAAGCCGAGTGCCTTTGTGAAGCTTTAGCTGGTTGATATTTCGCAACATGATAATTGGCACACCGATTTTCAATTGCATCCCTGGCAGATCGAGTGAATTTAAAAATTCTGTTGGATAATTAACTGCTTCATCTGCTACCACGACAGTGTTGACGGACTTGTATGTGACTGCCTCACTTCGAATGTTAGACTGAATAATACTGTTAAGTTCGTAGACGTCTTTGTTCTTGGCAGCAAGAATAGCTTGTTCACTCAGCCAATCGTGATTCTTATAATTGATTTGAATATTGGGAAATACTTTTTCAACCAATTCTTCTTTTGACATCACTAAATTGCAGAAGTTATGAGGCAATAAAATTCATCCTGAGGTCAGATCAACCGGAACCTTTCCGTTCCCAATTTCCAGCAATTGATGTGAGAATATCTCAGCTGGTCGATCGTTTTGCAGCTGAATACACATATTTGTAGTTAATTTCAACGTCTTTACGTGTTGCCACAAAGTAGAGTATTTCAGACAAGCATTTATTTCGTCAGCTGGTGTCGATAGAGGAATTACAGGCAATGTTTGCCTGAAATCTCCTGCAAGCAATATTAATGTGTTTCCAAATGGTCTGATGTTTCCATGCAAATCTTGCAATGATCGATCAAGAGCCTTGAGCTATTTTTTTTGTGTGCCATTGTGCATTCATACCAAACGATAAGTTTGCATTTTTGCAATACTTTTCCATGCTGGATGCTTTGGAAATGTTACATGTGGGGGATTCAATGAATTGCATGTCAAATGGCAATTTCAAAGAGGAATGAGCAGTTCTTCCACCTGATATCAAAGTCGCAGCTATTCAGAACAACACAAGTGCCAAGGCAATGTGATTTTGGGATCTGATTGCAGCCAGAATCAATTTAATTAGGAACGTTTTACCAGTTCCTTGACGTTACATTTTTATTTATATAGATAAGTAGACTAAAACATGCGCGTATTCGAATGCAAAGTTGTGGCAAAATTTCAAGGCAATCGGTGAAAAATTTTGGGAGATTTTGCTTTAGGAACAAACGAACATTACATTTTTATTTATATAGATTACAATATTAAATTAATAACTAAAAAATCTTAAAAGATAAAGCAAGTTACCACAATTTTAATAATTTGAGTGAATATATTTCAAACATCTTCACTCATCACATGGTGGTGAATAGTTAAAATTGGCCATGTGCGATTCATAGCCACACGGAATACTTAAAACAAAACTAACACTGATGAGCAGGCTTGTGAGTGACACCTAGTGGTCAATGGCTCAAGATGGAAATACTTGTCTGGTAATTATGATCCCAATCCACAAATACTGTTATTTAATGTCTTCAAAGGGAGGATGATTTTCAATAACTTTGGGGTGAACTCAGTACAAGTGAAAGTCTTAACATAAAAAATAACATGCATCTTGTTATTTCATTTTCAATATTATTCAACATAATAGAAAAAAATTGAAATTTTAAATTTGATTTAAATCAATGATTTGTTTAATAAAAAATCACTTGATTTTAAATCAAGCTATTTTAAATCGACATACCCTGGCCTAGACCCCCCTTCCAACATGAGATAAATATTACAAGAGTATAGGTAATCCCCGTATAACACGGGAGTGATGTTCCAAAAAATTGCAGTGTTATGCGAAACAAAGAACTAGTACAAAAAGGGGGTTAGGTTCCAAAAATTAAAACATTCTATTATATATATATTTTCATAATTAAGATAAATATCTTTACTAAAATTTTCTTAAGTAATACATATTAATATGAATTAAACAATGTTTTCTTCGTCATCACTAAGCACTATTAACTGAGGGCGTTTTCTTTTTGGCAAGTTATCCTCATCCTCTGAGCATTTTTCTGCATTATCTTCAGATCCATGCTCTACCTTTTGCAAAAAATCTGTTATTTTAGATTGCTTGCTTTTAGTTAAAAGATCTTTATAAATTTCCTTATATGGTGCTAAGCACTTATGAAGTTCTCTTTTAAACTTTGTGCTCCTTTCATTTGAAGGATCTTCATTTAAGAAATATGACTAACTGTTCGGCTAAGCCTAGGCCTTTCTTTATGCTTTATAGAGTAAACTTTTTAACTTCTTTGTATTCACCTATGCTATCATCCTCTGAGTTACCATGGATTCCAGATATCATTTCTACCAAACCTGCTTCATCAATTTCTTCTTCCGCCAGTAATTTGATATCTTGTGCAGTCATATCGTCAAAACCTTCCCCTCCTAGAGATTTAGCAATTTCTACTACTGCATCCATTCTGTTTTCTGCTGTCTCGATCAAATTTTCACTTTCAATTGACTCCGGCCATATTTTTTTCCAACGACCATTTAATGTCGTCAGTTTTATTTCTCTGATGGATGAGTTTATTATATTAATGCAGTCCAAAATTGTGAAGTTTCCTTATGTAATTGGTTTTAAATGTAGCTATAATTTCCTGATCTAACGGTTGAAGTAAAGCAGTTGTATTTGGAGGTAAAAAAATTATTTTGATATTTGGGTTATTTAAATCTTGCGGATGGCTGGGTGCATTATCCAATACAAGTAGAACTTTAAAATCTAAATTTTTTGTTTTTAGTAGTTTTTCACATTTGGTACAAAACAGTTTAAAAACCATTTTGTAAATAATTCAGTAGTCACCCAAGTCTTTTTTATTTGCTGCCCAGTATCCCGGTAAATTACTCTTATTTAGGTTTTTCATTGTACGAGCACAGTGTTATACGGGGATGTTCCCAATTCTCGAACCGTGTTAGAGTGAATCCGTGCTATAAAAGCACCGTGTTAGAGTGAATCTGTGCTATAAAAGCACCGTGTTATACGGGGATGTTCCCAATTCTCGAACCGTGTTAGAGTGAATCAGTGCTATGTTATACGGGGGTTACCTGTACTGATAATAAACAAAAGAAAGTTCTTATTCTATTCAGTTTAAAACGGAAAAAATTCAAAGTTGATTTAATAAAAATAACGATTTAAATCAACTGATTTAAACTGGCATACCCTGCTTGGATTTATTAAAATGATAAATGCTTCTAATGAAAAAAAACATTTAGCAAGATTTCATAAATGTAAATGCAATCAAGACTAAAGCAAGACTTACCCTTGACATTTTACAATTTCAGGTCCTTCAAATGCAAAGACGTCAGAATCATCTGGTGCACATTTGAGTTCATAATATTTGGTCAACACAGTATTGGTAAAATATTCATTTGGTTCGAAGTGAAATTCTAGGATGAAGCTCTGTAACAAGTATTTTTTGCAATGAATTATAGCTTAAGCATAAAAATCCTTTAAAAAATGATAAATTCAAAAACAAATTAGAGCTGACACAGCACTTGTAAAATTGCCGCACAATTTTTGTAAAAGCAGCCAAAAAATATTCTCTTAAACCCTATTACAGTAGCAATTTTAATTGCTCAAACAAAAAATCAATCTGCTAAGGCAGGTATGAAACAGATGCTTAAGATCTCGCCAAAAAGTTAAAATTTTAAAATTAGAAAGGAAATATTTTCTTAATAAGGTTTTAATTACAACCTAGCAACAAAATTCCAATGTTTTTCTTTCACGGTTGCCAAAACTTAAAAATTGGCATCCCTTGGAAAATTTTGCCCCTTAAGAAAAATACTAAGAATATCTTTTCCATCCACTTTTAATTTTAAAAAGAACATTTTCTACCTTTAGAGAATTTTTTTAAAAAGTTGCCAAAATTTTAAAAATAGGAGCTTTTTGAGATGATTTTGCTTGATACCACCAGTTGCCAAAGTTGAAAATAGTAGCAGTCACCTTGCTGTTACTTGTGGCAACCCTGAAATTTGCTTGTTTAATTACTAAATGACAATTTTTGGTATCAATACAAGGGAAATTGTATATGTTCATGAGGCAAGGAAAAACTTCACAATTATTTTAATATTAAGTCTAAACTTAAAGTTATTCTTAGATTTTAAAAGCATCGTCGCATAGCAATGCTTCAATTCAAAATAACAAAATTTTAAGTATGCTATTTTCACTTCTATATGAAATAATTTAATTAGGCATTTTGAACAAACAAAATTATGTACTGACAAATATAATCAAGTCCCAGCAGAAATTTTTTCAAGATTTGTCAGTAAATTGATTAAGAAATACAGGAACACCTATTTCTTAAAAGTAAATGGCCATAAAATCATCCAAAGTTCTAACTAACAAAACAACCAGGAGAACATCCTTACCATAGGTTCCAATGTTGTAATTGCCTTTATGTTAGTTAAATGCTTTAAAATAGGTTCATCGTATTCCTAAAATCAAACAAAATAAAAAACTTACATTTACGGATAAGCTGTAAAATATATTACACAGAAAAGACAAATTTAAGCAGTTGAAACTTTCAAATCCCAATTACGTACATCATTTACAAAGACATTGTTTTACAAAAATTCTATACCCTTTATTTACATACAAATCCATAAAACGAAAACAGCTCTTGTGTGGTATAGTAATAGAAGGTATTACATGTAATAGTAAATTTTCACTAAATTTCTACATACCTCTATCATATCAGCTATTGCAGGTGCATTTCTAAGAGCTACCAACCAAAATTCAGGAATGCCTTTAATGTCTAAAAAGAAACTGCTGGTTTAATAAAGCTAATAAGTTAAGTTCAGCAATTCTAAATTTAGTTTGAATATTGGAGGATTCAACCAGTAGTCGTAATTTGGATCAATAAATTTCATTTTGACCCAGCGTTTAGATAATCATTAAATACCTTTTTTATTTGTTTCAATTGTTTGATTCAAATTCTAACCAATAAACCAATTTTCACTCTTCTAACAATCTACTCTTTAAATAGGCATAGCATTTACATTTGAGTCCATAACCCAGGCCCTAGTCATTACTGATTAAACACATCCACAAAAGCAAAAATTTTAAATGACAACCTAAGCAGAACATTTTGGCAATGGAGAAAATGTTTGTCATAGACACTAATTTCAAATCCTGGTTTCAACAATGTTCTTTTAAAACTTAAGCAAAATGTTATGGGAACAATTCAAATACACATGTTCAATACTAGCAGAATGTGATATGGTTACAGTGAATTCCAAATTCATTATAAGAAAATTAGGTATAAATGATTACATTGTCATTACAAGTGACACACTAGATAAAAAAAAACACAGTTCTGAAAAAACAAAGAAAACACCTTCCTATGCTTATAAGTTTTTCTCAATAAGAAATCCAATCTTCATGCAAAGAAAAAATGGCTTAATGGACTTAATCGGACCAAAGATCACAATCTGTGCTAGAAGTTATCAAATTCACATTTTGACTTGGTGTTTTACTTGTAAGTCAACATTATATTTTTCTTTTACTCTCGCAAGATTGTTGTATACATATATATATATATCAAGATATTTTTAATAAAAACACTTATTTATCAATATTAATGAATTATATTAAAGTGCTAAAAACAAAAAAATCTAAGCTTTGATTTAACAAACACACAAAATACGAATATATTTGTATTCAATTGATTAAATCCTCAGAAATTATTAGCATATTTTGACATACCAGCTTCATTTGATTCTTCAGCATTGTCACCTTTTTCAAGTTTCACTTTATCAATTTCATTCTACAAGAAAACTCAGTTGTAAGAGGAATTGATACTCCCTAATCTACACTGCTACAATTAAAAAAGAAACGTCTAAGCAATCACTCACGGAAAGCTCAAATTCCTTTTCAGTTTCCGACTGAAAGTCGCATTCTTCATCAGTTGGAATGACGGCAGCAGTTATTATCGCAGCTCGCTGTAATAATAGAAACAATTAGTATTATACCAAAGTTGCAGGTTTTTATCCAAGTTTGTACATAAAATGATAAACTAACATTTTCGAATTTTACAACACAAAACCGAAATTGTATAATAAATTAGAAACCAAAGAATAAACACTACATATTTCCTTTTCTAATTTAATACTCTAAGTTTTTAAAAAGAGAACGTAATGAACCAAGTCTAGCAACTCGTGAATCAAGATAACTTTTTTATCTGCATTATTTTTCTTTTACCGATACAAAACATCAAGATTCATTCTTATTTCAATAGATGCATAATTATCCTTAAAATAAATACTAAGGTTAATTATTTATTGATGCTTTTTGTACGACTTTCACATTTCTTGCTAGCAATGATTATTTCATGGTTTACAACTAAAGGAAAGTAAGACTAAATTTCAAGGAAATGCATGTCTTTACATGTTTTAAACAATAGTAGGTTTAAGCATTAATGATTATGACTAAATATAATGGTAAGATAGGTAGGCCAAGCAAATTAGAGATGGGCAATACTGTATTGATACTTTTTCATACCTCGATACCAGATAATTGGATTAACTTAGGTGAGTATTGTTTATGAAATAAATTAAAGACCATTCCTAGCACACTGGCCAATTAACTTTAGAATAGTCAAATGCATGGGCAGCCTGGGCACACTTTGCTCGTCAAGAGCTACTTAAATGCATTGATTCTCAAAGATGCATTAAAATATAAATTATATTAAAGTCCATACAAAAATCTAAAACTTGCATTGCATACTTTTACTTTATATACAACACTGGCAAACTACTTCCCTTAACACACGAAAGAACTAGTTTCTGGTACATTTAAACTAAACTTTAAAAGGGATAAAAGTAGATGGGATAATTGTTTTTTTAAACTACTTTCTCTTAATTTAGGCAGTCACAAGATATCTTGGTAGTTTACAGGGGATACCTGTCTTGCTAAGGCATAATTAGAGTATATCATAATTTATAAAGCTATCAATATAAAGTGGTAGGAATTAATTTATCATCAACCAAGAGGAACATCTTAATTTTCTAAGCATTAACATTATTTTTGCTTGTTCCAATGAAAAACTTGGTTTTACACCTATTATTTTGATTTAAAATCAGATAAAAACAGGGGAAGTTTTACAATTAAACTTTAAGCCAATTCAAACTTGCATTTAAAAAAATTGTAATTCCACATGTCAATATTGCAAATGTTACATGTTAATGTTACATGCTTAAACATGTTACCATCCTTAACTGGAATACCAGTTTTGTAATCATACTTTTTATACTGATAAAACAATAAAAGTTTTTAAATCATTGTAAAAGAATTGTCAAAAATAGAGGGACCACCTGTACTAGAGACAGCTGTCTTTATACAAAAGCACTTCTCAAAAAGATACATAAAATTCAAATACTGATATTCACCGACTTTCATATATTACAAACAAAAAGGATTGATATGGATACTGCAATACATGAAAATGAAATATTTCATTAAACAAGTTATCCTGTTTTCCACAAAGCTTTTAGATTCTAAGTCTACTGTTTGAATACAAACCTATAGCATCATGATTTTCCTTCACAACAAAACATTAAAGTGCTTGCTAAACTTAACAGGAACTTCCAATGTTAATATATTTTTACTGCATTTATTATTCCAGATGCAGCCATGATTACCTAAGGCTGAATTTAACAACTACTTTATTACCTTTTCATACAATGGGTCAAATATTTTTTCATATTTTATCTCAAGTTGATGAAGTTCTTTGAAAAACTCTGCTTCTAAATGCACATGCTGCAGTTGTATGTTTTTTAAGGCTCTGACATTCCTCCTGACAACTGGAGGCAAAATTTGTAAGGGGTTCAATAACATGGCAGCCATCTTGGCATTGAGAGCAAGAGTTTGTTCTTCAACAGATTCTGAAAGGAATAAATAAAAATATTAAACTTTAGTCTAATATATGGATTTGAATGAAATTCAGCAAAATTTTAAACAGACTTACGTTCAACATTCTGTTCAGTTTCAATCTCTACAGCTTCCATGTTTTCAGTTGTATCTGTTTCAGTTTTAGTGCCATCACCAGCTTGACTGACACTGAAATATTTAAATTAAATATTCATTCAATAAAATGTTTAAGTTGGTAATACAGAATTTCTATTCCTAAAGAATTTTTTTTAATACAACTTTAACTAAGCCTATAGGTAAGCCTTTAACTAAGCCTATAGCCTATAAATTCATTAACCTTACGAGTTCTGGAAGAGCTCTCATTAACAAAGCAGCTTAAAATATTGATATTAAATTATTGAGTAAGTTAGAGTCAGTACGTCACAGTAAAGTCAGTTTCTTCTAAATATTTTTTACGATTTGAGAATGATTTTTTAACCATTAAGCCTTTCATGTTTGAAAGCAATACATCAATTATGATTTAGAACACTTATAGAACTTTCAATTCATGATTTATTGATGGGTTGGTTTTAAAGGCACAAGGGCTATATTTGGCCAAGCTGTGCCAAATACAAGACATCAACTAATGACAAGAAAAATTTAAACAAAAAAAATACCCAGGGTTAAGTTATAGGAATCAAATTGAAATTTTATTCAATTATCTAGCAATTCCCAATTTCATAGCACTAGAATTACTTCATGAAACCTTATTATAAACTATACAAAGATGGTGTAACAAACACTACATTGATCAGATCATTTTCTACCACAAAATGACTTCTGTAAGTAATCACTTGAAATCAATTTCTGATTCAAATATCTCCAAATTCTTTTTCGCGTAATATTGAGAGATGTACACAATATTAGGCTTAAAAATTAAATGAAGCACTCTGAATATTCAATATACACCGAAACATTTAAATGGCTAACGCATGTTTTAAAAATGAAAATTTTTTTCTTCGCGAAAAGCTATACACATTTAGAAAACTAAAAAAAGCTTTCTTACTCTCTTAGGTCTCCCATTGTTCCAATAGTAGTGTCTACAAAATAAAAGACAAGATAAAATTAATATGCAAGCACAAAAACTTATCACAATAACTGCCCATAAAATTTGTAAAATGTCAACTTAAAATTAGCGAGCTATAACAATTGGAACACAAATTCTGATAAGCCGAAAAGCAAAACTGCCCGCGCTAAAGAACAATAGAATTGCAAAGCCAACTATAAAGTTATAAGTCGAAATTACATTTGATAACGGCAGTCAAATAGTACAAATGTTAGGCGATTCCTACCCAAATCTTCATAGAATAGAAAAATCGATGAGAATGGAATGTCTAATTATCTGCAAAAGGCCGGAACAGTTTTTTTTACCACGCGTGAAACACGCACTTAATTCATCACGTTCAATTAAGTAAAAAAACGAAAAGTAATGACAGTAACGTCAAACATTGGATTGGAAATGTCGATAAAAATGTTTTAAACAAAGAAAAGTATGCTAATCAGAGTAACACCAAATTTTCTCACCTAGGTCTTAGCCGGAATTTTCGGAACAATGTCGATGGCGGTAAAACGAAGGAAAGAAATTGTTGCCAGTCACCGAAAGAGTAGTCCAAGCACCATCTGTGCGATTTCATTTATGCCGTATTGTTCGAAAATGTTTAATTAAATTATTTCAACCTGATACTTCGTCATCTGACCGTGGTTCAAAATTACGTGGTGTTGTCCTCGGATCTTTCCCTTTGGGATTGATCCCGGACCGTCACCAATAGCCCATTGTGTTGCTCCAGTGTGACGTTAATTGAAATACCCCCACCCCCACCCCAACCTGATACTATAATTTTTGCAAACGGATTTTCGGTAGGTAGGTATTTTAATTAACGTAAAACTGGCGCAACACAACCGACTATTGGTGAAGGTCCGGGATCAATCCCAAAATGAAAGATCCGAGGTAGGTATGGTAGGTATTTTAATTAACGTCACACTGGAGCAACACAAAGTGCTTTTGGTGACTGTCCGGGATCAATCCCAGAGGGAATGATGCGCGGAAAACACCATATAATTTTGAAACACGGTCAGATGGCGAGGCAACACCTGAGCTGGCACCACTCTCTCCAAACTTCCACACCACGACAAAGTAAGGACATTTGCGGTAACGACAGATTTAACGTGCACCAGCCCCCTTTGTACACGCCTGTCTTTGGTTGGATTCGAACTTGCAACCCTCCGGTTGTTTATCCGTTATTCTTCCAACCGGGCTACCACGGCCCTTTAACTGAGCGGAAGGCAATAATGGGGGGGAGGGAGAATTTCAATTAACGTCACACTGGAGCAACACAATGGGCTATTGGTGACGGTCCGGGATCACTCCCAAAGGGAAAGATCCGAGGACAACACCACGTAATTTTGAACCACGGTCAGATGACGAGGCAACACCTGAGCTGGCACCCCACTCTCCAAACTTCCACACCACGCCAACGTGAGGACATTTGAGGCCACGACAGATTTAACGTGCACCAGCCCCCTTTGTACACGACGGTGTTTGGCTGGATTCGAACTCGCAACCCTTCGGTTGCAAGTCCGTTACTCTTCCAACCGGGCCACCGCGGCCCTGGAAGGCAATAATGAATATCGCATTACTTTTATTTTATTTATTTATTTATTTATTTATTTCAATTAACGTCACACTGGAGCAACACAATGGGCTATTGGTGACGGTCCGGGATCAATCCCAAAGGGAAAGATCCGAGGACAACACCACGTAATTTTGAACCATGGTCAGATGACGAGGCAACACCTGAGCTGGCACCCCACTCTCCAAACTTCCACACCACGCCAACGTGAGGACATTTGAGGCCACGACAGATTTAACGTGCACCAGCCCCCTTTGTACACGACGGTGTTTTGACTGGATTCGAACTCGCAACCCTTCTGTTGCTAGTTCGTTACTCTTCCAACCGGGCCACCGCGGCCCTGAATATCGCATTACATGGTATTGGTATTGGTATTTTTAATTAACGTCACACTGGAGCAACACAATGGGCTATTGGTGACGGTCCGGGATCAATCCCAAAGGGAAAGAGCCGAGGACAACACCACGTAATTTTGAACCACGGTCAGATGACGAGGCAACACCTGAGCTGGCACCCCACTCTCCAAACTTCCACACCACACCAACGTGAGGACGTTTGAGGCCACGACAGATTTAACGTGCACCAGCCCCCTTTGTACACGACGGTGTTTGGCTGGATTCGAACTCGCAACCCTTCGGTTGCTAGTCCGTTACTCTTCCAACCGGGCCACCGCGGCCCGCATTACATGATTTATTGGTATTAGTATTGGTATTTTCAATTAACGTCACACTGGAGCAGCACAACGGGCTATTGACGGTCCGGAATCAATCCCAAAGGCAAAGTACCGAGGACAATGCCACAAAATTTTGAACCACGGTCAGATGACGAGGCAACACCTGAGCTGGCACCCCACTCTCCAAACTTCCACACCACGCCAATGTGACATGATTTATTGATTTGAATCGCATTATTCCGCATATGAGTGATGTAAATCAATTTTTTGATGGTTCATAATTCCAATTGTAAGTCTAGCGTATCAGCTCCTTTTTAACAGAAGAAATTATTGTAGAAAGGATTTTTTTATCAAAAATGATTGGGTTGATATTCTTTTAACAGCTGATGGCCAGATCTGGCCAAGAAACGTTTTTCTGCCAAAAAAGGACTCAAAGGGAGGGGAGGTAGTTAATTAACGTTGCATTGGATTAAAAAAGCGGGCTATTGGTGGGTCCGGGTTCAATCAATGAGAAAGATTTTTGGATAACACCAAGTAATTTTGAACCACGGTCAGGTGACGAGGCAACACCTGAGCTGACACCCTCTCTCCAAACTTCCACATCACGCCAACGTGAGGACATTGGAGGCCATGACAGATTTAACGTGCACCTGCCCATTGTACCCGACTGTCTTTGGCTGGTCCGAGTTTCAAACTCGCAAACCTCTCTTTATTCTCCCAACTAGTCTACCTCGGTATGGATTCACAAGGAAACACTCAACAAGCAATACATACACACATGGAAAGTTTTACTGGCACAAAAGAAAGAAGTGGAAGGGGGTATTTCAATTAACGTCACACTGGAGCAACACAACGGGCTATTAGTGACGGTCCAGGATCAATCCCAAAGGGAAAGATCCGAGGACAACACCACGTAATTTTGAACCACGGTCAGATGACGAGGCAACACCTGAGCTGGCACCCCACTCTCCAAACTTCCACACCACGTCAACGTGAGGACATTTGAGGCCACAACAGATTTAACGTGCACCAGCCCCCTTTGTACACGACGGTGTTTGGCTGGATTCGAACTCGCAACCCATCGGTCGCTAGTCCGTTACTCTTCCAACCGGGCCACCGCGGCCCCCAGAAGTGGAAGGGAATGGAATCAAGGATAATAGGAATCGAACTTGAGCTATCTACGCTGCTGTGGACCCTTCAAAAAAGAACACATGTTGAAAGAGAGCAATGATTGGTTGGTTTGGTGGGTTTTATGGCACAAGGGCCATAGTGGACCATATGCGCAAGGCACAAGACAGACAACTTTAAGTAATAGACACACTCACAAAGAAAGTTTACTGACACAGCAGAGATATACACCTAGGGAGTAATCGAACCTATGCCGCCTACAACTCACGTTAGAAAACAGCGGGTAGGCACAGTCCCCACTGTACCGTTAGGTTTGGTTCGTGAATACTTTTGGGCGGAATACCTGGTAAGTGGATCGCTGATGAAATGAAGACGGCGGGTATTTGTTTGACATTTATTTATTTAGCCAGTTGTGGTGGACACATAATAGTGGTGTTAGAGTGTGGACAGTAGTATTCTATGGTGACCTTGTGGATGATGGTTCTGTGATAGCTAAAGTACGAGACAAACAGCATGGTGTCGATGCTGGATGTTCCTGGAAAAGGTAAGGTCGATGCTCATGTTTCCAAGCGCGGTGGCAACTCGTTAGATGGTCCAGCGACGTCGCCGTGCACGGCCCGCTCCTTCTTGCGTCTTCGGTAAGCTCTGGATCTCTCCGCACTTGTCATGACTTCTTGGTATCATTTTGTTCGTCTTGAACTGCTCTTTTAACCTGTTTATGTTTCCTATGCCGCAAATGAAATTTTGTGTGGCTTCATAGTGAAATTTTCGACAAATCGTCACTTTCACTGCACACAATTTTCACACAAATGGTTTAAACTGTCAACTAGTCAAGTGGAATTGTAGAACTCGGCGTTCTCTTTAATTTAAGCACGCATTCGCCACGACCCGTCGATTGGAACTGAGGTTACAGTAGTTAAACAGGTCAGCGTATGTGCCCGAAATGTCTCATTTCGCCCAACACGCGGTACAAAGGTCAGAGGGGGAGTGGATTAGTGGCCAACCTGGTCGACGAGGCCCACCTTCCTCTACACGATGATAAGTCATTTATCCCATAGGCTAATTCCCCCTGGAGTTATGGAGCTTTGAGATATCAACACTTTTCGTGACGCGCAATTTTCTGCCGATGACCTCCATACCGATTTTTAAAGACGTATTCACGTCAAAAGAGCAATGATATAGGTTCATTATAGAGATTACAAATTTGGAGTGATACAAAGAAAAAGAAGTTTCTCTCACGCAAAGGGCTATTTACATTTTTAAATAAATATACTAAATGAAATTCAAATGTGAAAAAATAAACTGAATTGAAACTGCTTCCAATACGTTATAACCTTTAAAACCAATAAAATTTGACGCATAAAAAAAACCTTTGCTTTTTCACTTAGACTTGGCTCTTTTTATCGCATATCGATTTAATTAAATAGCTTGTTGTGTTACTCCAGGGAGACGTTAATTAAATACCTAATTACCGATTTTATGAAGAGCCCAGAATACTAATTTGCTCAGAATCTCCGCCTGTAGCCAGAAATTATTTCTGATTTCTCGTCATCTGACCGTGGTTCAAAATTACGTGGTGTTGTCCTCGACCTTTACCTTTGGGATTAATCCCGGACCGTCATCAATAGCCCGGTGTTTTGCTCTAGTGTGACGTTAATTAAAATACCTACTTCAGATTTATCTTTTACCGATTCATAATTTAGCAACATATTTTGATTTGTTTATATACATTTAAATTGATTGTGATGAGGTTTTAACACCTCGCTTATTGACCTTTCGATATGCTCTCCAGATATCTTCCCTCAAATTAAATATGAAGTAGCAGAGGATACTTTTGGAAGCTACCACTATCCGATTATCATCACAATTGGAAAAACCAATACAAATTACCAAACTAGATTAAGATACAGATGGGATTTAATTTCCAAAGAAGTCAATGATAAAATCCAGAAAATCTAACTTATCAAACCTTTCAAAAGATATGAACAATCAATCTTTCAAAATAAAAAAGTTCAACATTTTCCACTCAAAGATTTTCCGATTTGGTGGACTTCCAAATGCAGTGCTCTTCTTTGCTAAAGAAAATATCACAAGCAAGCAAAAAAATACATTTCAAAAGAACACTGGATTCAATATAAAAGATCATCTGCCAAACTTAAAATGGAAATGAAAAATGCATCAAGACCATATTGGGATAAAACCTATTCAAATTCAAACGATTCAAAACTACTTTTCAAAATATTTAAAAATATTTCAAATAGATCGTTTGCAATGCAAACCTCACAAAATTTACTTAACCTTGACAACAAAGCTATTACGCAACCAAACGAACAAAGTGAAACATTTGCAAAATTTTTCAGTCAAGCAAATAGATCACGAACCAATCCCTCTGGATTACAGAGGACAAGGAGATACGAAAATGAGAATCGCGATTTCTCTCGACGAACTAAAAAAAATCAATCAGAAAAGCAAAAGTTTCAACCCCAGGAGAAGACAAAATTTCTGCAATCCTTTTAAAAAATTTGAGTGAAATATCTTTCCAAATTATTAAATAGTTTCAATCATATCTGGCAAACCAACGAAATCCCAGACAGTTGGAAAACAACTATCATAGTCCCTATTCACAAAACTAATAAACCTAAAGAAGAAATTAAATCATACCGACCAATTGGTCTAACTTCAGTTCCCGCAAAAATCTTCGAAAACATGCTACACAACGTCTTATTGAAAACACAATCCTTAAAGAACAACTTGAAAATTCTCATCTCGGATTCTTACCCTTCAGAGACACTCAGTCAGCTATTTTTCAAGTTTATAAAAAACTTCAGAAAGCAATCGATGAAAAAGAATTTATTATAGGAATATCATAAGATATTCACGAGCATATGATTCTATTTGGATCGACGGACTCAGAAAAATGTCTTAAAAATAACGTCAAAGGTCGAGCAGCTCAATGGATCCATAATTTTCTCAAAGAAATATAAAAGTCAAGTGGAGAAATTCAATTTCCACAGCCCAACTCACACCACGAGATTTAATATAAGGTAGCGTTATATCCGCTTTTCTTTTTAGGATATATATATGTATGATATATACGAAACCAAAATCTTCACGGACTGAAAATTATCATTTATGCAGACGACATTTTTATTATTTGTACCTGATCCAACCTTAATAATATTTACATCAAACTCCAAAACAAAACACACTTGACAAAATTTCTAAATGGTGCAATTATTGGAAATTAGAAATCCGTCTGGACAAATTCATTCTATCAACCTTTCTCGTAAAAGAGAGATTCCAAACTATTTCTTAACAATCGGAAGCAAACACATTCCTTGGACAAATCAACTGAAATTTCTTGGTGTTATATTCTCTAAAGTAGGAAAATTCGAACCACACTTCAATTACATTCGTTCTAAAGTCTTCAAAAGACTTAATTTACACTTGAAACAAGTTAGGTAATGAAAGATGGAAATAAAAATTAATTTAATTATGATTTATAAAAGTTCGAAATTCAATTTTCTCTCCTTATTACAATGTTCATTTTTAATTTAGAATTTTAAGTATTATGGACTTCTATTACGAAATAGAATACAAGTGATAGAATGAAAGCAACAAGGCCCAAAGAATAATTTTAGTTGAAATCTTCCCAACATTTTCTAATCCCCATGTATAATGTTAAACATAAATCACTTATTTAGAAACTGCAGTGATTTGCATGTCTCTCTCTAACATGCTTAAACCCATAGGGGAAACAAATTAAAATAATAAAAATCTGATTTATATATATTCCTACCCTGCAGTAATAAAAAGTAAAATTAAATACACTTTATACAATTTCTAAATTTCACTTTCATGCCACTCGGTAATTAAAATACTTAAAATTCAAAATTGTAAACTCAGAAAGAAATCATCTCAGTAGCCTATAAATAAGTTGACTAGATTTAAAACTGGGAGAATGGTGCATCAGTTACTCTGAAATAACCAAAGATCAATTCTAATGTGTCTGAAGGGAGGAAAAATTTCAATTTCAGAACAAAATTTCAATGGGCCTATGCCTTACAATCTAGCTCACTAGTTAAACAAATTACAATTTTACAAACATATACACAATTTGACTTCATAACTATAAAATACTTTACAGAGAATGAATCCACAACAAAATCTAAAAAGTAAACTTTATTGAGTGGCTATCATATGACAAGCTGACACAACAAAGTTCACCATTTAAGACTCTTTGAAACAAGTGCTTGTTCCAAAAAATAATCATGTCAATACTTATACTCATTGATATCTAGTGAACAGTTTTTTTATTTCCTTATTTGATTTATCACAAGTTGTGTAGCAGTTAATAATGCAAGTATGCTGCATAACTAGTGAGTTGGCTTTTCTACCATATTTAAGATGACAGGTAAGGTAAGTATTTAAAAAATTTACACTTTTTCAATCTATCTTAATTTAATTTAATACAAGGGATTAGTTAATATACTATATCCAAAAGAATATTTCATATTTATTTACTTTTAAACCACAAAAACAGATTCAAATGCTTTAATTAAATTATTAAATAGCACAGCAGAAAAAATATATGCACTTTAAACACAGCAGTATGATTAAGGACTCGCATATTCTTCCCAAAGATCATTCTCTTTCATCTCTGAAATAGAAACAAATAATCAAAATACAAGGAAAAGCAAGTCAATATTTCATAATTGATAAAGTTCAGAAAGAAAATCTTACAGTAGCCTATATATACATTATAATTAGAATGGTGAACAAGTTAAATACAAAATATTCATATAAAGAGCAATTTTAATGCATGTCAAGGGAAAGAAAATGTTACTTTCATAAAAAAATTCCATTAAGCCTATGCCTTACACAATCTAGGTTTTTCCACCATACTTCACATTAAGCAAATCACAAAATACATTTCATAAACAAAATTTGACTTCATAACTATAGAATACTTAATAGGGAATGAATCCCAACAAAATCTAAGTTTTGCTATCAAATGGCAAGATGGCACAACAAAGTTCAGTATTTAGAAATGTCTTGGGAGAAGTGCATGTAACAAAAATATTTCAATACTTGCATTCAACACAATCTACTGAACATTCAAGTTCTTAAAATTATTTTTCGATTTACCAGTTCTGTAGTAATCAATAGTGCAAGAGCATGCTTGCAAAACAAGTTGAATTGCCTTTTTATCATACTCATCAAAATGACTGCTAGGTGTTAAAAATAGTTATTATGCAATAGACTTAAGTACCATTTTCAATTTTCATGATCTCTTTGCAGCTGAACCAAACTCTAATTAGGATAATATGAAAGAGTATTTCATAACTGCAAATACAAAAAAGCAAATTTCATGAGTAGTCAACAAACAAATAAACTGAATGAGACATTTTGACTTTAATATTTTTCAATTAGAATGCACATATAAAGATAGTGAAAATTGGTTATAAAAGGAGAAAATAGAATTCAGTAAGGCTCATAGGAAGCGAAAACATAGCAAGAAAATGATGCATAATTCAAAACCACATATTTTTAGAGTAAAGGGCAATTTTAATGTGTTTAGGGAAGACAAGGCTTTGTTAAAACCCATTTCCTTTAGGCTTAAGCCTTACAATCCAGCTAGTTTGTTCAGCAGGCTTCACGAATCACGCAAACATTATATATACAATTTTAGTTTCTAATTAACATTAAGGGAAGGAAGAAACTCAAGAGTAAACCAGATTGAGTAGCTATAAATGGCAAGCTGACTGAACAAAATTTAGTTTTCAGTTATACATTCCTTCTTCCGGAGTCTAAATTAGCATTACTCTCATCTCGCACACAAAAAAGGGAAGAATTATTCAATTATAGCACCAATATTTATTGCATAGAAAAAAGAACATTTAGAAATGTCATTTTAATGCAGAATACCATACGTGATACAAATGGCTTCCATTTTGTTGTGCAGCATAGTTGGCAAAACATCCTTAAATTTATATTGAAATAAATACTTCACTTTTAGAACGGATTCCAAAGCAAAACATGACAGGTGCATTGCTTTTCTGTGCTATACCGACATTCTGATGAAGGAACATGCTCACAGCTTCATATTTCTCCCTAACGCTCACATACATTCAAGTTCTGGGGGTGTAAAATGAAAGGAAAAAAATAGCTCCACGCTTTGGCGATTGAAGTTGGCAAGGTAGCCGTTGGCGAGAAGTTATTGCTTTTAGGAGCTTTCTCAGCTTTTACTATAGAAAATTTCTCAACCAATCACAAATGGCTGACGATTTGCACAGACCTGACCCGCAGGAGCTAGTGACATACTAGACATTAATCCCGATAACATCATCGAATTTATTTTTCCAACTAATCTTGAATACTACGATATCCAGATTAAAATCTGACTATGAACTATGATTTCCAAAATAAAAATCTTATTCTCGAAACAATCAATCCACTTTTCCAAGAATTCAGAGATAGAACACTTAATGATTACCATATAATTGCCACAGATGCTTCAAAATCGATTGAATTCACCTCAATTGCTGGTTGATCAGAAGAAAGCTCCTTTAGTTTCAGAATTAATAACATTAATACCATTTTCACTACAGAAGCTTTAGCAATTTGTCAAGCAATAGACGACTTAACAACCCTGAACAAAAGATATGCGATTTTCTCTGATAGTAAATCAGTTCTAACAGCATTGACCAACATTAACATTAAATATCCCAAAGTAATCCTTCGTTTAAGAAATAAATTAGTTAAATCACAATTAAAATCAATCAACATAACTTTATTTTGGATACCAGGCCACCGGAACATAGATAATAATGAAAAAGCGGATAATCTTGCAAAAGCTGTCAATCATCAAGACATCTTTTAGACTGGATATCTCCAGAAGATTTCACATGGCGAATAATTGAAATCGATAAAGAACTAACTAAAGAATGGATAACAAGCAAATATCACTCGACTTTAGGAAATATTCCCGATTTACCAAGTTGTGTTGCTCCAGTGTGACGTTAATTGAAAATACCAATACCCGATTTACCAAATATTTGCAAATGGTCAAACAGAAGAGAAGATGTTTTATTAACAAGATGTAGGATTAAAATGTTAACCACACCCTCCTTATTATTCCGATTCAATCTCGAAGAATCAGCAGAATGTTCTACATGTAAAAAGGAAGATTCATTAGACCACGTTTTATTAGATTAAAGAAAATACAATAAAGAACGAAAAAAATTTTTCCATTCCTTAAAAGTACAAACAGCATATCCTGATAACTTCTGCAATCTGATGACCCGAGCATTTGAAAACAAAGCAACTAAAGGACTAATCCCGATTTCTCTAATCTCTACAAACAAATTTTAAACTCAACTCCACTTTTCCTATTACCAATAAACAAAACCAAAGACTCGAACAATAGAGGTGAAGGGCGACCACGTCGAAGCCATAAACCTCAAAGCACTCAACAATCTTGAATTTTGAATGAGATTTTAATGATGACCCGAGCATTTGAAAACAAAGCAACAACAAAAGGGCGAATCCGATTTCTAACCTCTACGAACAAATTCTAAACTCAACAACTCCACTTTTCTGATTACATAATTAGACTCGAGCAATAGAGGTGAAGGAGACAACGTCTCAACCATAAACCTCAAAGCACTCAACACTCTTTCCAACAATCTTGAATCTTGATGAGGTTTTAATTGGATTCGTTTGTTTTGATTTTCAAAATGAAGTATGTTTCCTGATTCCTTAGAAGCGTTCATTTTACGCATTCATTGAAATTTTCTTCTCTTCTGAGATGGATACCGAAGGAGAGCGTCTCAGTCTTTGTGAAGCAAATGTCCCTACTCCCCCAGAATCGTATGGTTTCGGTTTGTTTACTTTACGCAGGATAGGTCAAATTTTGAGAATAATATTTTCCAAACGTTTTTGCGTTTTGCTTTTAATACTAATATGTCTCTTAGCCTTGCTTGCAGAGTACCTAGTGTATAACGTCGGAATAATTCCTAGTGGCTTTTACAAGGTACTAGGGGATAAAGACTTGAAGAGTTTTTGGATTCAGTTATTAAAAGCTACCCTCTTGATTTTGGCTATATGTTTTGTGTTAAGTTGTAAAAAGTACATCTTGAATGTCTTCTACGTAATGTCCAGGGAGACTTTGACTGATAAAATGCATATAATGTATTTTAGTCAAAATAAATTTTATATTTTGAATACTTTGAAATACTCTACCACAGATAATCCAGATCAACGGATAACTCAAGACATCGACAAGTTTTGCAAGCAGTTCAGTTCTGTCCTTGGGCCTTTTGTAATTGCTCCATTTACCATATCTTATTATTCCTATAATTGTTATCAAACCACAGGCTGGATTGGACCTGTGGGAATTTTTGCAGTGTTTTTTATCTCTGTTGTAGTCAATAAATTATTAATAAAACCAATCATGGCACTTGTTATCAAACAAGAGAAATGTGAAGGTAATTTTCGTTTCAAACACATGCATGTTCGCACAAATGCCGAGTCCATTGCTTTCCAGGATGCCAATTTTGCCGAAATGACACGATCTGATTACAAATTACTCGATCTGATCAAAACACAACAGATGTTGTATCTCAGACAGTTCCCTCTTGACATTGCTGTGAATGTTTTTAGTTACATCGGTAGTATAGTGAGTTATCTCATATTAGCCTATCCAATATTTACCGGAAAGTTCGATAGTCTAACGTCACCGGAGTTGAGTGCTCTCATCAGCAAGAATGCTTTTGTGGCTATCTACTTGATATCATGTTTTTCTAATCTCATCAACATATCAACCAATATCAGTGAGCTTGCAGGATTATCCCATCGTATCTGCGAAATATTAGACACTTTAAATTTTGATAAAGATGTCACAGAAGAGGAACCATTAGGGAGCTATAGGATACAATTGAAATCTAAAAATTCAGGTAAGCCAGTATACACATTACTAAATTTTCAGATCAATTTAGAAGTGGTTTTAACTATCTTATGAATAATATAGGTATGAAGGTGATTATAAGAAATTAGTTATTGATCACTTATGGGGTACTGGTTAAAATTATAACCTTTCTATCTCTTGTGCTTTTAATAATTAAACTTGTAGTGGAACTAGTTTTCTTTCCTTGAATGGAATGAAAGACTGATATATGAGTTGAATTCATGTGTGCATGATCACACACATACTGTCATATGTGCATGTCCCCATTTAAAAATTGAAGTGTTTGTTTTAAAAAGCAAAAGAACAGTTCTGGTGATTATTTTTTGAGATGCATAATTGTTTTTCTTTGCTGTGTAATATAGATGTGTCTCACCCTGAGATTTCATTTTTACTTATAGCTGGCTTGATAAGTTGCTATGAGCTTGAATTCTTATGCCATTATAAATTCATTTAAATGTCATAACTGTATTGGATGTTGCATTTCAGAAAATGGAAACTAATTTTTATTCAATGCATAAAACTATTTAAATTAGTGTGCAAATATTTTAGAAAGATAAAAATTAAAAATACTTTTAGTATTAACAGGCAAGTTGTCAATCTACATTTCATATTTTCTTTAAATAAATCACTGCGGATATTGATGCATAGTATTGAATAATGAGGCTCCATGGTTATATGAATTACTGGTACTCGCATTGATGTGCGATTATAGTTTAATGATTTCCCAATATTAAAGTATATTTATAGTTTTTATTGAAAACAAGACAAAAATAAAATTTTTGTCAAAACGATGGGGTCTCCCGAGAAATATGAAAACAAATACGGTACTGCCCTGTTCAAAATGGTATGTATGGCCATCCTAATGAAAGGGTAAGACTGCACAACTCTATTAGCTTGTTAACTGTATATTTCATGTGAATAGCCCATTCCTAATGCTTACTGTGGCTGCTGTGGCTCAGTGGTTTGCTCCACTGAGTACACAACCTGCGAGTTGTAGGTAGTGTAGGTTTGATTCCTCCTTCAATATATTTCTCTCTAGTGAAAGTAAAACTTTCATTGTCTTTGTATGTCTGTTACTTGACGTTGTATTGTGTTTGGCTCAGCATTGCTAAATATGGTCCCTTGTTCCATAAAAAACCCAGCACCAACCATACCCTTATAGAGGGTTATTAACATTTTCTGATTGGCATTTGAGGGTAAGTCAATAATTATCTGAATTCAAGAATTCACAAGCTGTCCTCAAAAATTTAAGGGTGGTGAAAATGAGAAAATGACTGAAAGCAGATTAAGGAAATCACCCCATACAAAAGGGCAAAGGTATAGTGGGTTATAAAGCCTATGTGTCTCACAATAAATGTTTTTTAAGCACATAAAGAAACTTGTGCAATGAAGGAATAAGTGCACTGAAATGTAGAGATATTGAAAATTCTCCAGTTTCATTTAAACAAGTTTTACAGCTTCATTGTGGATAATTGACTTACTCTAATGAACTATCTCAGTATATTCCTATTAAATAATCAATAACATTTATCTGTATGCACTTTGCAGTGCTATTTTCTTTATCAAGGCTAGTTTTATTCTAATAACTTTGTTTATTACACACTTTTCCAGGGGATGTCAGTGCACCCGTTATTGAACTTCAAAATGTCACATTTTGCGCGCCAAAAGAATCAAAGCCTTTAGTAGCTGATATCTCTTTGAAAATAAGCATTGGAACTAATCTACTTGTTACTGGAAAAAGTAGCAGTGGTAAAACGTCTTTGTTTCGTATAGTTAAGGGTCTGTGGTCTGTCCAAGAAGGAGAAATTGTTAGAAGGTTGCCATGGCAACCTTCCCTGATATTTTTCTTGCCACAGCATCCATTGCTGTCAGATGGAACACTAATTGAGCAGATTGTATACCCTTTGGAATTGCCAAGAGATATGAAGCCTAAAGAGAAAGATATTAATTTAATTCTTGGGTATGTTGACTTTTTCAAACATGTTTCTGTAAGTATGCTTCATACAAAGGTATAAAAGGAATATATTTTTCATTTTTCATAAAAGATCAATATACAATTTTTGGTACAATGAGTACTTTATTAATTATCTTATCAAAAATAGCTTAGAGAAATTTCAATACAACTGATTTCTGTTTACCAGATTATTTTCTGATACCAAAGCTGTTATTTCATTGAAAGCATTCTATAAAGCCAAAATTCCTAAAATGTATATAAAATTTTAAAAAATGTGTTATTCAATTATAGAAATATTTAGACATTCAAATACTTTGAAACTTACTGAGACCAATGAATGATTTTTGATCCTCTGAAATTCCTTTGGCATGTACATATTGCATAACCCATGTGCAAAATTATTAACTTGAAGCTAATGTTAGTAAAGTTAAATTAGGTCAGATAGCTGAATGGTTAGCTTTGGCTCTCAGCTCAACAGATTCTAGAGGTGTTCCAACTCACTTTTAAGTCTTAGGTTCTGATCTGATTAACCCTCATGAACAAAAACTGTCTAAATCAACAGCCCCCTAGAGATCATAGCAGTCTGCTTGAGTACAGAAAAGGTCATGTTTTCGTTTTTCAAAATCAAACTAATTTGTACATTTGGATCCTAATTTATAAAACAAACATCCAATTAGAATTCAGGTAAGAGTTTTGCTATTTTATTAAAATTTATAACACATTGGTGTTTTTAAGTATATTTAGTATATACTTAAAATACTCTAAGTGTCAATCTGAATCCTAATTCATTAAAAACAGATCAATAAAATTGCAGAGATTCTTACAGAAAATTTTCAGCTTTGACTCTTGTTCCCACAGGTGAAATCATCTTTCAGTCAGGTCAAAGATAGTTGGTTAGCTAATTTATGTTAAGAAGAAAATTTAAATCTTTTTAAGTTCATCAAAAGTTTCTCTAGTGTCATTTAAGAATGTTTGATTTGAAATCTATGAGACATTCAATGGTAAGAGATGCTGAGCTTATAGCATGAATTAAATTATTGAGTCCACACACCAATCAAATTATTGTATGAGTTCTATTTACATGAGAGGAAATAGGCTACATGAACTTATTATTAGAATATTCTCCAAACATTTAAATATTTAGAGAATAATTCATGAATTTTCTATTTAAAATCTCAGTTTTTGGAATATTGAAATTTATTGATTGCAGAAATGAACCTGAAACTTATTTTATGCAACACTGCTTATTATACACAACAAAACTTATTTTCACAACATGCAACACTGCTTTAGGCCCCTTTCACATGGACTTTTTCCAATGCGCGTTTGATAAGAATTTTCGAGCATTATCATAAACTTGGGCGTCTTTCAAGGTCAGTTTCCGTTATACATTAAATTGTGTTTTTTTATTCTCCTAATTCAAGTTTCTATCTTTTGAATGGTTAAAGATTCGATACCAAAAACATGATTTTTTTTGAAAAATTTATTTTTTGTCAATAGTTGCAAGTAATCTTTTTGCAGATATTCCTTTTATACTAAAGGTAAGCGGAAGTATTGCCTTGTTTTGAAAGGGAATGTCACTTTAATAAGATATTTTGTTGCTCCTTATCAACTGTTTTAATTTTACAGCCATTAAAAATAGGATAAAAATCTTTCTTTCCCAATCTAAACTTGATTCCCGTGCTCACAAGAGCCTGGATTTGGTTAACTTAGAAATGTATAAACATGGCCAATAAAATGCCTAAAATAATAAAAATATTCAAAATGACGTAAAAATTTGATATTTCGATTTGTAAAACATCCGTTTCCTAATTGCCTGTGAATAAAGTGTTTTTGAACTTCAATCTTTATACATAAATAAATGCAATGTAATAGACTTGCTGACCAGAAGTGATAACCTAAACAGGTAAATCTTTCGTAACGTATAGTATACGATGTATTCCAGTGCAATGCCAATGCCATCAACCTCGGTTGTCAATTTTTAAACGTTAGCTTTTCGTACGTTTTTCAAATGATGGGATTATTTTGAACTTGGGAACTGGTATGAGCCAGCAGATCACAGAGAAACAGTGTTTTATGTAGTTCAAATTGTGGCATTATTAATAATTTTCATTAACTCTAAAATACCTAAAGTATTCGTTTTTTACTGTCAAGACTAGAGGAAAAACCCTATAACCTTCACTCTCCAGTGTCAATGATTCACTCACCAATAAAAAATAGTAAGGATTTGTTTTCTGTTAAGGGGTGATCACGGATTTTTTGGGTTCAAGAAGCTAGCATATGAGTCATTTGTAATGTGTTTTATCGTAAAAGCGAAACTGCGTATGAAAAATGTGAATTTTTCTCTAAAACTTTGATTAAAACGAAACTAACTGGAAAATGACCAAACAATTTCCTTAAAATTTTAAAATTGACAGTATAAAGTAAAAATATATCCCCCAAAAAACTACATATCTAGAACCAGGAAATTGGAAATGGAATTGCTGTTTATATGGCATTGTCTACGAAGTTCTATGAAAAAGATGACACTCAAACACAATCCGGCACTGGTGATAACCTTTCTTTTTTATGTTATTTTTACAGGTTTTATATCATGTTTCTTATGATCTATAGCTAATTTGTTATTTAATTTTCCTTCAAATAAATCTCTATATTTTTAAAATCTATCTCTAAACATTTTAATGTATCAGCACAAATAACACCTATAACAATAATTAGTTTTTTAATTTTTAAACACAATTTTCCCTGAGTTCCGACTATCCGAAACAAAAACTAAACCTCCAATCTACCCTC
The DNA here is from genome assembly GCA_933210815.1 of Meta bourneti. Classification (NCBI taxonomy): domain Eukaryota; kingdom Metazoa; phylum Arthropoda; class Arachnida; order Araneae; family Tetragnathidae; genus Meta; species Meta bourneti. The sequence continues at coordinate 47,942,785 of OW119928.1, forward strand.
TTTCAGAGGTTTGTAGCACAAATGGAATAACGACTGGGAAATATTTCAACTAAAATTTGATTAAAACCCACGATGAAACGAGAAAATTAAGTTACAACTAAAAAACCTCAGAAAAACCAAAAAACAGTACATGTCGAAAACCAGGAGATTGCTAATTTGCTAATAGAATTTGCATCTACACGTACATATAATGTAAAAATTTCGATTAAAGTAGTAATAACACTAACTGCAAGATTAAAATATAAATTCTATGAAATATAAGCTCACAGTAAATTAAGTTCAATAAATCTGAAGTTCATTTTCAAAAGTGATATCGAGTTCAATGTAACATGAGGATGTGAAAACTGAATGAAAATTGAAACTGATCTTACGCATTTCACGTTGAGGACAAATAAAAAAATAACTTTTAAGTTTCCTCGTTTGTTGTAAACTATCACATTTTTACAAGTTTTGTGTGAAAGCAGGGTAAATTTCTTCAATATATCGAATACGATTAAATTTTCTCATCCTATTTTTAATGGCCATAAATATAAAGCAGTGGATTAAGACAAAACACTCCAATCAAGTTATGTCTTTTCTATAAAAACGAGATGAATACTCCCTTTTGTGTTTGTAATGAATATATTCGTCAAATGTATCGGGGAAACATTAAAGTTACAGTTGAAAAATTATTTATTTAAAGAAAATCACAATTTTTTGATCTAGTGTAAAATTTTCCGCAGATTTCAAATCCGTTGAAATTTTCACTCTATCTTTAACGATCGCGAAGATAGGAACTTGGACTAAGGGAATAAAAAAGCCCTAATGCACGTCAAAACGCATGTCATGTGAATTGTGCAGAACAATCCTATGTATCTCCAAGCTCCTAATTGCTAGAATGACCAGAGATTGTTGAAGCTCCGAAGCGATCTAGTGCGTGGATTCTCGCGATTTCTGCATGTGAACACTCCACTAGAACTCTATATACTTTGGCTACCCACATTTTGTTTTGATGTAAAATGTGCATTAGAAAACGCCTTATGTGAATGGGGCCTATAGAAATTATTTATAGTTCTTAGTTTTTGTTGAGAGAGAGAAAACTATGACATATTTTTCATGTATTACTTACTGATAATGCTGCTGTCACAGTGTAGTCTAGAGATATGATACCCATATATTTCTGCATATAGTTGTGCAGTGTTTACACTAAGCTTATTGGTTGGGGTTTTTAAAAGCAAACTCTTCAAGTGAACTGGAAATTAATTACATTTTGTCAAAGAAGTAAGCATTTTGAGCAAAATTGTTGAAAAGAGGAGAGTATAAAATAACAAATTATTCCTTTTTCCTAATGTTAGCCATAGAAGTACATTTTTAACCTAATAATATTTTTTATTTAATTATTCATTCATTGAGTAAAAATATATTGCATCGCTCTTTTGTTTAGTTTTTTATGTCTTTAGAAAAAATTCTCGATTATTCTCCTCTTGAAGAATATTCTCCAAAAGATAACTTGATAAATTTACATCTCTAAGGCAATATCCCTTTTGCAGTTATCTAAAGTTCGTTGATATGGACCACATTTTGGTGAAGGCTGGACTTTTTGACAAAGTGGACTGGAACTGGTACGATGTCCTGTCCCCTGGAGAAGCCCAGAGACTGAGCTTTGTCCGTCTTTTCTGCCATAAGCCCAAGATCGCTTTCTTGGACGAAGCTACAAGTGCACTCGACATGGAATTGGAAAAGAAGCTGTACACAAAGTGCAGTGATCTCGGTATAACAGTCATAAGCATCGGACACCGGACTAGTCTTGTCCAGTTCCATGACAGTTTTCTCCATCTAGATGGTAAAGGGGGGTGGTTACTGTCCAGTGAGCCTCATTCCGATGAATAAACAATGCTTGTGCATTTGTGATTTACCTTAAAAAAAGTTTTTTGGAGGATCACAATTGAACACTATTCAATTCTTTTTATATGATGGTTGTTTGTAATTCCTTGAAATGTTTATTTTTATGTTTACTTAAGATGCCTGCCAAATATTTATATAATCTAAGATGTTTGTCGTTTGAGATCTTTCCACAGTTAAATGTAAATACATTTTGTTTATTTTATTACATTTTGTTTATTGTGCAAGTCTAATGAGCAGCTACAACATGCTTTCTGACTCTTTCATTATAGAAATTATATGTAAACATGAACTAACTTTAAACAGACAACAAAACAATTTTAAATGTAAAAAAATGTATTTATGTGCTGCTCAGACTTAATTTTTTAAAACTGAGTACACATTTTAATTCTACCAATGTATTGAAATTCACTTACCAATTCAAATTTTACATAAACATAAAAATCAAAATTTTTATGTTTATACTATATTTGAATAAAAACGAAATAAATCTTTAAGTGAATTAATTTTTCATTTGCAGGTTCCAATCTGCCCAATTGAAATATTAAAATATTTCTTTAAAAGTAGATAGTGATAATCGGGGAGAAACAATAAGCACTTAAAACACAGAACCTAATAATGTGATGAGAATAAAGTAAAGAGAAATATAAAATTGTCACTATTCCTGTCAAAGAGATGTGATAAATCAGTTTAGGAAATTTTATAATCTTGAATTACATTTTATATAGACAAATATTTTGATATCACTTTTACTATAGCAGTATATTTTGATACGTATTAAGTGTTTCTATATTTTCATAGAGTTATAAAATTCTTTCGTTCAAATTTTTATGACATATTTTTGATGAAATGGCTTTTATATAAAATTAAAAGGCTATTAATGTTATGTAAAAATGTATCTTACATTGTAACACAAATTAATTTTGATATGAAAATTAATTGGTGTTGATATATAATTGTAGGAACATTTTTACATACGAGTCAGTTTTTGAAACACTGCAAATTTATCTACTTTACAAGTAAGGATATATTTTTAATTATGTTATTAAAGTTCCATAAAACCACTTTTATGGGAGCTAAAGAGTTTGTATTTATAATGATTTATACCACAAATTAGTATATTTTTTAACGGAAGAGAAAACTATTAATAAAAATTTATATTGTTATATCTTGGTTTTATGTGCTAATTACAATAATGACTATACTTTGTGTGCATTTTAATTTTTTAATTCTAAACTAGTAATCTGGAAATTTTGTATCCAGGTCATGTAACCATTTAACCCAAATGTTTTATTTTGTCTGATCTTTTGTCAGAATAAAGTTCACTATAAATATTATTTTATCATATTTATGACACGATGTATAAAATTGCTCAAAATTTTATAACAATTCTATCGTTTGGTTACCCTCATAATAAAAATCTGCTTTGTTCTTTTTACTCTCTTGATTTCCATTTTTAATTAACTTAAAAGTAAAATATACATATATATTTATTATGAATGAATATTATTTATATTCAAAAATATTAAAAAATTTGCTATGTATTTCAATTCTACATTTTCTAGAAATTAATCATACCCATTAAAAGAAATTTATATTTTAGTGCAGCTTGTTTTCATACTGTTTTCCCCTATTTTTTTATTATATGCTATCAATTTTATTCCATTGCATTGTCACATATTATTTGAACTTTTCTCTATATTGTTAACTTTTTTGTAATTTTCTCTCTTGCTCGCAAGTAATGCAACATTTTTCTAAATATAATTATTCAATGATTCATCTATTTCCTTAAAATAAATATGTTTATAGATAGGCAATTATACAATACATTTTGTTTAGCCTTCTCTGAGTTTTATATAAAATCAATCTTTAATATGACAAACTGATCGTTAAATTTTTAAAATGCTTTGTAAATATTCTTTGTAATCCATTCTGCAAGGTTTGGAAACAAAATTATTTTAAAATTACATACGTAAATTAGAAATAAATGCATATTTCTAATTTATGTTTAAAATTATTAATTTAAACTTTTTGATTATTTTGTGTCATGCTGAAATTTCTTCAGGATGTCCTTAAAAAATTCAGATCACAGTACCAACCTTAAGTTAAGTGATTTGATGTCAAGAAAAAATCTATTGCTTTGAATTTCCTAATTACAAAGAAGGACCCATGGTTCAGTGGGTTCGACCACTATGCTAACAACCTGTGAGTTGAAGACAACTCGGGTTTGAATCCCCTTCAACTTACCCTGAGTGTATTTCGCTCTTGTGTGTCAGTAAAACTTTCTTTGTGTGTGTACATCCATTACTTGACTTGTTTGGCAGTTTAGCTAAACATGGCCCTTGTGCCATAAACTCAATCAACCAACATAAATAGAGAAGTCAATTTTTTATTTGAATAATTTCACTGTAAACCAGACCTGTAGGAGTTTATTCACTGTTATTAAAATAGGTTAATTTAACTTATTTGAAAACCTTTGTGCTCGCACATTATGTATAGTCATTATATATTGGATATTATATTATTGTTTCCTGTTAAAATATATATTTAATTCTTTAGCTATTTTTATATCAATATATATTTCATACAATATTTATAAATTTGTTAATTGAAAAATTAATGAACGCACACGTACTTTTATAAATTAACGAATATTCTCTATTTGTTAATATTACTATGAATATTTTGTTAAATAAAAAATTAATACAATGAGATTTTATATTTATTTTTAAAGGAAATTTTGTATTGATTTTTGTGCAGTAGCTATAAAATCTTAATGAGATTCTCAAATAAAAATTTATTAATCTAGTGATATCAAGGATGACACTAGTCTAAAACTATTCATAAAAATGTTTTTAGGATTGTTTCACTGTTGATATCTATATCATATATAATCAAATACAATTTTTTCCGAAGCAAATTAAACAAAATACAAAAAGATTCAAACGAAAAATGTGTCAAGAATTTACTCAAAATTCTTTGATCTTGAATTTAAAAAATAAAATGTTCTGCTTTAAAAGCAGGTAATTGAAATTCCAAAATGTTAGCACCCAAAATTGTTGTCAAAATAAGTAGTAAGCATAGTTCTAACAGAGGTGGAAGTGATGTCATCAAAAGGGGGCAGGGCAAGTGACATCACAGTGTGACGTCACCAAAGGGATATGTGTGACCGTGACGTAACTGGAAGTGACATATCGTCATGCTTGTATTTTGATATTTTACTTATTGTGACATCTAAATTATATCCTTTACATTTATATAGTTAGAAATCTAATCTATACACTTTTTTGTGAATTTTTGGGTAGCGTACAAAACTGATAGATTCTGACGCATCAATTTGTGGCTTCACGATGAACATTACAATGTAATAAAATCATTGAAAGGGTTTTTTGGCTCGAATCACTATTGTGAGAAGTGCGAAAAGCCCTTTCAAAATGTGGAAGATTGTGAATAATTCTGCCTAGTGGTGTTTAAGGACACACTGCTCCGGGTCAGCAACAACGATGCAAGAATTGTGATCGTCTTTGCCGTTCAGAGGATTACTTTGTAGCGCACAAGTCTTGCACAGGCTATCAGTTATTATCTCTCTGATCGGGTAATTGTTTTTTCAGTGATGAGGGTACATGTGCACGTCTTTTTTTCAGCATTATTTTATTGTTCATTTATTATTCGTTACAGGTTTATCAGTGCAGGGAGTGCTGCAAGGTAATTCGAAGACGTGATTGTCCGTGAGGAAATCACTGCTGCGAAAGCACAAGGTGCCCTTGCCATGAATTTGTGGTGGCCTCTGAGCAATTGTGTTTTCTGCGCACCATGCCGCTAAGTACCCCAGTGAGAAACTGATCTTTTCGACATTGAAACTAATCCGTCTTCAGGCGAGCACTTGGTGAACTTTGTGGTGGCACAGTACGTCAGCGGTGAGGAAAAGGCGTTCCCGGGGTATTTAGCATGTCGGAATTTTTGTGCATGACTAGTTTCGGGCTCAGTTTATGGAAGTGGCTGGTGTGGATTTCTTTTGGTAAAAACACCTTTCCTAATCAAAATCAGATTTATTTTTTAATGTATATTTCTATTTATATGTCAGATATTACATTTCTTTTTATGTGTGAGACATTACATTACAGACTTTTTTTACATTTCTCTTGATATTAACTAAACATCTTTTCTTCAAATATGTGATGATTGCATCTTCATGTATGTTGTCAGGATTCATTGATGGACCCCTCAATTAACCCTCCTAAGGCAAACTCGCCGACAGAGTCATAAAAAAACGTACAATGTGTTTCCATCTCTCTGGCACCAGACGTTCGGGACTTGTACCGAAGACGGACAAAAGAGAATTCGTTCCGAAAAACGCCCAGGTGCTTAGGAGCGTACCTGCCATGTGATTAAGTCCACCTGCTAGGTAATCAAGCCCACTTGCACTAAGTAGCTGATCCCATTTTACGTCAGACAGTCGCCGCCAAAAAAGCGAACCAATTAGAAGCAGCAACCAATCGAAAGCAATAACCAATAAAAAAAACCACCAGCGAACAAAGGCTGTGAGGTTTCAAAGGAAAAGAAGGGAATCGAATCGTCAGTTTTTGCCGGTGTTCTCGTTCGAGAGGCGACCTTTGAGCGGTCACTCCTTAGGGAGAAAACTCATTCTTGGAAGATGGTTCTCTCACCCTGAGAGTACGCGTTCTTGTAGCCTGGCGTAGGCTGCCCATTTCGAGTCTTGCTTGTGTTCTCGTTCGAGCGGCTTGGCTCAGCGACCCTTTGAGCGGTCAACCTCATTAGGAAGCTCTTATTAATTTGGAAGACGGTTCTCTCACCCCGAGAGGACGCGTTCTTGTAGCCTGGCGTAGGCTGCCTATCTCGAGTTCCTGCTTTGTTCTCGTTCGAGAGATTCGAACCAGCGACCCTGCGAGTGGTCTAACTCCTTAGCCTGCAAATAGCTTGGTGTTGCTTTCTCCCCTAGAGAAACAAAGGAACGTACTGGAGTTCCGGAAAGATACCATTACTGTCTTGTGCTGACCCGACGACCCCAGTGGAGCCGATCCCTGATTGTGCCAAACCGACGACCTGCGAAGAGTCCAGTGCCGACTTCTCGTCCGGCAGGGAACCTGAATTGACCCGTCATCCTGTGAGGATCCGGTGCTGATCTTGTGTAATCGTCACCCGACGAGTAGTCTCACCCAGAGACCTTTCTCCCACTCAGAGACTTTCGTGCGTACCTAAGATTACGACAACCTGTCGCATCCCGTTAGCAGAGGCATCGAATTCGTGAAAGTGCCTTGTACATAGACCCTAATATAATCAAGAAATTGTTCTGAATAAAATTAATGTTTATTATTTAAGCTAGACTGTTCTCTGTAGATTTGAATCTACCACGCTACCCAGAGAAATCGTTACAATGTCTACATGCAGGAGCTGTCACATTCAGCCCCAATCCATTGGCATGGTTCCAGTTCAGGGTTATATGAATGGGACCAATTACAGTGTAGATAGTATCCGATGGATGAATTTTGTAATATGTAAGCAAGGATTAAATATCCAGCATGCTCTTAATGGTACTGTGGCTGGGGTATCAGTAGATGGTTTTTATAGCTACTTATAGCTATGTTTTTGCTCAGATACTAATACCATCTACCATCAGGCAAGGATTATACCATTTCAACTATTGAAAATTGAAAGTTCCACTAGCTTGTACACTAACTATTGCTAAGGTTATTAATATGTGTGTGTTATTAGAAACTATTTATACAAAATCTTAGAGAATCCCCCACCCATATGTTTTACATCATTTAAATGTATTTAGAAATAAAAAAATAATAACTTTTTTGCTTAAATACTAATAAACAGTTGCTGAATACTATGCCCATAAAAAAAGAAGGGCTATAAATGACCTAATCAACCTTTCAGCGAATATAACTTACTTTTTTTTAGTAATAGATTGATTTAACTAATACATTGTTTTCTAGGGATGTTTCTTCCACGGTTGTGGAACATGTTATGATGGAGACCTGAAGAACGTACCCATGGCTACTTTAAAAGGCAAAACCATAGAATGTGTAAAGAAGCTACGCACCCAGGGTTACAATGTTGTTGAAATGTGGGAACACGACTTCCTCAAGCCAAAGAAGGAAGACCCAGAGTTGAAGTATTTCCTTGCAGGACATTTTTTGCACAATCCCCGAGATGCATTTTTTGGTGGGTGGACCAACGCCATAAAATTATATCACGAGGGAGATACAAAATACATTGATTGCACATCGCTGGGTGAGTTCTTATTTTACGTTCTTATTTGCTATTTTTCAAATACAATGTTTTTATAGCTATTTTTTATTATATATATATATATTGCGTCTATCCTGTTGGTCAGCCACAAATAATTACAAAAAGACCGCAAGGATGTGGGCGAATACTTTGGGTGCATTGCAGGGTCGTACCACCAAAGCAACTACTTCCCAGTGCTCCCATACAGACGCAATGATAAATTAATGTTTCGTCTGTACTGGACCTGCGTGGAAACTTTGCAGCAAAGTCCTTTCACTCATATCGATGAAGACAGGGCCCTTGTCAGTACATGGGTCAGCGAGGAACTGATGCTGGCAAAGAAAAAAGATATCGGTTCACACATGTAAATAGCTTTATTTTCTATTAAATGTTTTTTTTTTTAAGTTTTAGTTTTTTTTTTTTGCTTTTATGTATATATATATATATATTATTTTTTTCTTTAAATCTATGAAGTTTATCACTTCACTGAAACCTCTGCTTCGTTGTTTCGATATATTGAGATCTTTTTCTAAAGATCAAGCAAGAGAGCAGTGGTTGGCCGACCGAGTGTGACAGAAGTCCAAAAGCTCAAATACATTTGAGAATACAAGGCACGTGAAGGTGTTTAACTGGATAAGGATTGCATAAAAAAACCCTGGGCAAAGACAAGTAGCAAAGTTGGCTCTGAATAATTTTTGGGGATGGTAAGCTATTTTACATTAAAAATAATAATATTTTTTAGCTTCTTAATACAGACGTACATTTTTTATAATTCTTTGTTTTTCTTACAGATGGGGAATGAATATGGACAAAGGACATTTAACCTGTGTAAACACTTTGTCCAAAATCAATAAAATGTTGACGGACCCTACTAAAAATGTAAGTAATCTACTTTATATTTATTATACAAGAACACATCCTGAATTGCATTGGAGCCATACATGAAGACATTTTTAAGGACCCATTTGCCATTACCCAAAAACTTTTTTTGCACAGACTCAATGACTTAGTGTAATTTATTTTGGTTTTTTACACTGCGATAAGAAATAAGATATTTATTATACTTTTCCATTTATATTCATTTTTTTGTAACACCTCTCATTTCATATTCAGATAAAAGACGTATTTCTCCCCACACCAGAAGTGGCAGCCCCCCTATGGGTTACATCGAAAGACTTCCTTCAACAAGAAGCCACAACAAACATCTTTCTGGCAGCATTTACTACAGCGTGGGCTCGTCTCAAGCTGTATGAAGAAATGCATAAGCTTGGTCGTAGCGTGCTATACCACGATACTGACTCTATTATATATTATACAAATGGTGAAAATGATCCTCCCTTGGGCAACTTCCAGGGAGAATTTACGGATGAGCTGGATGGTGATTTAATAAAAACTTTCATCTCTGGTAAGTAACGTCCTTGAAAAAAATTATTTTTTAACTTAAAAAATCATTCAGTGAAGAAAAAAGAGTGATCATTCTTTTAAAGAAATAATACAAAATAATAAATGTTATATATTTTTTTAACTATTCTCCAGTTTCCTAATACTTATTGTAAAATTAATAATTGTTTGGAGAAAAAGTTTTTATAGGTTAAGGAAAAAAAAAATGTTTTCAGAGAAAACAACTTTTTAAAAAATCAATGAACATAAGAAAGTTATAAAAATTATATATATATATGTGACTTAGTGCAGAAGTGCTAATGTCAAATTTTGACGAAAATGCGTTATTACGTATTTTCATATTTTTAACATCTGAATTTTTAGTGCAAGAAGTGCCAAAGTCAAATTCAAAGTAGTAACTGAGATATTGACGCTTATTAGTGCCAATGTCAAAATTGAACATCAATATTTTTTTGCAAGAAAAACCAAAGATGACATAGACTCGTAAATCTGAAGCAATATTTGAGATAAAAGCACCAATGTCAACTTTGATACTTCTTGCATTGAAATTTTTTCCACCTAATATAGATTGGCTACACTGCACTGGTGCATTTTAACCTATTTTACTGCCAATGACAGTTGGTATTTGTAACCTTTAATGCTTCGTCAGTTTAGTATTCTAAACTAAAATTTCAGTTTTTAGTGTAACTTAAGTTGCTTTTTGAAATTTGTACTTTCATTCCTAATTATTTTTTTAGTAGTGTTGAAAATTAGCGACATGCATTGCAGAAGTATGAAGATTTTAGCTTTGTATCAACAAAGAAATGAAATAAGTACACTGCTGGCCACCCAAATTCTTACCACCAAGAAAGACGAGATATCACAACAAAATTTATTTTGTAGATAACATGTTGACCAAGTATCAAATGATTAAATTTATAGACTTCTGTGAAGTGTGGTTCCTGCCAAAATCAGTAGCCAGAGTAGCCGCCATTGTTGGAGATCACCACTGCCACACGCCTCGGCATTGATTCAAAGAGACTTTGGATGTGTTCTTGGGGTACAGCAGACCAAGCAGCTTCCACACGTTGCCAAAGTTGATCTGGTGTGGCAGCTGGGGATGTATTCTGGGTCAATCGTTGAGCAACCATGGACCACATGTTTTCTATCGGCGAAAGATCCAGAGAGCGAGCTGGCCAGGGAAGCAATTCAATCTGGCGATTGACGAAGAACCCTTGGACAATGCGTGCCACGTGTGGTCGCGCATTATCCTGTTGAAATATGGCTGTGGGCAAGCCCTGAAGGACAACTGGCTCCAACACCTCGGAGATGTAGCGCTGGCTGTTTAAAGTACCGGCAATGCGTACTAGAGGAGTGCGAGAGTGATATCCAATACCGCCCCATACCATAATACCCGGTGCAGGACCAGTGTGGCGGTGCATAACGCAGCTGTTCAGCATCCTCTCTCCACGGTGTCTCCAGACTCGAATCCGACCATCGTGGTGTTGCAGACAGAAGCGTGACTCGTCAGTAAAGACAATTTCATTCCATTCTGCCGTCCACATCCTTCTTTCATCGCACCATTGGCGGCGGAAACGTCTGTGGTTCTGCGTCAAGGGTAGACGAAGCAATGGGCGTCTTGCGGACAGACCACTCTGCTGTAAACGGCGTCGAATGGTACGCGCAGACACTGTATGATGCGGTACAGACTGAATGTGCTGTGCTATGGTTCGTGATGTGGCTGAGCGATCCGTCACTGCCATACGCACAATATGCCTGTCATCACGTGAAGTGGTGCACTGAGGTGGATGCGATCGAACACGTCGGTCCGTCGTACCCTCCTGCATCCAACGATCACATATCCGCATTACAGTTGTTTGGTTTCGTCCAACACGACTACCGATTTCCCTGAAAGATAATCCACAATCTCGGTAAGCCACTATCTTTCCTCTGTCGAACTCGGATACTTGATCAAAAGATGATCGCTGTTTTCTACGAGGCATGATTGATCGTTTTTTTGAAAAAACCACAAGAAAAACACAATTGCCGTACTTGAAATCGTCGAAATCTCCAAGCCTTAAATAGCGCTTTGAAGTGGCGCCACAGGCGCGCGTGATGTGCGTCTGCGCTGAAATTCTAATCATTTGCATATCTCACCTCCGCTAATGCATGTTGTAAATTTCATATTATTTGCATGCTTCCTTCAGGGTGTTGCATTTACGGTGGCCAGCAGTGTATGTATTTTTTTATGTTATACCATTTTACTGAATTAAGTAATCCGTAACTAATTGTAGGAATTTCGTTTTATTAATTCTTGCAATTAATGAATGTTATACCTATCTAGTTTTTACCAGTAAGTATTTTTTATGTGAACAGGACATGAAAAAGCATTGCATTTACTTGAATCAACTTCCGTTGGAGAAGAAGCAATCAATTCATGTCCTTTTTTAAGATAAGTCTCAACTCAGAAAAGGTACTCTCCTTAGAAGATAAATTTAATATTTTGGAAGCAGATTTGTATCTGACAGATAGTTTAGATGAATATATACCACACGATAGTGATATTTCCTCAGATTCTAGTATAACAGAAAAAGTATTGAGGCAGAAAGAATATCGGTGCTCACAAAAAAGAAATAAATATAACTGGAAAAGGAGAGAATGTGAAAAAAGTATGTAGAGAAAGGGAAAACAGAAAGAAGTTACTTGTAAACGGAAGCAGAATAGTTCAAAATGGGAAAGAAATGTTAGAAAGACTGCAAAAATTCAAGGTTTGGAATACTTATCTACTGCAGGCGAAACTGTTCCTGCCAAAGCGTTAAAACCACCCTGCTCTTGTAGATGCAAGTGTTGTATTAACCTTTACACTACAGCACTTTTATTCCGCTACCCGAATACAGTACGACTGTTGTACCGCCCTTAGTCTAAAGGTTAAGATTAATAAAGAACAAAGGAATAAAAATTTTCAAGAATTTTACACATTAATTAGCAATTCACATAATCAATTTATTGCACAGGGAATTGAAGAAACAGATAAAGTGACACAAAGGATTAGAAAACCTGATAAATCCAAAAGTCGTCGAAACTTTAAGTATTTCTTACTTGATAATAATGGACACAGAATACACATGTCTGCCAGTTGATGTTCCTAAACACCCTAGATATAAAACTAGGAAAAATAAGGAAAATAGCAGAAAAGAAAAGGCGGTCAGATAGTGGAATATGTCTTGACGACAAGAGAGGTCAGCATGGCCACCAGAAGAATTCCAGATTAAATTAATGCTATTAAGAATCACATTGGATTATTCCAGCATATAAAAGCCACTATTCCCGCTCCCATTCCGATTAAAAATACTTAAATTCTAATTTGAGTATATTAAAAATGTATAGAATGTATAAAGAATACTTTGAGGAAAAGCAAATACAACCTGAATGTGAATCATTTTATAGGAAAGTATTTAATGAAAATTTTAATCTCAGTTTTTATCGTCCAGCATTAGACAAATATCATTTAATGAGTAATAGTGCTGATGATGTGGTTAAAGAAGAAATGAAGCAAGAACATGAAGAAGATCATTTAAGATTAGCTGATGAGGCCTACTTTGAAAAAGAACAGACAAGAAACTCAGTAAGGAGGATAAGAATATTACTTTTATATCTTTTGATTTACAAAAATGTCTGGCCATGCCATGCTTGCAAAGTAATGTGGTGTTTTACAAGATCTTTATGGACCTACAATTTAACAATCTAAGGTTATTTTAACTTAAAAAAATTGCCCTTTACTATCTATGGAATGAAACCATAGCTGCTAGAGGTGGGCAAGAGATAGCTTCCTGAATACGAATGTTTCTATTATCATTGCCTGACAACAACTGCCAAGAGGTGAATATGTTCAGCGATTGCTGCCCAGGGTAAACTGGAAACGTTTATTTTCCTTTGATGGTATTGAATTTATTTTGTGAAATCAAAAACACCAACAACCTTCAAATTATAAATCATAAGTTTCTTGAGTCTGACCATACACATATGGAAGCTGATACTATTCACTCGGCAATTGAAAAAGTTGCAAAACCACAACAGCAACAATTAAATTAACAAGAGATTGGGCGAACTTGATGAGGCTAATCCCCAGAAGACCACCTATTCACGTCATAGAGATGGAACAGTCAAATTTTATGCATTTCCAGAAGCTGATGAAATGATTATATCCATCGCAAAATTTATACTTATGGACAAAGTGTGGAGTAGGGGAAAATAAAATGGATACAATATATGGCTAATTCGCCAGGTAAAATGTTTTATAAAAATTCATTCAAAAAAGATGAACCATTTCATACTCTGCAATTAAGCTGAATGACAAGACACCCAAAACATACACTCCAAAGCCTTCTCAAAATTAACTCCCATCAATAACTCCCTCATTCCTTTGCCTCCAAAAAGTCGCATATTTAAAATTTTTATCCTCATTTCTAAGCGAAACAAGTAAGCCATTTTATCAGAATTTACCAAACGGCAAAGAAACTGACCTCATTATACCTGACAAAAGAGAAGAGAAATAAAATTATAATTTTTGGTGCAATGTAAATAATACTTAATAAGAATCATTAAATTATACTTAATAGTTATTAAATAATAAGAGTATTTTGTGTTAGATTTTAATAATAAGAAAATAAAAAATGGTGTCTTTCATATTGCCAATGTCTTAAAAAATTATGGTAAAAGTACCAATGTCAAGAGTTTTTCCTTTATTTTCCGATGAAAACACTCACATTTTTCGCATTCCAAATTCTTTCAATAAATACTTAATTTGAAGTAATTAGAATTTTTTTACTGATCGGTTATATACTAGTAAATTTTAACCTCTCTATCTTTAACTTCAAATATTTAAAAATTAGAAATATTGACAAAATTGACACTTCTTGTACCAAGCCGCAGATATATGTATATATATATATATGTATATATATATATGTATATATATATGTATATATATATATGTATATATATATATGTATATATATATATGTATATATATATATGTATATATATATATATATGTATATATATATGTATATATATATGTATATATATATATATATGTATATATATATATATATGTATATATATGTATGTATATATATATAATTACCAGATGGTTTCACAGAAAACGTGCTGTAAAGTACGAAGGTTTACTTTGAATTTTAGAAATTCACTGGAGCTGAATTTTAATTCAATCAAAAGTCTGGTAACAGATTTAGATGATAGAAAAATTGAAATATTAAACCCATCCAAAATCACATAAAAGCCAAAAAAAGAAAGGTGGTTAATACAGAGGAATGGAAGATTTACCTTATAGTGTATAATAAAAGAGTTGTTCAGTGTGAAATGAGCACTATACCCTATGGGTATTAACATTTTTTGTAAATGTGGAAAATAATCATAATAATGTGTAAAACAATAAGTGTAACATATGTAAAAAAAATGTCTATTCAGTTAAAATAAAAAATTGTTTTCTTTTGCTTATTTTGTGAGTTTTTTCTTACATGTGAAGTGATAATCTCTGTCTTTGATACTCATTTGTAAAGTAATAATAATAATTGTTTGGAGAAAGTTAAAGAGAAACAACCAAGCAATTTTGATGTTTTAGAAAAAATAGAAATTTAGACTTTTAAAGTAAAAAATATGGATAAACACCACACAAGAATAAAATACGTATCAATAATATTTATTTGAAAACTAATGAAAATAAGAAAGTGTGTATTACAAGTTCAGCCATTTGTTCAAAGACAATTTTCTTTTCCTCGCTCTTTTAGGTTTTGCATACATGACTTTCACATCAGATAAATAAGTATTTTTCACAAATTCTTGAGGAAAATTATTTAATGTCAGTATTTCTTTAAACTGTTCAAAGGCCTTCGAATTCTGTTTCTCAATAGTTGCACATCTGAACCAGGAATCGCTTTTTGATTTAGCATAAGTTCTCTGTTTGGATTCCAAGAGATTTCATGTTTGAAAAGTCCATGATTTTTCATGCAGTATCTTTAGTTTTCACAGGAACAGATTTAAGGATTCTATTTTCTATGTCAAAGTTGTTTTCAGGGTCTTTCTCAGGATGCTCATTGTTGAGTGGTTTAGCAACATTTACATTTGGGAATGTAACGTACTTTTGTAAAATTTGATTGTATAACTTCACTTTGTCAATGTCACTAATTTTCTTTTTCAAAATGTGTTGAATCTGTGCATCTAATTCTTTTAGATGATCTTTAAATTCTTGCATACGGTCTAATGGTATCAATGCAAACTTTTTGCTATGTTCCATGGATAAGAGATGATAAGGCAGTCGGAATGGGATAGGATAAAAATCCGTCACCTTTTTATACCAAAAGACGTCTTTTCCTAGAAAGGGGTACTCCTTTCTCTGAGTTTTCTTAAAGTTTTTTTAAAGGAACTAGTCAATTTTTGGTACGCTTACTGATTGGAAGATTTCCCTTTAAAAGATTTAATACCATTCACAAATTGTTTTAATGAGACAGTTTGGACAATTTTTCAACACAAATGATTTTTTACGGCTTTTCTGTAAGTTTCAGATAATCTACATCCTTCTGTGAGGGCATTCTGAATCGAAAATGATTTCACCTGCTTGTGCACTTTTGTTTTATATAAGCTGCATAAGCACCCGTCTTGTACAAAGCCGACAATGAAATCCAATCGGATGATGAGAACAATTCACTGAATATGTGCTTGCAGTTAAATCTGATATTGGGCAATCCAAGCTTTCAGTATTTTGCCCTAGCAGATTTTCTAAGAACTTGATCTTTTCTAGTCCTTTCACATAAATAGAGTAAACCGATGACAAGTATTGTAAAATAATACGTAGAGTACTATAGGGCAACGTACCACTGTTCTATTTCAGTTAATGTATGTTTCTTATAACCCAGACGAAACACTTGCTGAAACAGATATCTGCTTCCAAGGGTGAGGGGGAAGAAATGTCCAACAGGCATGATGTCCTTCGTTGTCGGAATAAAAAGCTAATTCTTTAATAATGTAACACCCAGGCTTTACTTGAAAACCTTCAAAACCAATCACGACAGTAGAAGACATGTTATGTGTGCAACGTCTAAACGTGAAAATGACCTACCGAGGTTCATACACGATATGCTTATCACCAGGAAATATCCCTGTACGTAACCAGTCGTCTCGGGTCTGAAATCAATGAGCAAATAACTAAGGGGTGTTGAGGTAGCATCGTCAAAAATTTCTTGAAAAGCTTTGATTTTTCTGGGGATCATTTGTCTAGCTAGATGCAATATTTGACTTTTATCTCTAGGATTTTTGTGTAAAACAACATAATGTGAATTTAAATGAATGTTTCTCATCACCTTGTCTTGGAAAAAATTTTGCGTTATAAAAATGATTGAAAGATTTCGATGATGACTCGTAAAAAGATTGCTTAAACGAGTATCACTTGCTAACTCTACCATCAAATCATCTGATAATTAAAGCATTTCAAATAGAGCTAAAATTGGAGGGCAAACCTTCGAAATTCACAATTTTCATGGATTAAAAAAGGGGGTGGTAACTTCCGTAGCAATAAATATTTGGAGGCATAGGACTGAATATTTTGTGATCTATCAGTTTCCCTACGAAAACTGTTTTCCCTGTGCCTTTAGGGCTATTGAGAAGACAAGTTGGCGAATGAACTAGTCTGGGGAATTCCATATTCTAAAATGGGAAATTTCCTGTTGAAGCTTCCACTTTTATACTTTGCAGAATATATATGTCCGCATCCTTTACTTGTGTATGCTACTAGATGAGACTCGCTGAATGAATCGACAATGTTTTGAGTAAATTCTAAACAGTGGTTTTCAAAGACATTTAAAGAATTTTGTACGCAGTCACATTGTTTTCCCACAATTTGAATTGTTGAAGTAAAGGTTGGAAAATTCATGGCATTTGATATATCCTACTGAATCAATGCTTTGATAAATCTTATATATTTCAAGGGTTGTTTTGTTCTGCATTAAGTTGGGTGACTGGTCATTAGTCTGACAAAGACAGCTCCAAATAATAAAAGCAGAAAAACAAAGATAAGAAAAAATAAGTAAAATGATTAACATAATTTGGGTTTTGGGATTTTCTATTTTATACGACTTACTATGGTGAATGCTTTTTTCTACGGACTGATCTCTTTACCCTATGCAATCTCTTTAAATATTGAATTTAATCTGAAAACCCTATACCATAAAAAAGACATTTGTAAAAGTATCCAAATAAGTAAATAGGAAAGAGTCATTTTCTTGGAATAAAACAACTTTATTAATTTAAAAAACCATGGTTACCGTATCTCCTTTTGATAAACTGAAACATTCGAAAATCATTCTTTTCTGTAAGTTGATTAATAATAGATTTTAGGCAAAATCCTTGACATCATTTAACAATGAAATAATTGCAATAATGTCCACATATGTACATCAGACGTTAAGCTTTGGAATGGAACTTTGTTCCAATGAACGTGCTGATACATCTTGACATGTCTTTTCCAAATGATTCGGGTGGAAACCCATAAGAATCGAAAAAAATCAAGTCTTGTTATCTTGAACGTACACTGCGAGCCAATGAGTCCCTTTCTTATCATGTTTATCAGTATTAAGCACTATAGCGGAGGGAACTTTTCAATACCTAGTTGGTATTTTATCTGAGGGATAAACACCACCATAATACCTCGCCGAAATAGAATCACGATAATATTCTATGAATCTGATGAATTCATTAGTTCCCAAAATCAAAGTATATTATGAGCTTTGTTGATTTCGATTAAATTTTCAAGCTCAGTATAGACTAACAATGAAACAGTTTGTTGTAATATAGTTCCAAATTTTATTTCTATTAAGTTACTGTGACGAACAAGATTTAGATGTGCACCGTCACACAAATCAGGTGATAAATCAAAGCAAAATAGAGTACCCTTTTGAAAACTCTGGCCTTAATAGGTATAGGCCTCTGTTTTCGGCATTCGTGATTAACTTCTGATACATTCTAACAAGATTATTTTTGTCAAAATTTGGTTGGAGTAGGTTATGAGACACGGACTGACCATCCACGTAGAATCCTATAAAATTGATATTGTAATGCTTGAATTCGAAGGAAGACTTTTTAGTGTTTGTCGAATGCATCATTATCAACACAGGCGATCACAATGCGATTAGGCATCTGCCCTGTAAAAATGTTATCTTGAACAAAACTCATATTGCCTGCCGGAATGGAATAAGCTTTACAGAGTACTCTATTAATGGGATATTTGACTTATTTTTCCAAACTCTGCATGTCCAATAACAGCACCTGGACTGACTCACTTTACGAACAAATAAGGAAGTATGTTCCAATGAAACGTTAAATTCACCATCTCCCAGTTAACAAAATTCCGGTTTGCTGCGTATAAGTTTAATTTTCACATCTACCATATTCAGAAAGAGCCTTGATGAAACACGTCTAAGTATAAACGTCCAATCATATCGACTGATGCACTGAGTTTGAACATTTCTGCCCGTTTATTGAATCCCTCGTTGGGTTGAGTATCTTCCGAATCAAAAACATTCAAGCGACCAGCGGTATCTTTAAAAAACAGTTCCGAAGAGAGTTAGGAAGTTTTAGTACCATAACCATGATTCAGTAGTTTTTTTATCATGGCTCTATAGGGATAAGTGTTATTACTGGAAGAAACAAGTCTCGTTTAAACTGATATCCACTTGGGAAAACATGGAATGCAAAAATAGATTTATAGACCTACTTTACTTTCAGCTGTGATTGGTTTGCCATCACTTTAAAATTTTAGCTTTAACATAATTGAGTCTGCGACAAATCGAGGTATTCGTCTCCGCTCCTAGAGACATTGAATTCTACAGAACTGCCATCAGAAACATTAGCTAGTGGATGAAATTCGACCCACTGACCTCTTTCTATAATAGTTTGTGTTGGAGGTAAAGAGAATAATTCTAGCTCGGATTTAGCACATTCGGGAAAATTTTTTAGTAGAAAGCCATTGTATCATGAGTCGAAAGTATCACGTTCTTGCAACTTCCTGGCTTTAGATGAAATGAAACGTTTGGAAGCTTTGCGCTTCCTTTTAAATTTTTCATGACCAATCATCTGATCTGCTTTCTGAATTGCCTTTTTGGCTAATTTCTTTCCGTTTTCTTTTACTCCTGTTTTAACAGATGTTTTGAAATTTTTGCTCGATAACATGTCGTTGGCAACCATTGTTCTTGTCCGTAAAGCATCTTTTCCAACCGTTTTTGCACCACTAATCAATAAAGGCAATGCTCTGCGAAAGATTTTTTTCAAAAAATCCTCCTATTCCATATCCTTTCTGAGAATCAACTCCTCTATAGTAAGGTAGACCATTTCCGATTTGTCCTGCATAATAATATTCAAACTTTTTAGTACAGCACGTGTAAGACAAACATTTTGGTACTTCTTTCCTTGAACGCAAAAATAAAAATGAAATCTATTTAGAATGTAACGCTATTTATTTGTCTGTCGGAAATGTAACGTACCGAACACTTTACCTCTTTCAAATGGCACGAAATTTCCAGAATGAAGTCGTATATCAATGTGTATAGTTTGAAAATGTTGTATTATCGGTAAATAAACAGACCTTGGATAGTGAGCGTTTATAATCTCACCATCATTTCCTTCCACGGTTACAATTTTAAAAAGAGGAGCTTGTACATCACCTATGATTTGAGGATCTACGAGATTGCAATACACATACATGACAGGGAAAGAAGCCTTTGGATGGGCCACAAAAGAACTTAGTTGCGAACCTGTTTATTCTCCTGGCTCAAAACTCAGAAGCTCCGCCAATTCTTCGTGAAGAATTAATTTGGATTTTTCAGCTGTCTTAATTTTAACTCTTTTCGTTGCAGAGTGATACTGAAGTTCAATCTTATTTTATGAGATGGTATTAGCATCTCTTTGATGAGGTCCGGTACTGTTTCATAACAACCTGTCGGAACTCTTCTACCTTCCAGTTTTCCATCACCCAAATCGAAGCCAAACAAATTGTTATCGTTTCGGACATTGTACCATGTATGTGGGGAAATAAAATCGACCAGAGCGGACCCCCTATCTCCATTTAAATTGATTGTACTGGGGAGTTGGGTTGTAAATTGAGATACTTTGTTATTTGGGAAAAAGCTCAATGAGCTATCGCTGATAAGTGTGATATAGAACATCATTCGTGAAATAAAAGGCAAGTACAGTGCATTCTCTATTTATATCATTCTGACATCTTCAACCCAGGGATTGAATTTTTCAGGATAACCCTGAAATTTCACAAAGTATTCTGTTTTCCCATGAAGCTTTCTTTTCTTCAAAGCTTTCTCTACGGGGTAAAATCCAGAATCCGAAATCTTTTGCAATTCCTCTTAGTAAAAGCTCCTTGTATCATTTCGTCTGCTAAATCTTTCAGTTTATACACAACAGGTAAAATTTTATAAATAGTAAAAATTTCTCGTCCAGTTTTGTTCGTATCCTTTCTCAAATAGTATTTTCTCTCGACTGATACGAACGGTATTGCCAACTGAACGGACAGTGAAGCTTTCCCCCTCTCAATCACTGTAGCGCCCCTAGCGGAAATCATCCAAGTTAGTGAGTCTTACGAACCGCCCGCGGAGTAGGACGTGCTATGCCCGCCATTAATTTGGAACCCCTCTCTGTAAATATATTTCTTTTCTTTTTGTAATGTAGTTCATGTTTGTAACTGTTCTAATAAATATTTAGATTAAAATCCTTTTCATTCATGTATTGTGAGCAGTTATAAACGTAAAATACCCTAACTACACAACCTTTAAATCTAAAGTGCTGTGTTCAACAACAAATTGCTGCCCGTATAAAGTATGCCAGATTTTTCCTTCATTTTGTAATGTGATTGATGCAGACTGTTTTAATGCTACGATGCCAAGTGTAGTTATAGCTATGAATCAACTGGTCTATAACATCAATATATCTCCTAGTATTCAATTCAGTGAAATACTTCTATATTTTAGTTTTCAGTGTACGGTTAAAACGTTCAACGATTAAAGCTTTTGTTGCGTTATGCGTTGCAAAGAAATGAACATTCTTCTTTTGTAAGAAATTTTGCACCAGTTTATTGGTAAACTCTTTCCCAGCATCTATCTGTAAAGATTGTGGGGTTCGTTCCGAAAATATTTTTTCAAAAGCTCTCATTACGGTTGTAGATTTTTTATCTTTCACAGGAAGGGCCCATGTGCATATTTAGACAAAATATCAATACAAGTAAGTAAATACTTATATCGTTATTAGGGGCAAGAGACTGCATGTCAACTAAATCAGATTGAAACTGTTCGTTTAAGCCTCCTACTATTACACGATTTCTCTGGAATTTGTCGCAAAGGCTTGTGTAAAGTATAAGAATCTTTCGTTTGTAACCATTTCTTTATCTGTTAAGTTTTTACGCGACCTTTCAAAGCACGCTGTAAAGCGTTGATACCACCGAAGCTGGCGGGAAGTTTGGGATTCCTATGTCTGATTCAGAACTTCCATTGCAGCAGTAGTTATGATCTAATCGAACGCAAGTACACTGCTGGCCACCCAAATTGCAACACCAAGAAAGACAAGAGATATCACAACAAAATTTATTTCGTAGATAACATGTTGACCAAGTATCAAATGATTAAATTTATAGACTTCTGTGAAGTGTGGTTCCTGCCAAAATCAGTAGCCAGAGTAGCCGCCATTGTTGGAGATCACCGCTGCCACACGCCTCGGCATTGATTCAAAGAGATTTTGGATGTGTTCTTGGGGTACAGCAGACCAAGCAGCTTCCACACGTTGCCAAAGTTGATCTGGTGTGGCAGCTGGGGATGTATTCTGGGTCAATCGTTGAGCAACCATGGGCCACATGTTTTCTATCGGCGAAAGATCCGGAGAGCGAGCTGGCCAGGGAAGCAATTCAATCTGGCGATTGACGAAGAACCCTTGGACAATGCGTGCCACGTGTGGTCGCGCATTATCCTGCTGAAATATGGCTGTGGGCAAGCCCTGAAGGTAAGGAATGACAACTGGCTCCAACACCTCGGAGATGTAGCGCTGGCTGTTTAAAGTACCGGCAATGCGTACTAGAGGAGTGCGAGAGTGATATCCAATACCGCCCCATACCATAATACCCGGTGCAGGACCAGTGTGGCGGTGCATAACGCAGCTGTTCAGCATCCTCTCTCCACGGTGTCTCCAGACTCGAATCCGACCATCGTGGTGTTGCAGACAGAAGCGTGACTCGTCAGTAAAGACAATTTCATTCCATTCTGCCGTCCACATCCTTCTTTCATTGCACCATTGGCGGCGGAAACGTCTGTGGTTCTGCGTCAAGGGTAGACGAAGCAATGGACGTCTTGCGGACAGACCACTCTGCTGTAAACGGCGTCGAATGGTACGCGCAGACACTGGATGATGTGGTACAGACTGAATGTGCTGTGCTATGGTTCGTGATGTGGCTGAGCGATCCGTCACTGCCATACGCACAATATGCCTGTCATCACGTGAAGTGGTGCACTGAGGTGGATGCGATCGAACACGTCGGTCCGTCGTACCCTCCTGCATCCAACGATCACATATCCGCATTACAGTTGTTTGGTTTCGTCCAACACGACTATCGATTTCCCTGAAAGATAATCCACAATCTCGGTAGGCCACTATCCTTCCTCTGTCGAACTCGGATACTTGATCAAAAGATGATCGCTGTTTTCTACGAGGCATAATTGATCGTTTTTTTGAAAAAAACCACAAGAAAAACACAATTGCTGTACTTGAAATCGTCGAAATCTCCAAGCCTTAAATAGCGCTTTGAAGTGGCGCCACAGGCGCGCGTGATGTGCGTCTGCGCTGAAATTCTAATCATTTGCATATCTCACCTCCGCTAATGCATGTTGTAAATTTCATATTATTTGCATGCTTCCTTCAGGGTGTTGCATTTACGGTGGCCAGCAGTGTATTCATAATGACGGTTAATATACACTGCTGGCCACCGTAAATGCAGCACCCTGAAGGAAGCATGCAAATAATATGAAATTTACAACATGCATTAGCGGAGGTGAGATATGCAAATGATTAGAATTTCAGCGCAGACGCACATCACGCGCGCCTGTGGCGCCACTTCAAAGCGCTATTTGTCGTTGCGAAGTTATCGGATTTCAACTATGTCACGTGGAAGACGGACATGAAGGTATTGCTAATGGACCGGAACTGCTGGGAATTTATCACTAAAACGGAACCTCTATTATTGGAAGATGCTCCAGAACAAGAAAAAAGAGACTATCGTTATAGGAAACAGAGGACATACACAACTATCTACCAGGGCATAGACAGAAAATATCAAGTCTTAATTTCATCTACTGAGGACGGTAAGGAAGCCTGGGATATATTAAAGACCAACTTTGAACCAGCATCTAGAGCACGATTGGCAGGCCTTGTGGACGAGTTCTTTTCAATCCGCTACCAGCCGGAGGACGAATCCATTGGACTCTTCTGCAAACGAGTGCATGAGAAGCTGTTACAGATAAAAGAAGGTGGATTCGAAATCCCAGACCTCTTAGTTTGCTTTCAACTAATAAGACATTTGCCTCACGAATACGATAATCTGGTACAACTGCTATACAGGATGGATGACAACGAGTTCACGCTAGACAATTTGTCTAAACATTTAATAACAGAATCCAGCCGGATCGACCTGAAGCGGAAGGACGAAGACACAAAATTAAGTATCGTGGCCGATGCTTATGCTACAAGAAACAAGTCATCTAGATACAAGGAGACACGGGCGTCTACTCCTGATCACAGCAGATGCGTACTGGACCCTGAATTAATTCCTTCAAGCCCAAGAAAGTCGACAGTTTGTCGTATGGGGCCGCGACCATTCTGCAACTACTGCAAAAAGTCGGGACATTACGAATCGAAGTGCTTCAAGAAATGCAATCGGCAGAAACCTGGTGGTGAATTATTTTATATGGAGGACAATCCAAAAACTGATCTTCAACGTGCCTATGCAGTTTCAAATTTTCCAAATGAAAGACCGAGGGAATTTCTTATTGATTCTGCTGCAACTGCCCACTTCTGTAAAGAACGCGATATGTTTACGACATTCAGAAAACTACCACCACAGAAGATCCTAGTCGGAGACAAGGACAGCACCTCGGAAGTATTAGGTATGGGTGATATTCAATTTACAGTTTTAGATAGAAACCGAAATTTTGATTTAACTTTGAAAGATGTTTTATACTCACCTAATATGAGAAGAAATTTAATTAGTGGTGCTCGTATTGACCTTGTGGGAAACCAAATTAAATGGGGAAATAACAAAATGATTATTTATAATAGTTATAATAAATATTTGTTTACTGTTCCCAGAATTGGAAAATTGTATATCTTGAAAGGTTATCCCAAGATTAAAAATTATACATATGTAACTGGTTTAGATCTAGAAAAAGCCCACCGTAGGTTTTGTCATGTTAACATGCCCTTAATTGAAAATATGAGTAAAATTAATTGTGTAAAAGGAATTGAAAAACTTAATTGTAAGAATATAGATAAAAATTGTAAGATTTGTGCTATTGCTAAATCCACTAGAATATCCTTAAAAAGAAACTATATGTACGAAAGGAAAACTAAAAATGTTTTGGAAAGGATCCATATGGATTTGTGGGGTCCTGCTCCAGTTAACTCTCTAGGTGGAAACAAATACTTTTTATCTATTATTGATGATTTTTCACGTAAAGTAACTGTTTATATTATTCGAAATAAGAATGAAGTTTTTGATTACTTTAAAAAATACTTGGTTAAAGCTGAAAGACAGCTAAATGTTAAGTTAAAATGTGTCCGAACTGACAATGGTTTAGAATTTTGTCACAAAGAATTTAAAAAGTTTTTAAATGATCTAGGAATAAAAATCGAAAGAACTTCAACTTATACCCCTGAACAAAATGGCATTGCAGAAAGGTTCAATAGAACAGCCATGGATTGTGTCAGAGCTATGCTTCAGGACAGTGGTTTACAACCACAATTTTGGTCAGAAGCACTTTTAGCATTTATTCACACTAAAAATAGATGCGAACACAAATTAACTGAGGGTATATCTCCTAACGAAATATGGACTGGTTTCAAACCATCAGTAAAACATTTTAGAATTTTTGGCTCTTTGGCTTATGTTCATATTCCTAAAATACAGAGAAATAAATTACAACCCAGAGCTAAACTTGGTATTTTGACAGGATATGGTTTGAAAACTAAAGGTTACAGAATATATATCCCAAACGAGAAGAGAATAGTTGAAACAGTCCATGTTCATATCGACGAAAGTAAGAAAGCTGTTGATGTACTATTTGGTAAAAACTTTGAGTACGTTTCTTTCGATCTTAATTCTAATATTCCTATTTATCAATCAAATGAAAATATAAAAGTAAAATCGGAAAGTGAAACTCAAGTTTTAGATTCTAAAGATTTAGTTAAAACTGAGGACTTAAAAAGTCTTAACATTTCAAATTGGCGAAGAATCGAAAAACCTAGAAATAAAAGCAATAGGATAGATGTATACTATTATTCTCCTGAAAATTTGAGAATGAGATCTTTAAATGATATTAAAAAGTACTGTACTAAAAATAAGATTAGGTTTGATCCTGTAAATTTCAATTTTAAGCCAGAAACTGAACATCCTAATGTGGATATTTCTAATGTGCCATCTACTTCTAGTGATGAATCTAATTTTTTAGACCAACAGATGTACGACATGTATGATCAGTGTTACAATGTCGAAATCCCCAAAAGTTATGAAGAAACGCAAGCAAGTAAGGATAAAATTAAATGGAATACTGCCATGAACGAAGAAATTCAGATAATGAAGGATAGGCAAGTATGGAAATTAGTGGACACCCCCCCAAATACAACCATAATTGGAAGTAAGTGGGTGTACAGCATAAAAATGGACGAAAACAATATACCTAAAAGGTATAAAGCTCGTCTTGTTGCTCAAGGTTTTAAGCAAAAACCCGGCATTGATTTTAAAGATATTTTTTCACCAGTTGTGAATTTTTCTATTGTTAAATTATTGTTTGTACTATTGATTTCTATGTTGGGTTGGTATCACCGTCAAGTTGACGTGAAAAGTGCATATTTATATGGACACCTTAAGGATACTATATACATGAAACAGCCAAAAGGATTTGTGCTGAAAGGATCCGAAAACAAAGTATGTCTATTGGAAAAGGCTATATATGGTCTGCATCAAAGTGGTAGAGAATGGAATTTGGAATTAGACGGTATTTTAACTAAATTAGGATTTTCTCAGTTAAATTGGTGTAATTGTGTCTACAAATTTAAAGATGTAATTTTAATTGTTTATGTAGATGATATGGTTTTGTTTTCAAAAAGGGAACATTTGATAAATGAAGTAATCGAATTATTGGACAAAAAATTGGATCTTACAGTCCTAGGTAAAACTAAATATTTGTTAGGCGTAAACTTTCAAGAAATTGAAAATTCGATTTATTTACATCAAATTACCTACATTGAAAAATTAATGTCAAAATTCAAAGATCTTCCTAAAAGTTTTGTGAATTTGCCTTTTAAAATTGGTTGTAACTTACCTGATAAGGTTAAAGAGGAAGAAATAATTGAAAATGATTTAATGAGGAAATTTCCCTATCGTTCCTTAATAGGATGTTTATCGTTTTTGTCAGATAGATCCAGACCAGATATTGCATTTGCTGTTAATATAATGTCTCAGTTTTGTAATGGTTATACTTACAAACACTGGTCTTACGTTGTTGATATTATGAACTATGTTTTTCTTACAAAGGATTTTAAAATTAATCTTTCCAATGTAGAAAGTTCAAATTTGATTGCTTTTTCTGATGCAAATTGGGGATGTGGTCTCACAAACAGACATTCAAGCAGTGGCTATTTAATTTATTTTGGTAACATCCCAATATCATGGAAATCTTCTAAACAAAAGTGCATAGCTCTTAGCTCAATGGAATCTGAATTTATTGCACTAACCGATTGCACTAAAGAAGTTATTTGGTTTAGTAGACTTATAAATGAATTAAGTTTGTGTGATTACATAAGACCCCAAGTATATTGTGATAATCAATCTGCTATCTATTTTTCAAAAAATAGTCAGGAAAATCAGAAAACTAAACATATTGATATCAAGTACAAATTTATTCGTAAATTAATAAAAGATGAACTATTTAACGTAAATTATATTTCATCGGAAAATAATTTGGCTGACTTTTTAACAAAGCCTTTATTGTTAAATAAATTTAAAAATATTATTAGAAAAATATTTTGTTAGATTTATATATATATATGTATATATATATATATATTGTAATACATCTGCTGAGGTTTTACAACCGATGGGGCCGCATGTTGGAATCGGTCTCAAACCTCGATTTTATCGATTGAAGACAGAGTTTTATACATTAAAATAAATTTTATTACGTAGCCAAGTCTTATGGTTTAAAAACATACATTTTAAGAACAACAAGAAGTCTGATCAGCTCATGATCCCCAATCTCCTCACTTATATACATACAAAGATTTACATATTCTATATTGATGTGCCCCACACGGCACTATAATTGGAGGTTTGAGACCGATTCCAACAAAGGCTTGGAGATTTCGACGATTTCAAGTACGGCAATTGTGTTTTTCTTGTGGTTTTTTCAAAAAAACGATCAATTATGCCTCGTAGAAAACAGCGATCATCTTTTGATCAAGTATCCGAGTTCGACAGAGGAAGGATAGTGGCCTACCGAGATTGTGGATTATCTTTCAGGGAAATCGGTAGTCGTGTTGGACGAAACCAAACAACTGTAATGCGGATATGTGATCGTTGGATGCAGGAGGGTACGACGGACCGACGTGTTCGATCGCATCCACCTCAGTGCACCACTTCACGTGATGACAGGCATATTGTGCGTATGGCAGTGACGGATCGCTCAGCCACATCACGAACCATAGCACAGCACATTCAGTCTGTACCGCATCATCCAGTGTCTGCGCGTACCATTCGACGCCGTTTACAGCAGAGTGGTCTGTCCGCAAGACGTCCATTGCTTCGTCTACCCTTGACGCAGAACCACAGACGTTTCCGCCGCCAATGGTGCGATGAAAGAATGATGTGGACGGCAGAATGGAATGAAATTGTCTTTACTGACGAGTCACGCTTCTGTCTGCAACACCACGATGGTCGGATTCGAGTCTGGAGACACCGTGGAGAAAGGATGCTGAACAGCTGCGTTATGCACCGCCACACTGGTCCTGCACCGGGTATTATGGTATGGGGCGGTATTGGATATCACTCTCGCACTCCTCTAGTACGCATTGCCGTTACTTTAAACAGCCAGCGCTACATCTCCGAGGTGTTGGAGCCAGTTGTCCTTCCTTACCTTCAGGGCTTGCCCACAGCCATATTTCAACAGGATAATGCGCGACCACACGTGGCACGCATTGTCCAAGGGTTCTTCGTCAATCGCCAGATTGAATTGCTTCCCTGGCCAGCTCGCTCTCCGGATCTTTCGCCGATAGAAAACATGTGGTCCATGGTTGCTCAACGATTGACCCAGAATACATCCCCAGCTGCCACACCAGATCAACTTTGGCAACGTGTGGAAGCTGCTTGGTCTGCTGTACCCCAAGAACACATCCAAAGTCTCTTTGAATCAATGCCGAGGCGTGTGGCAGCGGTGATCTCCAACAATGGCGGCTACTCTGGCTACTGATTTTGGCAGGAACCACACTTCACAGAAGTCTATAAATTTAATCATTTGATACTTGGTCAACATGTTATCTACAAAATAAATTTTGTTGTGATATCTCTTGTCTTTCTTGGTGTTGCAATTTGGGTGGCCAGCAGTGTATTTAGAAAATAGGCTATTTATGTACTCCTCACGATTCATTATGTTTTGTAAGACAACCTCCGTCACTGAATGTAAAATGAAATAAAGTTTTTTTTTCTTTGAGAGGTGAAAACTAAATAATTAAGTACAAAGTATCAGGGCAATCAGCTATGTTAAAATAAATAAAGAGAAATATGCAAGTACAATTGTTTTTAAAATTTAAAACGTATTTATGCACAGTAAAAAATTACAGAGAGTTAAAATCTTCAAAAGTACCGGGAGGACAGCACATTTCTTACCTCTTTCAGTACATCTTGTAATCGAATACCCTTTAAGAAATGTGAGGTAACATACATTGCAGATTTCGACAAACACAAAAAGTCCTTATTCTCCCACAATCTGGTAAAAAGAATTGGCGATTTCGGCAACTTCCAAAGAAAATGCTGCAGAATTGAAATACTCAATTCTGTTAGCACATAGTTCCTTAGCAAAAAACAGTGGTTCTCTCAATCCTCTTTCTTGTAGGCAACAACACAGTGAATCTTTGAGCAGTTCTCTCAGACATTGTGTCCCTTGGCTTATATCCAAAGATTCCGGTAGATATTGGTCGATATTCACACATTGTTCGAAAGTCTTGTAGGCACTGTAACGGCGGCTAGGAAAACTGACAATCTTGCCGGCGGATCAAGTACCGAAAGGAATAGACCACACCGAAACGACCACCACGGCAGCCGAGATAGGGGGTCTGATAATCTGGCGGCGATCGTGCCGAAAAGAACGACCACCCGGAGATAGCTTTTTAACGGCAGTAGCGACTCCAGGGGTCAAAATCGTCGGTGGCTTCGAAACAAAGGGCAGGCGCCTTTCTGTCGCTCTCTATGACATTTCGAGACAAAAAGGACGGAGATGAATTACGATGACCATTGCCGACAAGGGTTTATGGTCCCCTTTCAAGTCCGCCGAAGTCTGTCGTAAAAGTCAAGGGGAGAGGCCAACGTGCGAGAGCCATTCGGGAAGGTCCGAAGATGATGAGATATTCAACAGCCAACCAGCACCGACTAAGAGGTCGACCCGAAACGAAAAGGAGGAGTCGAGAAGCACCCGATATATATAGAGTTTTTGAGATCTTTAGAGGACGAGAACAGAAGAGAGAGGAGGATTAGCAGAGAGAGAGACGAAAGTCAACGAGAGGTGAACACCCGTTCACTGTCGGCGAAAGATTGCCATCTTTCGGGAGGGATCATCCGAGCTGGAAAAGGCCGATTTATCCCGCCCTGGGATTCTATACTCGCCTGAGTATTTTATTGAGAAAGGCTCGCCCGTAGCCGTGAAGGAGACTCCTCCGAGAAACCGGTGTCACTCTCGCCCGAGTAGTGGAGACTTCACCGAGACCCGAGTTCATCAGAACTGACAAGGCTGATTTATCCCGCCCTGGGATTCTATACTCACCTGAGTATTTTATTGAGAAAGGCTCGCCCGTAGCCGTGAAGGAAAATCCTCCGAGAAATCTGTGCAACTGCTCGTCCTAGTAGTGGAGATTGATCTCATCCGATCTGGAAAAGACTGAGATATCCTGCCTAGGGACTCTATACTCATCTGAGTATTTTTATTGAGAAAAGGCTCGCCGTAGCCGTGAATTAGACTCATCCAAGTAATTTGTGAGAGGCTCGCCAGCAGCCATAAGAAGCGCCTCGATAAAACTTTGGACTTTCCAATGAACTATCTTTAAATGAACTCTTCATTCATTTTACCGACTATTTGTACAAAAATTGTAAAATAAATCTATTAGTCTAGAAGCGGATACTTTTGAATGGTAACTAGTCTAAGCTACCCTTGAACCAAGACGTTACTGCACTCAAAAGGTCCATTGCTCCATAAACGTGATCCAAGACACTCGCAGCAATAAAATTATACTGCTGCTACATTTCAGTCCACTGAGAAGAAGAGAGAGTTATCCTTTTTTCAAGGTGTCACCACTTTGTGTAGTTTGGAATCGAGTGAATGTAAAGTTCTCGAAGGGGAGTCCACACTGTTGACTGAATTCTTCTTCGGGCAAGAAAGAACTTCTCACATCTTGTTGTACAGCACAAGGTTTCATGATGAATTCAAACCATCCAGGGTAGAGTGTAACACCTTTCGTCGGATAGAAAGTTGATTCATACTTTGTAAACTGTCTGATGTGCACCAATACGTTTCCTCGAAAAGTATTTGGATAAACATATATGGAATCCCCGATGTGAAACATCTCTTCTGGAATTCCATCTTCTGTAAAGATTCCACCCTGAAAAAATAAGACTAAAAAGATTAAAATATTGAATACATGTAACAAGTAGAATCATTAAGATTAAAAAAATCCTAAATCATAAAAAAAATCAAACTAAAACTATTACTTACTTTATGTACATTCTTAACTCTTGTGACTTCCTTCAGCCTACATATCTTCCGAAAGATTTCACTTCTTATTAAGACTAGTTGTGGTCATCTTTCGAATCTAACAGGAAAAGAAACGACGAAAAAGTTGAAGATAACTTTCGTTCTAGACGATAGAACTGAAGGTAACGACTGCAGTAGAGAAATCCAACAAAAAACTGTAATGAGCTTCTGTAGTTCTCGATGAAAATGATAATGATATCCTATAAGGAATATCTGATTGGTCGAAAGCAATATGACATCACTGTCTTGTACTCTGATAGGACCATGATATGTATTCCTCCGCGATAACTTGCGTAGGAAAATACACTGATTAGGCGGTCTTGAAAACATGCAAAAACGCAACACGTTCGGACATGTTCAGACTTGTAACCTGACATCACATCAACCTACCGGTTAGGTCACGATCACACCCCTTTGGCTCACTCAACAATGCATGGTCTCAACGAAATCTGAAGGAAAAATAATCCGTCCAAAACGTAAACATACCTACGTCACGTGTTACTTAAAGTTTGGGGGTATTGCCATTCATCAACAAAGAAATTAAAAAACCACTCATTCCTAGGAAGCATTGAAACAACTCCTCTTGCTTAAATGTTTTCCCCCAAGAAGTCGGACACCTTCAACTCAACTCCAGCATGACGATACGTCACTTACGGTTACGTCATGGTACCCCCCTTTGAAACGGTCAGGATATTTGAGGCCACGACTGATTTAGCGTTCACCAGCCCCCACGAACACGACGGTCTTTGGTTAGATCGAGTTTCGAACTTGCAACCCTCCGGCTGCTAATCCGCTACACTTCAATTGGTCCATCGTGGCCCAACAAAGGAGAGGAAAAAGTACATGCCATAAGCACCTGGCCCCCTTCTTTTGGCTTAACTTATTTTAATTTAGCGTTTCTTTTGAAAGGTTTTACTCTGAAAAAATTCTTTTGTTAATCTAAAACCAAGACCGCATTGAAATAATTCAGTTTGTAAAAATCGAAATGGTTTTTTCCCCCTTTGCCCCGGCCAATTGAACATTATTCATTATGAGAGTATAAGGGCGAAGTTATGAACCAT
The DNA here is from genome assembly GCA_933210815.1 of Meta bourneti. Taxonomy (NCBI): domain Eukaryota; kingdom Metazoa; phylum Arthropoda; class Arachnida; order Araneae; family Tetragnathidae; genus Meta; species Meta bourneti. Next base: position 47,975,711 of record OW119928.1, read on the forward strand.
GCATTACCTGCACTTTGGGTAGGTTCACTTTACACCTCGTATACATAATATGCATAGTATACATTCTAGGCACAACCCGTTTGTACAGAGGCATCGCGTTCACCCCAGACGGACAAACATCCATGCAGGGATTCCATCTAGAAGCCGCACTATGACCACTAGAACGATTATATCGAAATATCGATTATATCGTCGGTAATATCGAAATGCAATTCACCAAAATTTATCGAGTTTTACCATTGGATTTTGCCAAACATTAAAAGGTCTAGTAGCAAAATTACTCAGCACATTTATTCAACACACTCTACTAACCTTTTGCACTTTATTTTACTAACTTCGAAATGGTTTACAATAGCCCGTTGTGTTGTTGCTTCAGTGTTACGTTAATTCAATTACCTACATATCTCAAAACTTTACAATTAATATATTTTATATAATATGTGTTTGTCGATTTCAAATATAAAACCTGAATAAAGTTCTATCTTTCTAAAGTTATCTACTCTTTGCAAAATATTTTATACATTTGGGATAAAAAAATATTTTAAGAGTATTATGTTTTTTCAAAGAAAATTGGACGTATGAATTTCAATGTTCACTTTCCACCTTTTCGTGATCAGCTTCATTTCTTATTTGTGTATTTCTCTAGATTTATCACTCTTGGTACCCTTTTATCCTGTTCTGTTATTTTACTTTATTTGAAGGGAACGAGTTCAGTAATATGAAAACTGTAGTACAGCCATCTCAGTACTTCGATTCATATTTGGAGTCCTTCCGAAGTCTTTATTAACCCCATTGGTGGTGGTCTGGACAAGGTACTTTGTCATTAGCAAAACTGACCAGATCTTGATGGAAGAAATAACTTATCATCAGAAGCAAATTGACCAGATATTGATCTCATCATAACAAAATCGGCAATATCTTGATGGCGAAATATCAAAATTGATCAGATCTTGATCTCGTCATCATAAAAAAAACGGCAATATCGTGATGATGAGATGTTTCGTCATTAGTAAAATTGGTAAGATCTTGATGGACGAGATATCTCGTCGAAACCCCTTGGAGGGTTAAATTTTCAAAAGAATAGTAATTTATTTGACATTTCTCTAAAACGAACCTGTCTCACTATGAAATTAGATCGAAGGGGTGATTTTCATTAGTAGTATTTCACATCCCTACTTCGTTCTTGAAGTCCTCTTGCAAACATATTCTGAGGGTGAAACCATGAGACTTGAGCCGTCCCTAAAATATTTTTACTGTTAAAACAGTTTAAAAAGTTACACACAGCTAATTTTATCACAGCGAATCAAAGTTTTGTTAATCACACCGGTAAAATATGAAATCCGCAGGAGTACAAAACTTTACCCTCCAAGTGGTTTTGACGAGATATCTCGTCCATCAAGATCTGACTAATTTTGTTAATGACGAGATATCTCATGAAGGTATCGCCGCTTTTTTTGATAACGAAATCAATATCTGGTCAGTTTTGATAATAACGAGATACCTTGTCGAGACAACAACCAGGAGGGTTGAGGAATACCATTACTTTTAAAGTTTACAATCTCAAAATTAAACGAAACAGCCTTTTGTGATTTGCATTACCGAGGATATTCAATAGAGCTGGTGAATGTAAATTTTAGAATCGTGGCTTGAGAGGCTCGAATGTAGGAATATGAACTCACTCGCAACCTCATTCTCTGCATACCAAACACGCTACAAAGTTTACACAGTGTTCGAGGTGATCATACAGCCTACAAAGAACCATCTCCTCTTTTTTTTTAAATTTTTCTCAGCTACCCTTCTGTCTCATGGCAATCAGTGTATTGTCACCTCTTCAGTTCAAAGATTTTCTTTTATTGCTCGCTTCACTTCTTGTCATCGTGTTTTGTTTTTAATCATAGTAGTTTCGGTAACTCTCGAAGCTCTCTGTTTACCACAACCAGGTCGCTTCACTCTAATGTAGCAGCTGATAATCTTACTGTTCTTAAGTTCTGCAACCAGTGACAATAGTATCTGCCTCTCTTTTTCAAAAGAGAGGCAGGTACTCTGCTATGTACACTAGTTGCCACTTAAAGAGAGGCAGGAATCAGAGGCAGTTTTTGACTTTTTTGAAAGAATGTTTATCATAAAATTTGAGTCAAGACTGGGAAAATAGCCCGTCATATTCCTTCTGCGTGACGTAAATTCAACTATCGAAGTCAAAAACACTGCAGACTAATCTTTATTTAATAATTGCGAGTTTGAGAATACGTTCTGTGATTCGCAAATTTTCGTAATCCGCAAATTTTGTTTAATGTTAAATGAGAATTACAGTCAAGGGGTCTCAAAACGTCTTGATCCCCCATTCAGCACATTTAATTTCAGAAATAGACTATAGGAAAAATATTAAAATGCCGTCGGAAATTGTTTTTAATGGTAAATATGTTTCCATAGATGGTGGTTTAGAGCAATCATATCGTGCCATGAGAAATTGGGCTTTGGGTTACAGAAGCACTTTCACTATCACATGAAACAATTTCACAGTTTTTAGTCATCAAAATGGTTGTATTCTTTGTTTGCATTTTTTTTTTATCAAAAATCTCTTTTTGAATGAATCTTCCAAAATTTGGGGATCTATCATTTTTTTCTATACATAAATTGATAATATCAAATCGTCACGAATGGGTCATCACTGATTGATTGAAATTGAGATACGGCTGAAATGTGATCTTGATTTCATAAATAAATTGTCAAAAAATCTTTGTGGCTCAATGTATAGCTTCCCGATTATAACTTAATTTAATAAATTCTGTATATATTTTATTGGAAAAATTAGATTTAGCTTGCAAAGATTTCCTCATTATACAATTTATAGAAACACACAATGTTGTTTTTTACATATCGATAAAAGTTTTAATTGTTATTTTATTTGATTGAATTTTTTTAAAGCAATGTTATTAATATTCAGGATAAAAAATCACTAAGTTGTCTAATACTGTTTTAAATTCTAGTTTACCCATTAGATGGCGCTGCTACAAAGAACGTTTTATCCTGACATTTCATTAATTTTCAGTATTCAAATCGGGCTTTGTTTCTGCCGCTGTTCTAAAAATTCTGTTCCGTTGTTCTCCATTACTCTCAAATAAAACCTAAATTTTAAAAAAGAATAGATCTCCATCGATTACCAGTAAAACAATTCACTTTTCTAGAGCAGGTTTTATATTTTGGGGAAATTTTCTAGAAAAATTCTTGACTCTTTTAGGGGGAAATGATAAAATCTATATAAATAAGAATGAAGTGTGTTTGTACGTTGAATATTTTCGACCCATTTCACGTTTTCTATCCGTTTTGGGTCCTGATGCAAAATCCGTCTTTTTCGCGTTTGGAGTCTGTATGTGTATGCCCATACAGTGTCTAAACAGTTGTAGACAGAATATATTTTAATGAAACTGCATACTGTGTGTGAGTACTTACATTCCTTTAGTGACTGAACTTGGTTGCGTAAGTCTGTCCGTCTTCCCATTCTATGTTCGATTTTTTGTCTGTGTGTTTGTACAAGTATCACATAAAATGTTTTCAACATATTTTAATGCAATAATCTATATTTGATACGCCATAATTTAGTTTAGTGAATACATTATTTAAACACATTTTGCGTACATATTTAGGCAAATTTCATATTAAAACATCTGAGTTTCTATACTTAAATCAATCATAATTTGGTAGTTCTGGAGTAGCTGGAAGGTATATTGTGCATTGCAATGACTTGGATTGTTTTACCAGTGTTGCTGAAAAATCAATTATTTTTCCAAAAACTATTTTTACGGAATTTAAATTCTAATACTTTATTTATTTTGAGCTTTATTTTTTCTTTACGAAATGTTAAAAAATTCTGAATATTGGGACAGACGATAAAAAGAATAAAACATTATAAATAAAATATACAGCACAAAACCTTTTAAAATAGGACTGGTAGCTAATATGGCAACCTTGGTATTAATTTATTCGTTTGCTTTTTTAAATTTGTGTCTGTTATATTCCAAGAATCCATTTTGTTGTGAAAAAACAGATATATTCATTACTTTTCTTTCGAAGTTTTATTAAATCTGTTTTAAGATGTATTTCTGAATTTTGAATTTGATGTTTTTCGTTCAATAACTGTAATGAAGGTAAATAATGGTTTAATTAGTTTTAAAAACATTTTTAATCAACTGTATGATAATTTTGGGAAACGCTTTTGTTTTTAAATGACATACTAGGCATTCATATGCGTACTCTGAACTATTCTATGCATTCTGTGTAACATTGGCACACTCTAGAGACTTCTTTCTTGCTAAAAATTTAAATTATACTCAAATGTAAAATGTTAAATATGACATTTATTTACATTTGTGAAATTGTGTATTTAACAATTGTGTACCTTTATTAGAGTGTGGTAGTTGTTACATGATATGAATAGGAATTACAATTTATTAACGAAAGCGGAAGTTAGTTAACCAATTCAACCCGAGTAACGTCGGGTTATTCTGCTAGTACTATATAAAAATAACAAAAAATATTTTGTGTAGCCTGGAATGAATAACAAACTTCCAACAAATTTATATAAATTTAAATAAACTTATTGAATAATGGTATTTGGTATTTTCAATTAACGTCACACTGGAGCAACACAACGGGCTATTGGTGACGGTCCGGGATCAATCCCAGAGGGAAAGATCCGAGGACAGCACCACGTAATTTTGAACCACGGTCAGATGACGAGGCAACACCTGAGCTGGCACCCCACTCTCCAAACTTCCACACCACGCCAACGTGAGGACATTTGAGGCCACGACAGATTTAACGTGCACCAGCCCCCTTTGTACACGACGGTGTTTGGCTGGATTCGAACTCGCAACCCTTCGGTTGCAAGTCCGTTACTCTTCCAACCGGGCCACCGCGGCCCTTTTTTTATTGAATAATGAAAGAAACCAGAAATTGCAAAGGTAAGTATCTGAAATTATATTAGAATGCTGTAGACACTCCAAAATTACAATGCTAGGTAGGTATTTTAATTAACGTCACACGTTAATTAAAATACCTACGTTAGGAACACAACGGGCTATTGGTGACGGTCCGGGATCGATCCCGAAGGGAAAGAGCCGAGGACACCACCACGCAATTTTGAACCACGGTCAGATGACGAGGCAACACCTGATCTGGCACCCCACTCTCCAAACTTCCACACCACGCCAACGTGAGGACATTTGAGGCCACGATAGATTTAACGTGCACTAGCCCCTTTGTTTGACTGGATTCGTATTCGCAACCCTCCGGTTGCTAATTCGTTGCACTTCCAACCGGGCCACCGCGGCCCCAATATTACAATGAATGTCATTGCAATATTGGAGTGCCAACTACAGAGGCGTCATTTCAGTTTTTGCTTGGGAATGGCGGGCAAAACGTGTTAGGGAAGACTTTATTCGATACATCACTTGACGTACCATCACCCCTCCCCTATTCCTCCATCATGAAGGCCACGGTAGCCCGGTTGGAAGAGTAACGGATTAGCAACCGGAGGGTTGCGAGTTCGAATCCAACCAAAGAGCGTCATGTATAGAGGGGGCTGGTGCATGTTAAATCTGCCGTGGCCTCAAGTGTCCTAACGGTGGCGTGGTGTGGAAGTTTGGAGAGTGGGATGCCAGGTCAAGTGTGACCTCCTCATCTGACCGGCATTCAAAATTATGTGGTGTTGTACTCGGATCTTTCCCTTCGGGTTTGATCCCGGACAGTCGCCAATGGCCCGTTGTGTTGCTCCAGTGCGATGGAAATACCACAGTCCTCCAACATGAATTTCCATTTTCCCCGCATAGCTTCTACTTCTTGTCCAACATATAAGCAATGTAGGATAAGAAGCTTGCTGTAAAAATGACGTAATTCATTCAAATAAAAATATTCACAATTGATATAAAAATAAAGACATTTCAATTTCTCAGTTAACAAAAAAATTGTATTTTTTACAGCAGATTAGAACCACTAAAGAAGCATGTCGACTAGCTCGACAAGAGATATTTTTTTAACCTCTTCCCGCTCATTGCTAAAATCCTTAAAGAGTGGAATCGATCATTGGAAGATGTTCACGGGAAGTAGTTCCCCACCCTCAGAACAAAATCGTTCTTGAGAGGCAGGTGATCGGTAACCTGAAAAAAAATTTTCTTAACAGGACATTTAGCCTCAACAAATCTCATCTTTCATTTCTCTTAAGCGTTTATAAAAGTGGAATATTTTAATATTGAAAGTGCAGTTATCGCATTTTTTCCTTAGAAGTACTACTCAATTATGTATTAAGAAAATTCCTAAACTCAAGGGGAGTGGGTCGACTTTCCCCCTAAATGACGTCACTGTCCAACAATGTTGCCCATCCCGCAGTATATGAAAAATTGAGGCAGTTCAAACACTGGTTCTTAATTTCAATGTACATTGAAAATCAGATTTGTTGGTATTATAATTTCATAGGTTTAATGAAGCTTTTATGTAAAAAGTTCAATTTAATTCATGTTTAATTTCTATCATGCTCATTCCAAATAATGTTTTAAAATAAAATTTTGTCTGTTTTTATTATATATGACGGCTTTGTGTTGTATTGTGTTAGTATTATTTTATGGAGCTTGGAAATCCTTTGATTGTGTTTATAATTGTTTTAATTTGCCTTCTATAAAGCACTTCAATTCAGCCTAATCTTTCTGTACTTTTAATCTATTTAAAATGTACGAATATTGAAGAAATGAATGCTCGCTTGAATTTATAACCTGCGTAAAAATAGTATTGTAATCATTACAAAGTTTCCACTGAAATTGCTGTTAAGTCTCCCACACCTTGTAGAGGGCGCTGTATGAGTGCGTGGATGGCATTCATTCAACAGAAACCAGAGAGGTGCTTCCTTAGCCATGATGAGAATTGCCCTTCCATTACCCTGTTACATTTTATTATTAAACTGTTTTGTTACAACGAATTGTTTTCCTTAGATAGTCTATTAACCGAACTATCCAATCAACATTTGCTTTGGGTTATATGAAAGTAGGTCATGGATGGTACGAATAAACACACACATTTTATTATAAAATAAAAAAAGCGGATTGGGAATCCAAAACTATAAGTTGTCGTGTCGCAGAAAAGTGACCGTGGAGCGAAAAATCAAACCGGACATTGAGCGGGCTGACAGTAACGCTCGATGAGTTTGAAGGGACTACTTTAAATTCAGAAATGTAGAAAAAGTTTAACACTTTTTAACAAAGCAAGTTTCACAAGAGTCGACACGTCTTCGCGTCGCGCATAGACATTTATAAATGGGCGAAACCGGCTCAATTTTGCCATCAATCTTTTATCATACGCCATGTTTTAACTTCTTGTTCATATTTTAAACAACTTTATCGTTCATATTTTAAACAACTTATCATCGATATTTTAATACCTCATCCTCAACTTCATCTGATTTGTAGGGTCACCCCTTCATCTATCACTTTTTACCATCCTTCATCATTCAGGATTTGTATCATTTATAATTCATCACCTTTAATTGCATTTAATCGAGTTTTATTAGCATAGATGGGGTAGGTAATTGATTAACGTCGCACTGGAGCAACACAACGGGCTATTGGTGACGGTCAGGTGTCAAACCCGAATTGAAAGATCCGAGGACAACACCTCGTAATTTTGAACTACGGTTAGATGACGGCATCAAAGATGGGGATACCTCATCTTTGTTCTCATTTCATCTTAATAAGTTTACATATTTTTTGTGATTGAGCCTTTAATCTTCATATTAATATCAGGTAGCTAACTTGATTTTATTCATTTTATTTTCACATTTAATGCTAATGTCTGGTTGTTATTCTGCTTTTAAATAAATTTTATTGTATTATGTTTGGCGTAGCTTATCCATCTTTGGATCTTGCGCCATAAAACTCAAACCAACCATCACAACAGTCTGGTTTTGCGGTATACAAACAGTAATTTGACATCCAAGTTTTATTGAACACTTTACTATGCCTTCTAGTGGATTTCAACAGTGTAACATTAACTATAGCCGAAAATATATTCATACTCTCACAGTGTATCAGTGAAAATAATTCACAAGGAAAGTCACAAGACGTTAGATTATTCACTTGTAATCCAAAGATTGAGAATCACTGAGCCATAGTGTTAAAATTTTGTTAAGCATAATTTTAAGAGGAAATAAAAAATTGTTTAATCTAAATGTAGGTAAATCATAAATCATTGAACTGTGTCATAAGACTTTTTAATTTTGGTTCAAGGCAGGGTTGTTTGAACCGACAGCATAGTAACGATAAAAAGCGATTCCTTATCAAAACCCAACCCAAAATGGTGCTGTCCGTTTTTCGATTGAACGAAATATTCCTGATATATTCGAGTAATGTTTTGTGGTGTCCCTTCCAGTCATTGGAAATTGCAGTGTTAAAAACATCAAATTATCGTCCCTGGGTGTACTGGTACCTTAGAGTCAATCGAAACGAAAATAAAGCACTAGTTTATGAAAATCTGAATGTATGCGTTTTTAGCAAGACGCGTGATAGTGCAATTTTGTCTACCGAACAATACTTCATGGTGGAATTGGGGTACGGTGCAAAAAATACTATTAAGTTAATTCTTGTAGTGGTGGTTTTCAAGTGGTGCTTTGATAGTTTAACATGTGGTAATTCATCACACGTTAAACTATCATTTGTAGGTACTCATCTCTAGAATGCCACTTCCAAACTTAAAACAGACAACTCATTTTTGAGTTCGTTTTCGACAAGTTATTGCGTGGTATGATTACTGTCCGGTCGATTCTGACCACATAAACTGTAAATGTTATGGGCAAAACTTAAACAAATATGAAATTTACTCATCTGAACAATTAACTGAGAAAAATTTCAAACAAACGAGACAGCTTCTACACGGTGCTTCATTAAATTCCCCTTTAAATCCTGGAGCTCACACAAACGGATGCTGTCGTTCCACTGCGTAAATCACACTCACAGAACTCTTTCGTAAACCCCCTTTTTAACATTCGAATCCTATTAGCCGACGATGTATGAAAACGAATTCAACTACGGAATCACGAACTGCCTTTTTGTTCCCGACAACAATCGGCCGAAAGACAAAAATTAATTCAAGAACTTCGTCGTTCGCTCAAGAAACATTCCGAAAGCTCACGCGGACACACCCGACTGTGAGCTACCCGCTCGAGATTGCGTGCTCTGCTGGCACGCGAAGGCTTATGCCGCGATCTGAAATACCGCGGCATGGAGCGGGAAAACAACTTATTAAATCCATCGAAGAAAGGAAAAAAGAATGTGGTCGCACAATGCGCACTTTAGACGTGCGAGAATTAAAAAAAAGGAGTTTTGAGAAGTTAACCCTGATTTGCCGTCAGCTAGGCGTGACGTAACCTCTTTTTTCATAATTCAAAAAGCATTCACCGTTCTTTTCTTCGAGAGGGATTCGATATTCATTCGTTTGATATCGTTTTCACCAGTTGGGCTCCATCTTGTTCTGTCGCAGATTCGCCTTCGGGTTCCGATGCGGACCAATCACACAAAAAGGAAAAAAAGAACGACATTCGAAGAACAAGAAAGGGGGGAGAGGAACCAAAGAGGAAAAGAAAACCGAAAGAGAATTCTTGCTCCGTCGTTCTTCTGGTCTTCAGGTAGATGAATATTAAGAAATGGAGCGACTGCGGTAAGAAGCGTTGGTTGTGAAACTGGAAAAGGCCTTCAGTAGCTCGTCGTCACCCCAAGGACGTTTCTGCTGAACGGACTTTGACATTCTGCGAACACGGGTCGAACCTTTTTGCCATCGCCATTATTCGCACAAGTCGTTCCTTTTAGAACGAACGGGTACCAAAGGATTTCTTCTTCACATGCTGATATTCGTCCTACATCGCCTCGGCAATTTGTGTGCAATTTGATTATCGTCTGCAATCTACGGCTGAACCTGGCAGCAAGCATGCCGCGGTATATCTACGCTCTGTGGCAGAAGTCCGTGCATTTCTGTTACATCGAAACGGAGGTAAGTGATTGGATTGTACCTTATGACAGCTTATTCACATTAATATGATGTCGTGAATGGGATGGGATTCAATTCCACCAAACACACCAGAAAGCAGACAATATCGATTACTTGAATAGCGAAACCGAAACAGCATAACTGTTATTTGTGTCAGCATTCATGGCAACAACGAGGAGTTGTGTGCCATATTTTCTGAAAAAGTTAAGTGATAAAATTATTCTCCAGGTGATTTTGTAGGTAGATGTGTCAGTTTATCATTCATGCAAATAACAGAAAGATTATCTGTAAAAATGAGTCCGTATTGACCGTGCTTAGTCAAATGTAAACAAACTTGGATTGCCCCATGGTTTAAACTCAAGGTGTTGACTCATGGGAATGAAATGTTTTGAAAACATTCACTCTTGACTGTTGAAAATTTTAATAATTTTGTTACGATCAGCTAACTTTAGATATTAATTGATGATGTTAAGTTTCGCTTATTTTCGATTTCGGAACTAAGGAGAACGTTTCCAAACTATCTGCAGTGATTGATTTTCTTAAAACAGTCTTTTCTCACAATTTCAGTATACATTCTAATCAGGAAATATTTTGTATTCTGACAGTTGGATGACAAAATATTGGTTAGCTATATATTTTATAATTAAGTTTTATTTAAGATTTATAAGTGATTCAAAATGAGTACTTTAGCCCATTGATTTTAAATGAAAGATTTGAAAAGCCAGTTGTATATCCTGTTTCACCATTAAAGTTTTGATGAGTGTTTTAAAAAACATTTTTAAATCAGTGCAATTTTCTATATGGTTTATTATTTTGCCCTTAAAACACAGAAGCCTGCTTTCAATTAGACAAACTTATCGTCCAATGGAGATACTGCTTTCGAATATTGTTTACGATATCATTTTTTATACTTTAACATTTTTGCAAACTTTCATAAATATTTAAACGATTGTATGCGATTTCAATTAACTAATGGCGAAGGATTATTTATTGCATTTACAGTCCTCTACTTTGGCAAACGCTGATGTAAACAAAGCAAATGCCGTAGCCAATCGATACTGCGCTACGATTCATAAGCATACCAAATGTGGTCGAACTTTAAACTTCATTTCATTGCCACCATTAAAAAGCAATAAGGGAAAATATTTTACATTTTTCTTTTATGAGCTGCCGACAGCAAAAAAAAAAAAAAAAAAATTTAATCTTTTGCTTAAAATTACTAATTAATTACTGCACGTTATGTAAATTAGAAGTAGAATTAGTTAAGCTGCGAATATACATACACTTTCACAATATTGTAATGATATCTTCTAAAGATGGAACATATATTGCAAATATCTTAAATCAAAATGACGTCAAAAGTCTAGGGATTCTTAAAATTTTTATTTGTTCCGATGCTTCTAATTCGCGGAACTCCTTATACATGTGAAATATTTTTGTAGTGTAAATAATTTTTCATGCAAGAACACTTTCTTTAAATAAAAATTATTGACTACTATTCTTCAAAAACCAAATGACTCAAAATAAACGAACCACAAAATATTTATAGTCCGTGACCGAAAGCATTTGCCTCTTCTGCTTCTGGCTACTTGTCAAATTAAAGAGAATTCACTATTTTTTTACTTTTATTTAAATTCTATATCGACTTTTTTCGTGCATTGATTACTTCTTTGTTCCTAACGCAGTCGCATTAGAACTATTTGTATATTCAGACATATTAATTTCTGTCTTAAACGTACCCTAAAAGTGACCAAAAATATTGAATTTTTCTTACTAGAGCGAAAACGATTAACTTTTAAACTATAAAGTCATTTTCCTTAGCTTTTTCATTTTCGTGACTACAATGTATTTAAAATCTAAGACATTTTTTTTGTCATTAATATAGAGATTTGAAACTGTGCTTTATATGATCTATTTGATAACTTTGTGTATGGAATAAGGATTTAGAAGAATTATTAATTTTTGAAACTAATTAAATCAATTGTGACTGTTATTTTTATATTTTTCAGTGTCTGTTATAAAAATATTTGAGAGAAACAAATAACAGTAGTAATGTACATACAAACTCAAACACAAAATTGTGGGAAACGCCTCAAAGAAAATAATGAAAATTTGTAACGAATTGAACTTGCAGGAGTTGAAATTTAAAAATACTGAAAGATTAAAAAAAAATTAAATGTTTCAATTATTGTTTACGTAAAACCGATTTTCTTTTGTATAATTTATATGCATTGGATTAAGGTATACGAAAACATTTTGTGATAAATATAAAACAAAAAATTTCGAAGGGTACTGTGTTCCCTTAAACTAATACTTGTTTCCTTATGCCATTATCATTTTCCGTTAATTTCGTTTTCATAACATGTATTTTTTTGTTTAGTGTCTTGCCAGTTTTATTATTTTTGGGACCTGTTCGATCCTGACAAAAATTACATTAATTTTGACTCATAAATGGTATACGTAATGTTTCGAGAAAAAAATTCTTAAAAGCAATTTTTATATTTTTTCATATTTAGCATCAAGAATTATGTGATAAAATTAGTTACTTTTGCAAAATTTTCAGACATCAAAAATTAATGAAAGTTTGAGACAAATTAAGCTTTTGTACCTATCAAAGTAACGAAAAGTAACTTTGCAGAGATACGATTAACTACTCTGATTCCAATTTATTATATCCTTGATCTGGTAATATGCTGGAAAACGAAATTTGCAATGCATGAAATCTACTATAAATATTGAGTTTTGGCAATCAGAGTTTAAAAATAATTTTAAAGATTTTCTGGTATCGAACCAGTTACCCCACTCATTATATTTTTAAATATTAAGATACACTACAAATAATTTTGAATTGAATTGTTTATTATAAACTTACGAGTAATCAAAAATAGTACTGCTCGGTCGGGGATCATTTAAATGCTTGCGCAGCTTGTCCGCTATTGGACCTCGTGTCATAAAACCCAAATCAACCAACCATTTACACGCTATGGATACCTTTATTTCTTGGTTGAAGTCCTCTATAGCAAAAATTAGTCAAGAACGTTTTTAGGAAATCGGAGGGTGAATAGAATCAATGAGTTTTGAATTCGGTGCGACCGAGATATTCACGCATATGCTTCGAAGCAATTTAAGAGATATTTTTCTAAAACGATGTACTCAAAAAATGCCTCATCTCAAAATCTGCGTCCTTTTTCAAGATTTTGAATTATACAGCACAACTGATGAGTAAAACCCACAGAAAATGCCTCAAACGACATTTTTTTGCCATGAAAAACGAAAATCACTGTAATAATCCTTCTGATCGAGTTCCCAAGAGTCGTTAGAGAAGATCAGAGTGTACACGTTTTCGTATCCACCTCCACCGGAGCATTCTAGAATCTCTCGTCGTACTGCAGTTTTCAGAAGTGTTGCCAATTGGCGAATAAAAAAATATGAAAAAGAATTCTGCATATTACGGAAATGTCATTTATGCTTCGCTGCGCCAATGCCAATGAACTGGAGAGGAAAATTGAGTTGTGTTGACATGTGGGGGCGGTAGCGACAGACCATACGCCGACATTCTGCACAAGTGACACTAGTGTTTAAACGGTGTGACTGAACGAACGTAGTGCATAATTAAATCTCTTATTTTCTGATTCTGCCAGATATGTATCTGGAGCTTGCATTATTTCTGTAAAAAATGGAGATTTTGATTTCCATGTTTTATCGGATTATTCATATTACATTTCTTCAGGTTTTCAACCAGAACACCGGTGCTGTTTTCGTTTAAAAAATGGGTTCTGAAACGCTATAGATCTGAGGTCATAGATCTGTAGATACTTTTATTTTGGAGGAACTGAAGGGAAAAAACAATAACGAAGTGCCTATTGGTCAACGCTGGTCATTAACAAGAGTATGTAGAAAAGGACTGCCCCTCCCGAAAAACGTATAGAATAGGGGACTTACCTTAAGTATTGGGATTTAAGACAGCAAATATTTTAACAAAGGACCGCATGTGAAAAGAGTAGCTTAAGTTAAGAGGAAGTGCAACTGGGATATGGCTGTTAATTCTGATAGAACAATTACATAAAATATTTTATTTTCCCCCACTGCTTTAGATAGTAGTGTACTCTTTGATCTTACCTTTGATTGAATACAGATCAGAGCCTGATGAGTATGTTCACAGGGGTCCCGAGCCCCCAAATGTGAGTATCTTCCGTATTTTTCCGTAACTTTGACTCATAACCTAATAAAAATTGATAACAGCCCTTTCAAACAAAACACAATTTTTTCAACAGCATTAAAACTTTAAACGCGTTTTGTTGTTGCTCCTGGTATGGCCACCTGCTAGACCAAGTCCAACAAGTCATTCTTCTTTAAAAAATTACTATGTCACCAGGAATAAGTCTGAAGGGTTGATTTCACTTCAAGAAAGAATGCGATTACTAGAGGCGTGTTCTCCTTTTCACATAGGACAATCTGGAAAAGATTTTCGGCCATTCAGGAATTTCATGCTCGTAAGGTGCCCACTTTGAAATCTAGAAAAAGATGTTTGAATCCCTCTTTTACCTAAAAACAAGGATGGCCCGGAATTTTTCCCGGGTACCAGTCAGTTGGGAGGAATTTGCCACATTGCATTATTTGAAATTCTTGTTTTGGAGAACTCAAGCGATGTTAGAGAATCAAACACCCTAAGATTATCTGAACCCTCCTTGACTAATCTGACAGTAATGTGTTCAAGAACAATAATTAGTGCTTTTGGACATTGCTGGACACCTTTCTGCCACCGGTAGGTAAAACTAAAACAGTGTTGGTAAGGCACACATTGGTTCACCATTAAGACTGCGACACAAAACTGGTTGAAATACGCATGCGTATCGACATATTTTGTGTACGGAAGGGGAGCACGCATGTGCATATTGGATGTTTTGTCGCATGTCCGATCGATGAGTGGTTTACCGTATTCTCAATCTCATCACAAAAAACTGAGTGGCACAATTTCGCAATCTATCGCTAAATTAGATATTGTATTATCTTCTGTTTTTATTGAATGTAATACACTGAACCACTTTTAATTTAGCACATTTAGAATATATTTCAAAATAATATTTGAAATGCAGTAAAACCCTTGTTATTTCGGGGCTTGATATATCACATACCTATTCGGCTATATCGCTCATTTTTACTTGTGCCTGTTTAATTTTTAGTGTGTGAACAGCAGTGAAATATCAACCTGTTTGGAATTCTGAATTCAAAAGGCCAACCAGTTTTGTTGGTCTTTCCAATGGGTCCTTCTGCACAACGTGCACATTTTTGGGGACATCTATAGTTAGTGGGGTTGGGGTTCATAAGTCCGACCCCGAAAATGGAAGGTAGAAGAATCGTAAATGATATATATCGCGTATACATAATTTACTATTCTTTGAAATGATGTATACGCGATATATATCATTTATCACGATTATGTCATATACCGTATATATATTGCGATTACGCAATATATATACGGTAAATGAATACCTCTTCCCTCGATATATTGCACTTTTTCTCGTCCAATTAGAAGCGCGATATATCGAGGAGTTACAGAACTTATATTTCGCTGTTTAAGTTCCCAAAATTTGCTGCTCTAAACTGCAGCTAATTTAAAAATATGGCATTTCTTTGGCGTTGGGACCAACATATGTTTACTCTCCAATCCAAAACTCAACCCCTCTTTCCTAGGAAAGTTTTGTGTGAATAATTCAATCTCGCCTAAAAAAGGCGATTCTCGACCGAGCAATATGTATACAAAATTGTCTAGCTTGAGAGTTTCGTTTTGGGCTTCCACACGTATTTTATTACTCTATTGGTTTGGCACAATGGGCACTTCGAGATAGCCTTAACAGCAAATCCCCTCACCCGCCGTTGTCAATTGGTTTCATTAAATCCATCAGTCCCCCAACCACTCCATGTAACGGTCCATATGCTTCCCTTGTCAGTTCCACGTAGGGGCAAGGGCCATCTGTGGGGAACAAAAGGAAAAGTGTTGGGGGCCCCTGAAATCAATAGTCTCTGGTGCGGGCCATTCATCGACAGTGGGGGCGAGGGGTGGCATCTGAAGAAATAATGGAACCTATTCATCGATTGGAAAAGTCACCCCGGTGTGCCTGGGGGCCTTTCATACGCATCCCTAGGTCGCTTGCGAGTCCGAAATTGTTACGACCCAGTAGCTGAGTCTGGTGTTAGCGCAGTGGCTATCGGTTCGATAGTACTGTGGTTTGAATCCCAGTCTATTCAGCGATATTCGTCGTATTCCGATCTAAATAGCTCCTATGTGGAAAAAGTTTGCTGTTCGTGTGGTCTTTTGTTTATTTTTGTGGATATGTGAACAAGTATATTGATATGGTTCTTTTTTGGTTTTACGGCGTGAGGTCCAGCAAGACCAAATAAAACCCAATGGAGAACACAAATTCAAACAAGTATGCAATCCAACGATAAACAGTAGATGGAGAAACATGTAAATTGACAACATAAAAACAAAAATAAAATTTAAATTCAGTAATCATAAGAATATAAATATAAGATCGCCGTCATCAACCTACCAAATAGTGAATTATACTTAAAGCATGCTGATGATCCACAAAGTACATCGAAAATTAATGTTTCATTTGATATTCATTCACATATTAATGTACGGTCGATCCTGGTTTAGTTCTCTCATTGGGACTCCCACCTAGAGGGGTGAGACAGTATCACAGCCCAAGGTCTGCGATGCCCAAGGAAAGTGAAAAGTCTTGATACTTAAATGTAGTCTCTTTCCAAGGTTTAAAAAGTATTCATTATTTTCATTTTATCACAAAAATATTTTCATTGTGTTAATAATAAACGTATGCAACACATATAGGGTGATCAGAAACGACCGGAACCATTCTACTTATATTATAATATATAAGTGTTTTTTTAGACACATGATTTTTTTACTTGTCACAGAAATATTTTACACTGCTATGCATGTGAAGTGCATGCTTTCATACATTCTATCGATTCAGAAAAGATAGGGAAGAGAGGCAAATCAATATACTCTTCTAGCAGACGTCTGGAGAGCACGAAATAAGACAAGAGGCGCCTTTTCTAACTTCTACCCTGGAGACCTTAACAATAGCCATTAATAGTCCTGATTTGTGCAAGTTTCTATGTCCGTCAACAATTAAATACAATTAAAAATTGATATTGTGAATAACAACGGATTTACTTATATATATATATATATATATATAAATTAATAGTAGTCGTTAATTAACGTCGCACTGGAGCAACCCGATAATACTATTGGCAATGGTCCGTGATCAATCTCGAAGGGAAAGTACCGAGGACAACACCTCGTCATCTTTACCACGGTCAGATGACGAGGACAACACCTGAGCTGGCACACCACTTTCCAAACTTCCACACCACGTCAACGTGAGGACATTTGAGACCACGATAAATTTAATGAGCAGCAGCCGCCGTGTACACGACGATCTTTGGCTGGACCGAGCTTCGAACTAACAACTCTTCGATTGCCAATCCGTTACTTTTCCAACTGGGTACCGAGGCCCCTACAAATTAATAGAGTATCAATAAGAAAACATTATCTTAGTGATTTGAATCATTATACTTTATTTTCATTTTAAATATGTAAATTTTGTTTTGGACAGAGGGCGGCATCAGCCTCTTTTCCCCAGACTCCAAAACATCTAGCTTAGCTTCTGACACCTTGATCTAACCGGTCGTGTACATTGGGGCTGGTGCACGTTAAATTTGTCCCGGCCTCAAATATCCTCACGTTGGTGTGATGTGGAAGTTTGGAGAGTGGGGTGTCAGTTCATGAGTTGACCTCGTTCATCTGACTGTGGCTCAAAATGACGAGGTGTTGTCCTTCGGGACTGATCCCGGACCGTCACCAATATCTTTTCCTGATGCTTCAGTGCCCCGTAAGTTCAAGAACCTACCTACCGACCGCTTTGAAAATGTCAAAATTAAATTATGTCATGTTAAACACAATTTGACACCTCAGCTGACCAACTGGGATGGTATACTTGGGATGGACATTTGAATTTCATGAAAGGGGCCCCTTCATCTAACTCGGTACCGGGATCCACTTCTCCCTTGAAATTCCCTAGTTAACGCTCCGAAATCCCTTAAAACGAAACTGTCCACCATCGAACAGTGTCCGTCCTTTTCCAATCCGCACATCTACCATTCCTCCAATCGATACGGGGCCAACAATCTCTCGGAGGCGGCGAACATCCTTCCATTCGAACCGGTGACTCACCGAGAAGAAGGAGCCCGCACATGTGGGCCTGCGTGGGGTCTGCTCGGAAGCTCCCAGTGCACTTTTGACACCGCCTCTGTGCAGACGGCGTGGGAGAGTCTTGCACGGATGCTGCGCGCACGAAACTGGGACGAACTTGGGGAGGACGCAAGGTCGCCCTTTTTTTCTTCTCTTCTTCTCAACCCTTTATGTACCCATCAGTCTCTGTTTACTTTCTGGGGAGTCCTTTTACGGACACTTGTCCTCCAACGACATTCTGAACGGGGTTTTTCTAGCTGTGAGATACGTTTTTTCGTCCAGTGTTGATAAAAGTCGATTATTTGAACACAAGAGTCCTATAAGTTGGGAAAACGTTAGTATCCAAGTGGGCGTTTATTTTTTTTCGAGTTGGCTCCTCAAATGTTACTGCTAGTTTGCGACGGTTCAGTGAGTTTGTAACCGGTAACGGACTGGCTCATGATATCGCAAAGCAACTGGCATCGAACGTTTTGTGGGGACGCGATAGCCTAGTTGGTAGAGTTGCGGATGAGCAATCGAAGGGTTGCGAGTTCGAGATTCGATCCAACCAAAGACTGTCGTGTACATGGGGGCTGGCGCAAGGAAAAACTGTCGTGGCCTCAAATGTCCATGTTGGTGTGGTGTGGAAATTTGGAGTGTGGGTTGCCAGCTCAAGTGTTGACTACATAATCTGAAAGTGGTTTAAAATGACGAGGTGTTGTCCTCGGATCTTTTCCTTCAGGATTGATCCCGGACCATCACCAATAGCTCGTTGTGTTGCTCCAGTGCGATGTCAATTCAATTTATCAACCGAGCGTTTTGAATATGTAAAAAGTGCCATGTTAAACAATTTAACGCTTCAGCCGCCTAACGTATGATGAATGGTCATTGCATTTGTCTTCCACCCAAGTTTCGCGTTCGAATCCCGATTTCTAAGCACATGGATGTTAGTGATTGTCCCTGTAAACCCGGTCACACATTACAGCAGCACGGTACCTGCTAGGTTGCTGTACCGAAAATATGTCAATATGCATATACATTTCAGTCAACTTAGTATCGCAGAGCTGATGTTGTGTGCAAACCAACGTGTGGTTTGCCTCTGGAGTAACGGTAGCTTATTCACTGGGTGATCCTTCACAAATAGCGTCGGTTTGCCTCCTGTAGTGCCGAATTAAGAGGAAGTGAGTGATCGATAATTGGGAAAATAAACAATTTGACAACCCATAAATAAGCTGAATTTGAGCATATTTTCCCAAAAGTAAATAACACCCATCCAGGTTGCATAATTATTAATTGGTTATATGATTTTACATCTAATTTAGGCATTTTCAACCCTTTCTCCCTGTTTGCACTTGCTGAGATTCGAAGACGAAAGGTGAATATCAATAATTCTTGGCTACTATTGATTGTCTTGACCTATACCACTATTTTTGTTCTTTTTTATTTTCCGGAAACAGCCATCCGAGACACTTGTTACTGTTTTGTTCTTGAATCCAATCACAAGTAGCTACTGGCAATCTACTGGATTTTATTATTTACTTATTAACTTGTTAACTGTCTAAATAAAATATTTAATTTTCTGTTTTAAATAACCTCTTGTCAAACCTGTTACTTTCATACTTTCTTTCTGGGAGACCCACCGATCTCAGAAATTTCTCGAATTCCCGGTTCGTCAACGTTTGTAACTAATTATCCGAACTGGGATGGCAGGGTATCTTTTCCTCTGATATGATAGCCTACTGATCTAAATGCAAGTTCCATGGTACCAGCAATATGGTAGAGGGAGCTCGGGAAATGTGGAAAGCTTTGTCTATGATGTAGTTTAAAAATATAAATATTTAAGTTAAAAAATAAAACATCTTCATAGTACTCAAAATACAATTATTTAAATGTTTAAAAGATGTCTACAAATTATGTACTTAAAAAAATTATCAAAGAATATTTAGCTTTAGTTTTACAGCTGACCGTGGCTCAGTGGGTTTGCCCACTGGGATATCAACTTACGAGTTGTAGGCGGCGCAGGTTTGATTCCTCCCTGAGTATATTCCTGTCTTCTGTCAGTAAACCTTTCCCTGTGTGTGTATATACACTTAATTGACGCAGCTTGGTCAAATATGGCCCTTGCGTTACAAAGCCAAACCAACCAAATCAAACCAGCCTTACAGCGGACTATTCAGTAGTTCACTGTAAATTAGTTCCAAGACTATTCTATGAATTTAAATCATTTTTCCTATTTCCGCACGTAATTATCACTTTTCTGCATTGAAAGTGCAATTGTCCTAAGATCTTTATTAAATGACAGATGTATATAGTGATATCTGTCATAGCCTCAGTGAAAGCATACTTTTCTATTCCTTTCGTCATTTTCTTCTGCCCCTCCTGATCATTATGCACGAAGGTCGCCGTGTCAAACAGGATGATGGCATCTGTACTCTTGATTGAAATGATCATGAGGTTTGATGGACGGCACCATTATGCAAGCTGCCGAAAGGCACGCTTCTTTCACAAAATTCACCCGCGGCAGTGAAAACGTGCGGCGTAAGCCCAGCCAGAGGATGAAGTAATTGAGAGAGCCTTGGATAAGTCCGGCTGATTGGGAAAGTGTGGATGAAACACGAGCATGTAATTCCTCTACCGCAGGGATACTCAACATGTGGCCCGCGGACTGCTTTTATTTGGCCCATGAAGTTCTTACATCTACCACCAAGAAAACTATTGATTCCAATCGGCTTTTTAAAAAAGTTGTGTGGGTTTAGTTTTCAGATATAAGAACAGGTGAAATAGGAAAAACTTACAGACCTGCGCATAGTTTCTGTGCTCAAATTTCTTAATTGCTCATATCAATTGAGGGAAGTGTTCCTTGTCACATTTCATACCTTATTTAAAGCCATTTATAATGAATATAAACATAGATATGCACATTTCATACGTCGAAATGAGATAAAATTATTCAAAATTATAAAACGGCATTTTGCTTACATCTTTCAAATTACTCTTACTAGTCTTAATTCTTATTTGCACTAAAGTACATGGCAAACAGTACGGGTAAAAATTTTCGGGTTGGCACAAATTTTCTAGCCTCCAGATTCCTCATTGCCTTCAGAAATCAGATTGATGAAAATTTTCGTTAAAGCGGCGAGACATCCTTTCGTGCATTTTCAAGAATAGTATGCAGTTCCAAGTATAGTATGTTAGGTTCGTATTCAATCAGGTCCATTCAAGAGTGGTGTCCTAGGCACGCTCCTGCACGTTGTCTGAAAAAAAGAAATGGGTTGGCGGAAAGACAGGCACAATATGTCTTCAACTTAAAATGGACATGCTCTACCAACAAGTCATCCGATATTGTTAATTCTATACTTTTCCATTCTTTGTGGGCTTTTGCAATTGTATTAAAAGATACTTATGAATCTGTATATTTTGCTCTTAATTTAGATTAGAATGTTCAAAAAGCACTTGTCGGGGCAGGGAAATATTCTGGGGAAGTGCCCATAGGTCTCGAATTCTTCTCGAAATGATTTTGCAATCAGAGACCACCATATTATAACCAATTTTTAAAAAATCTGAGCTTCTTTGGTATAATGGGTAAAGTATAAGCCTGGATACATCAACAGTCAGAAAACAGTTGAAAAATCATAAAACGCAACGGTTATTTCACATAACGGCATTTAGGGAACCGGCAATCCGATAGAAAACTGAGCAATCCGAAATTGTTTTCTGAATTCGTGCTTGGTGAAGGGCTTTCTTTAAGAAAGTCAAATGTTTTTTTTTTGAGAAGAGAGGGTGACTTGCTGAGATTTAGACGTCGGCAACTGATACCTCAGGAACGTCTCTGTATGTAACTCAAAAAATGAAAGACCGTTTCCAGGTATAGATTCAAGCCGTTGATGTCATCCTTCAAGCATGTAATCATTTCTCCCTCAGTTAATCTCACTGACAACATACAAATCTGAATTTTAATTAAACCTCGAAATTAGTGTCAGTTGTAGCACAAAGCATCAAGTTAAAGTAAAACGTGAATTAGGACTGCCCAATACGTACTGGCATATTTTACTCACACTACTGAATTCGATATAATACTGGATAAAAGACATCTGTCAAGACTAGCTGTCTAATCTGCACCGACAGTCTAATCTTTTCCCGATTCCCGATAGTTTAACCGTTTATCCGATTGTGTCTGGAACTGCTCTGTCCAGGCAGTAGCGTTAATAAGTGAAACGAACTATTTAGAAGCCTTCCCCGTTTTGAATGCTTGGCAATGCCACCAAGCGTGGCCTTTTGTCTGCGGCACTTTGCAGAAAAGGAGCGCTGGAGACGTGATTAATTAAGCTGATCTGTAACTCGACCAAGCGTGACCAAAGACACGGAGGTTTTGTGTTGTGTTCTCCCCATTCCAATAGTACTAGGGTGTTTGTGTACCGGAAACGGCTGTAACGTTTGCAGCCTTGTAACAATCGATGATTGTTTTCTAAACCAATTCGAGATAATCAGAGGAACACATTTCGGGACACTAATTGGGCTTTTGATTTCTTTTAAAGATAGGCTTTAGCTGTGTAAAGGTCGTGCCCCCGCCATTCTTTTCTCAATCTGAATTACTTTCGTTTTCGTAGTTTTGATTCCTTGTGAGATAGTTGGAAATGTCTTCCGGTGTTATTCTGTCGGCAATTAGTTAACAGTTCTGCTTGTACTCGATAATTTTCCGACCATGAATGAAACTTGTATTTTTGAGTGATATGTCGAGAAAAGTATGAAAAGTTGAACATTTCTGAAAGAGCTCAATTCATAACTGTTCTCCATTTAATAATCACAAGAAATGAAGGTATTTCTAGAATGACAAAGAAGCACTAAATATGTAAAGCACTGCTATGTGTGATCTCAAATATTAAAGTTCGTTCTCAAATAATTTTTCTATGATAATTTTTAAGTACTATTTTCAGTACCTTACGATAAGTGTTCAGATATCTCATTTAGAATGCTGCAAATACATGAACATGAAATTTAAATAACTTAGAATATGGTAGAATTATATAAAATAAGTAAAATCTTAACATTGTACTGGACCAGTAGCACAATGCAAGATTTAAACTGGGGATGTCGAAATTGAATTTGCTCTACTATGAACTAAGGAAAAAAGGGGTTCGATTTTTTTAGGATGTACATCTATTCAGCCAAAAGAAAACCTCTTGAATCATAGTAAAAATGTGAGTACACGATTTTTTCCCGAAACTGAAGGATTGTGAAAGGAGTCGGTTTTAAACAGACTTAATTCTTTGAAGCATATTTGTCGTACAAAAGTTGCTATAAAATATCCAATAGTTTCATCCGGTATCAAAGTACCACTGATTATAAAATTACCACTAACAAAACGTTCGATAAATAGGATACAAGGAATGCAAGACTATTGTCTGTAACTCGATAACGAACTATGCAATAAATGTGCATGAATTGTATCTTAAGTTATACGGGCATCAGACAGTGGGACAGCCTTGGAGCGTAGTTCGATGACAAAGAGGCCGCAGATTATACCCAAGAATAGATCAGCTAGACTAAGGATAGCTTTAATGGAAAATAGGGTTAAGGGTGATGTTATTGGGGCCTACTGCGTATGACAAACACCCACCAATTAATCAGATACAGCTCTCCGGATGACAAGCATTGAAGAGAACGAATACAACGAACGCCAAGCATCAGTTGGGTGACAAGGAGGCCTCGTAGAGTTGCAACGATGGAATGGGGAGAAAGTGCTAATTTGAAATCGAAACTAATATCCGCTAAGATATGCTTCAAAAATATTTTTTTTTGCACCACCATGATCTTTTTATTCAGTCGATGATTTACACTATTTTTTAACAGGGGTAGTTAATTTACGTTTCAGTGGAGCAACACAACGGGTAATTGGCGGCGGTCCGGGATCAATCCAGATTTTAACAGGGGAGGTAGGTATTTTAATTAACGTCACACTGGAGCAACACAACGGGCTATTGGTGACGGTCCGGGATCAATATCAAACGCATGATCCGAGGACAACACATAATTTTGAACCACGGTCAGATGACGAGGCAACATCTCTGAGCGGGCCCCCACTCTCTAAACTTCCACACCACGCCAACGTGAGGACACTTGAGGCCACGACAGATTTAATGTTCACCAACCCCCTTTGTACACGACCGTCTTTGGCTGGATTCGAACTCGCAACCCTCCGGTTGCTCTTCCAACCGGGCTACCGCGACCCTTTTAACAAGGGAAGATGAACTTAAAAAATGGAAGATAACACCCAGAAGATTCTTGGAAAGCATCCAATGTTGGAGTCCATCCGTTTTCTTAGTCCATTCCCCGGTCTTATTTCGTGAGAGTAGTTAGATATTCAAACTCTTCACGGCAAACTGGCTCACTCTTTTGGGCATACTCACACTCTTTTGGCATAACCTCTATCGTGCTTCGAATAAATATCTTACGGAAAGAAGTGAATGATTTATGCATTTGTGGTGTGGCAGCAGCAAAAGACACGCGATCCTCTCGTTCTCCGTCTCCTCAAACGATCACACCACCTTCACACAGCTTGGAAAAAAGCGGAGAGAGCTATCCCGGCCAATTTCACGCACGGTGTGCTCTACAAGCACTGGGGAATTTCCGACTTTGAATTACTCCTCATTGTTATGTAAGGTAGATGCTACGACAGCACGAAATTGCGGACTCTGCTGAAACGAACCGTTAAGAGAAAGGACAATATTGACTTATAAAACTCGTTGAAAAATTCCATAGTTCTGGGCGAAAATAATGACTTCTCCCTCTTGTAATAAATATTCGATTGCGGTGTTTACAGCTCTAATCTGCGGATTCGATTGCTCGAGGGAGCAATTTTGGGCTGTTTCTTCTTTTTTTTACGCTGTTGACTCAATCCTGGAGAATTAATTCTTTCGAAATGGATGATTTCAGATTCAGTTCTCTTTGATCTTTTTCCGATGTCATTGAGTACTTGAAAACCGTCCAATCACTTTTATTTATGTGACGAGTCCCAAATTGAGTTTTCATCATCCAAACATCCACCCCGGTAGGATAAAAACTTCTCGGAATGAGTAGCAGTTGGGAATTTTTAGACCGGACACACTGGAGCAACATGCGACGAAACATACGACATGCATATGCGTACTCAGTTTCTGTACAGAAAACATGTCGGTACGCATGTCTATTTCAGCCAATTTAGTGTCGTAGGACTCATGTTGGACCAATGTGTAGCTTGCCTAAGTTTGAAGCAGACCCTCGAACAGAGCTGTCCTTGAGGGTATGAATATGATTGACATGACTAAACTGTTGTACAACACTCTTCGATATTCCGTACCAGTAAATTTCGACGAAAAATGAGTTACTTGTAATAAGTTAGCAATGAGCTTGTAGAAGTTCATAAGTAAACAGTAAACACCACAGTTTGGAGATCTCTTGCGCGTGACTGGTATCAAGAACATCGTTCAGGTGCGATTTTTGAGTTCTCTGGGGACAGGGTGGATCAGACCGCCTTTTCAAGATTCAGAAGATTTATGGTCGATGAAGTGTTCGTGGAGAAAAGAATTTTTCAAATTGTGCCAAGTGTACGGCTGCTCTGACTTCTGACAACTTCTTTCCTGTATTGAAGTCGCTAGGGAAGATTTATTAAAAAGTCCGGTGCTGGCTCTCAATGAACTCAGGACTCACGGTCTCTTGGACCTGGTCTAGCTGACTAGACCATGTGAAGTAAGTAAGAGGACATCTGCTTATAACCAAGAACATAAAATAATTGCATACGATTGGAAACAAACATAAGTTTCCTAAAATAATCCATATAGTATGTTACTTCCTGCCTTATACCCCTTGCTTTTCAACAGCGTACATTTGAATAATGGACCGCCAATCAACCTAGCAACACGCCAGTATTGCTGCAGTTTTAGTTTATGAAAAAACTAAATAGAAATGAAGCAAAATTCGATTTGACCTGGGACTTAATACTGAGCAGATGTAGCATGTATATGTCGAGTAACAAAATATTTCCTGAGGACTTTTCAGGTCAAGGATCTGTCAAATATGCGCATAATTCTCAAACCTATGGTCAGCGACCTGTGATTCACCTTAACCCTAAAGGGTTTATAAGCGATGAAGCCTTTTGTGTGTGAACCAGTGTATTCACAGAGAACTCATAGTCTGGATTCATTAGTGAAAAACTTTCCCTTTGAACAATGAACTCATAAAATGTAGCCACTCCTTGAGGAATCGTAAAGCTTAATAAGGCTTCCGCTCAAAGGGAAGGAGCGAATAATTCCATAACAAACCGCAGAGAGAATCAAAGTCAGATAGCAATAGGAGACGGTGAATAAGGTAGATCGAAATTCCTATTATCGTGTCATCCACCATACTGCAATATTTTATAAAATGGATTTCAGCGACGGCGACTGGGAGATCTTTATTGTTTTCTTTCTCATAAACCGTCACGCTAAGGTGTACTAACCAATAAAGATCGTAATTTGACCTCTTGGAATTTCGTTGCATCGAAGTGAATAATTCTTGTTTGTGTCATGCTTGTGTAAGGAAAATTCAGGAATGACGTCTTCGCGCATTTATTCGAATCTAAAGCGAAGAAGTATTTTAAAAAGTTATTTTCTTAGAAAAAATCTACAGATCCTCTCTCAATACGCTAATTTAAAATTCAAATTTTTAATTTAGGCAATAAAAATGCATAGTTTTATCTCGAATAAAACGAACTTGAGTAGTAATTCGAAAAAGGGTGTATTTGAAGAAACGAACTACTTATTTAAAAAGCTGTAAACTGTCTCACTCCAAAAGAAGACTATAGCAAGGTCTGCTTAGAGAAGTCGAATGAACCTATATCGTAACTTTGGATAAATTACTTTAATGGTTCTCTCTTATTCGTAGGGTTTTATTACTCCCTGATTGTGTTTCTCTCTTCTGTGAAAGTAAAGTTTTCCTAGCGTGTGTGGATGTCCATTTACTTGACGTTGCTTGATGCAGCTTGGCTAAATATGGTACTTGCACCTTAAAACTCAACACAACCAACTCTAATTCGCTGATACTTATTGGAGGCACCCTTTTATCGAAGCCTTATTCTAATCTATAGTCCGCTTGAGTTAAAAGCACGAGTAATAAGACAGGATTCATTGGCTGATGTTTTATAACATATCAGTCGGAGAGCACTCATTTATCAATGATATTTCACAAAAAAGTAAAGAAAGAATCCACGAATGAGTTTTCAATTAGGCAAATTTTAATTTAAAAAATATGTAAATTGGAACATATTCAACATTTAAGAGTAGTACAGCCAAGTGATTCACGAGACTAAGTTCAATTTGATGGGTTTTTTTATTATTCAAAATGAACTTCTTTACAACCACTCGAGAACTAGAGATGCTCTTCGCTAAATCGGAAAAAAAGTCGAATAATGACAAAAAAGTGGCTTGTACCAAGATTTTCCAAATTGGGCTCAATTGAGCCTCTTGAGCTACTTTTTAACTTGTTGGGCGACGAATATGCGGCATTGTACCATTCAAAACATCTCTCACACACAAAAGTTTTAACTGAAAAAACTATTATTATGTTTTACACATATAATATACTTCATGCATATATTTTTTAAAAGAATTGTTGTCAGTGCACAATGAAAACACTCCTCCCATCTGCAAACTAAATATAGAGGGATGTTTTTGTGTAGGCATGTACTCTTCCTTTTTCCAGGAAGTAACGATTCTTTGTTTTTCGAATGCGATTTCAGCACGTCATTTATAGAAGTGAATTCGTTTGGTTTTCGTTTGATTTTACTGAAAGCATGGCAATACATGTTGCCACTGACTGCTCCATGAAGTCTGACTAACTCTTTCAGACGAAATATTCAGTGTA
Organism: Meta bourneti; assembly: GCA_933210815.1. Taxonomy (NCBI): domain Eukaryota; kingdom Metazoa; phylum Arthropoda; class Arachnida; order Araneae; family Tetragnathidae; genus Meta; species Meta bourneti. Next base: position 48,003,876 of record OW119928.1, read on the forward strand.
GGAGGAAATTAACACCAAATGTTATTAAAACGGCTATAGTTCAAATTAGTTCTGAACTGGCAGAATTTCCTTCGTCTCCTGTGGTTTGGTTAGGTTGTTACTGAAAAATTCCATGTAAAAATTACTTTTTCAGACAAAATACTTTTAAACTGCTTGAGTACATTTGGACGTTTTTTAGAAACGAAATTGGGCGCTTTTCCCTTCTTTGAATCTGAGCACCTTGAATGTATTACGAGAAAGCCTTACAGTTGTTCAAAAATTTCATTCGGTACCGTCGCAAATAGCCCATTATGTTGTTTCAGTGCGACGTTAATTCAAGTACCTATCAACTACCAATCCCACCAAATGACCCAATATTAGTAGATCCTTTGTCTTTGTCGACAGGCCTTTGGATTAATTAATGGTGGTACATTTATCTTGCAACAGGATCTCTTTCGTTCCACATTATTGTAAGGCATCCCTATATATGCAATCGCCCGTCACAATTTGTTTAAAAGTGGAGTGTTTTCATTGTGTTTAAAAAAACCGAACAAACTTTTTGGCTAACCCAATAGTTCAACTAATGCACCTTTCAAGTAGAAAAAGGTAATGGTGTAGATTCTGAAAAGTTATATTGTATTTTATTGTTATGAAGCCATAAAAATATGCTTCAACACGGATGCAAAATCAAAAAGTATCCTAACAACGGACAGCTTTGTCTTCATACATGTCTATGGTATCAAACTCTTAAGATTATGCAATCGAAAACTTAACTGAAAGCACTGTTTCATAACAAAAATATAAGACAGAAGAGAAAAGCAAACAACTTAAGAAAATCGGAAAGGGAAACCCGAATAATTTCTTCAAGCATTCCACTTTAGAAGATATTATCAACCACTCAACCAGTAAGCCACTGTTTCATAAAAAAGAAAAAGAAGACTTAAGCAATTTTGAGCTCTTTCGAGTCCCCCCCCTGAGACATATTTTCTAAAGATCAAAAGAGGAGTACGAAGAACAACTCAACTCTTTTTTTATTCTCTCCCCTGCCCGTCTTCTGACCTCGAGTAAATCCTGGAAGCCTTACTGTATGATGGAAACCGTACAAAGGGGAGAAACTTCGAAATGTGGGTCATGTTGGATAACTTTTCATTTATTATTAAAGAAGAAAATGTGGCATGAAACCGATTGTGCGCTCAGAGTCTATTTACATACCGTAATTGCATTAAACTGCATCGTAAACGAGATTATGGAAAGTAGATTGTTTGGCTAATAGGAATGTTTGGTTTATTTTGGTAGCTTGAGGCAATGTAGAGCAACGAGCATTGTCGTTGCTAGAGTAAATAATACAGTGGCCTCTTAAACCAACTCGCTAAAAGGGAACGTACTAATTTATGAAAGTTTTCAAATTACTTTTAATGCAAAGAAATTGAACTAATTTCATTCTTTTCATTAAATTTAGAACGTGGTGATTGCATTTTAATTGCTTCTTTGAATTGGAGTTGTAAAAATCTTGCAATGAGAGGCTTTTAAGCTAATGTGGCACAAATGCTTTTGGGATACGTTGGTTGGTAGGGTTTTATAGCGCAAGGCCATGTTTACTTATGCTGAGCCAAACACTATTGAGACAACGTCAAGTGATAGACATATACAAACAAAAAAGTTTTTACTGACAGGAGAGAAATACACACAGGGAGGAATCGTACCGGCGTCGCCTACAACTACCAGGTTGCTATCTCAGTGAGCCATTTTTATGTGTACGTATTTAATTTTGAGTAACTGAATGTAATATCCTCGTCTTCCGGTGATTTGTTTGTTTACACTAAAAATCCCTCTCATAGCAGCCTTTTCAGGCTGAACCACAAATGTTGAATAAATTTTAGTTTATATTTGAAAAAATTCTTGTGTGAAAATCTCGGAATTTTGCACCCTGAGAGATATGACTGGACAAATTATTCATATGGTTCAGAATTATAAACGTAATTATGAGTATTTTAACACTGAAGAATAAATTCTACTCTAATGTATAAATAATTCATTTGCATTCTTAAATAGTTTTAATAACGTAAAAATGAATACTTTAGTGTTATTACTTTTTAGAAAAAGTTTCAATTCTTTTTCTATGTAGAGAAACAGTTTCAATATTAAAGTGTTATTTTGTAAGCATATTTTGCTACTTTTCTGTGCATTAAATTCTTGTGTGAAAATTAGTTCCTTCTTAGTTCCTGAATTCCACATCTGAGGCTTTTTCTGTGAAGCTGAATATAGATGACTCGTGTTTTTGTGGTAGAACATGCTTCCTGTATGTACTCCGTATTGAGTGACCGGAAGTAAAATCGTCTTCTTCCATTGGTTTGTTTACACTGGAAGTCCATTTCTTATGAACCTTTGTATCTGCCTCTTTAAAAATGAGTAAAGTAACATTCTGTAAACATAATTGTAAATAAGTATTCACATTTGTGAATGTCCAATAAATCTGTAGGTAAATTAACCGTATTATTAGAATTATCCGTAGTTAAAATAACAAATGTGAATTTAGTTGTGTTGCAAGAGGGAAAGCACACAACACCGGAGTTTTCCAAGTTTCAGAAACAATGGTAAACCTCCGGAACAAAGTGGCCACATAGCTATTGTAGAATTTGTTGCAATTTTTTTCTGAAAGCAAAATTAATTTTTCTTTTCAAAATAAATCTTTTAATTTTCTTGCGCATCAATAAACCCAAACGAATACCATGTTTATAAATCAAAGTAATATGGTTGAAATTATTTGATCAATTTCACTGTGGAATGGCTGTTAATTGAAAATGCAGACTTGAGTAATATTTTGAACTGACAGACAAGTATCGTGTCTTGAAAAAAAATTGATTTTTGTCATAATAATGGACAGAATTCAATGAATCATTCCCCGATTTTATTTGTAATCGAGTTCGAAAGAAAGTTCTGAAGCATATTAGGTAATATATTTCAGAAAATTAAAAACAATAAGATACTAAAATGTTGTCAATGATTCGCTTAGTTTTGAAAGAATAATCCAAATTACAGATTATGAAAATAATTAATATTGTTTTCTTACTTTACATTAAAAATTCTAAATTAAAATACATACTCTTACCTTTATTATTCATTTACAACGAACAGCGTTCCTCATTGATATATTTTATACTAGCTGTAAAGCCCATCGAGATGGATGAGAATACAACGGATCCAGAAATCACTTATTGCTACTCAAGAGCTTATTATAATCTTTTATGAAGTAATCGTAAATAATGGGTGCGCATTGAAACATAGCATTGATATGCTTCAGTGTGTTCATGAATATTTATAACTCAGAATAGTAAGCCAATTAACAAATATCACAACTCAAAAATAGATATCAGTTACAGTAATTATCTCACAAAACTAATCTAAATCGAACTAAAAATTAAACATATTACAAGCGCTTCCAAATATAGAAAATGACGGTAATTAATTTATTGGTCTATCGTTGCGCGCTTTTTCACTAAGTTTCTGTATAAAATCTCTTTAGTCCAGTCAATTTATACATGGTTCCTTGCAGAAGGTCGAGTTTCTGTAATTTGTGGATGTGCTGTAGAGACCAAAGCCACTAGTAGAAAACCAAGTTTGCGGAAATGAAAGCCCTGTGCAAGCAGAGTTATATTGAAAAAATATCGAAATTTTCGGACTTTTTTCGATTTTTGCTCAATATCTCTGTTCCATGCATCGGAGAGCAAAAGTAGTTATTAACAATATTGTAGAGGAAAAAATTTGCTACAACCTTTGTATTTATGATATTTTTCTACGGGGTATAGTTATCGAACTACAGAGTTGTGAAAGTGTGATAATTTTTGGAAAACTACAAAACACTTACATATTGCAGAAATATTGATGCAGAATATTATTGAATATTGATGATTAAATACTATTAATTTATTATACATTAATTAAACATTAAATATTAATAAATTTTCAAAGTAAGCACAAGATTCAAAAGTAGGTAAATACAAATACAATCAAATATTAAATGTTATTATATAATGATGTAATAATGTATCGCCTGTTAAAAAGTAAATTTTTCACTACAATCTCACTTCACTTAAATCTTGATTCATTGCAATTTTAAAATTTAGCTAGCTTTGAAGGTCCTGGTGTTAAATGATCCTCTTCGTCACTCATGTTGACTGTAATGCGGAGGATTGGTGGCAAGCTCCTCAATTTGCTCAGGAACATCCAGAGCCTCATCTTCATATATGTCGCTGTCTTCCAAAACAGGAGTAGGAGCGGTTTGTCATGACTGGTCAAGACAGAAAGTGCAAAGGCTTGAATACTTTAGGCCTGCTTTTTGACAGGTGCAAGCCCCACGGCACTGTTTCTTGCAGCGACATGATATAAATTTCAGTAAGGATTGAGGTGCAGGATCCTTACTAGCTTGAATTGGTTCGAGCCCTTGATCTATGCGTATCCAACCCCAGTCTGTAGGTTGTCTTTCGAACCCCAACCACTTCTGGACTGTGGTATGTTTGGAAGGAATGATATCCAGAGCAGCGTCTTGTGTTGGTGGCAGTCGTGCAAGACTTAATATACTGGTCTTTGCAGCTGCCTTGATGAAATGCAGGTAACGGAGGCGATCCAAATTTTGTGTATTCATGTCACCCCCATACAAAGTGACGAGATACTTCTCTCCTACGTTGGCTATGTCCTCAGAAGAGGAGTGTTGTAAGAACACTGAAACTAATTCTTTTAGCTGAGGATTTTTCTTGAGTATAATGCAGCATTTAGTTTTGCCTTGGCCAAAAATGGCGGATGAGGTGTCACATCCACTGACGGTATGCAGGAAAAGAGCAATACCTGGTGGACAGCTTGATGAATCATATTTGAAGGAGGAACTACAATACAGTACACCAGCAGACTCACCTCTTCTACGCTTGTGTAGGTACATATTGTTCACATTAGGAGCCAAACCAGTGAGTAGCACCGGCAGGTCAGTATCTTCCCCAATGATGATGACTTGTTTATAGACTGAGGCCTTGGAAAGTGCTGTCCTCACAATGTCGACATCTGCATCTTCCACGCCTGCTTTACGTCAATGCTGTGTTGTTGAAATGCGTTGCAAAGCAATGTGATGAGATGTCGTTTGTTCCCTTCATTAGTAAGAAATTTCTCCTGTGGCACTGGGACGAGTGTTGCTTCGTCTAATAAGACGATGTCTACGTAACACTGCACAGTGGAACTACGCATACGTTGTGCACTCTTAGTATTTTTTAGGCTGCATCCACTGGATAACCGTCAAAAACAGCGGATGCATTTCTACCAAAGTGTTTTTGTACCTACTGGATATACCTTGTGATGATTGAGCCGACAGAGTCGTTGTTATGCCAGACTACTTTGTGCAGCAGATACCAACCATCCACTACGACATATGTATTGGTGCCAAATGTCACATTGCTGGAGGCTGGAGTAAAAGCTTTGTACATGGAAGATTTTGTTCCCTTTTGCATCCGTTCTTCTGAGAGCAAAGACATCAGGAAGGGTGCAAGTTTATATTTTAAGTACTCCTCCAACTCCTCGTCCGACTGTTTCATGATGTATACTTTTTGAAAAGTGTCAGCGGATCGATTTCTATTCTCTTGTTGTCTACTTTTACAGTTCTCGTGACGGATGCTAGAGTGACCACTTTGTCCTTAAATTTAAATCTTATTTTTCCAAAATTGCTACCAACGATTCTTGAAATCCCTTGTATTCCAATTTGTTGAGTCATGTGGCAGTTTATCTCTTCACTTCTGACAACTCCACTGTTGATGGAAATTATTTTATCAGTCTCGGAAAAGGGCTGATGATGTACAAACCAATTTCTCAGTTTTGCCACGTCTGCATCGTCTCTAATAATTCGAGAATGCCTCATATCCACATGCTGCTCAACTGTGGAAGAGTTGAGCCCACAAAAACTCTCAAGTTCATCGCAAATGTACTGTAAAAAATTCACTCCCATAGTCCACAGTGCAAGCACACTATCTGTGATCCCCGCCCATGAGTCAGACCACCAAAACTTTTCATGAGTTTTATTAGGATACGATTACACGATAGTTATATCGAACCAAATTCCCGACCAGACTTTATCGCAACGGTGAATGGTGAAATCTTTTTGCAGTAAAGTTGTAGAACTCAGTTGGGTCCATTCGTTCTTCGAGACTTAACATATCCTGCAAGTAGAGGTGTGCGCTCTTTGTATAAAGAAAGTGACTTGCAGCATGAAAGAAGGGCAGCATTCTGATCAAATTCCAGGTCTATTATGTTTTTTTCACAATATCGGCTTTGTACTCTTTAGTAAGCATACCTTACACATTTCTCGTGTCTTACAACAATTAGTACATCGTTCGTTTGTACCGAATAATGATAGAGAAACATTGCACAGTAAATGTAATTAATTTATTTAAAGAAGTTTTAGCGAAACCGGATGTTATGGGAACTTTTTCCAGATTTTACAAAAATTATCACACTTTCACTGCTCTGTAGTTCGACACCCGAAGAAAAAAATCATAAATATCGAAGTTGTAGCAAATTTTGTCCTCTATAACATATATAATATCTACTTTTGCTCTCTGATGCATAGAAATAGAAATATTGAGCAAAAACCGAAAAAGTCCGAAAATTTCGACGTTTTCCAATATAACAGGGCTTTCGTTTTCGCAAACTTGGTTTTCTACTAGTGGCATTGGTCCCTACAACATGCCCAAAAATTATAGAAACTCGACCTTTTGCAAGGAAACCCATTTTTTTGGTTCATATTGACTGGACTACTTGCTTTTCTCACTATTTTATCATAAATATTATCGCTTGCATTACTCGTTTTCTATCATGATTTAATATTTATTTATTGTGCGCGAGCAATTTCTCGTGAAAGTATTTAAATATTTTATTTAACTTTAAACCATGAATAGGAGGATAAAAAGTGATTCATATCGTCACAAGTTTACCTTTTATGTAGTAGGATTAATCCCAATCCATGAAAAACTTTAGCGAGTTCTGAATCATATATCTTGCTACCAGTTTACAGTCCATACTCTTAATATAAAAATTCAGAATCTGGAATATGTATCCGGATGATTCATTGTGTACATTAAGATATAATAGATACCCCACCAAAAGACAATTTCTTGTTATGATTTCTCCCCGTTCTTTTCTGATTGCTGTCCGAACAGTTTTTCTGACTTCTCTTCTTCAAACGCCATTTTTAAAATTCCTCAAGAACTCTAATTGCTAGGAACCAAAAAGCCGTTTGCGAAAACCGCTTAAACTCGTTTAACTTTCTCGAATACTTTTCCTGCTGCATTCTTGACACAGAAGTAAAGGATGTGATGCTACGCTTGAAAATTCTCACTAGTTCTACAACTTACACCTGTGAACCAGATTTTTATTTCTTTTTTATGTTGCCGAGGTGAAAGGGTTAGTGGGGAAAAAGGCGGACAACTTTCTTCCTCCAAGCCAAGGAGCGAGTAATGAAGTAAATGCTGATATTAAGCTTCTGCTGAATGGCAACGTGCGATTAGGGGAATTGGAACTGATAAGATTAAACTTGTTCCATGGTTAATTTAAGATTTCTTTTCCTTACTTTCTACTTCCTTAAAATGATTGGATAGAAGGGAAGGTCAGATAAAAAGCGTTACTTTTTTTTCCCATAGATACAATTTACAAATGCACTCAAGCATGCTTTAAAAAAAAATTCAGTCATTTTTTAAGAATAAACTTTTGTGAAAGATTCCTTTTGATTTTAAGTCGACTGATTCACAAAAACGTCTTTCTAAAGAACAATTATTATGTGAATCACTTTTCAAAAACAAAGCAATATTAAACATAAACAGCATTAATTTAGCAGTACTAATTTTTAATCGTTTAAAGTTTTAAGCATTTGAATTATGCAATGAAGCAAGTCAATCCGAAATTTTATCGTCGATTTTCAAAGAATATTTTTCGGTTAGTATTTCAATATATTCATCCCTTACTTTCAAAATTTTCCTGTAAGAAAGGGCTTTTATCTTCCCCATTTAAACGTACATCCTTAGAACAATTTAGTTGCCTCTTTCAGATTAGTTTTCCCAAATCTTTAACGTACATACAGTTTTAGAGTTTAGATGTCAAAAAACTGTAATCTACTGCATTTAATAAGGTAGCTGACTTGCAGGATTACCTGGAGTAGCTTGATTTGAAGATATAGATTTAATATTAGAATTTAATTACTTCTATCATTTTCATAGAGATGTAAACACAATTTTAACGTAAACTGGAAGCAAACTGTATTATTGTTTATCAAATTTGGAAAATTTTTCACAATTACTCTTGACGTAAATAAGGTAACTTGATATATTAACCGTAATATAATCCGTTATACATACATATCCGATTTTTAACAGCATAAGTGCTGTAAAGGGATGCATAAAATATTGATTTGATAGGATTTTTAAGATTTTTTCATTTAAAACCAAGCACTTGAGCATCTTTCCAAAAAAATTCCAGTTCAGTATAGAAAAAAAATTGTGAGCAAACCCTCTGAGGATTCACACTCATACGTCCTGCAACTTGCTGTCTTCTCTGTATGACTTTCAATCAGTTATGACCTTCTTGGACCAATCTTTTTTATAATTCTTTCAACCAATCGATGTGGTTATTTAGTCACTATTTGTGCTATGGGTTTAAAATCAGTACTACACTACCCTGAAATATCGTGACACTCAGAAGGCTAAATAAACAAATTATTTTTATTCAAAACCGACAAGCCGTTTCTACAAAAGAAAAATACTAATTTTCCTTTCGAAAAATAACTAGGAACACTAATGTTTTGATAAGGGGAAATAGTACTTTTCTTTTAGAAGTAATGCTAGGAAAAAACTAATTTTGTGACGAGCAAAAATACAAATTTTATTTTTCCATAAACGGCTTGCAGATTTTGCAGATAACTACGGTATTGGAATAGTTTTAACCAGCAGATTTGTTAACCTCTGTCACTGAGACAGAGAACGTTAAAATTTTTCAAAAATCTTTTTTAGTAGACAGTGGAGTAGCCAAAGAATCAGAACATCCTTGAAGGGGTAGGTTTCTGAATTTTAGAATACCTTTACAAATAAAATAGTATAAATGCATAAAGTACCTTTTCATTCAGTAGAATAATTCTGCAAATAAAATAATATTTTATTCTGAAAATAACTGTTATATTATGAACTGATATTTATTATATAACATATTTATCTGTACTTCGCTAACGTACGAGGCACAGAAATCGACGTAATTTCTTTAGTGTCGAATGGCAAATACGGATATAGACAACGTAAAATCGACCGTTACGGGATTCATTCGCCAATTTTGTCGCTTAGTTTATACTTACTTAATTTGAAGCAACCGAAGGATTGCGAGTTCGAAACTAGGTCCAGCCAAAGATCGTCGAAAGGGGGCTGGTGCACGTTAAATCTATCGTGGCCTCGAATGTCCTCACGCTGACGTGGTGTGGAAGTTTGGAGAGTGGAGTGCCAGCTCAGGTGTTGTCCTTGTCATCTGATCGTGGTTCAAAATTACGTGGTGTTGTCATCGGATCTTCCCTTGGGGATTGATCCCTGACCGTTGTCAATAGCCTGTTGTGTTGCTCCAGTGCGACGTTAATTTAATTACCTACCTACCTTAATTTGAAGCTGCATAATTTTACTAAACTTACACGGAAGAGCTAGCACTTCTAATGAAAATTTTCAACAGTGTTATTACAGAAAGCGATGAGAAATCTGGTAGATATAAACAGACAAGGAAAGAAAATATAAGCGAAAACAGGTTTAGCATAAAAAATGTCGAATTGCTTTTGAACAACGGAATGGGATGCTATCGAAGTAGACAGAGAATCTAATTGTGGTAACATGAGGTTGTAAATGCATGCATTGTGGTAACAGGTGCGCTTTCTGCCTGGTATTTTATTGGAAATAAGAATTAATACCCATTAAGAGTGTAAGAAGTGCTCTTAGATATTTTCAGATAATTTTACTTCATTTAAAGGTATGAAAGCTATTTATGGAATATGGATGAAATATTCATTATAAGTGTATTGAAATAAGATATAAAATTGGAGTAACGACACTTCGATGTATATCATCAATGCCATCAATGTATATAAGCAGTCAAGAAAGTTTAGGCACTGATGCTATGCACGGGTCTGTTTGTAATAGTTTAATTCATTGCAAAGTATGAGAACAATGATTACGGATTTTGTTCTTTCTGATATATCTCCCAACCATCCCTTCATACGTATTCACATATCTACGTCTCGCATCAATCCTCCAACAAACGTAAAAAATGAATTTTCAGAGACAATGGGGTTTTGATATTTGCTTAATATTTTTAGTACATTTTATAAATACGAGTGAGAACTGAGATTTAATTGTTTTTTTCTAGCATGTTTCGAGCATTTTCCCCAAATCATTTTAATTTTATTGTGCTTATTTATTGTAGTTCATGTTGTTATTGTATTTTGTTTATTTGTCAGCTGCATGTTCTGTAATTCTGATCTTTTTCTCGTTGACATGTAATTGGATTGCTTTCTTGATAGCCTGTATAAATAAATATATACAGGCTAAATATATAAATATTAGTGGTAATTTATTTCGCAAATATATGTGGAACAATCATTGACTAGTGTCCATAGATCAACCAAAATGTGTCCTTTTTAAGTGCTTGCAGTAATCATTTTAAAGTCCATAGTCTGCAGCTAAACAGCATGAAAAAATCCCTAAAATGAGGTAAGGTCTTAATTTTGCATAAAGAATAATTCTAATTTAACTTTGGACCTCCTCCAAAAATAAAACCCTGTCTACGCTACTGTTCGTCAATATCTTTTCTAACACTGCATCCTTCCTAGATAATGGCGCAATTCGAAGCAACTTCAACTACGAAACTGAAGCTACCACCTTGATCAATGTCAATAAAATATGCCTATGAGAGGATTAGGTTAGGTTTGGTAATTGAATTTACGTCGCTCTGGAGCAACACAACGGCCTATTGACAACGGTCCGAGATTAATCCTTAAGGGAAAGGTACGAAGACAACACCTTTAATTTTAAAACCACGGTCAGATGACGTGGTCAACATCTGAGCTGGCACCCCACTCTCCAAACTTCCACACCACGCCAACGTGAGGATATTTGAAGCCACGACAGATATAATGTGGACCTTCCCACGTACGTGACGGCCTTTGGTTGGATCGAATTTCGAAATCGCAACCCTCCGGTTGCTTAACTGCGACTCTACCAAACGGGCTACTGAGGCTCTCATCTACGAGAGGGATTTTCAGTGCAAGGAAACAAACCAGACAGTCTACGGAGATTTTAGTTCTGCTGTCGAAATGTTCTCGCATGATTTGTATCGGGGTTACTTCAGAATGTAATTTATCCCCGTTTTGGCGACGTTTGGCTTTTATTCTAATTAGAGTTGACCTATCAACTATCATATTTCAATTCGGAATTCATTCTTTGAAATTTTTATTAGCAAAGTGTTGAAATCGTATCTGAAAAACAGGGAAATTGTCCTCACGTTCAGAATACTACTGGAAGCACGTATCGCCGCAGAAAAACTATTGTCATCTAGATTTAGCCTGTCAGAAAATGCCGCCGAACCAATTAATGGCATAGAATTAATTTGAAGACTACGGTGCTCTCAAGCTGGTTATAACGAATGATTTCTCTAAAAAATGAGTTTGATGAATTCCACTGACATCCGGGATTCCTTCTGTGAAAAGAGCAATTAAATTCAAATAAAAACACGCGCTGCGTGTTGATTCTGTTCCTTCTAACTGCATTGAAGTTTTATTTGCTTACCTTTGATCTTAACCACGCGCAAGAGCACGTGATCATGTTGTGTTTGAAGGGAGGTGGTCTTACACAGGTGCAGAAGACGTATAATTCGTTGTGACTCTAAAGGTCAAAAGAGCAATTCTCGAATTCATAATTGGCTTGTTTCTCATTGAGCAAAAGTAATGAAGTGCAATTTTATGTTTTGGGATGTTTGTTTCATTGCACTTTTGCCCCCCTCCCCCCCGGTTTACTTTCTTCTAGTAAACACGTGCCCGAGATACCCTAGTGATCTGTCCTCCAGTTTTAACCTCGCTTTTCATATGCCTTGTCTTTTTTCTTTCTCTTTTTCTCTTATCAGTTCTAACTGATTTTTAATTTCGTCTTGCGTTTTGCGCAGTCTGTCCATTATTTGACTTTCCATCATCAACCAACCATCGCACCTTTGGCAGAATCACTCTGATACTTTTAGCAACTGCTTTTTGTGTAAAATTGTAGCTCATAAATTAATTGTCTGCTTACCACGAGAATGCTTTCACCACTAAGTCCATGGTCGTGTGTGCGTTTAGGGATTCACACGCAAAACTCCTGTCTCCTGCATTACATCTAAAACGTTCTCACTTTCATATTGAATTGATAAGATTTTTATGATTATTTCTTCTTTCCAAGAAAATTCCAGTTCAGTGAATGAAAAGAGTCTGTGAGTAAGCCCTCTGAAAGATTCACTTCCATATATACGCTATGCAACCTGCTGTCTTCTCTGCATGACTTCCAATCAGTTTTGACTTTGGACCAATATAATCATTATTTAGTTACGACTCCACCGACGGTGGAGACCACGTTTCCACCTTGTTGATGGAAACATGGTTCAGTTTCTGTCTATATTTCACTGACACACCAAGTGCTTATCGCACGAGCTTTAGGTTGCGGACTGACGAAAATGTGATTTTTTTTTCAACTGTCATCGAAATAAAGTACTATAAACTATGGAATAACTACGTCCGTCCTATTGACGAATTTTGATGTATTTGTTGCCTGATCTAGATTCATAATATCTTACTGTCTGAGCAGGAGAGAAGCTGTCTCCTCTTGGTCTACCACCTATAAATTCAGAGACACCGATACAGTTAAGGACATGAGAGGGAGTTACAAGCGAAGCATTAGAGGAAAGACATTGAAAATCCTTATCTGCACTCGAAAAACATACATTTTGGTGTGCCCACTTCTGAGACTCGTCAAAACAATTTGCAATAATCTAGGACCGCCCAAACTGATGGGAAAGTCCAGCGCGCTTAGATACCAATGATGCGCTAGGTACTAATGATGCACTAGATACCAGTGATGAGTAAGGATTTTTAGATTTTACTAAGGACTGGACCTCTGATGCAGTGAGCGCTATTGATGTATTTGGGTATCCTATATCTTCCGTGTCAGGGCAAAAGGGGTTAAGTCTGATCTTTGATGGGTTGAAAGGAGTCAAGTGCATAATTATAATTAAAAAAAATGTTATATGCTTAAAATCAAAACTAAAGGAATCTACGAATCTAAATTACAATTATTTGTATGCTTCTTTTTCTTTCTGAATATTTGTGAGAAAGAGAAATATTGAAATTAAGATTATGAGAAGCAGCCATTTTGACTTAACCCCTTTTGTCCTGACACGGAATAAAAATAAATAAATAAATAAATATATATATATATATATATATATATATATATATATACATATATATATATATATATATACATATATATATATATAACTTGTAAATTAGAGGGAGTTGATAGAAAATGAAATGACATATATAGTCATTCTTTTATGTCGACTTAAGTCTACAAAAGTTTCGACAAAAGCACCTTAACAGTTTCTCTAATTTAAAACAAGAACCTGAAATCCGTCATTTTGACAGGCTTGGTTGTTATAAACAACCCCCGTATTTTTATGTAATATTTGGACAGTCCCCGAGGTAAGCTTGCCTTCATCATTCACATACGAATTATCTTCATTGTGTACTCATACATTCTATGCATTTCAATCAGTGCTGAACGGAAAGACTTGAAGGCAGCGCAAACTGAAGAGTTACCATAACAACGGAGTTTGCACACCGTGATTAAGAGTTTCCACTATCAACTCAAATGAGTGGATTTTGACGCGTTTTAGGGCCTCTTTTGATCAGAACTTCATTAAACGGGTCTATTCCCAACGGCCCAAGTGACGTGATAGAGTTGATTGACTCGACTAATAAGGCGGGTCTGGAAGTGTCAGCGTTCTACAACGACCGAAGTTCATTTGCCTATTGATTTAATTGATCTGCAATTTGGCGCTTTAAATAGATCGAAGTCTTTTAAATAGCGTTATGCAAAAAGCTGTCCGATTCTAGGCGATTTAGAAAGAAAATGCTTTGAGCGTTATGTGGTGTGTTGAACCTGTTGAATGGTTTTATTAGTCCGTGCAGTGAAGCATAGCGTAGAGTAGAAAACGAAAGTTTTGGAATATTTTGATAGATTATATGGAAAATTGAATGAACTGAGTTGTCACTATAAATAATTTTTCTGACAAGATAAGCAGCGATTTTTTAAATTAAATTGTTTTTTAAACCTCCCTATTAGCTAGTTGATAAGAATAATTCCTTCTACTTTGAATAAGAAAAATAATAGCATCAATTTATTAATAGTAGACATTACTAAAATCATATCGTAGTGTTAATAGAATATGCATCTTTTCAACTTTGCATAATTGGATATGTATTTTGTTGGCCGTTAAGTTAATTAAGCTGGAATTCAACTTAAGTTATTGAATTATGATAATGAGTCGCGTTCGCGCGTTTCAAAAACTGTCAACTTATTTATTTTCTCAATTTAAATGAAATCAAGTCTAATTTATTACATTTTACATAAATAGCTTTGTTAACAAAGCTTGTGATTTTTTAACTTAAGAGCAATTTTCGAATTTTCCTGTGGTCCAAAATACAATAAGAAAATTACTATTAAAAGCTATTTAAATTTAACGGACAACAGGTTTTTATGCTTAGGAGTGAATGTTTTTGGTATTTTTCAATTTCCATTGAAATATATAGTTTTTTATGAATATATTTCTCAGCAGTTCTAGATTTCCGCGTTGTACAGTACTTTTTTCTTTTCTCCTTTAGCACACACATCTATTTTATTAAATAAAATAATAAAGGATACCCGACTGTGTCAATATTAAGTTCTATCATTGAAGTTAAATATTATTAAAATTATTTGGATATTAAGTTATATTACATTTTTGAACATTATGATTGATTGATATATCCTTTTAACTTGTTTCTTTTTATTCTCAATTTCTTCCTTGGGTCCCCCTTCTCCATGCATTCTTCTTTAAAACAAATCTTTCAATACAAAAGTTCTTTTTATTAATTATGATGGTACGGTTTACGGAGGTTTCTGTCAAGTACTGTGCAATAGGCACGTGCTGTATATTAAGCTACTTCATCTTCATCAAAATAATTTAGTTTAATATGCGATTTTATGCAATAAATGAAATTGTAAAAGAAAGATGCAGAGAAAAAATGAGAACAGAAGCAGAGATAAGGGATATTAAGATTAAGAGGGAGACATAAAATAGAAGAGTCAAGAAACTGAAAATACTAAGATAAAAGAGCGAAAGAACTTAGAGTGGATGATGATTTAGAGAAAAAATAAGAGCAATAAATAAGAGAGAGATTAAGAAAATTAGAAAAGATAGACAGTAATGGCCAAAAGAGTCTAAGAGAGAGAGAGAAGGAGAAGGAAGATATAGAAAGAGAGAAAAAGAAACAAAAAAGCTAGAGGGATAGAGAGATGAAGTGAAAGAAGAAAGCTAGATTGAGATAAAGAGAGAGAGAGAGAGAGAGAGAGAAAGAAGCGAAAAAATCTAGAGAGATAGATAGATGAAGAAGTGAAAGAAGAACGCTAGAGTGAGATAAAGAGAGAGAGAGGGAAAAAAAGAAGTAGGAGAAGAAAACTAAATAGAGATAAAGAGAAAGAAAGAAAAAGTCAAAGAGATATAACTGATTGAATAAACGTGACAATTTAGAGAGGAGAAGGTTAGCAAGAGCATAAGATTTTTATTAAAGATATAGAAAGATTATTTAGAGAATAAAGAAAGATAATAGAAAGAAAAGAGAGAGGATATTAATATCAAAAGTGCAAGAAAAAGTGTTTTAAGAAAGATTAAGAGTTTGACAGAGAAAACAGGAGTGAGAAGAAAATTAAGAATGAGGAAGAGAAAAGTAAACCAGAAAGCTGAGGAGAGAATTAAAGATGTGAGAGATGAAATCTAAACAGAGAGGAAGACCAAAGTGAGAGAAGAAAGCTGAAGAGAGAGAAACGAGTCACTTGAAATGAGGGAAGAAACAAAAATCGGAGAAGAAAATGAAGCAAAAGTAAGATAAAACTTAAAAGATAGATATAGATAATTGAGAGAATAATGAAAGATAATTTAAAAAAGATAAAGATGAGAATAGTTATATAAAAAACTAGTGAAGGAAAAATATTAAAAAAATATTGTGTGCACATGAGAGAAAGCTGAAAAAGAAATGAAAAATGCATTTTATAGATTCATTGGGCTTTATGGAGCAAGGGGGCCTTATTTGGCCAAGATGTGCCAAACATCATCAAGTAAATGGGCACACACACACAAGGAAATATTTACTGACACAGACGAGAGAAATACACCTAGGAAGGGATAGAATAAGAGCCGCATACAGCTCGCAGGTTGCTAGTGGATTTGCTAGCGCAACGAGAAAACCCACTGCGCCAAGGTGACCCCCAATATTACACATGTACAAGAAAAAACGAAAGAGAGAAATTGCGTGTATTCCTGGTTTAAAAGCGAATGTGTATCTGGTTTAAAAGCGAATATACATTTTCCCTGTTCGAAAACTTAAACGGGTTCAACTAATCTTTATTTTAAAGTATCCTGAAGGTTTTGCACTTATTTTTAAGGCTTTTAGTGATGTTCTCTTTTTGTTTTCGAATTCAAAGATGCTCTTCTCTTTCAAGCTGATACAAAACAGCGATATAAATAAAACGAATCTGTCTGCATGCCTTGACACATGTATCCACCAGTTTTTCCTTTATCAACTAAACGACAGGGAATGAAAAAACCTCTTTCGCTAAACGACACGTGTTAATTTTTTGCATGTTTTCTCAATGCAACCCAGTAGCGGAATTTAAAAAAAGTGCTCATTTACGATTCCTTAAAAAAGAACTATCTCCATTTGCAGAGCTGTAACTGTAACTCTTTTCAATTCACAGCAAATGGAAGAGGAGTGATTCAGAAGATGGAAAAAGAAGGGCTTTTTTTGTAGAGCGATATGCACAAAGATTCGCTGAAGCTTCCACCCGTTTATCACATTCGATCGTTATGAATGGGAATAGAACCCGAAGCCTTCTGAATTCGAGATGAATCCCTCGGCAGGAGCGTTTCCCGCGGTTCCATGACGTCATGCGCCGGCCACCACTGGCGTTGCCATTGGAAACAGTTGCAGATGGCTTCCCCGCCGGCTGCTGTCAGCTGGTCTCGCAATTGCAGCTCGACGCCGAAAGCCGGCTCGTTTAAGTGCCAAACAACCGATAATCGCGCAGATATTTATGTTCGGGATTTGCAAGCGATCACCCGGAAATTATCACTTCGGAAGAGTTCAATGTGTGCTTTGATATCGATGATTCGTGACACTTGGGAATTATCTTTGTCGATGTCTGTTTTGATGCATGCTTCTCGTTCAGTGAGAGAAAATTGTTCTTTTTTGCTCATATGAATTATATTTTTTTGCTCATATGAAATAATCATCTGTGCTGATTTTTTTGTAGAATGATAATTATTCAACAAATTTTTCAACTGGGGAGAAGAAATAACTGTATGCTGATTTTACCTGGAATTATTCTTTCAAGCATTTTTCCAATCAATGAATAGTCTTTCGAATTTCTGTTTGGATTTCATATTGAACGATCATTATTACAAGAATTTGTCCACCAGTGAAATAATCGTCAGTGCTGATTTTCTGTGAAGTGATAATTATTTAAAGAATTCATTTTTCACAGCAAGGTAAAATAATTGCCTGCTAATTTTAGTGTCATGACAATTATTTAAAAATTTCCGAGAACATGTACCACATTGTCAGTTAAAAGAAAAAACAGCGAAGATTTCTGCGTTATCAAACTTTAAATGTTGTTTAAGAAAGAAATTTACTAAAATATTTCTTATATTCGATCGAAAAATAAATTATTCGTAGATTTATTTCTAAAACAGCGATAAAAGTTTTTAGATTACCTTCACTAGATGCTAAAGAATTGCATCTAAAAGTCTTTTCAGCTGTGAATACATTTCAAGAATGTTTTGACAATTTTATGACCTATTATTCTGCGTAGTAACGGAATGTTTTCACTACCGTGTGACTAAAAAAGATAGCGTGCTGTTTCAACTCAACTGAAGACTACGAACAAGTGCATTCCAATGGATATAACAGAAGCAGTGAGAAATCTATCAGCGTGAAAACTAGACCAACGGAATCCAAGAATGAAAATTTGCGAAGAATCCGTTCGTTTTCACCTCTGAAAAATGTCATCGCTTTTCGGGTCGATGCGAAAGAGCCGATCCGCTACGTCGTCGAACTCTTCGTTGCCTTCGTCTGCACGACTTAGCGAAGGTTCCGATACGACGCTGGATATTTATTTTATGAAGCAGTTGGCAAAAGAAGCAAAGGTAAGACAATAATCAAATTAAGAATTTCAAAGGAGATTGAAAGAATGATAATAATTTCATACAGTATCAAACTTAACCAGAAACTAACGAGATTTCTGAAATGTGTATTACTTTTTTTCCTATAACATATTTAATGACTAAATAACCACATCTACTAATTCTTGGAAACATTCTATTGGCTATTTTCAACCAGTGTACCGCAAATGGGCATTGGTGTGCCTTACGGATTGTGAAACGGTTTAAATTGTGTAAGATTTATTTCATTTCAACGGTTCAATTTTGAACTTTTGATAAGTGTGTTTAAAAATAATTTTAACTAACATTATATTTAGTATTACTTAAAAAATAAGAATTAAGATTAAAGTATAAAAAATAGCTTCAAAAAGATTTTTTTTAAAGCAATTTGGAGCAAAAAGGGAAGGAAATTACTGTTTTCTCCCAAGCCATATTATACCTATATTTTCGACAGATTAGCAAAAATATAATATATTTTTTGGTGCCGCAGAATTTTAGTATGTAGTTTATGAGTATCATGAAATGAAAAAGGTTGAAAATCGCCGTCTTATACCAGAGATTTTCAACCAATGTGCCGTAAGAATAACACTGGTGTGCCTTACGGATGATGAAGCGGTTTAAATTGTGCAAGATTTATTTAATTTTAAGTGCTTTCACAAATAATGTTAAGGAAAATCCGTATGAATAATTTTGAGTAGGTATAGTTTTTTTAAGGTATACATGAATTGTTCTTAAAAAGATTTTTTAATGCCACTTTAGAGCAAAAAGGGTAGGCAATTACTATTATTTTATTATTTGAGCATTCACTGAGTATTAATTTGTAATAGAATATTTGTTAATATTTGACAGTGTAATTTTTTTACAAAGTTCAGAACAGTGATTTGACCTATAATTGACACTCATCTAGCTCTAGTTCTAGCACATTAGGTAGGTCAGCATTATTCTAGTTGTTCATTGATTGTAAGAATACGAAACTGATTGATTATTAATAGACTAGACTTGTTTGATTGATTGAATGAGAGAATGCTCAATAACTGATAGGTGGGTCGACTGGCTGGTTCATCTTATGCTTCAAATGTCATTGTGCAATTCGAATCAATTTGCACATAAAAATATTTTTTATGTGGCTGGGAATTTAATATTTTGACCTGATTTTTATTTTGTACATGTCCTTTATATGATCTATTTTGCTGTCATTGACATTTTTTAAAAATTGAAGTGGTTAATCAGTAAATAGAGGGGTAGCTTAATTTTATTTTGTCCCTGTTTCAATACGTTAAATAATTGTGAAATTGTTTTTAATGTAATTTTAAACAGAAAGAAGATTAATTAAATTATCCAATCCGCGTGAAAGAAGAATATACGTGAAAGAAGTTTTCTTAAAAGTTTCGAGTTTCTTTTCTCGAAGCTTTTAAGAGCTCTTCCTTTCTTTTGTAAAGATAAAGAAAGCAGCATTTAGCAGAGTTGAAATCGTTTTCATATTTCTAATTCATGATATTATCCTTCCATGATTATAAAAGGAAACGAGTTATTTCATCCGAAGAATGATTCAACACTGTACTTTATTTGGCGTTTTGAACCGGTGAAGGTTCTGTAATGATTCAAAATTTGGTTATTTGTACTAATATAAATAACCAAATTGTACATTTGGTTATTTATATTAGTATAAATAACCAAATGTACAATTTGAAATTTGAGAATCCTTGAATTTCAAAGAGGCAATTTGCATAAATTTGCAAAAATTAAAATTTTGAAGACAAAATCAATGAATATCTTCAGTACTATTTCAGATGCTTTCCAGATGGAAATTATTTTGATATTATGAGTAACAAAGAGAATCAACTGATTCCTATAAATTTCTTCTCCTTTGTCTCAAATCTTTGAGAGGCTTACATAGCATCATCTTGATGGATGAACGTGTTAATATTGGTTTATCCTCCAGAGTTTCGCAATAAGCTCCCTCAAAAATTACGCAGCTGTTAGCAAGAGCAAACCGTATTTTTGCACATGTTGCAACTGTTTTGACACCAAAATGTTTTTTACTTCCTCTCGTATTCTCTTTTTAATCAATTGTTGCAAGACTTGATTACGTAAACATGTGATGCAAGACTCATGCATTCATGTATTTTAAGAACAGCGACGTAAGAAAAACAGGTTCATTTCTAGGGGCAACTAATGACCTTTCGGAACCTTGATGCTAATGTTATTTCACGAGTCCCTTCACAAATAAAAAAGTCGGAATACAGATTTGGATAGCGGACGAAGAAAAATATGCGTCACATAATTCTTAAGATTTCACGGAGTCTCAAGAGTCAAGCGTACTTTGTCTTCAATTAGTGCAATGTCATCTGCTTTTAATCCATTGTTAACTTTTTCTTCCACTAATAATCGATTAGCCATCTTAAGATTCTCCTGATAACGAGTTCGGTTTGCTTGTTACGATGACGGTCATTTTTTGTTGAGTGGTGTTTTCTGTCAAATTAAATGTAGGTGGCAGTAGTGTTTTCCCGTACATATTCTCAACGTGACGCAAGTTGGCTTGTTTTCCCGAATACGATTTAGCTCTCAGGGGCACATCTCCTTTAGGTGTGTACGTTCTTCACGAACCTATAGTACTGTATTCCAATCCCAAATCCCTCTTTTTTCTCTTCCACGACCATTTTTACTTGAAGTTGTCTGCCTTGTGTTTGGCGCAGCTTGACTAAATATGGCTTTCCGTCAGAAAACCTAAACCAACCAACTAATCGACATAAAATCCCCAAACAACCAACCGAATACGATTTAGCACTTCGCCAATAAAAGTTCCAAAGAATAAATTCCGAATTGATCCGGTTCCGATTGCTGATCAGTTAACACCAATTGAATTAAACGCCAAACGTCATAAAAACAGCGATAAACGATATTTAAAATATCCCGATATTTATCATGCGAGAGAATGTGAACAGCAGACTTAAAATCTCCGCAGTCTTGTTTGTTTGTTTACACCGAAAATCCCTCTCATACGAGGATCAGGCAAATATTTAGAAAATAATTTTGCTAGGGTGCCCCAACCCTTTTTCCAGGTTTTCTATTCCGATCGAATGACCATTATGTTGAATGCAAGTTACATTTATTAATTTTTTACTGTTTTCTCAGGCATATCTACTGTCATTTTACCTGCATAAGAAATGAAACTTCGTTAATCAAGTTTTCATCAGTGTGTATTTTTGATTGCCTTTAAACGTTTCAAATATTTCGAGGAGGGTTTAACGTGGGCCTCTCTGAAAATGTGTCTGGTCACCATGTCTAGAACAACAAACATAAGATTTTCCTCGTCTTATGGAAACCCTTTCCATTCAGACAATCACCTAACACATAAATGGATTCTTCGCTTGCTTTAACAACCGAATACTAAATGAGAATTTTGTTTAAAATATATTTGATTATATTCAAGCATTTCCACGATTTTTCTGCTTCTAGTCTCAACCCTCCAAGTGATTTCGACGTGATATCTCGTCCATCAAGATCTGACGAATTTTGATAACGACGAGATATCTCGTCATAAAGATTTGCCCTAAATCTCAGAAATCAGCACTAAATCTGAGAAATTTCGATGACTTCCGTTGTCTTGCTTTCTCGTATTCGAATTGCCGTTGACAATGGGACATTCCTCGAAAGGAGATTAGATATCGAGGCACTGATTATAAGTCGTGTGAGTTTTTTTACGTCATGTTAGAAATGCCATTTTTTAGTTTATCACATTTGATTCAGGGGATGCTGTAAGAGAGCACAGATAACACTTCAGGCTTGAACTGTTTGACATCATGATACCGCAGATGCGTCTAGAGTTCGTGAGATAACAACCGATGGTATAACTATTCTTTTTATTCAATCAAACATGGGGTGAAAATGTCAGGCGTCCCCAAGTCCTTGATACATTAAAATAATTATTTAAGTATTTCAGTTTAGCTAGCTAAGTTTAAGAAAAAGTTTTTTCGTACAGTTAAAAGTGTGGCCGCAAGTGTGCACCAAGCTGATCTCTGACTGTTAATGTATTCTTTCCAAAATTTTTGAACGCCTTGTACTTTTGATGAATTAACTTTTTCTCTAATACATCCCACCAAGACAGATTTTGGGGCAACAGAAAGTTGGCAAACGATTCAGAACTATTGTTATAGGTGCAAAATTTCAATTCTTTCCTCCAAGTAGGTAACTTCCTTTTAATAAAAAGATAGAATTATATTTATAGCAAAACAAATTTGGGGAACTGTGCATATTTATTTTCGCATATTTATATGAACAGTTTTGAATCGATTTCCGTCAAAATATATGAAGGTTGCTATTCATAATTTTTCGAATATTAATTTCATAATTTATTTTAGGTTTTAATATTGCATATTAAAAACCAACTTAAAAACATTGCATGGATTTTGTTTGGGGTCTCTTTAAAGGTTACATCATAAAAATTCCAGCGGTATGGGAAGATTATTTTGAAAGACACGAAGAAAAGTCTGGGAAACTAATTTAACATTAGGTATTCTAATTTTTAACGGACATAATCCAGAAACGGCTTAACCAAATATTTGTATACCGGTTTGTTTCATTTGGATTTCAAACCGGTATACGAAGTTAAATTTTGATATAAATTCAAAATTTGACTACAAAATTCAGCATTGTCATTGTAAATTATAAGCTTTACGCACAATTTGAAATTTTATACATAAAATTTTATAGAAGACATTATTCCTTATTGAATAGCACGTTTGAATTCGCTCTACCATCAACGACGCGTGATAAAAGTCGAGTTTTAACTTTTTCCAGCAGTGGTCTCTATTCGCATGTCTCGTGATTTTTGAATCAACACGAAGCTGTATTCTTGTTTCACTCAAAGAAGCATAATCTGGTCTAAGTTTGGTATTGGCTGACCAGATGGAGATTCACAGCTAAATTAATTTTGATATAGAAAGAAATTTTAATGCTAAGAGTGAAATCTGAAAAAAATATATCCAAGTTATTTGTAATGCATTTTAAGATGGCTTTGGGAAACCTTAGAAATGAATCAGCACATTTAGGCTCGGTTAATTCTCCTGTGTCCATTATTTATGAAGTTAATTACTCGAGTTTTGGTTCCATTTTTTATGTTCTGTATTCTACCACCTGCATTGATAGAATTATGAATAAAAGTCACCCGCATAAAAGCAAAGACCCAGCAAACTGATCGATCGAGTTCATAGTGTTTATTAAATGAAGATGAGGGCAATATATTCCGTTAAAGAGAGCCCACGGATTAATTTTAATAAAAAAAATTCGTGGAAAATGCTTATTGCGGCCTTCCAATGGGAAATTTTTTTTTTGTAAAAATCGCTGCAATTTTTTTATTGGTGAGTGAGTGTGAACAGTTTTTACCGCTTTGTAGCGTATCCTGTCAAGCCTCGTTTAATTTTACTTTTCCGTCTCATGCCGTTTGTTGCTCTAGCATTTCATTTTTCTTTTTGATTAGTCCCGTTTCTCTTTTATTACTTGCACAACTTGGCTAGATCTATCCCTTGCATCATAAAAATACATCAGCCAACCTGAACCTTTTTGAGTTTCGAATATTACTACTAATTATTATTTTTTATTTTTCGGAAAGACAACAGGAAGAAAGAAGGGTTGTTGAAACCCCTTACGTCTCACTGTGCCTCTTGAGCACTCCTAGGCATCAACATATCAAATAAGAAAACTTAACCTTCCGAGGGGCGCACACGCATGTATACGTTCGGCAATGTGCAGTCTTCCCTGCTGCATGACTTCTAACCAGTTTTGACTCTTTTGACTAATTTAGGATTTACTAGGATTTTTCAACCAATAGCTGTGGTTATTTAGTCATCATGTATGTGTTTTGAGGAGAAAAAGTACTACTGCACTACTCAGAAGTCTCATGGTGCTCAGAAGGTTAATATACACTGCTGGCCACCCAAATTGCAACACCAAGAAAGACAAGAGATATCACAACAAAATTTATTTTGTAGATAACATGTTGACCAAGTATCAAATGATTAAATTTATAGACTTCTGTGAAGTGTGGTTCCTGCCAAAATCAGTAGCCAGAGTAGCCGCCATTGTTGGAGATCACCGCTGCCACACGCCTCGGCATTGATTCAAAGAGACTTTGGATGTGTTCTTGGGGTACAGCAGACCAAGCAGCTTCCACACGTTGCCAAAGTTGATCTGGTGTGGCAGCTGGGGATGTATTCTGGGTCAATCGTTGAGCAACCATGGACCACATGTTTTCTATCGGCGAAAGATCCGGAGAGCGAGCTGGCCAGGGAAGAAATTCAATCTGACGATTGACGAAGAACCCTTGGACAATGCGTGTCACGTGTGGTCGCGCATTATCCTGTTGAAATATGGCTGTGGGCAAGCCCTGAAGGTAAGGAAGGACAACTGGCTCCAACACCTCGGAGATGTAGCGCTGGATGTTTAAAGTACCGGCAATGCGTACTAGAGGAGTGCGAGAGTGATATCCAATACCGCCCCATACCATAATACCCGGTGCAGGACCAGTGTGGCGGTGCATAACGCAGCTGTTCAGCATCCTCTCTCCACGGTGTCTCCAGACTCGAATCCGACCATCGTGGTGTTGCAGACAGAAGCGTGACTCGTCAGTAAAGACAATTTCATTCCATTCTGCCGTCCACATCCTTCTTTCATCGCACCATTGGCGGCGGAAACGTCTGTGGTTCTGCGTCAAGGGTAGACGAAGCAATGGGCGTCTTGCGGACAGACCACTCTGCTGTAAACGGCGTCGAATGGTACGCGCAGACACTGTATGATGCGGTACAGACTGAATGTGCTGTGCTATGGTTCGTGATGTGGCTGAGCGATCCGTCACTGCCATACGCACAATATGCCTGTCATCACGTGAAGTGGTGCACTGAGGTGGATGCGATCGAACACGTCGGTCCGTCGTACCCTCCTGCATCCAACGATCACATATCCGCATTACAGTTGTTTGGTTTCGTCCAACACGACTACCGATTTCCCTGAAAGATAATCCACAATCTCGGTAGGCCACTATCCTTCCTCTGTCGAACTCGGATACTTGATCAAAAGATGATCGCTGTTTTCTACGAGGCATAATTGATCGTTTTTTTGAAAAAAAAACACAATTGCCGTACTTGAAATCGTCGAAATCTCCAAGCCTTAAATAGCGCTTTGAAGTGGCGCCACAGGCGCGCGTGATGTGCGTCTGCGCTGAAATTCTAATCATTTGCATATCTCACCTCCGCTAATGCATGTTGTAAATTTCATATTATTTGCATGCTTCCTTCAGGGTGTTGCATTTACGGTGGCCAGCAGTGTACTTAATCTCCGAAAGGGTTAAGAAATAGATGTTACAATTTGTTCAAATTCTGTGTTGCCTTTTTCTCTAAAGGGCTGAATGCAGTGTGTTTTACAGAGCGGTGGTGGTCTAGCTATCGTAAATCATAGTTCATGTCTTGGTAAAAAAAGCCGAAATTGATATTGATCACGAAATGTGTGTCTGGCACGCAACTTAAATATCCTATGATCCTGATTCTTTGAACCTTTCGGAATATTCTGCTTCGAAAGAATTCTTTGATTCCGTCGAAATATTCTGCTTCGGAAGGGATTCTTCGAATCTTTCGGAATATTCTGCACCTTCTGCTTCAGAAGTTCTTGAAACATTTTTGGAATATTTTGCTTCAGAAAGAATTCTTTGAATCTTTCGGAATATTCTGCTTTAGTAATTATTCTTTCAGCCTTTCGGAATATTCTGTTTACCAAAGGTTCTTTGAACCTTCTGAAAAAAATACTGTGATTCTTTTGGAATATTCTGCATCCTTTCTACAGAAGATTTTCTTTGGACCTATCGAAATATTTGGTACATTATGCTTCAGAAAGGATGGTGTCCTCCCCTCTGGAAAAGAATAAATTAATCTGGAAAGACAATAACATTTTTCATGTCAAGGAAACATGGATGAAAAAGTTTCAAATCACGATTTAAGTTATCCTTACATGCCTGTCTGCTAATTATGTATCAGTTCCGTTTCAAGGAATGATTTAATAAAAAAGAACCAAAATAAGCTCATCCCATTCTGAGTTTACGCGCTCCACTAATTCACATCATGCACAAAATTAATAGGAACGAGACGATAACTCAATTAAATAATTCATTAGAAATACTTCCCTCTACCCAAACAGGAAACATTGCCCACGCAAAAAACGGTTCTGATCCTATTATGCAACCGAAAGCGAAACAGGTACCCGAACATGACCTTGAATTCGATTTCGATCGAAGACTTCGTATTGATTGATTTTATCTCAGCGGCCTGCATAATTGTGCGCTCTTGTTGCTAAACAAAGGCCAAGTCCGAAACCCGTCCGCCTCGGCAGTGTTCTGACCGCCACTTGCATCCGGTTACATGCCCTTTGCATCGCAATATTTGCATCCCTTAAATATTTCAATGTTATTCGTTCGTGCTCATATAAATGTCCGGAAGATGCGTTGTGGTTGATTGTTTTAAATAAATGGTTCTCCGCCTATGGATGTTAGTATAGGAACACAGGCTTTTCTCTTTTGAGTTGCATTTCTTTTTAGAATTCTACAATATAAAAACAAACTTGCGGTGACGTGGATAGTTTCTTATCAATCTTATCCTCTGTCCACCGGGGTTTAAAGTTAAATAAAATATTTAAAAACTTTCACGGAAATTACTCACGCACAATAAATAATCAGAACATAGATGCAAGGGAACGAGTAATGCAAGCGATAATATAATAGAAAGCGCAAGCGATATTTATACAGAAACTAAGTGAAAACGCACATGCGATATAGTATAATTAAGTTATTAATAAGTATATAATTTTTATATTTGTCAACTCCAGTAATATGTTTAATTTTTTAGTTCCATTTAGAATTATTAATTGACATGTACACTGCTGGCCACCGTAAATGCAACACCCTGAAGGAAGCATGCAAATAATATGAAATTTACAACATGCATTAGCGGAGGTGAGATATGCAAATGATTAGAATTTCAGCGCAGACGCACATCACGCGCGCCTGTGGCGCCACTTCAAAGCGCTATTTAAGGCTTGGAGATTTCGACGATTTCAAGTACGGCAATTGTGTTTTTTTTTTCAAAAAAACGATCAATTATGCCTCGTAGAAAACAGCGATCATCTTTTGATCAAGTATCCGAGTTCGACAGAGGAAGGATAGTGGCCTACCGAGATTGTGGATTATCTTTCAGGGAAATCGGTAGTCGTGTTGGACGAAACCAAACAACTGTAATGCGGATATGTGATCGTTGGATGCAGGAGGGTACGACGGACCGACGTGTTCGATCGCATCCACCTCAGTGCACCACTTCACGTGATGACAGGCATATTGTGCGTATGGCAGTGACGGATCGCTCAGCCACATCACGAACCATAGCACAGCACATTCAGTCTGTACCGCATCATACAGTGTCTGCGTACCATTCGACGCCGTTTACAGCAGAGTGGTCTGTCCGCAAGACGCCCATTGCTTCGTCTACCCTTGACGCAGAACCACAGACGTTTCCGCCGCCAATGGTGCGATGAAAGAAGGATGTGGACGGCAGAATGGAATGAAATTGTCTTTACTGACGAGTCACGCTTCTGTCTGCAACACCACGATGGTCGGATTCGAGTCTGGAGACACCGTGGAGAGAGGATGCTGAACAGCTGCGTTATGCACCGCCACACTGGTCCTGCACCGGGTATTATGGTATGGGGCGGTATTGGATATCACTCTCGCACTCCTCTAGTACGCATTGCCGGTACTTTAAACATCCAGCGCTACATCTCCGAGGTGTTGGAGCCAGTTGTCCTTCCTTACCTTCAGGGCTTGCCCACAGCCATATTTCAACAGGATAATGCGCGACCACACGTGACACGCATTGTCCAAGGGTTCTTCGTCAATCGTCAGATTGAATTTCTTCCCTGGCCAGCTCGCTCTCCGGATCTTTCGCCGATAGAAAACATGTGGTCCATGGTTGCTCAACGATTGACCCAGAATACATCCCCAGCTGCCACACCAGATCAACTTTGGCAACGTGTGGAAGCTGCTTGGTCTGCTGTACCCCAAGAACACATCCAAAGTCTCTTTGAATCAATGCCGAGGCGTGTGGCAGCGGTGATCTCCAACAATGGCGGCTACTCTGGCTACTGATTTTGGCAGGAACCACACTTCACAGAAGTCTATAAATTTAATCATTTGATACTTGGTCAACATGTTATCTACAAAATAAATTTTGTTGTGATATCTCTTGTCTTTCTTGGTGTTGCAATTTGGGTGGCCAGCAGTGTAGTTTGAGCTGCGAGTTTAATTGAGTCTCTGTATTACTGAATTTTTTGTGAGATGAATTTACTGATACTGAGATGCATTTTTGAGTTCTGAGATTTATTAATTGACTTACGATTCTGAGCATTTTTAGTTGTATATATTATGAAGGTATGTTTCAATGCGCATTCATTATTTACAATTACTCAGTGAAAGAAAGCACTATAATACCAATAAGTGATTTCTTAAGCACATTGTATTCTTATCTCTCTCAACTGGCTTTTACGGCAAGTACAAAATAATCAAACTAGTAACCCCTCATTATATCACACCTCGGTATATCGCTCTTCTTTACTTGTTCCCAATAGATTTTAAGTTTGCGAACAGCAGAGGGAATTAAAGGGTCAACAATTTCAACCAATTGCCTTTGCTTTTCCCGTGGGCTCTTCTACCACAATGTGAAATTTCTTCGGGGCATCTACAGACATCATCAACTTAGGGGGATAAAGGCTCTTCATCGATTGGGCCTCGAAAGCAAGGTAGAAAAATAGTAAATGATCTACTGTATATACAGAATCATTCATCAGTTTTGCATAATTTTAAATAAAACATTCTTATAAAATGCTCTTTTGATTTCTAATAAGTAAATTCTTCTTAGGCTTCGTTATATCGTATACCCTCTTTTTGTGTCCAAAAAGCTCGATGATCGACGTGTTACTATTAAAACATTCTTTATGGGAGTTCTATTAATCTTAATATTTTTGTACATATATGTCTAAACAAACAATTTAAAAATGTTATTAAAGTAATGAAATAATAATAATATGCGTATAAAGTAATTAAAATAATTTGTTACAGTAATTAATGAACTAGAAGGATAAAAATGAAATATATTATTTAAATAATGTATAAAATAATGAAATTAAAATCATGAAATTTAAGTAACTATTTCCAAGTTAGTATCTATCTTTTATCTTTTTCCGTTTATAAATGAAATTGTCAAAAGAGAAATCGGTGGAAGTTATAGCAGTTGTTCAACGTTTCCAATAGGTTTATTTGAGGTTTATAAAATAATACTGAAAGATGTTTGGAATTATTTTTATTAACGGTAAAAGACTAAACCATTGTTCTTCGAATTGGTTGAATTATCAAATGAATGTATCATCATTTTGAGTAACACTACGAGACTAAAAGTTGCCGCATTTTGAAAACTCCACTTAGTTTGATTTAAAATTATAAAAATGAAATTAAAATTTCCCCTCTAGGTATACCTTAGCAATGTTTATTAATGCCATATGTTGAGTAATATGTGATATCTTTTTCTGATTTTGTTCTGGAGTAATTCAAAAAGCAGCAACCTCTATGCGTTGAGTTTGCGTATGTTAAATCTGGGGGTTCAAAATTGACTCTAATCTATTATTTGATTTATCTCAAATGGTTCATATGTATTACCGTACAAGAATAGGGTGACTCTTTTTAATTTAGGTTAGAATAGCCTCATTTAACCATTACAGAGCGCTGCATGCGTGGTCAACGAGTAACACAAATAAAATAAAAACCAGTTCACAATTTCAATGTACAAACATGGAAAAAGAAACAATTATGATGACCATATGAAATTTAAAAATTAAATGTGAATTACATTTAGTATCTCGATATCTTCTATAAACTATAAGATATTCTGACGTGTACGAATCCTTCATCTATTTTTATGGTTTGATTTTATCACTGTTTATCGCAGACATCGAGTCCTTCTACTTGTTAATTACCGACAATGGGTGTGTTTTTTATATCATTCACAATGGTTATTCCATGATTCATTTATTGAAATGCTTAACCTTCAGACCTTCGCCTGAGACGCCATTGAAGTTGTAAAAGAGTCACTGACGCCTTCATAAAGAGTCAATGTTTTAACACGATAAACGAGTTAATTGGCTGTGCCTTGTCGACAAGAATTCTGCATCAAAGAATCGTCGCTAGAAAACAGTAGACGGTAGAATACATCGTAGAAAATTCTTATATAGAGGCTGTGCACATTATTATACAAATTGCGCATCGTTTGGGTTTAATTTAATTCATATATTTTCAAATTTTATGCCTTCAAATTTTATTAGATTACTTTTTAAAGAATAAATTAATCTCAAAGCAATTTTTCATTTTTTTTGTTCTTCGCGGCTCTAAATTTCAGGAATTTTCACTCAAGGTTTTTAAAAAGAAAATTCGAACTTCATCTGTCATCTTCTCTTTCTTAACCGAAAAGCAAATGATTTCTCCAAAGAATTTTATTCGAGTAATATAAATACGTAAATCTTTGCGAATACGTTTGTTGTAAGCTTCGAACAAAATCAACCCATCCTGCAAATCGATTGCCATTAATTCCATGCTGTTCAGATTCGAAAAGTATTTTATAATATGAAGTAATCATGCATCGCACAATTACTGTCTCAGCAACAAAATCAACATAATTTGCTTCTGAATTCTTCATATTCATGCTTGGAATACAAATTCTGAATACAAAAACAATTTTCTCAATTATTCCCTAAGGGAAAAACGTCCCTTCGCGCTTAAATTCTGTCATTTTCAGAATTCTGAAAGTAAAAAGAGGGAAAACGAGGTAAAAAATGAATGAGTGGTGGAGACAACTGGCAACATCCGTCTCATTTCCGGTTCCGGTGCGCGAAGGGTACTTCTGGGAAGCTAGGAGGGAGGAAAAGCTTCCTCTGTGATATGATTCAGAATCGAAATCTTTTCCCTACACGTGTTCTTCAAGAAGACACACTTTGAAAAAGGAAACGGATGTCAGAACGGCATTCCTTGTCTTGAAACAGAGAAAAAGAATATTTTTCACCTCAAAGGCGGGCACTCGAAAATGAACTTCAAAGTACCCGCAGACGAAGAAAAACGAATTCTTATCTGTACAAATAGAGAAACACGAACGATTTCGCAGGTGTGAGAGCATTTCCGGCACTTATATTCCAAGACTGTTCCCTGATTATGGAGAACAAACGGTAGAACATTTTTTGGATTTTGTTCTTAGAACTTCCCAAAATTACTATTTATATAAAGAAATTAAATTCTTTTTAGGCTTTTTCATACTAACTTGTGCTCCAGTGCGACATTAATTACCATCCAACCATACAAACTTGTAAAATGTTATGGAAGAATTTTCTGAATTTCAACTAATTTATGGGGCTACATTTAGAATATGAATCAAGGTTAATTTAAATCATACCTTAAGTTATTGAATTGATCGATTTTGAATTTAATAGATTTTTATGAAAATTCCGAAAGTAATTAGAAAAATTGGACCAAACCGAATGCACTTTTTAGAACTGACAAATTGGTTTGACGATTTTTGAAAAATAAAATGATTTTCCAAATCGTTTTACAAATCTTTTATAATTTTTCTAAACTAAGATGAACTTAATTTTTCTCAAAGAAAACTCGCCAATACCTACATACCTATCTACCCAAAGAAACTGACCAAAACACATAAATTGTTTACTGAAATATTCCAAAACCTCATGCAAAGTCGATTGCATTTCGTATGGAACGAAAGAATCGCACTGCTTTAATTTTGTGCGAAAAATAAACTATGAAATTAAAATTACGATACTTTAACAATATATATACTTCAATTTTCTTAATAAAAAACTAGCGAAAACAAATTATCCCTTGAAAATATTTTTAATTCTACATTTTTGTACAATATAAATTGGACGACAATTATCTTGCAAATTAAACCATTTAAAAAACTATTCAGTTTAGACATAGTGGGTAATCAATTTTTCAAAAGCAATACTTTACAAAATTAAAATTTATGATATTTTGAACAATCATTACATTTTACAATTTTATTATAAGAAAGCCTAACAAATTTTAAGTTTCTTTTTGAACATAAATAGTAATTTTGGGAAGTTTCCGTACAAAATTCAGCAATTGTTTAACAAAAGGATAAATATATTTTCCTAAAAGAATAATTAAAATTTGGCGTATTCAAATTCATCAATTTTGCATCGAAAAATATTTGTTACGGACTAAATAAGACGCACGCGTGCAGCAGCTACTCAATGCATTCAATTGTTTTCAAAGTTACAAAAGAGAACATGGAATGTCGCGTGCCAAAATTTTCGAAGGAAGGGAACGTTTTTTGCGCGTGAGAGTAAAAATCGACGATGTGAGAAAAAGTTCAAAATTAAACAGTAGGCAACCCATTAACTCTCAAAATATTACACGGCTGAGATACCTGACATTGAATATAGTTCAGCAAGCTTTTCAGAACGAGTCAAAACTGCTCTAATAAGTCAGTTCACTCGTACTTATTGATGGGTGAGAAGATGAGAAATGACTTTCCGTGTTCTGCTCTGAAATTGATGTAATTTTGTGTTCGACAGTTAAGGGATGAAGTTCTGTTCTGTCGAAAACGAACAGGATTTCTCAAGATGAAGATAAGCGTCATCAAGATCTTTTTCTTAAGCATTTTTCAATGTAATTATATTTTGTTGGTTTGGTTTCCATCAGAGTTGCCAGATTGGTAGCAATTGCGCCTTTTGGGCTAATTTTAACTTGGAAGCCAATATTTCGCAGTGGCGCATTTTTGATCTAAAAAGAATATGTTAAGTAGCATCATTTATGCATTAACAGAAAAAAGTCTCCAAAGTGAGCTACATATTTTTTTAGTTCTACGTATAATATCATTCACACATATGAATATATTTTTTACAATTGTTATGAATATACTTTTCACTCCTTTGTTAGGAATGAGAGGGGTTTTCCTGTAAAGCTAAATATAGCGGGCGCTAGTGTTTTGGTGCATACGTATTTCCTGTTTTATTCCGGAAGTGACGTTACCTGGTTTATCAAATTAAATTTCAGCATATCTGAAAGAATTGATCATAAGTTTATGATTTCTTTAGTTTTTTTATTAAGCTGAAAACACGGCCAATACAGTTGTAAATTAGCGCTCCATGAAGTCTGGCTCTAGTTGTTCCCCATGAATAATATTATTGCAAGAGTTAAAGAACTTTTAATTGTTAAACAAAATAGAAAGCCTGTAGTAAACCTATTTTAAGTGTTACTCTCTTTGAAAAAGTTTCTTTCGTTACACGACAGCGTCATATCAAATTGATGTCATTAAAAAGCATAAAAGTTGATGTTAATGAAATATTGAAAAAATACTATTGAAAATAAAATCAGGACAAAAGAAATCTTCGATGATATTTTAATACAATTCATCTTAAAATGTCAATAATAGTTATTAAATGAGTTTTCCAATTTCCTAAGACTTCGAAAATAAACCGTTTTGAAGTTTTAATTATCATCCTTGGTGAGTTGGATGGGACGCAAGGACCATATTTGGTCATCATCCCTGATGAGAAAACTGCATTAAAAAGAAATTATAAATGTTGAATTTTCTTCAATTATCGCCATTGCTTCCGATTGGTGTTCGCTTTTAAGTCGACCATCGAAAAAAACCCAGTTATTTGATTCCATGCAATAGCTACACAAATACATAAATGACGTAAAGCGGATTTGTAACGTGATACGAACTGACAAAACTAATTACTGAATAACGGAATGAAATCTCTCGAGCTATCTAATACGGAACTATTCTAAAACTTAACATCATACATAAATAATATATTTCTTTTGTCTCATAAATATGCATTTCAAATTCTAACCATTGTTCTAATGTTACGCAGTGAACCTATAATCCTCTAATTAAATGGAATAAGTTTTTCTTGTTTCCCGGTTCACTTTAGCGTTACTCAATGAATTTATGATTTGTTTTCACATTCAAATGAGCAAAGGGTGTGGCTAGTGAGAATGAAATTAAAATTCAAGACAAATAAATTGATTTAAAGGAGTTTGTTAAACTGTACAAAGGTGCATTTACTTTTGGAGCTTGGCTCACAGCTTTCTAATATACGAATTATTTATTCTCATATACGAGTTATTTTCCCGTTTTGGAATTTGTAACATCTCTCAAAAGGGCGTTGTCTGAATTGCGGAATAGCTTATATATTTTGCTGTTTTGGATTCGGAATAAAGTTAAAATTATAATCAAACTCTCATAGTTTTGCCATAACTATATGAGAGAGATTTTCAGATAAACAAACCAAACAGACTGCGAAGATTTTACTTCCCTGCCCCAAATGCTCTCCCATTGTGCATATCGGGGTTACCTTAAAATGTAGTTTATCGCCGTTTGGGTGACGTTTGGCGTTTAATCTAATTTGCGTTGACTAATCAACTATCATGTATCAATTCGTAAATTACTCTTTGAAATTTGTATTGGCGATGTGCTGAAATCGTATTCGAAAAACAAATCAACTGACGTCACGTTCAGAATACGTACAGGAAACACGTATCACCGCAGAAACACTACCTTACCTACATTTAGATTGACAGAAAATGCCTCTCATACGAAATAGCGGAAATAGGAATAAAATATCCGTACAACAGTCAAAAACCCTAATCCTTGTTGAAGAGAAAATATTTCTTAAGTCGTGCTCTTTTCTTTTGTAAGTTAATTATTTGTATTAATATTTCCAGTTCCATTTATCATGCGACATTTAAAAAAATTCGTTTGCTATATCTATGTCTGGGGTAATACAATACTGTTCTGTTTTTTAGTGACTACCAATGCTTTTCGTGAAACTGTAGAACTCAAAACATTTCTTTTTTCTTCCTTCGAGTTGGCAACTACTCTTAATGTGAAAAATGTGTTTCTTTGAGGTCATTAATTTATCTTATCAAATTAGTGTATTTAATTACTATATCAATAATACGAGAGATGATGCTTTTTATGGAACACTACAAATAAATTGAATGGATTCAATCGAGATTCGATATTAAATAGTCCACCAATTCGTTCCAGAGGTTTCCAGATTCTTGATCTATTCGTTGTAATACAGATTTCATTTTTTATTCAGAAAATGCATTTGTTAAATTTTATTTTGTAAGAAAAGAACTACACAAAATTCTACTGTCCAGATTTAATTACTACTTTACTAAGTTACTAAAAGCTTTTTATTAAACATGAATTGAAACAAAAACAAATAACTGTCCCACTGATGATATAAGTGTAATTACATATGCAACTAAATGCTAAACATAAAAATATAATTTTTGCATGCACGTTACTACAAGAACAGCGTCTTCAAGTTTGGTCATTTTGGGTTGATATTTATTAAATGCAGCGTATGTAAGTATAAAAAACTATGTAAGGCAGGAAAATAGAGTAAGAAAGTCCAATCAACACTTGTTAACCCTATCCCCATCATTTTGTTATCTAGCTTTGTGATTTATTTATCAGCATTAAAAAACGTAACCAAAAATGATCGAACTCGATCCTGTTTTTACTAGTACGACAGTATAATACTATAACTTTAAAAACTCTTTATTGAACAACATGAAAATGTATTGTAAGCAGAAGGGCTTTTTGAAGTACACTTTGTACATTGTTGTGTTTACCGAGGGTGACACCGAGGGAAACTAGCAATATATATATATATATATATATATATATATACATATACATACATACATATATAGCCTTACATTTTGAGATTTACAACCAGATGAATAAATAACATCGTAAAAACATGTTTCCTCCAAACAATATGTTAAGTTAGTATGCATTTTTGAGTTGGTGTTCGTAACTTCAAAAAGTAGTTTGAATGAAGTGTATGTTGGGTTACTAGACGTCCGTCTTGTTCGGAATTAGTATGCGTTTACAGATTACAAATTGTTCGGATTTTTCAAAGAAATCATCAATTCAATCCAAATGTTATTCGCTTGTGTGCAAAAAGTGTGCACAAAGCGAATATACACAAGGTCCATGACGGTAGTTCGACTGTAGCGTCGAATCAGATTTGTTTTACTTAAAAGGTATATAATATTGTTATTTCTTGGTTGTTTAATGTTATTTAATGTTTATTTCACCTTTTCAATGCAAAAGTTTTTATTGATACTCCATCAATTGAGTTTTGTTTGTCCGGAATTTTCCTGAAATGATAGGAACGATAATTGAGTTTGTCAGATACTTTCATCTTTAGGTCTGATAACCCTATGAGAGAGAGTGTGAGACATGTACTCTAGAGCACTGCATGAATTCCGAAGTTTCTATTTGGTTTCATGAGGAGGTGGGAACCGGAACTGCGATACCTGGACCAAATGGTGATTCCAGCAAGTCATTCATCCTTAAAGAAATTATTATATCATCAGGATCCTGGAATAAATCTGAAGGCTACAATACAGGAAATAACTTATTACTAGAGGCCTGTTCCCCTTGCACTTAGGACAAACTGAATAAGATTTTTGACTATTCAAGAATTTCATGCTCCTAAGGTGTCCACTTATCAATCTAGATAAATCCGTTTCTTGGAAAAGCTTTGGTCCTGCAATATGCAGTCGTTCTTCAAGTTGAAAAAGTTTTTTTAAATCTTTTTATAGCAGTTGTAAAAATGAAACTACTACAAGTATGCAAAGGAAGTAGAGGAAACATCATTTGTACAAGTTAAGTACTCGAATTCCAGTACAGATATGTTTGGGGAGGAGGGGGTAGTTCCACTTTCTGAAGTAGATTGAGAATCATTCTATCACAAGCATCAGTGTGTCACATGCTCAGAAACACTGCGCCACAGATTCCTAACCCAAGAGACAGAATATTTTCAGTCTCGTGACACTATTCTTATCAGAACTTAGAACACTTATTTTTCCAGCCCACTCGTTTTTTGATTCTACCGTTCGTTCAATCCTGAGACCTTGACACCTATACCCCTGCGCAGGGAGAGAGCGAGTTGCGACACCTGAATTCCAGAACAGGTAGAGAATATGTTGGGGGAGGGGAGGAACGCGCTCGGAATGTATTCTTCCCCCCTGCAAGTGTGATCAGAATTTCCATACCTTATTATCTCTCCATGAGGCGTTCGCTCAGTTCTCTCCCATATGAGCCACCAAGGCTAATTGGCGTGTTTCGAATATTCACGTGCTCTTGGTGTTCGGCAGAAAATCAATTGGAGTTAAAAAACTTCACTGCTCGTTATTATTGGAAGGTGTTATGCATGATTTTCTGGTGTCGATTCTTTTGTGCGAGTGAAATGAGTGTGTATTTGTTCCATTCTGGGCAGAGATACTGGTGAAGTGAATAAAAATTAATAAATGTAGTCTAGATTTGTATTTCTTAAAATTGTCTGTTAAAATAAAGTGATTGTGTTGAGCTTTTGATTTTCTGAAATGATATCAACAGCACTGGATGTCAACTTTTTATTTTAAATTACCTTTTTCGTGAACAATGACATGCCAGACATATCATTTGAAGGTCTTCACAATACGTTTAAACTGACATAAACTAGTTTTGAGTTTGTTTAGATCAATAAACTGCAAGAAAGTTGTAATTTAAAATGCCAATCCATCTATATTTTATACTGTAGCAGGGCATGGAAAGATAAAGCAACATCGGTCTTTTACCTTTCCTTGTAATATGTATACCTTGAAGTACTTTCAAGGTATACATATTACTGTATTGTAAGCTAATTTTTGTAGTGGTGGACAAGGTTTCATTGAGAAGTTTTAATGGAAACGATGTTTAAAGTAACAGAAACTTATTTGCATGAAAATGTCGATCAAAGCGAAAGAGTGCATGAAGAAAAATAAAATAAACCTTCAAGTGGCGGTCGGATAACAAAAGAGTTGGGGTAATTATCACAATTATTTGTGTGTTTGCAATGTTTTTAGGGCATCTTAATATAGATCTCTTTGAACTATTATTTCCATTACACTCATTGTGACACCAAGTCTTCGATAAAATCATCACAACAGCCACAGTGATCATCAATCTTTTTATGCCAGTAAAAGGCAGTCACTAACTGTAACAAGGCTGAGTTCCCCAACACTATTATAATATTAACGGTCTAAAAACAAAAACACTACTAGATCAAGGAAAATAAAAGGACCGCGGACATTCTCACCATTATTGCCGTTTTAATAAGGACACAACAGCTCTCTGAACTTTTACCTCCATTGCATTCATAGTGATACCACATCTTTCATAAAATCATCATATCAGCCACAGAGATCTGCAATCTTTTCTTATTCCAGTAAGATACAAAGCCGCTAGCTGTAACAAAGTTCAGTTCTCTAATGCTATTGTATTGTAGTCAAAATGTCCTTGAAACATAAAAATGCTGCTAATTGTTAGATAATAAAAGAACTGGGATCGTTCTCTCAATTATTCATGTGTTATTACATTCTATTACATTCATTGTGACACCACGTCTTAGATAAAAAAAACTATCATAACTGTCACTAACAGGAACAAGGCTCAGTTCCCAACACTATTGTAAAGTCAAAATGTTCGTAAAAGATAAAACGTCACTTAAAATAAAAGAACCGTGATCAATCTCACAGCTACTGGTGTTTAATAAGGACACTACACAGTTCGCTTTGAACTTTTATCTCAATTACTCATTGTGACACCACATCTGCACATCAGACAATTAGAAGTATTTTTATGTTGTTTTTAAGGACATTTTGACTTCATTAGAATAGTGTTGAAGCTGCTGTGTATTGAACTGGCATAAAATGATTGAAGATCACTGATAACGTAATAAATAAAAATTCTTAAAATCCTCATGTGATAAGTCACAGTGATCTTCAATCTTTTTATGCCAGTTCAATACACAGCAGATCCAACACTATTCCAATATAGTTAAAATGTCCTTAAAAATAACATAAAAATGTTACTTATTGTGGTATAGCAAAAGTACTGGGGTCATTCTAACAAAAACGTGCGTTTACAATGTCTTTAAGCTATCTTAATGTAGCTCTCATTGAACTTTTACCTCCATTGTATTTATTTTGAAGTCTGATAAAATTGCCATTTCAGTCACAGTGATATTCAATCTTTTTTATGCCGGTAAAATACAAAGCTCAGTTCTCCAACGCTATGTAATGTAATCAAAATGTCCTTAAAATGAAAATGCTAACTGTTGGATGATAAAAGAAGGGGTCATTCTAGCAATTATTTACTTGTTTAAAATGTTTTCAGGACACCTTAATGAAGTTTCTTTAAACTTTTACCTCAATTCTATTCATTGTGATCCCACGTCTTTGATAAAACCATCACAACAACCAATGATCTTCAATCTTTTTATGCCATTTAAATACACAGCTGCTAGCTGCAGCAAAGCTCAAACGTTATTCTAAAATGTCATTAAAAACATCTTAAAATGCTACTAAAAGGACTGGGGTCGTTCTCACAATAATTTATGTGTTTACAATGTTTTCAGGATGTAGTTTCTTTGAACTTTTACCTCCATTCCATTCATTGTGACGATTGCAATCTCTGAGAGAAAACCTCAAATAGGTCTGGCAAACTGGGAAAAGGAAAAACCACCAACGCATCTTCCCAACAGCTGCTTTCCTCGCATTTTCCTCTTTCACCATTCGCATCCCTCCTCCATAAATCCATTCATTCCTGTATCTCAGCGGTAAATCTCTCCGCGAGTTGCAACATGCCAGCGGGGGTACCCTCCATACGATACCTCCTCGCTGAAACACTTCTTTTTCATTAAACTTCGGCGATACGTAGTGATATGTGTGACACAAGAGGACGCTTCGCGTGTTCGTCATTAGGGAGCAGGTTCCGACTCGTTAGCGTACAGTTCCTGTTCCTCGACGGAGTTTTACAACCCTTTCTGCACATGCTGGTGGAATCAATTAGCGGGCACATGAGGGCATCACGCAAAGAGTAGGTCGACAAACCTCCGGAACTGGCTGCATGTTGGTGTGTTGTATCTGTAAACAGGTGTGTCGTTATCTGGATGTTTTTTGGTGTGTGGAAGAACTTGTGTCTTTGGGAAAGGTCATTCGAACTGAGGTAGGTAGAACGACCCACCGGTTGTACAGCCGGACTTCAAAATGGACGCACACATTTTCTGAAACTTTTCTTCTGTCCTTAAAATCATCGCAAAAACGCTAATAATTTATCGGATTTCTTCGCTAGGAAAATAGCAAAAGTTGAAGAGTGGGGGCTTTATTACATTTATCCCTAATATAAAACCTCTTATTTTATTCCGAGTAACATAGTATTCTTTTCATGTCTATCAAAAGCAATAGTTCAAATGTCCCATGGGCATGATGTCTTATTACATCCTCACTCGAGACCCTTCTTTTTCCACTCCCTCCAGAAATTCTTGTTACCCCTTCACAGAACTCGTGTGATTATTTCAAGGACACAGCTGCCTTCGTCCACTGAGGATTAAATAGTTCCTTCCGACCATTAGTCTAGTCGGAGAACCTCACAAATGCCAAAGTGAAAACCTCACAGAAGCGACCTTGTAATCTTCAGCATTAGCAGTTTTGTATCTTTCTATCGAAATCGAATCTCTGAAATGGAATATTCCTCTTAGATTGGTAAGCCACACACACTTATCCAAATCTGCCCTGCGACATTAAATTGACTGAAATGCGCATGAGTACCAACATGTTTTCTGTACAGAAATGGAGTACTCATGCACCTATCGTATGTTTTGTTGCATGCTTCTCCAGTGAGTGACCGGGCTAAGTCATGACTTTTATGTACCTTTTCCGTATTCTAAGTTGGTTTATTTTTACTCGTTTCAATTTTAGTACAAGACTTTTTCACACTTTTTGGTTACAAGAGTGTGAAAAACCTCTATTTGTGTAAACATTTTAATAATATATATTCACCCTTAAACTCTTATTCAATTTACCCTAAAATCTCATTTTCAAATCTAAGTTGACATTCAATTTTCTTCCATAGTGACTTGGAACCTCTACCAAATATTCTGTTGATTCACTTTCACTTTATAGTTTTCTTGATGATGAAATAAGTTGCTTTGCAGTAATTACTCAGAATGTTCATTCCTTTCAATCAGTTACACATATGATCAAAGTTTCTTCCAGCAGCTTCATCGAAGTTCAAGACAGTGCGCTAATGAAAATATATCTAAAAATGATATTGCAATTTTAGAAGACATTCTTGCAAAAGTGTCCATTTAAGGAAGCAATAAAACAATAGTCAAAAAGATTTATGTAAACAAATTGTATTTACCATGTTTCCATATACACAAGAAAATATCTCTCACCTGTCTCATTAGCAGAGGAAAATGCGTGCTATCACGATGGAATTTACTTTTTTATCTTTTTTTGCACAAATGAAAAAAAAATATTGTAGTCATTCTGATAAATTGGAAGTTTCATCTAGCACTTCATACAGATAAAGTTCGGCTGAAATGATTCAGACAAACTACAATTGCTTTGCTTATTTCTGGATTAATTACAGTAAGTTCTCCCTGGCCTCTTAGATAAATAAGCACTTTTGTTACTAAATCTGTCTTCAGAACATCTCAAAAAGTTGAAATTTTTATTGATATTTTTCAAATAGGGATGGGAAAATTCAAACGAATCAAATGGGAAGACTCATTTTTGCAAGTCTAGTCTGACAAAAAATTCTAGTTACTCTGATTCGTATTTTTAAAATTTTTCTTGACAACGTAAAGAAATTTTAAATTGACTTGTTTATCAAAGAGTTACTACAAATTTTAATGTCTCCTGAACCATTAAAAAATCACACACCCACTTGATTAAAAGAATCTGAGAAATACAGGTCACGGAATAAGGAATAATGATATCATACATTCGTTCCTCATAAAATATACAACTTACTAAATTAAAACCTTTTCTTGGCAATGTGTAAACTACAAAAAGAACCATCTGACCCTTTTAAAATGATACACAGAAAGTTTTTAATGAAAAATAATGATCCGATGAAAGAAAATCATCAGACTCTTGCTCGCTTCACCGAAACAACGCCGTTCTTTGTACCAAGGAAACACAAAATCACCCAGTTACACTTCACTGAAGGATTAAATGAACACTCTCCCTATCATCTAAACGAATAAAAGAAACCTCAAATCAATTTATTGGCGAGAGTTTTTCCTTTTCATCACGTACTCAACATCTAAATACTCACATATCAGAAAACGGATTAGAATCAAAACAACCCATTCAAATCAGATTATCTCGTCCTATCTCACTCCACTGGAATGATTTAAAGCAACGCCGAGATGTGTCACTTCGCGTTAGAGGCTTGGCCCAAAGAGGGGCTGACGGACCCATGCGTCTTCTGGGTTCCAATTATTATTGGGGCATGAAGACGCCCTCGAGTGGAAGATCTTTTTTCTTTCGATTGGCCGCATCAGTGGCGTGACTCTCGTGTTCGGAAAGTGGAGTTCGAATGGGGAGGGAGGGTTGCCACGCTTTATAGGCTAAAAGAATGGTGGAAAAGTCGACGGATGATGACCTGACAGTGAAAGCCGCTTTTAAATGCTTTATTTGTTTAATTGACCTTCTCGGCGCTTATCGTCTAGGGTGATCGCTTTACTCTTTTTTGGATGAAGGCTATTGTGAGAGGTTCCAGTTCAGTTGTTGCTGTGGAAAAGTGTCGGGGTGGCTTTTCAAATGATACAGGTTGTTTGGACTCTCGTGGTGATAAAGGTAGCTTTACCTGTAATTTGAATTTTGAACTCATAATCAGCAAAAACTTTCTGTGGTCCGGCTCCAGCGAGTTGGCATTTGAGTTACGTTGTTTTGGACGAGTCTATTGGTTAAGCCTCCAAGTGGTTTTGACAAAATATCTCACCCAAGACCTGGTCAATTTTGCTAATTTTGTGTTTTAGTCGATTCATTTTATACCTGAACAACAAAAATTGCTATTAAAATAGGCTATTAGGAGACATTTAGCTACTAGTATTTTTAAAAAGTTATGCTAGTAATGGCTATTATTTCCAAGTGTTTTGACTGTGGCAGTCCTGAACCCATGGTTTCTCGAAGCCTAATGTTCAGTGGGAAACATTTCAGTGGGATTGTGATAATTGTTGGATTGGACGCCTAAGTGCTCACTGGGTGTCTGGGCGTCAATGCTGAAAGAGTCCGACTGATAGACAAAGTTCACTAGAGTCGTTAGAAGGAATGGAAAATAACTTTCACTGAAACCGAAACGCCTAATTGTTTGCCAGTGCTTGGGTGTAGAGACAAAGGGAAAGTGTTATGACGCCCGTTCGTTCTTTTTGTCATCTTCTACGACAGATGTTTCCAATAAGCAGTGAAGAAACCTCCCTTTTCAATGTCTCAAGTCCATCGTTTTTCTTTAGAAATTATTTTCTAGGCAGATGCATCTTAATTCGACGAAAAGGAGGTATTTAAATGTTCAATAACTTATGCTGACCTAGTTCTCTCAAAGTACACTCCTTTCTTATGCAGGGTAGTCAGAATCGACGGCACAATAATCATACCACGCGGTTACTTGTCGAAAATCAACCCGAAAATGTCCGTTTTGGCATTCTAGAGATGTGTACCTACAACGGATAGTTGAACGCACAATTCCGGATTTGCATATCCTTCTGGTTCTTTATTTGGGTCTCGATTGACTTTTCAAAAAGCCGAAAGATCATTTGTTTGGTGTTTTTAGTTTTGTAATTTCGTATGACTGGTAATGACGTCACAAAACTTGCGACTCGAATATCTTCGGAATACCACATACGTTCGAAAGACGGACACTTTTTTGGT
Organism: Meta bourneti; assembly: GCA_933210815.1. NCBI lineage: Eukaryota > Metazoa > Arthropoda > Arachnida > Araneae > Tetragnathidae > Meta > Meta bourneti. The sequence goes on from OW119928.1 coordinate 48,048,295, forward strand.
ATGTTTATATTGCATTGATTCTGACCATTCTGTATGTTATACATTTTTTATTTATATCTTTATGTGTATAGAGTTATTTAAGATGGGATAGCAATTCGATAGATGTTTCGTTGTGATACTCGAATTTCTCGCACTTAACCCTTTTAAAGGCATCATTATGCTAAGAATGTTTTATGAAAAAAAATTTTATGGCAGAAGAATATAACCTTATATGAATATATTTTGTAAACATAATAAAAATTTACTCTGTGTTTTTAAGGGGTGGTGGGATTTCTTTTTTACGTCGCACTGGAGCAACAAAAAGAGCAGGCTAATAGCGACAATCTAGAATTAATCTAGGAGGGAAAGATCCGAGGACAACACTTCTTTGTTTCGAGCCACGGGCAGATGACAAGGTCAAAGCCTGATTTGGCACCCCATTCTCCAAACTTCCACACCACACCAAAGTTAGGACATTTGAGGCCACGGCAGATTTAACTTGCCACCACATACAAGACGATCTTTGGTTGGATCGAGTTTCGAACCCCTCCGATAGCTAATCCAGGACTAGCAACTGGGCTATCTCGACCCTACAGAACAAAGACTTTGCATTTCCTTGGGCTCAGTTGTCCACCCCTCAACCTCATCTGGTAGGAAACTATCTCTAAACACATCCACTTATAGACCAACGGTCAGTTGATATTTTGCACCCAGGAATTTCGGACCCCCAAAATCTGGTAGCTATGATGTCCTCAAATCGCAGGCGAAATGCATTTTGGAACGCGGGTTCAAACACTCAAGACATTTCCTTTCCCAAGATGTCAAAAGAAAGCAAACAGAGAGAAGGGGGAAGAAACTAGCAGTTTCACCGTCTGAAAATTAGGTAAGTAGGTAGTAGATTTTACGTCGCACTACAGCAACACAACGGGATACTTCGGAATCAATTCCGAAGTATCCCGTTGTGTTGCTGTAGTGACGACGACGACAATTCGGAATCAATTCCAAAGGGTTATAATCTGAGGAAAGCATCTCGTAATTTTCAACCATGATCAAATGACGATCTGGAAATTAGGACACGGATGAGAGGATATTTCAGTGGTCGACAAGATTACCCGTCCAAATCTCCCTTCCAGTCTTTAATAGCTGGTCGAATGCCGCTCGTGAATACTAAACCCTGCGGGCCGTTGTGGATCCCTTAACCTCATACCTCATCTGATAGTAAGCCCTCCTGACACATCAACTTATATTATCGATGGTCAGTTGATATTTTGCACAGAGGAATTTCGTGACTCGAGGTCTGGGCGCTATGAGACGCTACAGTGTCCGCAAATCACAGGCGAAATGTAGGTTTGATACCTCTCTGGGTGTCTCTTTTGTGATAGCAAAACTTTTCTTCTGTGTGTATGTCCATTACCCCACGTTGACTGTCTTGTGTTTGGCGCAGCTTGGCCAAATATGGTCCTACGGTCACCTTTAGCAACCAAACCACAGCCACTTTATCACAGTACGGTCTTAGCCCTTTTCAGGCTGGTGGGACTTTAGGCCCTTGCGCCATAAAACCCAGCCAACCACAGTCGAAATGCATTTTTGAACGCAAGTTGAAACACTCTAAACATTTCCTTTCTCAAGATGTCAAGGGAAAGCAAGCAGAGAGAAGGGGGAAAAATCCAGCAGTTTCACCTTCTGGAAATTAGGACACGGATCGAGAGGATATTTCAGCAGTCGATAAGATTAGCGTTCGAATCTCCCTTCCAAAGTCTTCCTTAATAGCTGGCCGGACGCCGCTCGAATACTAAATGACACCCCCCCCCTCCCATCGCGACACAAACAAGGTGTCCCTCTTTGACCCTGGACGCGAATCAAGGTCCTGAGACTCGGTGCAGAGGCAAAACGAGCACAGCAGTCCATTTAGGCTTGGGCGCCGTAGCGTGAAACGCACATCGTACTCTTTCCTTTTCATACTTGGAAGCCGTAAACAATGCAATATGGATCACACAAGACTCATGCAAGGTGAAGAAGAAAAAGTGGCCGACGAGTTAGAGATGCGTCTTCTGTAGAAGTTTGTTTTGTCTCGGGTTGTTTACGTCCCAACTGCGGTGATCGATCTCGATGGATATGTTCTCGGGATTCCTGGTAAGGTTTCTTGTTACGCTGTTTTCCTCGTAATTTTTTTTATTAAGGCTGCCTCTAAATAATTGGGTCAGCTCAGTGTCAAAGAAGAGTTATGTCTGAAAGGAAATGTAGGTACTTTCTGTTTCGCTTCGGGCTGCTCCAGAGTTAAACGAACTCCTGCATCCATCGATTAAGTGAACTTTGACTCGAAGCCTGGTTCCCGCGGAGTGTTCCACTTTCGCCCCGCTGGTCTAGCATCTCATGAGCGGATTTCAAAACTTGTATTGATAAGCTATACGTGCGAACCCTCTAGGCCGAACACGGGCTAATTCAGACTAAGCTGTTAATCTTGAGATCAAAAACGAAAGTTGTATGCAGGGACGCCTCAAGGGGTGATCGAACAAGGTGCCAGGTTGACTATGATCTCCTTTAGTAACAAAACAGAGCCAGTTTGGCATAGTAAGGTCTTAGTCCTTTCCAGGCTGGTGAGACTTCTGGCATCCAGTCTTTATTAAAGCTAGCTATATTAATATTATCGGTTCATTATTGCTAAGGTATAAATAATTTCTCATTTGGTAGTCCGATGGCAAGGAGTTCTCTAAATTGAAGCGAGATTAAAAGAGTTACACCTCTTAAAAAACTGAAAATACTAACTATTTTATATGTAAAATACATTCATGACTTCACCCATAAAGGTTTTTTCAGAAATATTTAGTCTTTCAAAACTGTGAAGTTTCCTAGGGCCCTAAAAGTTTGGGTCCTGTGAAGTGTTCCACTTTCTTCTTGTCTGCCATCTCGTGAGTTGATTTCAAAATTTGGATCTATAAGATATACGTGTGAGTCCTCTGGGACGCACACGGGCTAATCCAGTCTGAGTTGTTAATCTTGTAATGAAAAGAGAAAGTTGTATGCCAGCTCAAAGGGTGATCAAACAGGGTGTCAGTGTGACAATGGTCGCATTTAACAACTAAATAAAGACAGTTTGACACAGTACCGAACGTCAGACGTCCCATCATCAGCAGCCCTTTTCAGGCTAGTGGAACGTCTGGTGTCCCACCTCCTTGAAGTGATTAAAACTAATTATAAATATTTTAAGCATATTGTTGCAAAAGGTAAATAGCCTTTTATCTGGTAGTCTGATGTCAAGGATTTTTCTAAATTGGAGAGAGATAAGAGTTACGCTTTCTCTTTAAAACTAAATATACTATATATTTGTTACATACATAAATACATTCATATAACTTCACCGAAACAGTTTTTTTTTCAAAACTATTATTTAGTGCCCGTCAAAAATCCATGATGATGAATTTTAATTAAATCTCAATAAAGACATTTCTAGCCGTTTGGTTGATTTATGAATCCATTCATACTGCATTGTTTCCCAATTATCATTTATGTGTTGAAATGTTTGTGTCTTTATATATATATAAGGTCTTTACCATTCAGACTTAATTGATTTATCTCATGCTTCACTTCTACTTATTCCAGTTGACCGTGCAATACCTTCTGTATTCTTAAAACTGTATTCTTACTTTATGGAATACAACTTTGGATTTAACTTTAGGTTAAGCATTTAAGCAATGTAAGCATATGCAATGTCCGAATCAACTAGTCCAAACTGTCATGAAATTCCATTCTTTCATTTTATACTTTTCATTGACAAATAGTGCAAGATTTTCATGCAAAATAATCACTAATCAATATCGATGTAATTGGACTTATGTTATATTTATGCAGTGTGTTCATCAATTAGGTCTTGCAGACATGGAAGTCACCATGGTATCAGGAGTGAGGGGTAGGACAGGAAAATATGTTCATTTTTTCCATCAGTTCAAAAGTTACAATACCTTATTTCATTTACTAGTTACACATCAAAAGAAAGCAGAAGGTGAAAAAATTTACACAATTCTAAATTAGAAAATTTAATACCTGTAACACATACTTTTATTTTATACAGTTCCGTCACTTATAACCTAACTTGGGGACCAAGAGACCAAGAATGCAGACGTAGGAGTGACTTCTTGATTTGATAACACATAATGCTGAGAGCATTAGTGACGCAACTCCAAGGGTGCCTTGTGGAGATAATCACATTCAAGTTTTTGACTGAGCTTCAATCTTTTATTTTCTACTCACATTTAATCTCTACCTGTTGGAAATGAGCGGAACTACGCTTTTTTCACTGTTGATGCACGATATTAAGGGATACATCAATTCCCTTGATGCACGTAACTTAAAATCGTTAATTCCAGAGTTACATCACTAATGCTCTCGGCAGGCTATAATATGGAGGCATTTTTTCTGAAGTTTAGGCGGCGCAGGTTCGATTCCTCCCTGGTTGTATTTCTCTTATCTTGGTCAGTAAAACTTTCCTACTGTGTGTGTCTATTACTTGATATTGTGTCTGTCGCAGCATGGCCAAATATGGCTCTTGCGGCATAAAACCCAAAATAACCCAAACCTCTGTCAAGTATAGGTGCCGGTGGTGTGTCTTCGGCGATGGATGTGTCCTGTACGTATTCTGAACATAACGCGGCTTGTTTTGTTTTCCGAATACGGTTTCAAGACGTCGCCAATAAAAATTCCGAATAAATAGCTGATGGGTCGACGTTAATTAGATTACACTCCAAAGGTTGCCAAAATGGTGGTAAACTGCAATTTATGTAACCTCGATATGTATCATCCGAGAACATTTGGACAGAGAAAGTAAAATGCTCACAGACCGTCTGATTTGTTTATATTTACACTTAAAACCCCTCTCATAGGAAAAAAGAGGAATCGTGTTTTTTAGAATCCTTTGTACTGTGATCTATACCCTCGATCCATTAGTCATGATCTATTGTTGTCTTTGTAGGAGTATGACTTGGAGCAGAAGATCGACCTGGAGATCAAGATGCAGGAGGGGACGACGAAGCTGCTGGCTGCCTGCCGCTATCAGCTGCAGTCCCTGGAGGCAGTCAAGTCCCTCCTTACTTCCAACCAGAGGATCACAGCCTACATGACGGAGCTGCAGCGCAGGAAGACACTCAAGCACACCAACAAGTGAGTTCCCCTTTGGCTCCAGCGTCTCCGTGGCACAGTAAAGTACTGGGCCGAGTTCGCGACACAGCCAGAATACAATTAAGGACATTTTTTTCTTACCATGCAAAGAATTTTACACAATTTATACGGTTTGAATTTTAGAATAGAACTTTAAATAGCGATCTAACTAACACCAACACACGCTCCCGTGCCTAGTGTCGTGAGACACTATCAGTTTAAATAAGTGTGGTTGGGTTGAATAGAACTTTCCACAGAAGTGGCATGTCTATCCAAAATGTTAGAGCATATTACATCTATACATCTACACATATTACATCTATATATTATATCTGTACATTGTTACATCTATAGAGTAGTTACATCTATACCATCAGACTATATTACACCATATATACAACATGCAAATAAAGTTGTTAATATCTTGAGGTAATCAAGTCCTGACGAGATCTCACCATGCCTATGATTTTAACCTTCGAGCCCTTGTTACAAGTGATGTTTCTGAGCCATGCGATTTTAAAGTGGTCAGCAGGTGTCCTCATATGCCATGATGCTGTAAGGGGGAAGACTGATGTAGTGCAGAGGTGTACCGATTTCATCAGAGGAGTAATGTTCCGAATCAATTTGTTTAAACTAAATTGTGATCTACGGAATATAAGAACTTGGATCATTCAGCTGTGGGCACTATAAAAGTGAATTACAAAGATCGTAAGAGGATTAACTCGAGCTGGCGACGACCAACCGCTGTAAACCTCCTTTCTGTAGGAGAACTCAATGTCTTTTCTTTCGTTCTTCCTTGTCATCAAGGGACATTTAATTAAATAGGTGGTCAGCAAGCCTTAGAATCATCTGAATGGGAGGGAGATTGTCTAGATGTATAGATTGACAGATTTACGACCGGATTTATATAGATTTACGTTTATTTAGAATCATGAGTCTACTGCATTTCCTTGAGCCCGATAATATAGAAAGAACCTGTGGAATTACATATGAAAGCAAATTTTTTTGGTTCAGAAATTCTATATCTCATGGATTGGGAGTTTTATTTTTTTTATTCTAATAAACTGTCGTATACTAAAACCACGGGCAAATAGGTATAGAATTTAAGTTGGCTGGAGTTTTACTTCGACCCAGAACTTCTATCACGTTCATCACTTACGTTGTTCTTACACACAAACTGGTTGTTATGGATAATTAGCCGAAGCTATACTTTGGTCGATATGTTAACATGGTTTGCGAACTTGGGGCAGAGCATGCATTGTGTTAGAATAGAACTAGTGATGACCATCGTTGGGAACGTTCATTACATGGTTTGCGAGTATATTTCTATTGTTCTTAAATATGAATGTGGATAGAACTAGTGTTGACTGATACTCTGTTTGCTACAGTGCCTATTATAACATAGTTGCTGAAGGAATTCCATGGTATTTGCTTAGTTTAACCATGAGAAATTTTGTGAAAACTAAGTCGAAAATTTGCAGCTTAGTCCAACCCTCAGGCTGCAAGCAGCCCTGGACAGCTAGTAATGCGTCCCCAGAAGATCGTAAACTTTTAATTGCATTAAATTATTTTAGTGATATATTTTCATGACTCGAAAACCGTATTCCCCTAATTCCCCTCGCTTCACATTCGCGCCTTATTCACTTAATCACTTTTTGGCAATACGTACATTTGTGAACTGTTTTTAAGGATAAAGCATATGAAGAAAGATAAAGCATATAAGGATAAAGCATATTTAAACTTAGATCAAAATTTTCTGTAGAACACCTTGAGAACTCGCTAAGAATTTCACACTTCCATCAAACCAGACATTGATGCATTATTTTCACAAAAACAAGTTTTATGTTTATGTTGCTCTCCTTTTAAAATGTTAATAAAAAATATAAAAAAAATAAAGGAAATTTTGTTATTTATATATGCCAGCTATATATATATATTATATTTTACATGCCACCCAAGATAATTTCTCTTCACTCAATACGGTCTAGCAAGCCTAAAGGTTTGGTACCCTGATCTAGAATCTCTTAATATCCTATGGTTCGCTTACGTCATGATAGTAATGAACTTTTGGAAACATATGACCAAATAATCACATGACATGTAACATTTGGAACTTATCAATCAAGATTCTATAACAAAATAGGGAACAGTTGACCAAATAATGTCGGCAAACCATAGAAACACATTAGGACAAAAGATTTTGGAACTGATCGAACACACACAAAAGTATAGAGAAGAAGCAAAAATGCATGAGGTGATGTAGATTTCTTTGGAAAATAGTGGATGGATCCGTGAATAAAATTCGTTATTATTTATTATATTCTGTTATATATATATATATATATATATATATATATATATATATATATATATATATATATATATATATATATATATATATATATATATATATATATATAAAGTTAAATTTTAAAAAGCATTTGTGTCTTTTGACGGGACAAGGATTCTAAACTTTTAAATATTTGGCAAAGTACCCCTTCTTTAGTACCTGTGCTGTCTAATTAGCCCTCGTGTAAAAAAAATGACAGTAGAGTGACAACCAAACCTCTAGTAACTGTAACCTCTAGGCTGCATTGAGCTCCTAAAACTTTGTATTTAATCAAATTTAATATTTGTGGAAATTATACTTTAGTAGAATAATCACAGATTAGTTTTATTACCACTAAGCTATTAAAACAATAGTTTCAATTGAATCGCATTTCAACAATCACTTTAAGCACTTCACAGGTTCTAAACTAGGTGACTTTCAAAAACCTCTTGTAGCCTTTGGAAGCTGTATTGAGTTTCTAAAACTTTGTCCTTGCTTAAACAAATTTTGTATTTGTGGAAATTATACTTTAGCAGAGTAGATTTATTGCCACTAAACTATTAGAACAGTAATTTCAATCGAATCGCATTTCGACAACCTCTTTAAATACTTCATCGATCTTAAACTAGGGTCAAATATCCTAAACCCTATCGTACTGAATAATATTGCAGCGTTATTTAAAATATCATTTCATTACTTATGTATCGTTTACGATAATGGTTATTAGAATGCAAAATTGGGGAATGCTTCCGTAATTATGCGAGAGCATTGCTAACCGATAAGCATCAAATAAAATCTCGTATGACAGATAATTCTGCAGATCGGATCTGTTCCGCATAGGAAAGTTACGCACGATACGGGCTGTTACCGTGGATAAGCATCAGTTGATCGCATAATTTCATCGATATGGACCAGCGAGTTGACCAAATCTGCGATGGCAATTGAATATTAAAATCTATTCGAAGTCTATACCACAGCTTAATTTCCGGTTATAGTTACAATATTAAAATTTTTTAATTCATTTGATAGAAAGTGAACAGTTATTAAATAATGACATTAATTTAAAAATTGACTCAATCGTTTAAATAACTAATGGTTTATCTCAGCGATTTTCAACCTTTTTCATCTCATGTCACACAAACTAATTACTAAAATTCTGCGGCACACCAAAAAATATCATATTCAGATCTGACAAAAATATCTTTTTTATTGATTTACCAAAAGTAATAATAGTAATTACCTACCCCAAAGTGACTTTAAAAAATCTTTTTGAAACAATTTATTTATGACACTTTGCAATAAAAAATAATTCTGAAAATTATATATACGTGTATTGCATATTAATTATTTGTGGACACGTTGTCAAAAGTTCAAAACTAAACCGTTGAGATGAAATAAATCTACAATTTAAAACGTTCAGCCATCCGTAAGGCATACTAATGTCATTCTCACGTCATATCAGTTTAAAATCCCTGGTCCATCCGATTGCTTCATTGATGGAGAATAATTATGGTTATCAAGGCCATTGACTAAATACATTCACTAATCACACTAGTATATCTGTACAAGAGATGAAAATATGAAATATGTATGTTTGTTATGTGCTATAAGCATTTTACAAGTAGAAAGAATTGATGAACAATGAAAAAATAATAAAAATAATATTTCAAATTATTTTAGATTTCTTATAAAAGTTCATTTCGTTAACTTTCAAATCAAAACGAACAGATATGAGTAAATTTCTAAATCTGTGTTTTCATTTTTTAGGATTCCACAGGAACTTATTCCAACCAGTCGGGGAAGAGTTGCAATCAGCGGTGAGTTCTTTCAAACTCATTTTCTTATTCCACATGCAAAAAACATTTATTATAATTTGAATCATTGTTCTAAATATTTTTGTATGAATAATTTCTCATTCAATTGTATTTTGAAGAATTCCATTCAGATTAATTCTAAAAGTATAGAAACTCACATAACACTCAAATTCAGTTAAGAAATTCAAAGGGTAGATCATTCAGTTTTGCTAATAACTATTTTATGAAAATATTTTCTTGTAATGTAATGATTTTATAGAGCCTTTCGAGGACATTTGTCAAGTGAATATATCAGTTATTTTAAAGTTTTCTTCAAAAGTACAAGACTTTAGAGGGGAAAGAAACTTTTCCTATCAGTTTTACTAGCTGTTCACTAACAACTTTTTAATGGAAGACACCATTAAAGAAAAAACAATTTATCAGAGAAAATTATCACCCCAAATGCGTAAAAATGAGTAAACAAGTACGAAATCATTAAATTAGACACCTTATATTATTAGGTTAGCCAAAACGTACGTTCGGTTTTTAAGTAAAAATGTAACATTTGTCATTAACATAACTTCATTGAAAAACATATTGACCATTTCATTTTCTTCAGCCATCTTTCAGAGAACTTCATAATTGCCTCCATTTTATTTTTCTGACCAAAGAACTCTTTCATGTGCGTTTGGCAGTATTCCAAGGAATTTGAATTTTTTTCATTAAGAAAATTTTGTAAGGATCGGAATAAATAGAAATCCTTAGGTGCAATATCTGGCGAATAAGGTGGATGAGTCAAAAATTCACTGTCACGTTTTTGTCTGGTCACCAAAGATTCTTCGGTTATCGAAGATTATGCTCTTCATCCAGTGCTGCTTTTAGTTGTTCTAATTGGGAGCAGTACTTATCGGAATAAATCGTTTGGTTTGGCCGTATAAGGCAGGTAAGTACTCCCTTCCAATCACACTATACACACAACATCACCTATTTTGGATAGAGACTGGCCTTTAGGGTGATTAATGGTGGTTCATTTTTCTTGCCCCGCTATATATCTCTTTCGTTCCACTTTATTATAAAGTATCCACTTTTCATCGCCCATCACGATTTGTTTTAATAACCGTTTTGTTTTAATTCACGATTTGGTTTAATGTGTTTATATAAACGAACGAACATTTTGGCATCCTTTTTTGGAAATTTACCAACAACTTCGTTTTTTATGAACCATTAGATAGACCCTAACTGCACCTAAGGCCGATATTAGAATTATTAAGTGATCTTCGTGTTTGCTAATGTTGTGCAAGACGGGATGTTATCCTCTAACGATGGGTAAAATTGTTATTTTAAGATAAAGGTGTGCTTTTGTGCGATAACAGTTATTATTAATTGCTATTGTAACAATTTCGTTACCAGTTACTAACTAACTCTAAAGTTTAACATATAAATTTAAAAAAATTATTGTTACTGTTAGAATTGACTTTAGCAGTTCATTTAAAAAGTTGTTAATTTTTTCAGCTAGAAATATAAAGATTACAAGTATTTAAAAGGTACTTAATTAAAAGTATTAAATTAAAAAGGCTTAAATTAAAAGCATTTTAAATTTTGTATTTTAATCAACTTTTTGAAATTTTAATTTAATTTATTAATTGTTCAGTCATTTTAAAAGTTCCTTTTAACATGTGGGTTTATCTACTAAGAGGTCAGAATCGTGACCACACAGTAATCATACTACGTGATTCCTTGTCAAAAACCAACTCCATTTTTTGATTGGGCGCGGTATTCAGGAGATTTTCACTTCGAAAGTTTTATGACGTCCCTTCGATCATTCCAACGATACGAAATTGTCCTTTTGGCGTTCCTAGGGTTGCCAGTACCTAAGAGAAAATTGAGACACATAAATAAAACACCAGATGGACTTGCAAATCCGAACGTGTGTGTTAAACTATGAGTTGCAGGTGTTCGCCTCCGGAATACCACATCCATCGAAAAACGGACACTTTTTCGGGTTGGGTTTCGACTAGGAATCGCGTGGTATGATTATTGTTGCGGTCGATTCTGACAACCCTGTGTAACTGCTAACATTTTTGACAACAGCTGCTGTGAGCGCGTGTAAGCACACAATGAACAAGCGTAAATTGAAACCAAGTGTAAACTTTATTCAAAATCCATGTGCATTTAAATTACAAAGAAGCACTTGAGGTTAAAACCAACCTATGAAAGGGTTAGAGTAGAAAGTAGGTACAAAGGTAGAGCTGTAAACGAAAGCACGGCTAACTGGATTGACGAAAAGCTTCTAGTAGCGGCTATCTGGATTTTCAATATGTCCATTTAAACTGTGTTATGGACTGTAGTTCCTAAAATGGTTGGTTGGCACGTCAACCGTAGTCGAAAGCGAATTAGTAGATGTAAAAAGACGTTGAATTATATTTTGGTTGGTTTTGGGTTTTATGGAGCAGGGGCTAAGTTGCGCCAAACACAAGACAGACAATGTCAAGTAATTGCGAAAAGGAAGGATGAAGAGAACAAAGGGATCGCGATCCCCATGTTTACCAGAGGCAGTAAACCCCATGGGAAAAGAATAGATCACTAGGGTACCTCGGGTTCGTGAAGCCCGTATATATCTAAAGAAGATATGCCCCGATGGGAATTATGTATTGAAAATTCCATTCTATTGACACGAAAATGGGCTTTTTAAACGTGAACATTTCGACCATCTTTTCTTTAACCTCCTTTGTGTTTGCAACATTTTGTTTTATGAGAGGAAACTAGTCTTTGTTTCACTAAAAAAAAAAAACAAATTTTATAAAGCCGTTTGATTCAAAATAATAAAATGATATTTTAAGTATCGCGATATCGCAAAAATTATTTTACAACGTACTCAAGAAATAAATGTTTTCACGTTCAACTTGTCTCTGAGTCGCAACAATAAAATAGAAGAGGCGGACACCGGTTTGTGTCAGAAAAGCGAAATTCGAGCTGTAACAAGAAATTTGCAAATCCGAACTGCTACTACTAGAAATTTTTCGTCAATCCAGTTAACACTGATCAAACATATGAAGTGTTTTATTTAAATAATAGGTATATTTGGTATTTCTCATAGTAAATTTAAATGGACAAGCAAAAAGAGTTCAAAACCCGCATCGAGCATTCTTGGAAAATCCTCCCACTACTGAATTTCAAAACAAAAAAGAAAAATCTATTGGAAGAACTTTTTTGAGTATGAAAAGAAGACGGTCATCACCTCACAAATCGACAATTATTTAATGCAACCTTATTCAGAGAGATTATTTAACTCAACTCAATCACACTAGAAATGCGACCAGTCTCCTCACAAGATGAAACAGAAGCCGACTCGGAGACTACGCAATTCGACACCAATTAGCTGTTAATTTGCAATAACACTGTTAATTCAACTGCCATCGGAATCACAGCCCATCTCAACAATATCTTCTTTTCCAGATATCCGCATGCCTCTAATCTGGAAGGACAGCGATCACTTCAAGAACCGTGGGGACCATCGCCGCTTTGCCGTCTTCTGCCTGCTCAAGGTGGGCACGGAGGTCTTCGATACGGGCATGATCAACAATGTGGACAGGAGTATGACAGATATCGCCTTCGAAGACGTCATCACATTGTGAGTGCTGCACCCTTTGCCATATTCTTAAACACTCGTATTTGATAATCACTGAGTGGAAACATGTCAAGGGTGCCAGTCACGTTCGGGTTACCATTTTAGCAAGACGTGGAGAGAGATTGAAACTTTGTTTACCAAAAAGTACTTCAGGGTATAGTTTGGTTACATTGCTATACAGGGTGTCCCAAAAAAGTTGTTCCGCAATTTATCTTTTTACCATTTGGAGATGGGTAGGCAAAGTAAATTGCAAAAGTGCACCAAATAAGGTAAGTAATTAAGATATGTGAATAAAATTATCACGCGATAACAATTTAAGTGGATACAGTTTGTAATTTCTATACAACCCCTCTAGATAAAAATCCGAGATAGCAAAAATGTTCTTTACCTGTATCCCTATCGTTAGTAAAAAACCATATTTCTGTAGGTTGAATAGTAACGGAGATACAAGAGTTTCCATTTTAAGGGGTCCGTATCTAATTTAGAACGATGGCCAAAAATGAAAAGCGAAGTTCTGCATTGCTGCAGATGGAAAACATTTTGAACATGCGTTGTAAATTTCCTTTTATTTTTATTTAAACCATTTTTTCTACAATATTTTTATTGAAGATTACATTGTCTACTATTTTTCAGTGCGATTTTCATCTGCAGTTGCAATACTACATTACTTTGCACAATGTTGCACTTTCTGACCGAAAAAAAAAATGCTTTTTAGCATTGTGTATATGGTCCCTAATCTGACTGCTTGAATAGCTGTGCACAAGCGGTATAAGTCAACTTTTTTGCGTCATTATACCCCCGTTACTGTTCAACCTACAGAAATGCAGTTTTCTGCTAACGATAGGGATGCAGGTAAGGAAGATTTCTGCTATCTCGGATTTTTTATCTAGAGGGGTTGTATACAAATTAAAAACTGTATCCGCTTAAATTGTTATCACGTGATAATTCTATTCACATATCTTAATTACTTACCTTATTTGGTGCACTTTTGCAATTTACATTGCCTACCTATCTCCAAATGGTAAAAAGATAAATTGCGGAACAACCTGTTTGGGATACCCTGTATATACACTGCAACATTAAAAGTCCATTTTTGTTGAGGTTGACAAGATCACTATATTCTAAAGGGTAACCATTTCGGAAATATTTATTAAAAAGTGAAATTTTTTTTTAAATATAGTTTTGAGCACATCCTTGTCATAGAAATATTTTCCTTTGTTTTTATGCACTCCATCTTTATAATACAACGCTTAAAACTCAATTCTTTTTTCATGTAGCCCCTGCAATCATACTGCTATTAAGAGAAGAGACAAAGCATTCAAATTCTCTTCTCACAAAAGTCTGAAACTCCACCAAAACAAAACTAGGGGCGTTTGTTTTTACTTCGTTCTGGAGACCCACTTATAAAGCTTGGCCTTTTGCTAGTTTTTATGTACTTAATAATTAAATCTAATAGAAGAGTTATTGGTAGCATTAATACACACATATTAATAAAATTAATGTAGTAAGCACGGTACATATTGAATCCTAATTATATTTGTTTTAAATAAGGGAATTTTGTTTGGGGCAAAAGGCTGCATCAGTTTCATTTACCCCAGGTCCTAAGAAGATAAGCTTCGCCCGAACCCTTGCCCTCCCAATAATTTTATGGTCGGGACCGGATTAAAAATTAAAACAACCAATGAGTAATTAATTAAGTTATCTCTACATAAATCCCACACCGACAGCCCAAGTCCTACGGGTTCAATTACCTTGCACCGCAATACTTTTTGTGTTGGGGTCCTGCGCCCCAAGCATGGTGCAATGAATATTACAATCCTGCAGATAATATGAATAACTAAATATTCAGGACCTCATTGATTAGATCGTTTGATCGCTGTCAAGAGACAGAGTTGTCAAGTGCTAGGGCATTTTGGGATACATACATATTTTTATAGTTAAGCCCCCCCCCCAACGTGAGGGACAGAAAGTACAAATATTCCAATTTTTATTGGTAATTACTTATCCTAATAATACCTATCACCTAGTTGACACAGTTGGACTTTGGATTACATTAAAATGTGCATACTTGTAATTTAAAGGCATCTTTATTCTATAGTCAGGTATTATGTGCGAGCGAATAGAAAACCCTTTACTCTTGGCCAATTATAAAACCGCGTTACTACACTTGCAAAAGACAGTCTTGTATCACTTTCTAACGAACAGAAATATACCTAGAAACAATAGTTACGGAACTAATAATTTGTTTTTGGTGTAGGTTTTGTTATCATTTTATGCCACTAGATCACGCCACCACAAAATGTACATGTGCTTGTTCAGATAGATTTTATTGATTTAGCACCCTCTTTAGTCGTCTAGTATATTTAAAAATACGACACAATGACTTTCAATGAAATATAGATAAATATGGTATTCTTCAGCACCACTTTCACAAAGAGTAATTTCATGAATATTGCAAACACTTTATTTCTTCAGTTTACTCATCTTTGCTAGAATCGCAGTTCTTGAATTCATTTAAAAATAATCTTGCTTCATATGTGCATTTTCAGAACTATTTATTTTGTTTATACATATCATTACCGAAATTATTGCCATATTTCTAATATTTGTCCCTCATGTTTTAGGGGACTGAGCTCCAACCACCAAAATATTGTGACCCAAGGGGATCAGACCTCTAGTACTTGGTTCCTCTGCTATTTTGTTCAAACAGCGTTTTCTTACTTATGGGAAATATTTTAATATTTATCTCTCCCGTTTAGGAGGGCCCGGGTACTTCCATAAAATTATTGGGTGGGGAGCAGAGGGGGAAGTCCCTTGGAATTGGCACCCATGATTATTGGTTGTCACTACACAAATTTTAAGATTGCGAACTCTTCTGGACTTTTGTCTCACATTAAGGTTTGTCCAGTCTCACTTAATTTGGATGACCCACGTGTGTTTGTTTATATCAAAGTTGTGACCCAGATACTCCTAAAATAAATCATAGTTAGTTTTCTGAATCTGACATCCTTTTTACACCAATCTCTTTACAGAAATGGAAATCGTGAAATTCGAAGAATCGTGTTCATACCCTCGTTCATTGTGCCACTCACAAATGAATGGGATGATAATATTTATCTGCCACCTATGTGGTATAGTGGCTATAGCACCCTGGGCTTGAATACTGGTTTGTAAACTCGTGAATGTTGATGTTTGTTCCTGTTTGAAGCAACTGCGGATTATCCACTGGGTGCTCCCTAACAAACAGCCGCCAGTTCGCTTTGTACTGCCGAAGATCATTGGGTGATCAGTGATCGTGCATTTACTCACCTGGTGATTGTATCGACGAAGTTTTTTGTTATTAGCAAAATTTACCAGATCTTGATGAACGAGATATCTCATTCATTAAGTTGGTAGGTAGTCCTGGGCTTGAATACTGGTTTGTAAACTCGTGAATGTTGATGTTTGTTCCTGTTTGAAGCAACTGCGGATTATCCACTGGGTGCTCCCTAACAAACAGCCGCCAGTTCGCTTTGTACTGACGAAGATCATTGGGTGATCAGTGATCGTGCATTTACTCACCTGGTGATTGTATCGACGAAGTTTTTTGTTATTAGCAAAATTTACCAGATCTTGATGAACGAGATATCTCATTCATTAAGTTGGTAGGTAGTCCTGGGCTTGAATACTGGTTTGTAAACTCGTGAATGTTGATGTTTGTTCCTGTTTGAAGCAACTGCGGATTATCCACTGGGTGCTCCCTAACAAACAGCCGCCAGTTCGCTTTGTACTGACGAAGATCATTGGGTGATCAGTGATCGTGCATTTACTCACCTGGTGATTGTATCGACGAAGTTTTTTGTTATTAGCAAAATTTACCAGATCTTGATGAACGAGATATCTCATTCATTAAGTTGGTAGGTAGTCCTGGGCTTGAATACTGGTTTGTAAACTCGTGAATGTTGATGTTTGTTCCTGTTTGAAGCAACTGCGGATTATCCACTGGGTGCTCCCTAACAAACAGCCGCCAGTTCGCTTTGTACTGACGAAGATCATTGGGTGATCAGTGATCGTGCATTTACTCACCTGGTGATTGTATCGACGAAGTTTTTTGTTATTAGCAAAATTTACCAGATCTTGATGAACGAGATATCTCATTCATTAAGTTGGTAGGTAGTCCTGGGCTTGAATACTGGTTTGTAAACTCGTGAATGTTGATGTTTGTTCCTGTTTGAAGCAACTGCGGATTATCCACTGGGTGCTCCCTAACAAACAGCCACCAGTTCGCTTTGTACTGCCGAAGATCATTGGGTGATCAGTGATCGTGCATTTACTCACCTGGTGATTGTATCGACGAAGTTTTTTGTTATTAGCAAAATTTACCAGATCTTGATGAACGAGATATCTCATTCATTAAGTTGGTAGGTAGTCCTGGGCTTGAATACTGGTTTGTAAACTCGTGAATGTTGATGTTTGTTCCTGTTTGAAGCAACTGCGGATTATCCACTGGGTGCTCCCTAACAAACAGCCACCAGTTCGCTTTGTACTGCCGAAGATCATTGGGTGATCAGTGATCGTGCATTTACTCACCTGGTGATTGTATCGACGAAGTTTTTTGTTATTAGCAAAATTTACCAGATCTTGATGAACGAGATATCTCATTCATTAAGTTGGTAGGTAGTCCTGGGCTTGAATACTGGTTTGTAAACTCGTGAATGTTGATGTTTGTTCCTGTTTGAAGCAACTGCGGATTATCCACTGGGTGCTCCCTAACAAACAGCCGCCAGTTCGCTTTGTACTGCCGAAGATCATTGGGTGATCAGTGATCGTGCATTTACTCACCTGGTGATTGTATCGACGAAGTTTTTTGTTATTAGCAAAATTTACCAGATCTTGATGAACGAGATATCTCATTCATTAAGTTGGTAGGTAGTCCTGGGCTTGAATACTGGTTTGTAAACTCGTGAATGTTGATGTTTGTTCCTGTTTGAAGCAACTGCGGATTATCCACTGGGTGCTCCCTAACAAACAGCCACCAGTTCGCTTTGTACTGCCGAAGATCATTGGGTGATCAGTGATCGTGCATTTACTCACCTGGTGATTGTATCGACGAAGTTTTTTGTTATTAGCAAAATTTACCAGATCTTGATGAACGAGATATCTCATTCATTAAGTTGGTAGGTAGTCCTGGGCTTGAATACTGGTTTGTAAACTCGTGAATGTTGATGTTTGTTCCTGTTTGAAGCAACTGCGGATTATCCACTGGGTGCTCCCTAACAAACAGCCGCCAGTTCGCTTTGTACTGACGAAGATCATTGGGTGATCAGTGATCGTGCATTTACTCACCTGGTGATTGTATCGACGAAGTTTTTTGTTATTAGCAAAATTTACCAGATCTTGATGAACGAGATATCTCATTCATTAAGTTGGTAGGTAGTCCTGGGCTTGAATACTGGTTTGTAAACTCGTGAATGTTGATGTTTGTTCCTGTTTGAAGCAACTGCGGATTATCCACTGGGTGCTCCCTAACAAACAGCTGCCAGTTCGCTTTGTACTGACGAAGATCATTGGGTGATCAGTGATCGTGCATTTACTCACCTGGTGATTGTATCGACGAAGTTTTTTGTTATTAGCAAAATTTACTAGATCTTGATGAACGAGATATCTCATTCATTAAGTTGGTAGGTAGTTCATTAAACTCTCACCCTCTCTTGTCATTAAAATAAAACTCATCAGATCTTGATCTCATCATCATCAAAGAATCGGCAACATCTTGATGAAGAGATATTTCTTCATTATCGAATCTTAACCCTCCTGGTGGTTGTGTCGACGAGGTATCTCGAGTCATTAACAATACTGACCAGATATTGATAGACGAAATATCTCGTCATTAGAAGAAAACTGACCAGATATTGATAGACGAAATATCTCGTCATTAGAAGAAAACTGACCAGATCTTGATCTCCTTGCCATAAAAAAATCAGCAATATTTTGATGAAGGATATATCGTCAATAACTTTTATCAAATCTTGATGGGTCTAGATGTCTCGTCGAAACCTCTTGGAGTGTTTAAATAAAAAATAACACTGTTGGCTTAAGACTGTTGGGATAATGGAATGGATGTTTCCCTATCTTTTACAGCAACAACGTCCCTCATGACTTTGAGTTCCGCCTCGAGGTCTACAGCCACGTGCTGCAAGACGACCTGAGTATCGCCAGTGCTTCCAACAAGCTCAAGAAGAAGATATCCTACTCTGTCAGCAGAGCCATCGGAAAGAGGATGTCTGATAACTTCGTGAGTAGACATCTTGTCTCTGTCCTGTCTTTTTGAAATTGAATTTCGACTTACGATACACATATCTTCACATGAAAATAAAATAATATTCGCTGTTTCCCCCATGTTCGATCTCTGTCCAGCCGCTAGATGTCGTTAATGTTTTCATTGCTTGCATTTGAATGATCAATCAATGATAATTTAAATCAATTTTAGAAAGAAATCGAATGCCCTAAATTTACCAAAATCGATTCAAGTAAATCAAAATCGATAAACGCAACTATCCTTGTGTAGATTCAATTAAATATGTTGAAATCTACTTATTATTAAGATATAAGTTCTCGTGGTTGATCCAAATTCATTTGTTAGAATTGTATTTTATTTACTTGTGTGTCTGTCTTTATCATATACATAATTAACTTGTTCTTTAAGTGCTTAATAGCAATAAAACTTAAAATATATATAAATTACAGTTCATTTATTACAATTAGAGTTATCTTAATTCTTAACATCACGTTATTTTGGAAATGGAACGCACTCTCTTTCAGAATTTATCCGTCTATAAATATTAGAATTGGCTTTCAATATTTTTTTATAAATGACGCTTTTATTACTTAGGATACTTTGACAGTTCCTTGTATTTTCAAGCTTAAAAGAATATACAGCGTACTTGAAACCCATAGTGACAAGGTGCATATTTTGGGTGCATAAAGTGTTATAAATTAAAATAAGATAGTGACACAAAACTTTTTATATAGATGGGTTAAAATCAGGTCACCCTCTTTAATTACGTCAGTCATCCATTCTATCGAAACAAAACTTTCATCAGTTAGAAAGACAATATAGAAGCTATGTTGAACTGGAAAATAGGACCACTCGGTACTGAATTAAACTATATTTTTCTGATGTATTGTATTCTGTATTACTATAGTTTGAGATGAGTAAAAGCCTGTAACAAAATTAATTATCTTTGATCTTTTGCAATTATAAAATCTCCAATTAATTCTAATAATTTACTTTTGCCAAAATAAAATATCGTCACCTTAAGTATTTAAATAATATTAGTTTTTATTGAAATAATGTTATTTGAACAATTTTTAATAACATTGTATCAAATAACATTATTGTGTCAAATAACATAAATATATTTGATATAATAATAATTGTATCAAATGAGACTTCTCTTTATTCATAACATTTATATGTTATGTATTTCGAAACTTAGTGTGAAATAATTCATTTGAATTGAGTATTAGTGCATATGTTCTGAACAAAATATTTATATCAATGAATTCTTTGATTTTCAGAGAGAAGATGCTAATTTCAAGAATGGGTAAGTGACTATTTTTAAACGGATAGATATTCCTATGCTACGGGAAAAGAAATCGTTTTTTCGAGCATCGTTCATTGAAGAATAAATTCGAAAATACTGTTCAATAAGAAATAATGTCATAAATTTATATGCATAAAGTTCTCGTGTAGGGACTGCTTTCATATCATGTTGCGCACAAATTTTAAAATTTCTAATGTCACCCAAATTTGACTCCATTTCGAATCTATATCAAAATATAGCATCAGAAATTTCAGGTCATTTGGGTAAATTAGTTTTCCACTTTCATATCTTCATAAATAATTATTTCAATCACGCTGTGAGTTTTTATTATGTTATTTCTAAAGAACCCAAACAAAATAAACGTACTGTGTCTGTTTTAATTATTTTTAGTAATTATATGCAACCTCTATTTTGATGGAATTTGATTCAGGACTTCTTTTACGATAATAACAAAATAATACACAAAATCTCAGCTGTTTGCCCCATGAAGTTAGTTACTTCTTTTTGCGAAAAATAGTTAAAAATAGCAATTATTAAATTTGTTATAGTGAAAAACCATACGGGAGAAAATAACTGAAATTTGAATTTGCTCTACAATAAACGAAGCGCGAATAAAGGAGGTAATTGGATTATATTCCCTGCAGCTGTACTCCCCTACATAGTTAGGTTCTTTACATTTATCAAAAATAATAACGAAAAAGGAACACAAAGAAGCAGAGTGAAAATTTCATTGATGATGATTGCATGTCATCTGTAACTATTCTAATTGTTTTGACTTTAGGGAAAACTACAGGGATAACTTTAGGGATAACTACAACCAATTGAGGTGAGAGTATTTATTGTAGTTGGTTACATCCGAATCCGATCTTCGTCGCATATTAATTTTAATATAATTAGTTCCATAACTGATATAATTATGACAATTACTTTTATAAAACGATTCCGTGACTAGTAGTTTGGTTGTAAAATGAGACTAGTTTTACAATTGCACATGACAAGATTAATAATGCAATAGACGGTGCAGTAAGGACATCAACACCATGAGAGTGAGTCCCTTAGTCAACAGGTGACTTACGAAAGACCAACAGATGTGTCTTTGTTTACAAATCGGTCCCACTCCCCCCAAAAACATTCATTGAATTAATTGAAAGTTAATCGGTACGTCAGGATTTAGCCACCTAACTGGTTACAGTGCTCATAGCGTTTGCCTGCTACTCCTAAGGTCCCGGGTTCGAATCCCGTTTTGTAAGCGCATGGATGTTGGTGATTGTCCCTAAAGGCGACTTTCCCATCGGATGCTTCTTCACACGGTAGGTAAACTTTCTCGTGGTGAAAACAGTCTGGATTCGTGAGTGGTTGAGAAATTTCGAATTGCATCGGATAGGAATTGCCCTGGGCAATGATTTCTCGCCTACCGCTAGCTTGCCAACCTTGATTCGCAAAAGCATAGAACCACTTTTTAAAATTTCATTCGCCATCCGTATTCATCCGTATGCTTCACTTCATTCATGCTCTGGGGATGGCAAATGAAATTTAAAAAGAAATGGCTCTATGCTTTGGCGATTTAAGATTGGCAAGTTAGCTGTTGGCGAGAATTCATTGCCCTGGACAATTTCATTCGATGCAACAAAAAAAATTCTCAACCACTCACGAGGCCAGACGATTTTCACTTTACTGCATTCCACGAGCTAGTGGTAGGCAAGTAGTTGAATTTAAGTCGCACTGGAGCAGCAGGCGGTGATCAGGGATCAGTTCCGAAGATGAAACTCCTATGACACCTCTTAATTTTGAATCACGGTCAGACGACGAGTTGGTACTCCATTCCACGCCAATGTGATTATCTTCACAAATAGCGCCAGTTCGCCCCTTATAGTGCTGAAGGCCGAATAAGTCAGTGGTAGAAATGGGAAAAATATCAAGACTTAAACTGATATTATTGAAAGCGAAATAGAAAATAATCATAAATACCGCAAAATTATATAGATGGAAACGATAATAGCATAAGTGACTACTACATTATTCAAAACCGGTTGGAAACTCAACCATAACGTAATTCAATATGATACAGCCAAGTCATAACCACGGCCGGACGAATTTCATTAACCTCGAACTGCACGACTTGGTAAAAAGCTTTCAAAGCAAGACTAATAGCGATTTAGAAAAGATCGTCAATGGCCATTTTGATGGAGAAAGACTTACACCACCGCTAGGACAAGAAACGCGTCAGTCACAAGAAACACGAGTTTAAATTATTGTTCTAGAAAGTGTTGTCAACTAACTTTTTAACTAAACCTCACCAGGCGGCGTGTAAAAGCAGGGACGCACTAGCATCATTCACTAGTGTGTTCTACCACGGAAAAATGATATATATAATAAAAATAATAAATAAGGCTTCTCTGATGTTCAACTCTAGAATAGATTTCGGGGATTGGACTATTTTTGCTTGTTTGAAATCAAACCTGTGAGAAAATTCCCAATAGCATTGAGCGATGGAAGATTTGTTACGTCTGTCCTGATGATGGTGGACGTCTTGCTCCACCGAAATGGCCACTGACGATTGAACAGTACAAATAAATACAAGTATTTAAACAATCTCTTCGTAGATTTTTTAGAAGCTTTAACCCCATGTTGCACTATTTTCAGCTACTCTGAGTTCGAGCTTGTGTCACACGCTAAGCTAGACCTGTCGGACGCCAACTCCCGCATCAAGACGTACGACTTGGTGATGGAGACGTCGGATAAGAGCAACCAGATTCCCCTCTTTGGTCACTTCTGCTGTCGGCTCGCTGTACAGCCCAAGTGCATGGTGGAGGAGGCCTTCTCCGGATACCTCAGTCTAGTCCAAGTAAGTCACCACACTCTCTCCAAGTTTGATTTGTCGGTCATTTGCTTATACACGAGGGCCCGGGACCTACTGCTTTAGGTTGATTCTGAATCACTACAAACCCCTCCAAGACCGTGATTCGAACCCACTGCCAGTTGAATCAAGGGCCATAGCGCTTTTCGGCCACAACTGGACGCAGGACGGAAGCCTTTATGAAATTTTCCAACAGCAAGCTTTTTATTACAAATAACTCTCAATTTATATTATTCGAAAGGAAACGGTCCATTTTTATCACATTTCGCAGATTTTTTACACAGATTCGAAATAAAGAGAAACACCTGATCACGGCGCGTTCATCTGTGTTTTCTCTAAATAGAACTTGGTTAAACCATCTATTCATAATCAATCAATTAGTATGGATAATTAATGTAATAGTAATAATTAATGTAATAAAATGTAATTAATGTAATAAATACTATGGTGAATAAGTGAACGTGTCCGGGTGCCCTCCGTTATCGCTGACACGGTAGAATAATTTGATCCTTAATCGTAACCTGTATTTAAATTGTATCTTTGTTCCTGTTACTACAGGATGCAAGCACTTTGTATTGATATCGTATTTTTTCAATAATACATCCCGGTCATTACTTTACAGGCCTTAAGTCCTTTGTTGGAAGGCGGCCATGGGGCTTGGGTTACATAAAAAGGCTATAGCACTAACCACTGGGCTACCACATAACATCTCTCTTTCACATAAATGGGCCGTCGTGACTTAGTGGATATGCCCACTGCGCTAGCAACCCGCGAGTTGTAGGTGGAGCAGATTCGCATCTTTTCTGGGTGCATATTTCTCCTTTGTGTCTGTAAACTTTCCTTGTGCGTGCATGTCCATTACTACTTGATAGTGCTTGTCTTGTGTCTGACGCAACATGATCATATTTGCCCTTGTGTCTGACGCAACATGATCATATTCACCCTTGCGCCATAAAAACCCAACCAGCCTTTCACATAAAACTGCACTTTGTTCAGCAGGTTCTAGGTTCGATTACCGATCACGACACGGATGTTCGTAGCGGTTATACTTATATACTTTAAGCCGTAGATCCGATCTAATTAGCCCTCGTGTAGCCAAAAATGACTATAGAGCGAAGTCCAAAATCTAACCAAACATGAATGAATAAAACACTCTCAGATTTTGTGCCGACTACCTTAAAATCGTGTCTCAGGAACATCGATTCTTACAAAGACTTGAGAGTCAAAATTGTAGGAATAAAGTTCTTTCATCTCAATTTAAAAAAGAACCATTTTATAAGGTTTAAAAAACTTTTATTTTGATCAAATTTTCTTCTTACAGTTTATATACACGGTTTAATAACCGACAACGTATTATTTCAGAGCAACGCAACGAACAAATCGCCGCTGCCATTTTATCTTTATTCTACCTCACCTTCCTTTACCCGCCTTGTTTAGTTTTTAGGGGAGAAAACCGTCCCGCACCAAATTAACAGCTCCGCACTGACGACGTGACGTCATCTTGTCCTTACCTTACAATTGGCATGATGAAATTCAAATTCATCAGGACTTGATAACCCTAAGGGATAATACAGTGTCTATTATTGAACAAGGCCTAGTCTGGATTAAAGCCTAGGTTAATTTCTTTGCATATACATATGTAATTTCTGATGAATTTTTATGTATTTATATATGTAATTTTTAGGTATATATATATATATATATATATATATATATGTGCAATTTCTTGGATAATTTCTATGTACATATACTATAACGTTTATGCGATGTATTATTAAACCATAACAATCTGGGTAGACATGCCACCTCGATGGCACGTTCTGTTCATCCCAGACACACTCATTGAATCTGAGTGTCTCACAACACTGGGTACGAATGTGTGCTCTGGTGTTTGGTAGTACGTTGTACATCAATTGTCGGACTTACCAGCATAATGTTTGGATTGGATTGGATGTTAGGGTTTTATGGCACAAGGTAACATAATGTTTGGGGAGTGGCTTATTGAGGCTCATCCCATTTTCATAGGCGCTTAGATTGAAGTCATTTGCATTTTCCACTTCAACTGTCCTGCGAATTTCAAACTCAGTTTCTTTGTTGGTATTATTATTTCGATTATGTATAATTTGGCAAGACGAGTGAAAGACAGTGCAACTTCGTCTTCTCAAAAGTACTTCTCGTGGAGTTGGATTACACTGCTATATCATACTACTTATTGTATTGTAAGTTAATTTTTGTAGTTATGGCTATGGTCACACAATATTCCCCCTCCAAAATTTAGCAGTGATTGAATTCGATAGATTCCACCACTAGCAGATAAGTTGCAAATTGCGTGATATCTGTATTAGGTAACGGGTGTACTTTCGTGTGCGTGATCATGCAATACATGAGTGCGACCTTTCACTGTCAAGTGTTGTCTTTAGCTGTCGAGTGTGTGGTATAGCAACGACGTAGAGCAATTCGAGTAGCAACGAATATGAAGTCGTGATAGGAATGGGAGCAGTGTCTGTTATCACAGGGCTTCAGATGTTGTTGCTAATCTCCACGTCTTGCTCCAGCTAGACCAAATCCACAAGTCCATTCACCCGCACAAAATCATACACCAAAAGAGATTCACAAAACAGGTTGTCTCGGGACAACCCCAGGCACTCGAGAATGTGTGCTGAGGAGGCCTGGTCAGACTGGCATTGAAAACAAACAGGATGAATCTTGCGACCACGGCAAAATGGGATACACCTCAGATGGCCACTGAAAAAGATACTTGAGGATGTTGAGTCTTCTACTCTTCAGCACCAAACCATTCACATATCTATTACTGGTGAATTCTGGATCTAAAATGTAACCCAAGTACTTAGGGTGCCTGTCGAACAGGAGAGACAGATCATTCATAAAAACCTTAGGTTGATAATCGTAAAACCGTTTGTAGTAAAAAACTGATCGTGGATTTAAATGTTAATGTGTGGTCTTTTGCGAACTTCCACACGTCTGCAAGGGTAGAATTAATATTTGACTCACACAATTTTATTCACGTCTGAGCCAGAGTTCCAAAGGGCAATATCATCTGCAAACAGATCGACCTCACTCTTCTTTGAGATAACCCTCTCAATGGGCTTAAGTTATTGCAAGTAATTAGCATCGCATTGGCAATTGCCAATGCGATGCTAATCACTATCCATCCATCGAAACCATTATAGTCCATCACCATAATCACTATCCATCCATCGGATCACTATAATCCATCGAAGCATATACTAATTGTTACGAGTGCCATCTGGTATTTGTCAGAACACGATCAGGCTTGTTTTTGATTTCATATACCTGTTTGTTAAAAGTATAATGGAGGTTTCTCTTTTTCAGCAAATCGGGAACATAACGGGTTCCAGAAGAATGTTATGCTCCCTGAAGAACTTCTCTCTATCTATGTGGTCGAATTTCGCAGACGTCCACAGTTCCAACCCTGACGTAGTCATACCAATCAAAACGGTAAGATCAACTATCCTTTCACACCATTCATTTGCTTTAAGATAGCAAATCCTCCACCATCTTTTATCCTTTATGTAATAATTATTTGCTTAAATTATTTCCTATTACTCATTATTACAAAGCTATTTCAATTATCGAAACAATTTTGCAACAAGAATATATGTAGCACAATGACCATAATCCAAGGAATGAAGAGATGAATTAAAATTAAGAGGAATTTAATATAAGCTAAATACGGATTATGTACAAATGAGATGAATTGACAGGGTTTTGGGCCGTCTTATGCCCGAACAATTAAAGTTCATATTTTAGCAGCCGTCTGCTGCAACGTCTTTCTTCCTCATCCGCCAGTCGTCGTCTCCTTCCTTCTGCTCATTTTGGCGGGAAACTCTGCTACTGTGGGTGTGCCATGAGTGGGTTTTTCGGGCATGCATGGCGTCTTTACGTCCAGACTCCATGGCTGGGTGAGGGATTTCCGGCATTCCACATATATAAGAACAATTTTGTAATAAGAATAGTATAAAGAATATATAAATTTACTTGCTCAAATTTCAGCGTCTTTTGCAATCAGTTTCCGATTCTTTCAAATTCCAAATGAATTTTTGTCATATTCCATATCATGGCTACACTTTGACACGTGCATAGTTTAAAATGCATTTACTATTATCATAGTTTTTCACGTGCTTAATAAATATATCAAGGCACAACAACGCTAACAAATACTCTAATAGCAGTTGCACTCGCTCACGTAGGGAACACGAAATTGAATTGCATTCATATAGGGATTTATGGATGTCCTCCAGCGCCATCTGTATGTGGTAGAGGTAGAAAAGGGCAGAAATGGAAGAGGTGAACATTATTACCAGCCCTCGTTTTATAGTTTAATGGAGTAATAATTAGTTTCACAGTTGGTGCTCAAAGTGGTGCAGTCGTCACGCACGCTTGGCAGAGTCGACGGATGGATTAATTGCCTTACAAACTGTCCAATCGTACTCAAAATGTAAGAAATGTTTCCGCAACCACCCAGACTGTGGCGGGAGCTGTTTTTATGGTAGACAGATCATTCTAGTTTGCCTATCGGTGGCAACCTATCTTACTATACGAAAGGCAATACTTACGACGACATATATCACTTTTTATCCTCTCTCTCTCTCTCTATCATGGTTAAAGTTAAATAAAATATTTATATACTTTCACGAGAAATTGTTCGCGAACACTAAATAAATATTAAATTATGACATATAAGGAAACGAGTAATTGCAAG
This sequence comes from Meta bourneti, assembly GCA_933210815.1. NCBI lineage: Eukaryota > Metazoa > Arthropoda > Arachnida > Araneae > Tetragnathidae > Meta > Meta bourneti. The sequence goes on from OW119928.1 coordinate 48,076,362, forward strand.
CGATAATATTCATGAGAAAATAGAAAGTGCAAGCGATATTTTTACAGAAGCTTTCTGAAAACACGCATGCGATAGTATAATTAAATTATTCATAAGTATGTTAATTTTCTGTATCTGGAAATGACAGTAATATGTTTTATTTCTGAGTTCAATTTGGAATAATTAATTGAGATGCAGTTTTAAGCTATGAGGTTCTGTATTGCTGAGCTTTTGTGAGATTATTACTGAGACTGAGATGTATTTTTGAGCTGTGAGATTTATTGACTTGCTATTTTGTGTTGCAAATGTTCGTGAACAGTAAAGCGTATCAAAGGTGTGTTTCAATGTGCACTCATATATTTGCTATATTACGTTTTAAATTGTAAATGCTTTGATTTTTTTACGTTGGTTTTATGATTACATTTATTCTGTTCAGGGTACAAAGGTGAGTCCGAGCTCCAAAGCCATTTCCTACCCCAGGTTCAGCTTCAAGGCGGAGTATAGCCTGAACGACGAGGACAAGGAGCTCCTCCTGGCGGCAGACTCGCCCATACAATTGACCGAATGGCTCAACTACATCAACCAACACATCAAAGACTATGGTGAGTGGATTTGCAATTAAGTGAAAGCGAAAGGTTCAACACCGATAATGCTAATTTAGGTACTGCTGTACTATGCTCCTCGTTTGCTGGCAACGCTCTTGGTGCACTTATAGTAGCGAGTTATGACAAGTGAAGGCAGCCTATCTTTATGAGGTTATTCCCGTTTTTTTGTCAACCTCGGCAAGCGGAAAGTTTAAATTTTTATTTGGCAAACTATTTATTTGAAAATTCGTGTGAAGATTTAAAAATTGATTACTTAAATAAGTTCTTAGAAATTGTTAGAGGTTTAGATTGGGAGGAGTTTAAAAAATAAAAACATATTTTAACCGCTATTTTCCAACTATTTCTGCAAATTGTTTTCCGATAAAAAAATACGTTTTTTCAAAGTTTTGTATTTCTCCCATTAATTACTTTCCGCTAAAGTTTATTTTCCGTGTAAGAAAACGATTTTTTCTAAGAATTATTTCCTTGGCGACATAAAAAGTGCGCCAAAAAACGAGCCAAGAGCTTTGCCACCAAACGAGGCGAATAGTACAGCTGTAGCCTAATTTACCTTAACCCTTCAAGTGGTTCCGACGAGATATCTCATCCATCAAAATCTGACCAATTTTGTTAAGATTTGGTTAGTTTATGTTAATGACGAGATACATCGTCGGACAACCACCAGGAGATTCAAGTTTGATGTATTATACCTTTATTCAGAATATGGATTGAAGATAGATATGAGGGTTCTTTCTCGTTTCTAAGGATGACGCTTCTACTGGCGTGCATTTGTTAAAACATTTATTTATAATTTCTGAGTATCAACATGCTCTTTACAATCTGAAAATTTGAACGCAAACCTGTTGTTTTTCGTTGTTTCAGAACTATGGAAGCCTGCCTCCGAATCTTTGATGGAAATTTCTTCGCCCTGTGTATGCAGGAATTCACAGTTCGTTCGTCACAGGAACAGTTCTTTGTATGACGAAACTCCATTCTTTGGTAAGTAAGAATAGAATACCTTTACAATTGCCTAGCACTGTAATTTCTTTGATTTTCAGATTACTGTCTTGGTTTATTTAATAAGATGACACTGTGTGGACTTTCTACGCTATGAAGTCCATAACTTTCAAATGCAGCGAAATTCTTTTTACTTTGTTCTGGTTTCCCTATTTCTGTTGGTTCATTTCCTATAACACTTCGGGTGTATTCTCTGTATCAGTTAAGCTTTCTTTGTTTGTGTATGTCCATTATTTGACGATGTCTGTCTTCTGTTTGGTGCAGCTTCGTCAAATATGGCCCTTGCGCCTAAAGCTCAACCAATCAATCCTAATTCTGTCTAATTATTTCGAAGACGTTTATGTGTTATTTACCCTGTTGTTATCCATCACCCTCGTCTATTCCGAAGTAGAATGAAATAGGCAAGCACTCGGATTGGTTAGTTGATTTGGGTTTTTATGGCGCAACGTCCAAAAACGGACTACCTGCCTAAATATAAAAACTTTAAAAAGAAGTGGATAACAAGTCAAGAGTAATAATTTTGTACGGTGTATAAAATGAAATTAAACTGAGAAATCTAAAGGTTTTCAAAATCACAGATTGGTCAACAATATGAAAATTAGTATCCAAAATATACGGTACTAATGAATTTAAAGAGTTGGTGATTTAGTTCCAACTGCTGATAACATGAAGATAAAATTGTAGTATTAAAACATAGACATAACGCGTGAATTGATTATTTAAACAGTGTTACCAGCAACAAAATGTATGATATAAAAAGGTATCAGAATAATATACATACAAGTTGTAAAAGTTGAAGTAGGAGAAAGTTTATTTAAAACATGTTGGTCAACAACAAGATGTATTATATAAAAAGAATGTAACCCACTCATAATTTTTCTTTAAAAGGAGCAGTTTTTATTTTTTGGGAAGGGGGTAGCTCTTTCCTCCAATTTCACTATAGATCTCCTGATTCAATAGTCTTCTCTTTTAGGCTAATAAAATGGATGGGTTATGAAAATTAAAAAATAACAATAATGAAATTCGGTTTTTATCCAAAATGTGCATACAAATCAAATGTTCGGATTTATATACAAAATTTATTAAAAAATTATTTGAATAGAATCAACTTTACTTGAAAATTCAAAACATGCGAAAAAATACTATTCTTTACTAAAGAAATACGCAATATACTACAGAAGATTCCATAATGTTAAATTAATTACATATCCCCTAACAACATCCCGGAGACGTCTTCTAATTCGAGAGTAATAGAAGTCGTTAGACTACCATCTCTAGACTGGTCAATGAACATTTGAGGCCGATTTCATTTGATAATGGTTTAAAGATTTTCCCGAGGTTTCGAAAGTGAAATATAGAACAGGCCTCTCCTAGTTACCTCTCTGCTTGTCTGGGGTTGTCCAGGTTTGATTAGTTGGTTATTGGAGTTTTGGGGAGTAAGGCTCAAATACGAACAAGCTTCTCCAGAGGTTGTCCAAGGAGAATCTGTAAATTAATCCTTTGCTCGTATTAGACTTTTTGAAGGTTTATGACCTCACTGGATCCAGACCAAGTGGGTAGGTAGTTAATTAACGTCACACTAGAGCAACACAACGGGCTATTGGATACGGTGCGGGATCAATCCCCAAAGAAAAGAACCGAGGACAACACCACGTAATTTTGAACCACGGCCAGATGACGAGGACAAACCAGAGCTGTCACCCCATTCTCCAAACTTCCACACGTCAACGTGAGAACATTTGAGGCCACTACAGATTTAACGTGCACCAGCCCCGTGTGCACGACGGTCTTTGTTTGGAACGAGTTTCGAACTCACAACCCTCCGGTTGCTAATCCGCTACTCGTCCAACCGGGATACCGCGGCCCACAGTCTCAAGTGGGATAAGAGGCAATAATAAAATACAACCATGATTTTAACCTCGCTTTTGAAATTATAAGCTGAAAATTTTAACTGTGGAATACCTGGAGATATAGTGGATTTTGTTCCATTCCAAAAATTTCGTAATAAATCGACATTTTATTTATGTGTTGCTTTGGGGGTGGTAGAAGCCACCCCTGGATGCTCCACTGGATTGACACTGTTCTCTTGTATTTCAGACGAGAGCGAGTGCTCGAGCGGAAGCTGTGGCAGCAATCCGGCGCTATACCCCAAGAACCACCGCGTCTCCACCCCACCCTTCTGCTCATGGTCTTCGAGCTCCTCATCCACCAACAGCTCCCTCGAGTACCAACATCCCAGGACTCTCTACCGGAAGTCCGTCAGCGCCTACTTCCCCTCCTTCTTCCACTCGTGAGGACCCCGTGTACCACTGCAGGACAACCTAGTCATTCCACGCCGACGAAGAGTATTTTTTAAACGAGGACATTTTCGTTGTGTACCATACCGACGTCTGTATAGCCGACTCATGACATAACGTGTTGCATGTTTTTTCCCTCTTTCTTGGAAATTAAAGTGTTTGTGTATGTCAGAATCGACTATTCTTTGTGTATTTCAAAAGAAATTGAAACCACATGTGTTTTTTAACCCTCCAAGTGGTTTCAATGAGATATCTCGTCCATCAAGATCTGACCCATTTTGCTAGCGACGAAATATCTCGTCATCAAAATGTTGCCAATTTTTTTATAATGACAGGATCAAGATCTGGTCAGTTTTCTTCTAATTACTAGATTCCTCATCCATCAAGATCTGGTCAGTTTTCTTCTAATTACTAGATTCCTCATCCATCAAGATCTGGTCAGTTTTCTTCTAATTACTAGATTCCTCATCCATCAAGATCTGGTCAGTTTTCTTCTAATTACTAGATTCCTCATCCATCAAGATCTGGTCAGTTTTCTTCTAATTACTAGATTCCTCATCCATCAAGATCTGGTCAGTTTTCTTCTAATTACTAGATTCCTCATCCATCAAGATCTGATCAGTTTTCTTCTAATTACTAGATTCCTCATCCATCAAGATCTGGTCAGTTTTGCTAATGACGAGATACCTCGTAGAGACAAACACACAGGAGGCTTAACCCTCTGCATATGGAACATTGAAATAGATTCTTGTCACATCTACTGAAACGCCCCAGACGGCCTGTCATCCAAACTGCAGCTCGCCGCTCGCTTTCCCTCAGAAGGCATCAGAATATGTGTCGACATTGTGACCTTACCTTGCTGTCTCTATTATGGGGTCGTGGGTATGCCTGAAAGGTATGATACTTTCAAAGCTATTGGAAAGGTATCGATGACTCATCAACACCTATCCCTGTACACCATCCCTGTCGATATGGTCCTTGATGTACCATATCGACGATAAAAAAAGATCGCTTTCTATCAAAATAATTTTATATTATCGTAACAAAAATTTACATTCTAATTACAAAGCTACAGTTTAAGAATTTAAAGACGAGATGTACAATGATACAATACATCAACGATACAATACAGAGCGATTTTTAGGGCAAGCTCACTCATCTGCTATTACACCAGACTGACGATGATTCTAAAAATAGACTCCTGTAGATGTCATCTGCACAGCCAGACAGGAAGAGAGAGTGTCCCCTAGCAAGTGGATGACGGGACGTTACATTGAGTTGTCTCCTGCACCTTTTTTGCGGAGAGATATAGTTGATGTCTTGTCATTCTCTTTTGTCAAAACATTCCCCTCTTCTACCTTCAAGAATAAATTTTCCTTCATGTAAATAGAAAACTATACGCGTGTGAATTGTCACAAAGCTTAGTAACCCGAATGGAAACGATTAGCTAGGAAGGACAATTGGAAATCGGGGAGAAACGACTGTGAGTTTAGGTGCTAGACCACCAGTCTAGTCTCCTGAACTCCCTGTCATCGGAGACTAGACTTTTCAAATATTTCTGTCACATAGAATAGAGGAGTAGGAAACCCTAATCTATTCGGATCGTTTCTTCAGGGTTCTGAGGTACACAACAATCTGAATCACTCGTAACGAGAGGATGGGAAAATCTCGGCTGTTTTGGCGGTTTCAGTAACCAAAGGGCTAAGCAAAATATTTATTTACGAAATATATTAGGTTGATACGAAAGTTCGCCTCGTTTTTTTTTGACAAAAATTGAATCAATATAGAATGTGCCATTCTGTTCGATGACTTTTCTCCTGTAGCTGCATAATCCCACGCTCATAGAAGTTTTGAGGTTGCTGGCTAAAGAACTGATCCAGGTGACGAAACTTTCTGAACCACTTATGGCACGTGGAATCGTCCAACGGTACCTCTCACTATACACAACACATATCTTATTTTGTATCTACATAGCATTCTTGCCTTTTCTGAAATAAAAAAGCAAAATATGTTTAAAATGCTACTCATTTCTGCCATTTTTAACGCTTAACAAAATTTTAAAAACACAACCAAATAACACAACTTTTTCCCCAAGTATTCACTGAAATTCCTTCTTTCAAACAACATCAAAACTTTGCACGTGTGTAGTAGATAACTCTTCGGTTTTGCGATGCAATGCCATCTAGCGCCAGAAACGGGAACTTTTGCATCAATCCAATAGCACATATACACCCAGTATACAATACGGCTCCGTGGAGAAGGCAGATGATCCTGGATCAATCGATATTTGAAAAGGTGGAAAGCTCTACATTAGAAAGGGTTGACATTCATATTAATGGAGATAGCTATACATGTTTTATCTCCGCTAAAGTTTGGAACCTGTAAAACGTCACCAAAATCAGTACTAAAAATACCAATTACGGAAACCTATTGTTTATGCTGCAACCAGTTCCCGAATTAAACGAATAGACTCGTTCAAATCCATGACTCAAATGCTAATGTCGGACTATAGTGCGGGTTTGATGAGAAAGCAGACGAACTTTCAAGTTCATTGCTATGAAAGTGGTAAACTAAAATCATACATGGCGATCACCATTGGCGATTATTTGTGTCGCCAACTCATAATAATCGTTTCGTAACCGAACAATAAACTCGGAACCAGAGTCCGTGACAAAGACGCAGATTGTGGGAATGTATCGTTTACGTTTTCTCTAAACCCTAATTGCCCACGTGATTAAAATGCAAACTAGTCAGAGCCGAACTATACTGTCTGTCTACTACGAGAACTCTAACAGCTCAATCTGTGTGGTGGCAGTCACAACAGGAACAGACCTCATTAATTTGGAGTAGGAATCACTGGTGGAAGTTTTAATTTTATTTTGGTTTTGGCGAACTCTGGCAGGGATCAGAGATGGTTAGCATTCATGTCCATTGATAAACAAGTTCAAATTATAATAAAATAGTTCCAATTTGTTTTCCTGTTCGCGTGAGGTGAGAAACCTGAATGAGCCGTGCCTGAGGTGAAACCTTCAGGCACGGCTAACTGAATTGCCTGAAATTTTCTAGTAGTGGCTGTCCAGATTTGAAAATTCCTTGTTGCAGTCTGAGTTTCATTTTTTTTGCCACAAAGCGCTGTCCGTCGACTATATTTTATAATTGTCACTCAGAAAAGTTGAACATGAAAATATTTGTATTATATAAATGCTTTGCATAATTATTTTTGCAGTCTCCAAATCTTTAAAATATTATTTTATTGTTTTAGAATCAAATGACTTTATAAAATTAGTTTTATAAAACGAATACATAAATTTTAAAATGAAACATAGTGGATTCCTCTGAATCGGGAAGTCATCAATAATCTCACGAAACTCAGAATAAATTCTAATTCGAATTAAACGAACTAATTCGAACGTGTTTTTGCACAAATAAATAAAAATAAAACACCATTTAAATATCATGAGCATGAAGAGGCCCAGATTTCGCTATAGGAATAGCAATCCAACTTCACCATTTTATTTAATTAATACAACAAAGCAGAAAAAGGAAACTGTTGATATGGTATGATATCAACAGATTGTGTGCCTAATCTGAATCTTACTACAAGTTTAAAAAAATAAAGCCATAGCATCTTTTTTAAGATGCACATTTTTGGTATACAGAAGCTGAATTTTGTGCGCCTATAGTCTCTCTTAAGAAGACGGTATGGTATTTATTTAAAAGTCTATTTATATCTAAAGATACTTATGCGCGTGCTTTATTTGTTATTATATGTTCTATTTGTTGTTGAGATTCCTGGTGCTTGAATCACTAAGTTTGCAGCTACCTGTTTAAATAAAGAAAAAGTATCAAAGTTGAAATTTTTATTAATTATTATTTGCCTCATTAGAAAATAATGATGCTGGAAACAAGTTCTCATTCCTGCACCTATGCTGTTTATATCATTTTCTTGTTTTGCATTTGTGAATTTAAATTGAGATCTAAATTTTTTACAGAGAAGAAATGGTTGTAGGTTTGAATTTTGTAACTGTAATGCATTTTCATTATAATGTGATCTGTTAACTCATCAATCGTATGTCTATATCAGGAGTTAAATTGCGATTGTGAAAAAATAGTTGGCAATTTTTAAATTGTAAAAAAATTGGTGAAATTGACTTGAAACATGAAAATCGTAATTGCTATGCTCTTCAGATTAAAGAAATGAATAAAACTAATGCATTCAATATATATAAAAAACTACGTTTTTCGTCTTTCTCCTTTTGAATTGTGGTGCTGCCATCTTGTGTAGAGAATGTGAATATCAAGTAATTTTTTCTTAACTTTATCAAAAAGTACTAGAAATAAGAATTTTATTTTCAATAGATGTTTAATAATTGTTTCTCACCTCGGCCCATTTTTGTTTATGAGTGCACTCTTTAAAAAAATTTTCGACTCATAACTTTTTAACATCGTTTATAGGCAAAAAATCATATCCTCTTAGACATCAATAACCATGCGAAGCTTTGCTTTACATTTTAAAACTAGCCATTTTAATTGTAAGCTAATCAAAAATAAGGAACAGTCTAAGTTCAGGAAGAAGAACTGTACTTTTAATAGAGATTATTTAATCAATTAGTCGGGAGAGATCATCATTATTGATTGGGACAGTTCCCTCACGTATCCCTCACATTTGGGACATCATGTTTTATAAAGCATGAAATGAATAGCATTAAATAAAACAACGCAGAATTTCTTTTTACTCTTGACTTTACGAACTTATAGGTGAATCGGAATATTTTCTTATTATCATTAGGTAATATCGATATTGTTCCAACTTGGGATGAAAATCCCCTAGAGGGAAAAAGGTGAAAGGATTTTCCCGTCCCCGAGGGAGAGATTAAATTAAGAACGGATATTGGAGAGTAAGGATGTGCCTTACCATTGATCTGGCAACCAGCCGTGTATCTCTTTGTGTTGTGTGTTTGTAATAAATGTTTTTAACGTACAATTTGAATGCATTTACCCTGATGAAAACACTCTACATTTTGCTTGGTGACCGCGGACGCGATTAATTTTGGATTGTGACGGACCTTGTGCGATGAAAAATTGTGTTCTGATTCATGGTCACGTGAGATTTGAGGTAGGTCCCCTTTTAATTTGAATTAATTGAAATTGAATAATTGATCCAATCATGAACCCTGATGCATTAAAGTGAAAAAGAACAAGTGTCAGACAACTTTTTACCAAACTTATCACAAAAGTAATAAGCACTGTATATGAGCAATTAAGTGAAAGATACACTGAAGCCCAAAAGGCTTGATGATCTTTATGATCAAAAGCTTCAGTTAATAGAAAAAATTTAAACACTTAAAAAATTAGGTAGTGAAATAGAAGCTACTATTGCAATTGATGAAATCGAAAACGAAATTACTGTGAGTGAAGAGTATCAGGAACGCGGGACTCACTGGAAAACGAGATTAAGTAGAAAAATTATCCAAAGCTACACCGTAAAATGCTTTCAATAAGGTATCGAGTCAAATAGAGCGGAAAGATACAGAAATGAAAATGTTAGACTACCAAAACTGATATCGCGAGATTTTATGGATACTGTAGGCTATTGGTTGGACTTCTGGAATTCATGAAGTCGCTATTCATAAGAATGATTATTTAAGCAAAATAGAGAAATTCGTCTATTTAAAGACTTATTTAGGTGGGGTAGCTTTAACAGCCGTTTCGGGTTTCTCTTTAATTAACAACAATTACGATTCTTCGATATAATTGTTAAAGGAAAGGTTTGGGAGAAGAGATACAATAATCAGTTCACATATGAACGAACTTTTAAAGATAGAACCTGTAAGAACGTGTTCCAACGTGTCAGCTTTGAGAAAAATGTATGACGTGATTGAGGTCCGGATCCGATCGCTACAATCTCTTGAAGTTGCAGCTGGCACATATAGTAATCTCCTTTTCCCCATGATATTACAGAAAATCCCGGAAGAGTTAAATTTAAATTATAATAGGCAACGAAAATTGTGTGAATTATTTGATACCAAACATTTAATTGAATTTTTAAGACGGGAAGTAGAGTGCTGAGAGATGTCCTTTTCATTAGCTAATCCTAAAAGTGTAAGTGGAAATGAATGGTCCTTTCCTAACTGAACAATAAATCAAAACAGTCAAAATAAGCATTACGTAAGCCTAAAACGAAATACACCAGTAGCAAACACACCAACTGCAGCAGCCTTAACCACTGCTGTGAATGAAATTTATATTTTTTGTTCCGATAGATCTCATGTAAGTCAAAAATGTCCATTAACAGTAATTGAAAGAAAAAATTCTCTTAAAACTCATGGTCGATGTTTCATACGAGAATGTTTAAAACGCAGACGTATATCTGTTTTGTTGGAAAAAGGATCAGATGTGTAAGAATTGCAAGCAACCTCCATAATTATTTGATATCTGAAAAGGCATACTGCGCACAAAATCCAAGCGAGTCCATTCACATCGAACCAGAACAAGTTTAGACCTCCGTATCTTCGCTACATTGCTTGGAAAATAAACAGAAAAGAGATAAATCAGGGTCAGTTGTATTACAAACATTCACTGCAATGGTTAAAACAGAAAATTGGAGTGGTTCGAGTGATGCAGAAATAGAACATTCGTAAAAAGGGGAATAGCTGACTCCTTGGGGTTGAAGGTCATTCGCCAAGAAGTGTTTACAATACATGCATTCGGTGGGATTCGAGCTAAGACCAAACAGATTTATGATATAGTTGAGTTCGATTTACGGAATAGAACTAAAGCTGATCAAAATACTGGAACCACAATTGAGATACATATCCTGATCGGATCGGATTATATATGGTAGATTTTACATGAAAGAAATATAAGGATAGGCAAGCGTTTAGTAGTAACTGATAGTATGTTTGGGTATGTAATTCAATACAGAGAAATGGAACATGACAGTGAGAATGTTTGTGTAAATTAAGCAACGGTATTTAGAGAAGAATCAGATAATGAAAGGGTTAAAAGTTTGTGGGAATTAGAAGCGATTGGAATAAATCAGGATACAAAAATTTCTAGATCAGATACTGACGTCATGAACATGTTTGAACAAAACACAATTTTTATGGACATGGGGTATCAAACTAAGTTGTTATGGAAAGATAATTATAAGGAATTAAACTCTAATTATGATGTTGCAAGGCGACGCCTGATTAATTTGAACAATAAATTTAGGCACAATTCAGAGTTGTATTTCCAATATAATGAAACTATTGACGAACAATTAAAAGACGGTATAATTGAACAAGTCAAAATTGTTTCCAATGATTATAAGAATATAGGATATTTTATGCCCCATCATGCAATTGTAAAAGAATTAAGAGAGAGTACTAAGGTTAGGATTGTCTACCACGCGTCCTCAAAAACTAAAGGGGAACAATCTCTCAACGATTGTTTAGAGAGTGGGCCAAATCTCAATCCACATTTACTGAAAATTATTTTGAAATTTCGATATCAGCCAATAGTATTTTGCTCAGATATTCAAAGATCCTTTTTAGAGGTTGGCATAGTTGAGAGAAAGACCGAAAGTATTTGCAATTTTTATGGGAACAGAGGGGAACTGATCTCCATTTCGTTGGTCGTGATATCAGAGTTCAACGATTTAAACGAGTTCCTTTCTGATTGAAATGTAGTCCCTTTATCCTGACGGCTACTATAAGACTGCACCTTACAAAGTATGAGAACTCACATGCTGAAGCATGTACTGTTCTTAAAGACCTCTATGTCGACGATTTAATTACGGGCGCAGCTATTGTTGAAGAAGCCGCATCGGTATCAAAGGAGGCCAGTTATATATTAAGCGAAGCAAGTATTAATTTGTGACGATGGACTTCGAACTCTCCAACCTTAAACCAAATATAGGAGGACAATCAAATGGAGTGTCGACAGTCTTCACATAAGTTACACGTATCACTTAAGGTCCTAGGATTAATATGGGACAATGAAAGGGACACAGGATTGAGCTCAATCAATTCTCAAAAATGAAAGGTGTGGCACCAACTAAACATGTTGTGCTGAGTTCATGCGGAATGTTATATGACCCTATAGGACTGATAACGCCTTTCACTGTGAGAATAAAGTTAATGATGCAAACTCTTTGGGAGCGAGGCATCCAATGGGATGAGTCCCTTCTTGTGGAAATAGTCATTGTTTAAAGAGTGGCTTAATGAAATAAACGAATTCAAGAGACTCGTCATACCCAAACCATATTTTGATGAGATACAAATGAAGCAATTAGAAGTACACATATTTTCGGATGCAAGCCCGAAGGCTTGCGGTTCTGTTGCGTACTTCAAATCAAATATCAAAATAAGTATGCGACTAGTTTTATAATTTTTAAGTCTTTAGCTCTAATTAAGAGAATGACCCTACCACGTTTAGAACTGTTAGGTGCCTTGACATCCGTGAGATTGTCTTCCTACTTGCAATCCACATTTCCTTCATTGAAGGAAAGTGAGATTTTCTTGTGGACTGACTCCCAGATATGTCTACACTGGATTAAAGGTGTTGCTGATGATTTGAAACCGTTTGTCCATAATTGAGTCTTAGAAATTTAAGCGAAATCCAGTTCTTTAAACTGGAATTATTCCAATGGGAAAACCAACCCAACCGATGAACTTACTCGGGGAGTAAGTGCACGTTCTCTCATCGATAACGAAATCTGGTGGACCGGTCCTCACTGGCTTTTAAAACACGAGATGTCCTGTGATGGTACAGTGTCAATACTTGACATGGACTCTCAGGAAATCCAGAAAGAAAAACTGTTACCTTAAAAACGTGTTTTGGATCTTCCGATACATTGTTTGATTTTCACAAATATAGTAATTTGGATTAGGTTTTGAGGATAACCGCACACGTCATGCGGTTTGTGAAGAATTCTAAACCAAATTCTAGAAAAGGAACTAGGACACTTACAGCCGCAGAACTATCTAAGGCTGAAGAACATTGGGTTCGTTTTGTGCAAAGAACAGAATTCCAACGTGAATACCTTCAGCTGAGATGGGGGAGTTCCTATAGACTCTGAATCGAGACTTTACTATTTGAATCCGAGCATATCTGCTGTTGGATTAATTTGTCTCGGCGGTAGATTGCAACGTTCTGAATTTGAGTTTCAGGAAAAGCATCCGTGGATTATTCCCGGTAAATTTATATTCATCGAATTAGTTATTATTAAGGAACATCATCACTTGTATCATTCTGGTGTTTCAGATGCACTGACTCAACTTCGAGAAAATATTGGATAATCCGAGGCAGGTAGGCTGTAAAATCTTGCTTGAATAAGTGCTTCATTTGCAAAAGGTTCAAGGCCAGACCTGGTAAGCAGGTAGTGGCTCCACTACCAGCTGATTGAATAGCTGAGGCAAACCCTTTTGAAGTAACAGGGATTGATTTCGCGGGACCTTTCCATACAAAGAACAGTGACAAAATTTACATTGCTCTATTCACTTGTGCAGTCACTCGTGCAATACATCTTGAAGTGGTATCAAGTCTGAGTACGGAACATTTCCTTTTGGCCCTCCGACGATTTGTTTTAAGAGAGGAGTCTGCCGAACTGTTATCTCGGACAATGCCAAAACTTTCAAAGCAGCAGACTGAACTGAAAAAGGTTATACACTAATATAACTGATACATCTGTACAAAATTATTTTGGTAAAAAGGGAATGACGTGGCGATTTATTGTTGAAGGAGCGGCTTGGTGGGGTGGATACTGGGAGGGAATGGTAAAAATGACAAAAATTATTCTGAGAAAAGTGCTAGGAAGAGCTTTGGTTTCTTTCGAAGAACTACAAACGGTTCTTGCAGAATAGAATTGATTTTAAATTCTACACCTCTAACCTATATTTATAATGAATCATCAGAACCATTCCCTCTCTCATCCCAGCTCATTTCTTGACTGGGAAAAGGCTGACGTCCTTACCCCACTGGGCTGGTCTCGATAAGGGAGTTATGCCAAGTAAGAAAATAATTTTAATTAAAAGGTATATGTATCGTGAAAAACTTTTAAATAAATTTTGGAAAAGATGGAAAAGGGAGTATCTTCTCCAACTAAAAGGTGTAAAGAGTGTCAGACCCATTAATGTAACTTGTGAATTTAATATAAATTATATAGTTTTGATAGGCGATGAAAAATTACCTCGATGATTTTGGAAGTTAGCTAGAGTGATGGAAATTCATAAAGGTCGTGATGACAAAGTAAGGAGTGTTACTTTTAAAACATCTTCAGGAATAATTAAACGACCGATACAACTGCTATACCATCTGGAACTTCCAAAGATAGATTAAGTTTGCATTCAGAATATAAGGTAGCATTTTATGTCCTTATTTAAAATTCGTGTCTGATATTGTATTTTTGTTCATATAGTTTTGCAGTATTTTCTATACTAGCAATATTTATCTGCTTATAGTTTATCAGTACTTATATTTACATTTATTTGATAATATTTTCTGTAATTGTATATTTTTATGCTTATGTTTTACCTGATAGTACTTTTGTGTTACATTTATTTTGGAGAACTTAAAATTATTTTAGTACAGTTTATTCATTTATGTTATATTTTTAATGTTAAGCTGTGTTAAATACTAAAATATTTTCTAATTTTGATAAATGATGAAAGTCTTCATCGGGGGAGGATTTTCCAACTTGGGATGAAAATCACCAAGAGGGAAAAAGGTGAAAGGATTTTCCCGTCCCCGAGGGAGAGATTAGATTAAGAACGGATATTGGAGAGTAAGGATGTGCCTTATCATTGATCCGGCAACCAGCCGTGTATTTCTTTGTGTTGTTATGTATAATAAATGTTTTTAACGTACAATTTGAATGCATTTACCCTGATGAAAACACACTACATTTTGCCACAGATACCAATCGAAAAGTTAGATTTGGGAACAAGTTACCTAACAAAAGCCACAATTTTTGCCATAACATAACCAAGAGAGCAAAATTATGATGAAATTTATTTCATAATTTTTGACACGGAAAGCAGAATGTAGAATCTCGACACACATGTTCCACGGAGCAATACAATAATAGTGTATGATGCTGTCATTAAAGTTCACCAAGATGGTATTTATCAGCAATGCTAACCATTGCCATTTGGCATTTGCCTGCTGACAGACTGTAGCTGAAAAAAGGTTGCATCGAA
The DNA here is from genome assembly GCA_933210815.1 of Meta bourneti. Classification (NCBI taxonomy): domain Eukaryota; kingdom Metazoa; phylum Arthropoda; class Arachnida; order Araneae; family Tetragnathidae; genus Meta; species Meta bourneti. Next base: position 48,091,422 of record OW119928.1, read on the forward strand.
TTTGTTTCATTTATTTCGAATACCATTCCATTTTTTTTTCTTTTTTAGAATGTCATCTTTTTCTAGGTCTTTTAGTTTAGCTCCCTTTACTTACATGAAAGGTTCAACGAATCCTTGGTATAAATATTGGATTAAACTCAAGAATACGGTAGCATCGCCAGGTGGTGATTGATTACCATCGATAAATGGCAATAATTATGGAATATGTTAAGAATGCGTAGGCTCATCCTAACGAAAATTTAGTCGCCAAATAGATGAGGGATCGGTATCGTGTGCTCCCTTCAGTTTTAGCCACTATCGCATTGGTATAAATTAAGGTTAAGATGCATTTAGGGATTGTAGGAGACGTTCAACTCTGCGAGTGGTTTGGGACCAATTCTGGTAATCCTACATCTTTCTTCTTATATAGCACGGTATGCCAACCCTTTGAATTTGGCGACAAATTTTCTCTTCGTGACAAATTGTTCCCTACCAGTTCGTCTTTAACAAATCAAATTTATATTAAGTAATTCTCCTAACTGTATTTCAATTAATTGTATTCATTTAATTATCTAAAATTGTAAAGGCAGTGACTAACGTACGAGAACAAAAGAGAAACAAATGAAAAAGTTATAAACTGCAATACTTCCTCAGCAGCATATAATACATTTTTCTGATGGAAGTCTTAATTTTTTAATTAATTGTTTACGGCGAATGTTAGCGACAGATAGCGATAATTTACAAGTATCAATCTCGGCAACAAGTAAAAATAAAAAAAATATGTTTCCAATGTAATATTAAACGCTAACACGAGAAATAGCCAGAAAGTGAAACAAAATTCGTATTTCATTTTACAGTTGTTGTTCAAAAGAGCTACAGCCAACCATAAATACATTCCGGACAGCGTTAACACATTTATTGCCGTACATTTTCAAAAGTATCAGGTATTTCGTAAACAGTTGCACCCGCGGTAGAAACTTTTGTGAAGAGTCCTCAGTAGGGACAATGGGAGTCTAATACACCAGATCCTCCAAGTACACGCATAGGAAGAAATCGAGAAGTGTCAAATGGGGTGATCAAGCTGGCCAAGTGACAGGTCCATAACGGTAAATTCATCAGCCATGTAGGCTGCGTGCAACAGTTGGTATCCTTGTGTTCGAATTTCTCTCAATCTCGCGTAGAATGTTTTCCTTTTCTGGAGTGTTCGAACTTCTCTGTCGATCCGTATCATGCCTGCTGACATGAAATGTTCCGGTTCCACACAGCTGGCGGTACAAATGCTCAAATGTTTGGCGATTATGCACTCGCGCTTATTGGAGAAGGGTTCATGGTGCAGTCTTTGAGTAGCTCTTCCGTTTCCATAGCCAGTCTCATATGTTAGATGCATGCCAGCCATCTCGGAATATGTGCAATGCTCCATCAATACGAAATCAGCTTTGCGAATGAAAAAATAATTAAAAAATAATAAAAAACAATGATTTTTAAACGCCCAGAACAGCGCTTTCTAGCAACTACTCGCAACTGTTGGGGATATACATAGTTTGGCCAAAAAATGTTTATTTTGTTTCATCCTATCACCCTTTAAAGTTTGGCCAGGGAATTTCTAATCACAGGGAACAGCAGGTTCTTGTTTCTCTACCATAAGCATTGCCTAGAAAGGAAAACACTTGTACAGAAAAGTTTGTGTAACTGTGTTATTTATATTTTTATGCTTTAAAAAATAGTACTTTTTATCATATTTCAGTACCAATTATAGACGACATTAAAATATGAGTATTACTCAACCATTCCATACTGAGATAAATGTAATTTCGATTAATTAAATTGCAAAAGCTCTCCTTTTTTTTTTAAAAAAAGGGGATATTTATTGTTAACAAAATAAAACATCGCACTCTGACTGAGAAATTGTCAAATTTATTAAGATATATATCTTTGTACTGCATTTTAATTTTAGTAAAATTAAAAAACTTTAATTCACACAAAATAAAACATCCAACCTCTGAAGTTATAAAGCTTAGATTTTTCATTCCACCAAGTTATTCAAAAATTGAAACAGTTGAAGTGTTGACCACGTCATCTGACCGTGGTTTAAAATGACGAGGTCAATTAGGATCGTTTTCTTTGGGATTGATTTCGAACCGTCGTCAATAACCCGTTGTATTGCTCCAGTGCAATGTTGATTCAACTACCAAAAATTAAACAAAAATTTTAGAGTGTTTTGTTCTATCTATTTGGGTCATATAAGAATTTATAGGGCCTTTTATAATAATTTAGGACCATAAAAATCCCAGCCTATTTATAAATGCACCTCATTTCAAATTAATCGTGTATAAGTTCTTTATTCTTTTACCTTCAAGCATCGAAAGAACTTATATTTTCCGCAATATAATTTTTTAATATTGCAGCGGCGGGAAACTTTCGCTCGTCGGATGCACGGGTCTACTAGTAAGATTAATTTATATTATAAATCTCCACTTTCGTCTCATGGCAATTTCGTCTTTAGACAATTGAATAAAATTTCTTAGAACTGTAACTTCAATCGCGCTGGTATATTCAAGACTTAAAAACAGATCAACATCCATTTCTAGCTTACTTACATAAGAGACTTGCTTTCCCGCAACGATTCCCTGTCAACAATACCCAACAATAACACCGGAACATCGGATAACCCATAGTCATCATCTTAAGGTGAAATTACAAAAATTATTTTAGCCAAAATAGCCCATTTCAAATGTTTGTTTACATCTGAGAATCAATGGAATCCATTTTAAAACGACATTTCGAAAGGCTGCGCTTTGCTCAATTGTTTTATTTTTTGACTACTAGTTACTAACTTCATCTAATAGTTGCAAGATCCATTCCATCATGACCAACTAAAGCTAACAGGCAAGAGGCAGTCAGATTTCTACTTTCCGCGGCGGGTGTAATGTGATAGGCCCCTAGTGGTGCACACTGGGTAAAGCTAAATCTATCACACCTGCAGCCCACAATACTATGGAGAGTTCCTTTGAATTACGTCTGATTCATTGGAACGCAGGCTATCTCAGTCATATTAATAACTCATAATGTTATGTTCCTGGTTTTAATACGCACTTTTTACATTGTTTCTACTATTGATTGTTCTGTGTGTTCTTGCACAGTAGTGAATGATCTTTGCATCTGCTTTGTATCTTTCTACTGCTATAAATAAATAAGACAAAGACATTTTCCGTAAACTGCGGCATTAAAAACGATTCCAGATTTCCAGGTAGCGTTTAACCCTTCTGGTGGTTATCTCGACGAGGTGTCTAGTCATCAGCAAAACTGACCAGATCTTGGTGGATGAGATCTTGATCTCGTCTTTACAAAAATATTGGCGATATAAAATTGGCTGAGATATCTCGTCGAAACCCCTTGGAGGGATAAGCATGAAATTGTTGTCCCTTGACATTGCAGAGGTATTAATGAGTATTATGCCCTCCCAGTTTTTTATTCCTATCAAAAGGACTTAAAACCAGATAAACAAATGACCATTTGATTGCTCTCAGACATATTTGCGTGCATTTTACCTGTATGATAGGCAAACCTTCAATTCACTATGATTCAAATACCTTCAGTGTGTATTTTTGATTGTTATGAAGGTTCATATATATATTTCACTACCGACGTCGCACAGAAATCTACATTATGTAAATATTGACGAATGGATATACAAACGGATTTAAACTATATAAAATCAACCGCTACTAATCTTGACGATTCGTTTAAATGTGTTTGATTGAGCCATGGAGCTAAAAAATTTTCGGGAAGAGCCTGCCGCTGTATTGAAATTCTTCAGCCGTCTGATGACAGGAGGCAATGAGTATTATGCAAATTAGAAGATAGACAGAAAAAAATGTGAGCGAATGTTAAAATTAATTTTAAGTGTTAAAATACTATATCTAATCGCCTTTCAAGTAAATTGCCTGCAATTAAAGTGGACGTACAGAAGCTAATTATGATAACATGACTGTGGTATAAACTTTATGCCATGCACTGTATTGGAAATTAAGAATTAACTCCAGTAAGAATTATGTAAAATGCTGTCTTAAAATATTAAAAACTAATTTCATTCCGTTTGGAAGCATGAAATGCGTAAATCTATGCTTACATAGATTATAAACATATTTAAGAAGCGTAAAAAGTAAGTAACGACACTACCATCAATTAATATAAATAGAAATTTCAGGAGGGTCTTCTAATTTGTAATATCCATCGACCTTAAAATGAAATAGACGGAGCATGTGCCCGCAGCTTCATGTTATTTCTTCCGGTTGCTCGTTTTGAAGATCTGTCACGTGGTTGAGGGTAAAAGCGTGACTCCTAAATTATTGATTGGTTTAAGTGATTATCCACAGTGAACAAAAGAACTAGTCTGCGTTTCCATAGCCAATCGGCTAAGTCGATTTGTGATTTACCCTTCAGAGATCTTACGGCAGTGACTCCTGCCACATATCCGTCAAAAGAACTAGTCTGCGCTTCCATAGCCAATCGGCTAAGTCGATTTGTGATTTACCCTTCAGAGATCTTACGGCAGTGACTCCTACCACATATCCGTCAAAAGAACTAGTCTGCGCTTCCATAGCCAATCGGCTAAGTCGATTTGTGATTTACCCTTCAGAGATCTTACGGCAGTGACTCCTACCACATATCCGTCAAAAGAACTAGTCTGCGCTTCCATAGCCAATCGGCTAAGTCGATTTGTGATTTACCCTTCAGAGATCTTACGGCATTGACTCCTGCCACATGATCCGTCTATTTCATTAGAAGGACGATGGTAAAACTTCCATGAGAGCTCGACCTTCCTCTGAATAATCGTGCTTGATTATTCATGTCTAGGTAAAAAAGAGATTTTTCTTATCTTGTCTTATCCTTTACTATTCATTCACCTAGCACATAGGTTGATTCTTTAGCAACCGAATACTAAATGAGCATTTGCAAATTTTTTTGGCTATTTTCAGGTAGGTAGGTAGATGAATTTACATCGCACTGGAGCAACTCAACAGGCTATTGATGACGGTCCAGGATCGATCCCAAAGGGAAAGATCTGAGGCAACGTCTCATAATTATAAACCACGGTCAGATGACGAAGTCAATACCAGAGCACCTTACTCTCCGAACTTCCACACAACGTCAACGTGAGGGCTTGACTATTTTCAGACCTGTCCACGATTTTTCCACTTATGTACTTAAAATTTCGATTTACGTCAATTAAACTCACTTCAGTATTTATTTTTGTAACATCACTTACATTTCGGGATGTGTGCCGGCTTTCATCCTCCTCTCATCTTTGACATCGCAACTTTAAAATGTTTCATTCAGAAGATTTATTTTGTTAGTGTTTCAGTAAAAATGTTTTGTCATTCAATCTTAGACTACTCTCTATCGATAAGAGATGAGAAAGAAAACGATCTAAACTCCAACAAAGAAGCATTAGACAGCAAAGTATGGAAACAAAATTCTGGAGGAGCAAAAGCTCGGTTGGGGTAAGCAAACAACGTCTAGCGACATCTAGAAATCGTGGTTGGAAGCTGATTTAAATACTGATGCCTGGGTGAACGATTTATTACGTTTGCTTCACCTTTCAGAATGATTTCAGAATCTTTGGATACCCTTGTTAAATTTTTTTTATTCTTCAATTTCAAATAAAAGTAGAATCAATCGAAAAGTCTAATTATAACTAGAAAGTACTAAACTTATAAACTACCTCTTTAGGCTGTCAACATTCGCCAAACACAATAAAATTAAGACATCCACTAAAGCCATCCTTACTCAAAATGTAGTTTCTGCAGGGATCCTGTATCTAAAGTAACCACCACCACCCAGACAGTGGCGCAGCTCTTATGGTAGAAAGAAAGAAAAAACTGACCTTCATAACAACAACAACAAGGAACAAGTCAAGAGCGAATAGTTATCGCAGAAAAGAATGATAAAACGGAAAGAGATGAGAGAGGTTTTGGTGCTCCCTGTTTTAGCTAGTACCTGCATGTGTAATGGAAAGAATGGTATTAATCTTTCCTCGTATTTGTGTACGAAATATTCTAAATATTGTGTTACTGCTCAGTTGAGAACAGGGTTTCTACCATGGCTTTCTCATCAAAAATTGTTTCGCACTCACCTGGCAAATCGAACACTCAGAAATGTCGCGACTATGTGACGAGTCCCAATTTTGTGGCAAATATTATTTTATAAATATTGTTTACTTAAGAATATAAAATAATTTGATTAAATTAAGATTTTGTTGTTCCTTGGCTTTTGTTTGCACGTTTGTTTGACAAAAGACAAACCATTTGTTGGCCTTTCCTTGTTTTTTGTTGCAGCATTTTATTTGGTGCATGATAAAAGGCAAAAAGGATGCAGCTCTTTGCTCTCTCTTTCTAATGTTCGGTACACCTGTGGCACTCGAAGGAGAAAGTCTGACTTGGCCTCCTAGTTGAATCAGGGCATAGTGGAAATGCCTTCACTTCCAGGGTGACCCTACCAGAGGCAAGCTCTCGAAGTACTTTGCCCATTCCACCCAGTGACAACCCCACCCCTGCCACAATGAGGCAGTTTGGCAAGGCTTTCAATGAGCTTAGACCTGGACAAGTAGAAAAAGCAGAGGAATATCATCTTTTGATCTTTAAAAATTTCGTAAATTTTGAATTGCTTAAAAATATAGACTGTGAAAAAGTATCAATTCATCACGACCACAATTTTTACGTCCTCTTACCACATCTGATTGAAATATTTTTTGATCTAATACCGCCATACACTGATTCAGCAGTCCTACTTACCAAACATAATTTCATGCAATATTGCATAATATCCCCGCCCATAGGGAGGAAGGGGAGCATCACGCGCACAATGCTAACACGATTACTTTTTGGCTCGTACTTTAACGATATAACGATTTCAATTTGGACCTATTTTTCTCACAGGTGGTCGGCCATATGTTGCTTCATACTACCAGAGGAGTTAGACGCAGTCCTACGAAATGCATTGGGTTGTAGACTGGCGATTTCACCATTTTCATAAACCCTCAAGTGTCACCATCAAGTGATTCTTTTACAGCGGCGTCAGACTTGCTTTTGAGTGAGCCTGTGGTGAATGCAGTTCCTCTGGTTCTTATAATGACTCCGATACAAAAGATAGTGAAAACATCGTGATACAAAATAAAGAGAAAGGAAATTAAAGGGTAAGAAATAAAAAAATGGAAAAGAATATAAGGAAGAAGAACAGACTAAGTGGAAAGGAGTATGTTAATACAAAAAATGTAGTCACTAATGAAATATTTATGAAGCCTCCCTGTCATGATAAGTGTCGTCTGAAGTGCAACCAGGGGTTTACAGAGGAACAGATATTGAAAATACACTGAGTATTGGAATGCTGAGAGAAGCTGGGACTCAAAAAGACAATTTGTACTTTCATGTATAAAAACTAAGCCTGCTGTTAGACAACGGAAAAGAGGGCACAAGAAGAAACAAAACCGAGAGTCATACATTTATTTTTAACTTTAATAATAAGGAGGAAGTCATTTGCAAAACTTTATTCCTGATTACGCTTTCTACTTCTGAAAGCTTCGTGACAGTTGCTTCAAAAAACAGTGAGTCTGGTTTGGTAACACCAGACCTTAGGGGAAAACATATTCCAGCAAATAAATTACCGAGTAATAACTTAGTACGGATCAAAAACCATATTTCAAAGTTTCCGGTGTATGAAAGCCGCTACAGCATCGAATTATACAAAAGTAAATGTTTGGGCAATCACCTGAACATTTCCACTGTGTACTCACTGTGTGTAGATGAGGGCGAAAAAGAAAAATTAAACCAGAAAAAAGTGGGTTTATTCCAAAGTTTTCAATGAAGATTTCCATTTGTTTTTCCACTCACCAGATAATGACACTTGTGATGTTTGCGACAAACTAGACTGTGAAATTAAAAAATGAAAAATGAAGAAAAACTCAATGAACTTAAATTACAAAAAGAAAACCACCTGGAAGAATCTTCATATATGTATGAATTAAAAGGGGAAGATAAACTGAAAGGCCGTGCTAATCAAGGTTTGAGAGTCGTTATGCCTGATCTCCAAAAATGTCGTCCAACGCCAGATTTGAAGAACTCACAAAGTTTTTATTCAAGAAACCTCTGGACATTAAATAGTACAATTTATGACAACCGTTGACAAAACTTGGTATGATCTGGGATGAAGTTACAGCCGGTCGAGGAGGTAACGAAATAGCATCATGTTTATTCACATGGGCGAAGGAAGAGCTTCGAAATCCTGATAGGCCTACAGAAAACTTAACAGTGGACAAATAATTGCAGTGGACAAAACAGGGATATTAATATGATTTTCATGTACCTATGGCTGTTGGAAAAATTTTCTCCTTTAAAAGAAGTCAACCATAAGTTCCTACTTGATGGACACACCCACATGGAAGTAGATGGCATGCATAGTGTGATAGAGAGAGCGAAAAACCACACTATTTTTAACACAAATGATCGGGCCAATTGTATTGCTTCATGTTCAAAAAGAACCCCTTTGTTGTGAGAAGGATGTGCCTTGAAGACTTACTTGATTTTCTCTACTTGAGGTGCAAAGAAGCTCCATTTATTTCAAAGAAGAAAAACACAAAGAACCATTTTTGATATCCAATGCAGTGTGGTTACAGTTTCGAAAAGGAGACAGCAAGTTGTACTATAAGACCAGTTTCGCAGATGATACCTTTAAAACTGTCAAATTTAAAAGAAACCAGAGAGAAGAAAGGGTTGTTATGCCAGCGGCGATCCCAAAATTGAGAGAGTAACCAAAACAAGATAAGTAATGAGAAGAACAGAGACCTCATGAATTTAATGCAGTGGATCTCTGAAGAGTATAGACCCTTCTTTGAAAACCTTCCACGTTGATAGAAGGAAGGAAACTTTTCCGAGGAGGACTCAACCGCTCTAGAGTAATGTTTTTCTTAATCTGTAGCTTTTAAACCATTTACAACATTACAGCTCTCAATCTGTACAATCTATATATATAAAATAGGATGTGTGTGTGTGTGTATGTGGGTATATTTTCTATACAAATCTACACCGTTTGACCAATCCACACCAAATTTGGTACACTTATAATTTAGAACACTGCGGTCAGCATAGGCTAACTCTTAACCCCCGTTCTATTGGCCCTGGGGGGCTAAAAACTATTCGAAATCGCAATAGAAATAACATTGAGCATAGATTGATTGCTTTAGGCAGCGATGGTTGCTTTACCACTGTTGATCGAAAAACAATTTTTTCCGAAACAAATTAAATTACAGTATTTATGTTTGAACTGACTTTTTAGTTCTTCCCATGATGTAAATAAATTATAGATATTTTATTGATGAAGGGGGAAAGAATATTTTAAAATATTTATGTTTGCAAGGAAATTCAAGGAAAGGTTTTCAGGAGTTCAAGGATTATTTTCAAGGAAAGTTGGTGTATATTTCGACCAACTTTCCTTAAATAATTTATCGAATACGTAATGATTTGTAGAATTCTGTTTCACGAGGCTTTTTAGGTAAGGCGTGTAACTTATTTTAAAATGTCCGGAATAGATACATGTGAATCCTCCGTTGAAAGCAGTGATTTTCTTTCTGAAAAATTCTGTAAAATCGACCTTCTGCTTTTTGAAAAAATTTTATCTATTCAGTTTAATTTGTCTACACCGATTATATTTATTTCTAAACCAAGCACCGTTATTCCGAAAAGCACAAACGAAAAACTCATTGATCATAAAAGCGTAATTTTGCTACTCGGTATCTGGCAGCACCAGAATTAATGTTTACTTTTTTTATAAAACTTTGTAGAACTTTCTAGAAAGTTGGGGAAACGGAAACTTAATTGGACTCATGGTGGAGAACATTCCAGCACCCACTCGATTCTTAGCTGGTCGTATTTAAAGGAAGCTAACTCGGTAAGTCTTCCAGTTTATCATCTTTCAGTGAATCTGGCAGTTTTATTTCGCTCTTTTGATTGTATAAGTGTTTCCTACTTTATTCGACAGTGATAGCGTACATTTTGGATTTATATTTCTAAACGGATGTAAGTACTACATAATTTTAAATTCGTTTTTTCGTTAATTTTAGCTTTTTATTGTATTCTATAATAGATTTCATTGCTCAGTGAGATGTGCCTTTTGCTTAATTTTTTAAATAAGTTTAATGGGATCAGAATTAATGCTTTTTTTACACCAGAATAAAAGTTTATTTTTAACATGATTTAGAATTCTGTGTTTGAGTATTTTGATTGACAGCTTTTAAGTAAGGCATTAATTTTTTTTATTTGTGTTAAAAGTTTGATATTCTCCTAAACTGATGTAAGTACTTCACAATTTTAAATTTGTTTTACCATTCAGTTTATATTAGTTTTTTATTGTATTCTATAATAGATTTCATTGTTCAGCGAGTGTGCCTTTTGCTTATTTTATGAAATAACTTTTTAATGACAGATTTCACTGCTCTGTGATAGTGTGTCTTTTGCTAATTTTATGAAATAGCTTTTCTTTGTATTCTATAATAGATTTCATTGCTCAGTGAGAGTGTGCCTTTTGCTTATTTTATGAAATAGCTTTTTGTATTCTTTTACAGATTTCTTTGCTGTAGCAATGCCTCCAAGGAAGCGGAAGGCAATCGGCCAAGTGCAGTCAACGGCTAAGATGATGAAAAATGAGCGTAGTCAAGAAACTTCCGAGGAGAGGAATAGAAGACTTGCGATTGCGAGAGAGAGAGCTACTACATCTAGAGCAACAAAGACGGCACAACAGCGTGAGACCCTACTACAGGATAAGAGAGATAGAGCAACTACATCTAGAGCAACAGAGACGGCACAGCAGCGTGAGGCCCGACTACAGGATATGAAAGAGACAGCTACTACATCTAGAGCAACAGAGACGGCACAGCAGCGTGAGGCCCGACTACAGGATAAGAGAGATAGAGCTACTACATCAAGAGCAACAGAGACTGCACAGCAGCGTGAGGCCCGACTACAGGATAAGAGAGATAGAGCTACTACATCTAGAGCAACAGAGACGGCACAGCAGCGAGAGGCCCGACTACAGGATAAGAGAGATAGAGCCAAACGATCACGGACTGCGAGCCATTTTAGCTTAGCACTGGAAGGATTTCACTACGATTCACATAAAGACTACTCGATGCATGCAAGTGTTACGATCGGGAAAATGGAAATGGTTTGTACTTACTGTCAAGCCAAAAAGTTTAAATCAGAGTCTACTGGTATTTGCTGCAAAAATGGAAAAGTTAAACTTTGCCAACTGGAACCACCACCACAAGACCTTTTGACTTACACATCAGGAGATACGTCAGAGTCGAAGCATTTTCTAAGTAACATCAGAAAATACAACTCATGTTTCCAAATGACATCATTCGGCGCCACATCAGTTGTTGGACAGCCCGGATTTCCGTCGACATTCAAGGTGCAAGGGCAGGTTTACCATAGAGCGGGATCGTTGCTTCCGCTGCCAGATCAACCACCAAAATTTCTACAACTATATTTTATTCAAAACGAACAAATGGAAACTGATCAGAGGTGCGCCTACATCTCGGGAACAAGACGTCAGATTGTGTTAAACTTACAGAGGATGTTTCATGAGCACAATAATCTTATTAAAACGTTTGAAACAGCATTGGAACATATGCCAACAGATGAATATAAAGTAGTCATAAGAGCAGACCGAAGACCAGCAGGCGAACACGAGCGGCGTTTTAACTCTCCTCAAGCAGATGAAGTCGCGGTGGTTATATCAGGAGATGAGTTTCATCAACGGGATATCGTTATTCAACGACGAGGTGAATCATTGCAGCGTATTTCGGAAACACATCGCTTACGATGCTCTGCAGTACCCAGTAATATTCCCCCATGGTGAAGATGGATATCAATTTAATCTGAGGCAGATCAACCCAAGAACAGGTGAAACAACGAGCAAGAAAGTTTCAGCGATGGATTTCTATGCGTACAGATTAATGGTTCGAGATACTGGGCAGAACCACGTATTGAACTGCAGGCAATTGTTTCATCAGTTCATCGTCGATATGTACGCTAAAGTCGAGAGTGAACGTCTCCTTTACATTCGTCTAAATCAACGTAAACTGAGAGTTGACGAATATATTCACCTGAGAGATGCTGTGTCAAATGACGGGAACGTTGAAAACCTCGGTGCCTTAGTCATACTACCAGCTACATTTACAGGCAGTCCCAGACACATGCACGAATACACACAAGATGCTATGACGTACGTGAGGACGTACGGGAGACCAGACTTATTTATCACCTTCACCTGCAATCCCACTTGGACGGAGATCAAGGAGGTTCTTACCAATGGTCAATTACCCAGTGAGCGCCACGACCTGATTGCGAGAGTATTTAAACAGAAGCAGTTGAAACTGATTGACGTTATAACAAAGGGCCATGTATTTGGAGTGCCGAGATGCTGGATGTATACGATTGAATGGCAAAAAAGAGGGCTGCCACACTCGCACAATTTGATCTGGTTAGCGGACAAAATTCAGCCCACTCAAATCGATGACGTTATATCTGCCGAGTTGCCAGACCCGGAACAAGATCCCGAACTTTTTGAAGTGGTAACGAAAAACATGATCCACGGACCGTGTGGAAATCTCAATCCCATTTCTCCGTGTATGAAGGACGGAAAGTGTACCAAGAAATACCCTAGAAAATTGATTAAAGAGACACAAACTGGAAATGACGGCTATCCCCTGTACAGACGGCGGGCTCCGGAAGATGGAGGGTTCACGGCGAAACTAACGATACGCAGCAACACGGAAATAGAAATCGACAATAGGTGGGTTGTGCCCTTTTCGCCGCTGCTGTCGAAAATGTTTCGGGCACACATCAACGTGGAGTACTGCAACAGTGTGAAATCGATTAAATATGTGTGCAAGTATGTCAACAAAGGTAGTGATATGGCTGTTTTCGGTATCAGCGACGAGAGATCGAACGATGAAGTGACGCGGTATCAATTGGGAAGATACCTCAGCAGTAACGAGGCAGTTTGGCGAATACTGGGTTTTTCGATTCACGAAAGACACCCTACTGTTGTTCACCTCAGCGTCCATTTAGAAAATGGTCAGAGAGTTTATTTCACAACAGAGAGCGCCCCTAGAGTGATTGATCAGCCACCAAACACGACTTTGACGGCATTCTTTCAACTGTGTCAGCAGGATCCTTTTGCGAGGACTTTGTTGTATCCTGAGATACCTCGATATTACACGTGGAATGCGTCGAGGAAAATTTTCTGTAGGAGAAAAGTTGGCCAGCCCGTCCCTGGACATGATGCAGTCGCGAGTGACGCCTTGGGTCGAGTGTACACTGTTCACCCCAACAACGCCGAATGCTATTTCCTTAGGATGCTTCTTCACTCGGTACGAGGACCTAGATCTTTCGCAGAGATGAGAACGGTAAACGACGAAGTATGCCAGACATTTAGAGAGGCCTGTCAGAAGTTGGGTTTGCTGGAAGGAGACCAGCACTGGGATGACACGTTGCGAGAAGCCGAATTGATCTCCCTACCAGAGCAAATCAGAAACCTGTTTGCTATAATATTGACTACATGCAGTCCATCGAATCCAAACACTTTATGGGAAAAGTATAAGGAGGCCCTGAGTGAGGATATACTCGCCAAAGTCCGGAGGGAAACCCCGACATTAGAAATCGCGTTTGGTCCGGACATTTTCAACGAGGCTTTGGTTATTCTTGAGGACAAATGTGTGGCCATGACAAATAAAACATTACTGCAATTGGGCCTGCCTGCACCAGTAAGAGATCGACGAGACGTACTTCGCGCAGATTACGTGCGAGAAACGAACTACGACGTCGAAGAGCTGAGTGCATACGTCGCGGACAAGAAGCCACTTCTGAATCGAGATCAGAAAAACGCATACCAAATTATCATGGATCAGGCAGCAAAACAACAAGGTGGTATCATTTTTCTTGATGCTTCTGGGGGCACAGGGAAAACATTCTTGATTAATATAATACTGGCCGAAATCAGGACTCGGGGAGAAGTTGCTCTTGCCATCGCCTCTTCGGGAATTGCGGCGACGTTAATGGAAGGAGGGAGGACGGCCCATTCTGCACTTAAGTTGCCACTTGACATCGCCAGGCAGGAAAATCCTACCTGCAACATAAGCAAGGCAAGTGGTCGGGCGCAGGTGCTCGAGACTTGCAAATTAATCGTGTGGGACGAATGCACCATGGCTCACAAGAAAGCTCTCGAGGCCCTCGACGTCACTCTGAGAGATCTGAGAGGAAACGACAACCTGATGGGAGGAGCTCTGGTACTCCTCTGTGGAGACTTTCGTCAAACTCTGCCCGTCATCCCGAAGTCGACGCCGGCCGATGAGATCCATGCATGTTTGAAACATTCGTTTTTGTGGAGACATGTGCGAAAGATAACTTTGAAGCAAAACATGAGAGTACATCTGGGGGATGAGAGTGCTCAAATTTTCTCAGACAAACTCCTGGAGATCGGAGAAGGCAGATTGGCAGTCGAGTCTTCTGGCAAGATTAAATTCCCATCCGATTTTTGTAATCTGGTGTCGTCCGTCTCAGAGCTGATAGATGCAGTCTATCCGTCTGTTTCCCAAAACTATCACGATTTGAACTGGTTGCGAGAGAGTGCCATTCTTTCTGCTAAAAATGAAGACGTCCACGACATAAACAATCAAATACTTGTCATGTTACCAGGCGTGGTCACTGAATACAAGTCCATCGATACCGTAGTAGATGCCGATGAGGTCGTCAATTTCCCGCCAGAGTTCCTGAACTCGCTTGATCCGGCTGGATTGCCACCACATCGTCTTTTACTTAAAGTGGGATCTCCGGTTATTTTATTGCGGAACCTCGACCCGCCAAAACTTTGCAACGGCACGAGGCTGTGTGTCAAGAAGCTGCTGGGCAATGTAATGGAAGCGACTATCTTGACAGGAAAGGGAGAGGGTGCAACAGTTTTTATCCCACGGATACCACTCATTCCGACGGATCTCCCTTTCGACTTTAAGAGATTGCAGTTTCCAGTAAGACTTGAGTTCTCGATCACGATCAACAAGTCGCAGGGGCAGTCTATCAAGTACTGCGGAGTGGATTTGAGATCGCCGTGTTTCTCCCACGGACAACTTTATGTTGGTTGCTCGAGGGTGGGTTCACCCAAGAATTTATTTATTCTTGCTCCCGGAGGTGAAACTAAAAATGTTGTGTATAATCAAGTTTTGTGTTAAATTTATATTGCAGTGAATTTTTAAAATATTTTACTTTATAATGCGTGTACTGTACTTATACTTTTAGAACCTGTTAATATAATTACTTTGATTTTACACTATACATTGATTTCATTCCTTTTCCTGTCCAATAGAAGATTGGGATAAATACCCGGGCAAAGCTATGTTTTGGTCATGTTTGAGCATTACTAAATCTAACTTTTAGTTGATTGTATAAGTATTTCCTACTTTATTTGACAGGTGTAATGTGCATTATTGAATTAAAGTTTATTATTTTATTTCTATATGAATTTTATAGTTTTACATGAATATTTGTTTGATAAAAAAAGGATATTTAAAATATTTCATTATTCATAATTTACATTTTGTAATGAAACACGAAAAACTTCAACTCATTAATCATAAAAGCGTAATTTTGTTATTTTAGATTTGGGAAACCAGAATTAATTTTTATTATTTTATAAATTTGATTTAGAATCCCGTGTTTGTCTATTTGAGTTAACACAGCGAAATGTTGCAGTCATATTTGAGCATTACTAAATTTCATTATCGTCTTTATCAATATTTTCAAATATCTTTTTTCGAATTGCTCTGTTTCAGAATACACTCAGGCAGTCGAAATTCGACACTGCGCATCATTCGTTTTTTAGAATTCTGCATTTTTTCGTCGGAATTTCGTTTCTGTTCGTATTTATGTCTTAATCTTTTAGATATTGCAATATATTCAGGAATTAAATGCATATATTTGCGTCCGAAGTATATAGTAGAAGTTATGAAAAAGTTAAAACGTATTTTCCGTACAACTTAAATGATTGCATTTTTCTGTGAAAGAAAAGTGATTATTCTAATTCACTTTTCAAGCAACATTTAACCATTTCAACCCGAGCAACGCCGGGTAATTCAGCTAGTATTAAATATTTTTTCAATACAATATTATATATTTATACAATTTTAAATATTTTGGTACTTCATGTTTTTGATAGTATTAAAGACATTGTTACTATGATTGCTCGTGTAGTTTACTTGAAACACCTTTTCAAAGTGCTATGTAAGTCCTAAAACAGGTTTTTGATGTAGAATCACAATAACCTGTCCCGTCCTGTCTTAATAAGCTATAAAATTATATAAAAATTAACCAACAATGGATAAAGCATGTATATTTTTAATGTTAACAATCAATTTTTGCAGGCTAATTCAAATACTAGCTTTGTAGCCAGGCAACGAGATCCTTCTTTTCAGTTTTTATGCTCTCCTAAAAAGTTGACATAATGTGACTTACGTTCGTCTGGTTCGCTGGTACAGATATTATATTTCATAAAACATCACGCGATCCAAGTTAAAAGCTTCGTCTATGAACTTTGCCACATGTTAACCCTATTATTAAAGTAATTGAGATTAGGAGTAAAGAAGCAATAGTACAACTCAAAAATACTTTTGAAATTCCCACATGTCGTTTCATTTACCTTTTCCCCACTGCGCTAGTCTCAAAAAAGTTTAAAATTCAGTTTATTCTTTTATTCAATAATTTAAAGTTTTTTTTTTTTAAATAAAAATCTGCAGCAACTATGCCGAAGTCCAAAAGAAATAAGCAAGGTGAGTTTCATTCTTCGGTAGATTTAGCATTTGTCTAAAAATCTGACTTGTGTTTGTAAAGTGATTATACGAAATGGTAATCCCTGACATTGGATTTTTTGAAAAATAGTATTTTCGTCACACTTCCCTCATGAAGTGAGTACTTTTTCTTACGATTTTAAATTGTCTTTTCCTCGTAATATCAGTAAATGATTCCCAGTTGGTTTCCAGTAAATGCTTATGGTTTACTCATCTTGGTAAAACCATAAGCATTTATTGAGTTCATATATGTTACTACTTGTGTAATATCAATTGAATAAAAGTGAATTAATACATATGTCAATTGTATAAAATTGAATCAGGGTCTTATTTTTTTGACAAGAGCTTTTTGTGCAATTTGCTTTGTAAAAATTACAGTTTACTACAGTGGGATTGGATCAGTTAATTTGAAAAAATATGTTTTCTATTATGAAAGACAAATTCAAATGAAATGGACAATGTTTAGTATTGTGCTTCAGCTTTAACATTCTCACCCTTCTCGAGTCAAGTAGCTCGATGTTTGTCTTGTGTTTGGTGCACCTTGGCAACCAAATATGGCCCTTGCATGATGAAAATAATATAAACCTACCAACCAAGTGGGTTTGCCCACTGCTATCAGCTTTCAAGCTGTAGGCAGTGCAGGATTAATTCCTGTAACGGTACAGCTGCAGTCTCTGCCGCGCGCGGTGGCAACGACTCTTGGCGCGGCTTTTGGCGTAGTTATAAGCGACTCATGCCGGGTGATGGTAACCCATTTTTTTCTCATATTTTCTCCTGGTTAGGGTTAACCTGTTTTTATGGCAACCTTGCCAGCGTCCAGTTCTGTCCAGCATTGGTTGTTCTTTTTAGTTTGGACACGGTGGAGAGCGGGTATTTTTAAAAATAACTTATATTCTACTTATGTACATTTTTTGATTCATTTCATCCATATGTACAGTATAGATTCACTGTTGTAAATTCGAGAAAAAATGGGTTACCCTCACAGACATGAGTCGCTTATAACTACGCAAAAAGTCCATATATTTAATCCATATTTGCAGTGTTTTTCTAGTCAAAATGTTGTTTAATTCAGATTTACATATTTCATCCGTACGTATGCAGTATATATTCAATGTTGGAAGATTTCCGTGGCGACAAAAAGTGCGCCAAAAAAAACGCGTTGCCACCGCGCGCGGCAGAGACTGCAGCTGTACCTAAATAATACTATGGAAACTGATCGCAGCATTCTGGAGGACATGTAAAGCTTGATGGACTAATTTTTGATAATCTTTCATGGGTAGACAATTTTAAAATTCTGCACAAAATTGCCTATTTGGTTTGATGGCATATGTTAATACTATTTTCAGCAACCATAATTATGTGGGTTTTCTTGAAGTTTCATTAAACTATGTGAAAGCATATGTGCTTTTTATTCCTTGAACGTATGACTAAAATATTTAAAAATTTGTTTCAGTTGAATTGTCCAAAACCCGAAAGCATGGTTTGGAAGGAAAGAAACAATTGCTCAGTGAGGTAAATTTTTCTGATCGTTTTATTCATACCCTTTATAAAAGTTTAATTTTTCAAATGTAAATTTTGAATTAATCATAAATTTGTGTCCCCTTTATTTAGATTCACTCTTGTGTTGACACATATGAGCATTTGTTCATTTTCTCTGTTGCTGACATGAGAAATGCAAAAATGAAAGATGTCCGTGAACAGTGGAAAGATAGCAGGTAGTGAAATTTAGATTTTATTTTTTTAGTTACATTAATTTTATGTTGCACATCATGTTTCTATTTCACAAAGCAATAATTTTATGCAAATCAGCCACAGGTAAAAAGTTAACACTGATATTTCTGTAAAAGCAAATGTTTATAGCTTATTTGTATAAAATAACGGTGGAGATGTCGAATCCGGGGCACTGGCGATTTATCGCCAAACATGGTAACCTTGCCATTTTGATCTAGCTTTATGGCAGCCCTTTTTTTAACGAAATTGCAATGTATTGCGTTCTATGATTTTGTGTGGTTTAAGTTTGTATTTTTTCCGTGGGGGGATTGGTTTTCGTGCTTGCCATTGGATTTTCAAAATTTTTATTTTACTATCTTTTCAAGTAAGTGGCACGTTTCTATTGATTTGTTATTGTTCTTAATTTTTCAATTAGAAATTTAATTAATTATCATTCGTGATATTATAGATTTATTAGCCGCTTACTTACCCTTGATTAAGGATGGTATGACTGGATGTATAAATACATATTTTTTTGGAAAAATGTATGATGAATGTTTAGCAAATCTGGAAAGCTTGAAAGTGATTGAATGGTGCCAGAAATTTGGTTTGATTGCGAATAGTGTGAAATGTTCAGAATGTGGGAGTGAAATGGCTTTAAAATACAGAAAGGATGCGGGTGATAGGTACGAATGGTTGTATAGAAAGGGTGGCCATAAGCGAAAGGGAACATGGTTTGAAAACAGTAAATTGCATATGTGTAAGATTCTTTTGATTATGGGGTACTGGATGAATGAAACGCCAATTAAATGTGTTATGAATGAAATGGATGTGGCGACCCATATGATGACTTGGATTTAATTTTTGTAGAAAAATGTGTGTGGATGTTAAGTTTTGTTAAAATTCATTAATTTTTATAACAAATTGTTTTAATTTGTAATTAATTGTTTTAATTAATTTTTGTAAAAAATTGTTAAAATTTTGAACCCTGACAAACCTAATTAAATTGGACCGTAAGTTTTAATTTTCTTTACTCTTTATTGCTTATTTGCGAATTCCTTATTTTTACTTCCTGATGTAACAAATTGAATCGGCAAGTTGGCTGCCATGCTGGTGTTGGACGCCATCTTGATTTGGTGACAAACATGCCCTGGATTCAACATATTTACCAAAATAACATGCATCCTGTCTCAGTTTTATTTCATTTTCAATGTTACTATTTGATTTTAATAAAGAAAAAAAGTTTGATTCAAATCATGATTTTTTAAAAATAAGAATCACTTAATTTAAATCGGTTCATCCTTTATTGCCTAATTTACTTTTTACTTAAAAATGTCCCCATTATAACTTGAATTATATTAAAATAGGTTCTTCATTGGAAAAAATAAAGTCATGGCTATGGCCTTGGGACGTTCTGAAGAGGAAGAATACAGAGCTGGTCTCCACAAAATCAGTGAACGACTTAAGGGAGAAAGAGGTCTTTTGTTCTCCAACAAGTCTCCTGAAGAAGTTATCCGGTAAGATTTGGGCCATTTTGTTTTTTTAATATTTCAAAATTTATCTGATGAATTCTGCGATAGGTTTCTTTTTAAATATCTAACTCTATCTTTTTTTAGATGGTTCCTATCCCACACAGAAGGCGACTTTGCAAGGTCGGGAAATGTTGCTACAGAGAATGTGCATCTGTCTGAAGGGCCTTTACCTCAGTTTCCCCACAGTTTAGAATCATATCTGAGACAGCTGGGTCTTCCCACCACTTTACAGAAAGGTAAATAAATATGGTTAAACTGAATTTA
This sequence comes from Meta bourneti, assembly GCA_933210815.1. Taxonomy (NCBI): domain Eukaryota; kingdom Metazoa; phylum Arthropoda; class Arachnida; order Araneae; family Tetragnathidae; genus Meta; species Meta bourneti. Next base: position 48,111,798 of record OW119928.1, read on the forward strand.
AATAGCGAGTGCAAAGTGACACACAGACCAATCAAGTTGAAATGGTTTAACTTGAGGAATAGCACTCTGATTGGTTTGTACATGTCACTTTCTATTTTCAGCTTTACTCGTTCTCATACTATATTACATAAGTTCACTTCTCATATTAGCAAATGTTATTTCTATAGCAGCACAGACCTTAATGACCTGAGAATTGATAGTAAAGGATTTAGGTCCTTAAAACTCTTAAAATGTAACAAAAATAATTTCTGACTCTGCATTTACATGTTCCCCTTTCTTTTGATCATGTTAATCATTAAAATATATGAACCTTATTTACTGCTTAAATTATATTACTTATTTACTGATTCAAAATATTTGTTTGAAACTAATATATGAATTATTATTTCTTTTAATTCCTCCTATTTAATGCTATCACATTTTGTAATTAGAAAGTTTACACTATAGAGCAAAGGTAGAATTAATCGTGGGCTCTTTCTCCATTAGTATTTATCTCCACATCATAAATAAAGTAACTTGTAAAAAATGCAGTTGCGCTCCATTTTTTGGAAATTTTCGAAATACACAATCTTTAAGCACAAAATATGTGACCAATTTTAAAAAAATGGCCAAAATATGACAAAAACCTCAACCATATAAAACACGACATTGTATGATCAATGAATAGAGCATGATTGTTATAGTGGAAATATGCCATAGATATATCCCTACAATGCAGCAGTTCTCTCCATGTTCAAACACTAAAAATTGCCAAAATATTGAAACAAAAATTTATTTCTATAACATCAGTTTTAATTACTTATAAAGATTATGCTGAAATTTTTAAGTTATCAGTTTTTAATCTCTTTTCAAAATACGCCCCTCATTACTGGAAAGTAAAGTACACCGAATTACCTTTTACTGTGACTTATAACTTTTTCCATCAATAATGCTCTAGCAGTTTCTACAATTTGTACTTTTTGATTGTTTTAAATTTTGATGCAGTATCAGCTGTCTGTTGGTTTGTGTTTCTTTGATTATTTAATACTGGAGGTTGCAAAATTCAGGATGTTGCTGGAATTACAAGAGTAGAAACAAAAGTGAATTGAATTTGGGGCTAAATTTTGGGGAAATTGAATTTGGGGCTAAAGAAAGATTTTCAGCAAATGCTGTACAAATTTCAATATTCTAAAAAGTGATTGGTTTTATCAAAGTGAAAGAAGAATACATAGATGAAGGAGGGAATATATGACGCAAGAAAGTAAATGAATGTTTCAAATTGTTTGTGTAAAGAAATTAATGCTTAAAAAATTTGTTTTGGTAACATTACATACTATACACAAACTTTAAACAGCTTTTTCTCTAACTTTTATTTTAAAGTGTATGAAATTTCAATATGTGCAAAGGCTTAAAACGTGAATGTAAACACATGAAAGTTTTACAGCTTTTACTATTGATGGTTAATAATAAAAAGTAGCATTTTTAAAAGAAAGATATTAAAAGTAAAAATGTCAATGCAAGTTGACATTTTTTTTGCATCAACGAAATAGTTATACATTTTAAAAAGTAATTAAGTTAATAAAATGTTCACATATTTATTATTTCAGTTAGTGGCCGTATGACTATTAAAAATAAAGTTTAACATTATTAAATTATCCTTAGTTTGTTTTATGCATTTTTACTGAGTTCTCTTGAAGATTTGTACTTGACATCACATTGTATTTTATTTATTTCTTCAGGTGTTGTGAATTTGGTGAAAGATCATGAAGTATGCAAAGAAGGTGACATCCTTACACCAGAGACTGCTAGAATATTGGTAAGCTCTCTTGTTAAGAATAATTTAGAGTTAATATACCACTTAAAATTCTTTAAAAAAGAAAGAAAAAATCTGAAGTTTTTTAAATCAAAAATCTGTGGTATTGGGAAAAGATGTGGATGAAAGCAGTCTGCATTATTAAACATTTTCTAATTTTGCTTGAATAAAAGATTGATTCTTTTATTATAAAGGGCATATAATTGCATTCCAATGTATGTACAGTTGAACCCCAACTACCTGTTTTATTTGTTATGTTGAAAAATGCTTGAAACTGAAGGAATGCTAATAAAGGGCACATCGTGTTAAATCAGAAATGAGCAGTTAGTACGAAATCATGTAATTTTCTTAATTGGAAGGGTGATACCTGCAGTCAAATTATTCTGTTCATAAACAGTTGAATACTCTATCAGACAACTTATTCTTATTAAATCAATTCATCAAACCAGATAGATTTTGTTAATTACATAGGGGACTAGATGGAATTTAGAGTTCTGCGTATGGTTTCAGAACACAAAAAGCTTTACATAGATAAATGATAAGTGTGTTTTGAGTAACTGATGTGACTTCAGGCAAATCCTTTTCCTGACTTTTCCTTTGTCTAAGTTGGATAGCCCTCAGGGGCACATCTTTAGGTGTGTATGTGCATCACAACCTCAAGGTATCTGATCTGCCTCTCTTCTGTTTTATTCTCGTCTACCCTCTTGCTTTGTTTTCTTCCCTCTTGTCTTGTGTAGCTTGATCAAATATGTCCCTTGTACCATAAATCCTCAAAACAACCAAGTATGGATAAGATGGATTGCATAATGATGAAGACCAAAGTAAAGTCATAAAATCTGCGTGTGCTAGGTTTTTAATATATAAAGCTGCATGTTCTTTTTATCGCTTAGTGATTTAAAATCAAATGTTCCTTAGTAGCAGTCTCTTTTGAATTTTTTTTTAATTTCATTGTTTTGATTTTCCTAGTCTTTTCATTTGTCAATATTTTGTTTGAAAATTTTCAGTTCTTGAAATGCCCTTGATCAAGGTGGAGTATTTTTTATGCTATGTCATGTGTAATATATTTAATAGTCATTTTTCTAGTGTCTTGTCTCTAAATTTTTTATTTATCCAGCATCAATTCTGGTTTTACAACTTAATCTTGCACTTGGTGCTGCTTGTCTGTTACAGGACCTTGCACCATCAAACCTGAATTCCATTACAGCATCAATTCAAAGCAATCATTTTAAATCTAAAGCATGTGTCAGTGCTTTAATGAAATTTTACTTATTCATTTAGAGTTCCCCCATACCAATCTCATGAAGAATTTACCTGACTGATATGACCATCTACCTGCTTCAGGGGTTGAGAACTTTGAATTGTTGAAAGTAAAATTTGTAGTTTTAAATAATGAGGCCAATTCTTGGTTTCTCATATCACTATTTTGTATTCCTTTTTCTGGGCTGAGGTTACTTGTGCACATTGACTGCTTAAATCAGTAACTAGATCAGCTTTGCTACCAATTATAAGTCTTTGCTATTGTCAATTATATAATAGATTGAGACCTGCAGCCCTCCCAGGTATTTTGTGGTGGGTCCATCTGCCTGTTGTTGAATAGCAGAAAGGTTTTATAAAATGTAATGATTTTTCAAAATACTCATGTACTGTAATCTTTTTCTTTCCTATGCAGAAACTTCTTGGCTATGAGATGGCTGAATTTCAAGTAAAGATTGAATGTGTCTGGTCTCAAGATGGGTCATTTCAGAATCTATTGCCTGGCTTAGATGACTCTGAATCTAAAGAAAATATAAAAAGTGGCAGGAAAGGTTTACCTAGGATACGAAAACGTTTAAATGCCATAAATTGTGATGATCCGGAGAGTATGGATGTGACTGAAGAAACTGTCAAAAACACAAAAGAACTGGAATCTGAACCAAAAATTAAAAAGACGAAGAAAGAAGAAGCTGATTCAGATCTAGAGTCCAAAGACCAAAATGATGAAAATGTAGACGTTGATGAAGAAATTTCTTCACAAAAAACAACTGCAGATGAAACAGAACAGACAGAAAAAGAAGTTCCAGATAAGCATTCACTTATAAAACTTACTGAGAAGAAACTCGAAGATTCTGGAAAGAAACCTACAAAATATTCACCCAAAATGACTAGAGCTCGAGCTGCAGCTTCAAAGAAAAATGCAACCTCTGTAGCCTCTCAGGAGGAAGAAAATAAATCTAATCCCGTTAGAAAAACCACTCGAAAAAGGAAAGCTTAAATAATGGTATAAATTAAATTCAAGTGTTTTTGTATTCCTTTATTCAAATGAACCACTCGATTAGTTATTTGCTTCATTTGCATCTCATCGACACTACCAACAGCTTTCCGAGAGTTGTGTGTACTCATTTTGGAAAAACATTTAACAATGGTAACATTAACAATAAAGGGTATAAAAACGAGTTTTGTGTAAAATTTATTTTTCAAATAAAATTTTACAACATTCAGATCAAACTATATTGTAGTTTAATTGAAAAAATATTTTATGCCTGAATTTAATTTGACTTTATTTGTTTACAAATTAACAAGTTTTCTAGAATATGTTTCGAATTACATGAATCTTATTGCTTTTGTATAAATTTTTTCAACATTTTGGGGAGTCCGTTGAAGAGGCATAGGCATGGCTCACCTGAACCTCTTCCCAAGTAATAATTTCCCAGGAGTGAAAAGTTCTCTCACAAGATATGGAGCTTGCCATAAATTTGCATTACATCTCCAGTGCATACCTGCCAACTCTTTTGGAGTTTCTGAAAGTCTTTAAAATTTAATGTGTTCTGGATGAAAAAAATATTCTGGATTTTTCTCTAGTCAGAAATTTGTTACGTAACAACAATTTTGGAGATTTGGCATCAAGCCATAGCAACTATGAAAGAAAACATTATAATCAGTGGTTGCTAGATTGTTGTACAAGTCCTTTTGTCTTTTGAAGTGTAATTGTTCCTTTTTGCATATATTTTCATTCTAAACTGCTGCCAAGCAGTATATAAAGAGCAGGTTTACTTGCTGTTTTGAATTGCTTTCATAAAGCCTAATTTGGTGCTTGTAACTATTTTAACCCTCCAAATGGTTTTGACAGGATATCTCGTCATCAAGCTATTGTGAGATCAAGAACTGATCCGTTTTCTTCCTATGACGAGATATCTCATCCATAAAGATCTGGTCAATTTCGCTAATGGCAAGATAGATGGTTGAGACAACTACCAGAGAAGGTTATGAATTATGTTTAGGCTTTTGACAATTACATTGGTTTTGACGTAAAATTCTTCCAGATTTTTTTTCTTTGAGGTTGACAGGTATGCCAGTGCATTCTACTATAGCTGCAAACTGTTAGCTTCCAATTAATCTTAGAAACTGCTGTAGTGGTCATAGCATTTGTCTGCCATCCTGTAAGTCCTGGGTTTGTAAGTGCATGGATGTTGGTAATTGTCACTGTATCTCGTAAGGCTGAAGAGGTTGATATCTTGATTATTTGTATAAACTAAATTAGTGCAATATTACGATTGAATTTTTAATGTTAAATTTAAAACTTACCCTTTGCAGAATATGAACTACATGCATTATGAAAACTATTCTGTGCAGGGTATGCCGATTTAAATCAAGTGATTTTTAAAAAATTGATTTAAATCACAATTTTTTAAATTTCATTTCCTTTCTGAATTAAGTTTATAAAAATTGAAATGAAATAATTCTGAACAAGATATACTATATTTTATTCAAATAAGACATTTTGCACATAAATCTTAATGATTGGAAATTTAATTATTTTCATTTTGCTTTGTGAAATAAATTGGTTAGTTTTATTTAAATTTAATTGGAAAATTTTATGCATTGATCCCTAGGATCAATGCATAAAACGCTGCTAGCATAACTATTCTTTATTTATGGAATTGAAAATTGGAATGTAAAAGTTAATTCGTCCATCTGATAATTGAATGAGTATCTTAAGATAGATTATGGATTGAAGTTGAAAGCTTATTTAATGATTATGATTATTTTTTTATTGCAAGCTTTATTCCACTCAAATTTTATGCTTCTGAAGAATGTTGTTCATATAGAAAAGCATTTGTATGCTTGGAATATAACTGAAATACTTATCCATGCTCAGAAAATTTGAAAAAGGCATATTTGATTTCAATTTAGGTATATTGTCATTCGTGTCTCATTTTTTACTATTTACTTACAAAAACATTTTCAAAAATACTTTTTGCAATCTAAATATTAATGAGAAGTAGGAATTCTTTCATGAATTTTGTTGCAAGTTCCTTTTATTTTCTATTGGTGACATGATTTTTTTCTCAAACCAAGTACACCCATACCTCGCTTTACGGCCTGGATTATGTTCCGGAAAAGTTTGCCTTAAAGCAAAAAGCCGTATAACGAATAAATTATTTTGATACAAACCCATACAAATTCAATTGGATATGTTCCAATTTTTATAAAATAATATAGTTTTTAGTTCATAAAGCATTTTATTCTTTTTATTTCCTATAAAAATAAAAGTACAAAACAATGTAATAATAAACAGAAATTCAGAAAATAAGCAAATTAAAAAACAAGAAATCATGCACATATGTATATATAATAAAATAAAATGTTTAAAAACTTTTAATCTGATGACGCGAACATTAACATGAAAAATCAGTAAGCTATAATAAGCTGCCATCACTTTCCACTGTTGTGGATTGACCCAGTTTAAAATATTGGTCCAACGTTGTGCTTCGCCTTGCTTTCTGCTTTTTGCAGTGTTTTGTAACAGGTAATGGCTGAGTTTACTCCTCAAGACACTTTAGCGCTGCGTTCTTCATCGGGATCATTTTGAAGAGGATGTTCATTCCCTGCTCGAAATAAGAAAGCGCATTTGACAAGATTTTTGCTGTTGGCATATAGCAGGCTCTGGCTCCTCATCAAGTGCAAATTCTGTTTCTAACTGGATCAGTTCCTCGTTTGAAAGAGGTTCTCTGTCAGCATCTAGAAAATCAATCAAATCTTCAAAACCAAGATTGTGTGCTAAGTTTAATTATGTTTTGTCGAATTTCAGGAGAATTAACTTTAGGCTCATTAGTTTTTATGCATTCTGGCCATATTTTTTCCAAACATAGTTCATTGTGGTTGGTTTTAATTCCTTCCACGATTCACTAATGTCTACTGCATCTGATGCTGTAGTTTTTCCAAAACTTTTATCGAAGATTCACCATCAGTTTCGTGAATAAGTTTACGAAAAGTTCTTCGTAAATAATAAGCCTTAAAAGTGACTTGCACCCTGATCCATTGGCTGGATCAGAGCTGTTGTATTTTTGGGAAGATACTCAATCTCCACATCTTCAGATAATTCGGATAAATTAACCGGGTGCCCTGGAGCATGATCCAAAATGAGCAATGCCTTGTTGCTCAAGTTATTGTCCTTCAAATATTTTTTTTACTTCTGGGCAAAAGTAATTTTTAAACCAGTCTTCAAAGAGAATCTTAGTCATCCAACCTTTCTTGTTGGATCTCCAAATGACGGGCAATTGTTTCTTGTTCAACACTTTAAAACACCTTGGATTTTCAGAAAGATATACTAAAAGTGGTTTTAGCTTAAAATCCTCTGCAGCATTAGCAACCAAGGAGCAAAGTTAATCGTTCTTTTGACATCTTATATCCAGATGCGGACTTCATATTTTGAAATGTAAGTTCTTTCAGGCATTCGCTTCCAATAGAGTCCTGTCTCGTCTACATTGAAAACTTGTTCAGGTCGGTATCCACCTCTTTAAATAATTCTTTTCAAAATGTTGGGATATTCTTTAGCTGCGTCATCATCGGCACTAGCTCTTTCATTTTTAAGTTGTGCAAATTGTGGCGATTTTTGAATTTTTCAAACCAATCTCGGCTTCCTTGGAATGTTACATCTTTCACAGATTCATCAGTATCCTCCCTCTTTAAATTTTCGAAAATACTTTTATCCTTTTCTTGGATAGTCATTTGGCTCATCGGTATCCTTCGTTGATTATTGTGTGTTGTGTGTGTGTGTGTGTGTGTGTGTGTGTGTCTTCAATCCACATATCTAATTATTTTTCCATAATGCTGCTTGTTTGGCGAGTTAATTTTGAGACACTTAAAGGTGCAGCAGGTAGCGAATGTGTTTTAATTTCTTCTTTTCTATCGCGAATAGTTTGAACGGTTTGGTTCCGATGGGCGTATAATTGTATGGAGAAGAAAAAATGAGGAACTTAATCCCAAGAACTTAGTTGGAACAGTAAAGCATGGCGGTGGAGGTGTCCTCGTGTGGGGGTGCATGTCAGCATCAGGACTAGGTAATTTCATACTTATTGATGGGATAATGAATCATACTCTTTATTTAAATATTTTAAAGACAATTTAAAATTATCAGCCCAAAATTTGGGTATTGGAAACAACTTTGTTTTTTTTTTATCAAGATAACGATCTTAAGCATACGGTTCTCAACGTTCGCCTCTGGTGTCTATAATTGTCCAAAGTTCTGAAAACACCACCTCAATCGCCGGATTTCAACCCAATAGAACACATTTGGAGAGAACTGGAGGTTAGAGTACGAAGACACGACATTAAAACGAAATGCGAACTAAAAACAGAAATGATTGATGCAGAAATTACAAGAAAACTAGTGAACTCTATTCCCAGACGTTTAAAAGCTGTTGTGGATGCTATAGGATATCCTACTAAGTACTAATTTGCCGAAATATTACAATATTTACTAATATGTAAAGATTTTTTTAAAGTGTACGAAGATTTGTGAGGTAATTTTTTTGTTACTTTTTGATTATTGATTTTCCAAAAAAAAAGTTTTACTATGTTTTTAAAATATTTTATGTATTTTTGTTAAGAACAAGTTATAGATATTATTAAAAAATTCCCATTCTGAAATATTAATTTTTATTAATGGATAGAGCAGCATTTCATTGAAATTCGTAAGTGTACGAACACTTTTGGGAGCCACTGTATATATAGCAGTGCACAATTGTACAGAATTCTGTATTCTAAATTTTTCGTAAGTTCAATTACGATCGATTTTAATTAAATAAAAAATGCACAAATTAACACTTTGAAAGATTGTTAACAAAAATCAATAATCTTGAGCGAATGTCTTAACACTAAATAGAACGATTTCGTTTTTACTTCTATCAAACAATTGGGACTTAAAATATTAGCATAATTCATTTAACTTGATTGTAAAACGATTTTTAAAATGACACCCAATTTCACATCAGTGGTTTTGTAATTTATGAATAGATTTTATGAAAAACTAAAAAGAAACTTTCCCTTCAAGAGAAGCAGGAAACACGAACAGAAGTCTCCGTTTGCATCAGCAACAAATGGCTACTGCTCTGAGTGGAACATGTCAAACTCCGCCCACAATTAGGGACATCGGACCCGCACCGAGGGCGCTGTAAATCATACCTTCAGTGAAGCCTCTGTATCTTTTACTCTGATCGGATCTTTCCGTTCGGGATTGATCCCGGACCTTAACCAAAAGCCCTATGTGCTGCTCCGGTTCGACGTTAATTAGCAACGCACTTACCTTCCAACCGGGCTTCTATGGCCCCTATTAGTTATTAGCAAAGTTTATTGTTGCTTTTCAGTTTATGCATTATTGGAAACAAATGACCGTGTTTTGCTCCATTATGACATTAAGTAACTCTACCGAACTACCTCAAAGAAATTACAAGGTAGGTAGGCATTTTAATTAACGTCACACTGGAGCAACACAGCGGGCTATTGATGACGGTCCGGAATCAATCCCTAAGGGAAAGATCGAGGACAACACCACGTAATTTTGAACCATAGTCAGATGACGAGGCAACAACTGAGCTGGCACCCTACTCTCCAAACTTCCACACCACGCCATGAAATTACAAGGGGGGGGGGTATTTCAATTAACGTCACACTGGAGTAACACAACGGGCTATTGGTGACGGTCCGGGATCATTCCCAAAGGGAAAGAGCCGAGGACAACACCACGTAATTTTGAACCACGGTCAGATGACGAGGCAACACCTGAGCTGAAATTACAAGGTAAATAAAAATATCGCAACATCAGGTAATCCCCTAACTGTAACTTCGTCAATTTTACTGTGTTTTGTTTGTGTTTTATAAAATCCCGCGAAAATTCACCTTTTTTGAAGAATCAAGAATCTCTCTGACACTCAATATCTGTAAGCTCTCTGCTGAAATAAAATCATGATGTTTAAAGAAACGATATTTCGTTTTGCCACCAAAATTCATTTTTATTTACGATTTTAAAATGTCGGACATAGTTTCATACATTTATACGTGTTGAAAGTAAATCAAAATTTAAAAACTCATGCCTGCCTACTTTACCGGAGAAACGCTCTTTTTTGCCGGAAATTTATTCAGTTTTATTTTTAAAAATGATTTTTCATACTCTGCTTTCCAAATGTACTTCTGTTTTTTTTTTCTCTTCTGTGACAGTAATGCTTGTGTCTTGGCCAAATATAGCCCTTGTGGATAAAATACAACCAACCCGATTACTAACCACCGTTTAGATACTGTTACATGGAGCAATCTCTTCCGTTTTGAACCTTTCGAGGAAACACTAAGCCATAGTACATGATCTTGAAATGCAGGACTGACAGAATGAGAGAAGCTTTAGTTGAAATTGGGGTGCTGTACACTTTTATTTCCTGCCTACAAATTTCATTGTTTCTGCATTTATTTTCTGCTTGCTTAATTTTTTCTCTTCCTTTTTGGTTTAGCAGTTGTCATCTTGCCATTCTTGCATTTCAAGTTCATCTGATTTTTTGCCTTTATTGGTTTCATCTTGAACTGTTTAGACGGCAATTTATGTATTGTATTCCAGTAACTGACCACCTCTCTTCCAGTAATTGACTATCTGGTCAAGTACTAGACTACAGGATTATTTTTTGGCTTTATTTTTCCCAACACAATTGCTAAACTTACGTCATAAAATATCTAAACTTAAATTTAAAACAAAAATTTTCTTAAAACCCCATTAATTAGCTAATTTAATCAAATACTGGAACAGGTTGGTTTTATCTGTAGATTGACCATAATGTTAGCTTTAAAGTTAATTTAGGTATGAAAAAACTGTATATCAAAAGAGATATTTACTTACCTTTATGGTAAATTTCAGTTTACTAGCTTAAGAAATAGAATTGAGATGAATTATTAATGAGACATTCTCAGAACAAGTCCACTATACTGTGGTTTCATAAATAACAATGATTTACCATCTGAATTTTATATTTTTTATCAATAGACAGATTAGTGAACTTCAGATTGATGACCTAGTTGTCCACTGGTTGTAAGAATATCAATTGGATTTATTGTTGGTTAGACTAGTTTGTGCTTGTTTAAATGAGAAATGGACAATTACTGTTTAGTGGGTAGGGACTTGTTGGTTCATCAAATAAAATATATCCAATATTAAAAATTTTCCTTTAAATTTTTTTTTCAATCAGTATATTGTATTAAAGTGCCTTCACTAAAAACTGATTCATTGTTTGAATTTGTAGATTCGAATCTACTTAAAGATGTCGGGAGGAATTCCATCAACTTTGAAGGATGAAAATAATACCAAGTTTCTAGCGTCATCTACCCTTGTTGGGGCAAAAATGTTCAAAAGAAGTTCGGATGGTAAGATATTTCTTTATATGTACTACCACATAAGCTGATTTTATTTCTTTGATGTACTTCCTTCATACATTTTGTTTTCGGTTTTATTTCTGAGATCATTTTAATGTTGGGATTTCAGTCTACAACACATTGAAATTTCTTTTTTTAAGATGGAAAATCAAAGATAGTTATAGATGTTGGCATGAATGAAACATTAGTTAGTATTTCTCATGGATTTGTCTTTAATGCATAACAAACGCATAACTTTAGAATATTATCAATATAAAGATGTGTTACATATATGTGTAGTGTTGGTGCTACAGATAGCAGGCATGATAAATGTTCTGTATACTTAAAAGAATTCATCCAAATGTTTCTAAATTGATCGGTTAGTTTTTAAAAGCTTAATGATTACAATTACTTGCATACCTGCCAAACTAAAATTTACTAGCATAACTCAGAGTTACCACAGGGCTCTTAAAAAGCCCTGAGACGAGTTTTCGTTTCAGTTTTTAAGGATCATTTAAGCTTTAATTTTTGCTATAAATTCCTCAAAATTAAAATCATTAGGTTTTGCAAGAACACTACACATTTAATTTCACCTTCATTCAAAAACCTATATCAATGATACTTATCCAAGATCAGGTGTCATTAAAAATCAAAGGCATTATATTTATAGCTTAGCTGAAAATGTATGATTATAAAACTGGGTTTGAGACCCAAACATAGTATTCATGATAGTTTCTTCACCTGTGGACTTGCAAGTTAATCTATTATAATCTATGTGAAATGTAGCCTTAAATAACCTTTTAAAAGGCTACCATAATTATCTATTTGAAAAATAGCTGTTGTCGTCAAGGTCAAGTTTGACCTTTCTTTGCAAACCTGAGGTACACAAGTGATCTTTCTGCCCTTTCCTTTGGGGCCGTCTTGGCTCAGTGGGTATGCCCACTGTGCTAGCGACCTTTGAGTTGCAGGTTCGATTCCTGTCCGATACATTCCTCCCTGGGTCTATTTCTCTCTTCTGTGTCAGTAAAAACTTTCATTGTGTGTGTATTACTTCATATTGAATGTCTTGTGTCTGGCGCAGCATGGCCAAATATGGCCCTTGCGCCATAAAACCCCCCAGACTAACCAACCGCCCTTTCATTTTTACACTCGCCTAACCGTTTGCTTTTTCTTCCTCCCTCATTGTGTTGTCTGTCTTGGGTTTGGCCAAACATGACCCTTGTGCCATAAACTCAAAAACAACCAACCATCCTATCCACAAAGAAATTATGCATAAGATAAAGTTTGAATAGATTGATCTGAGGTCTGCTTACCAGATACTACCCTCCAAATATTTTTATTAGCCCCTGAGACCAGATACTACCCTCTGAACAAGTCCAGATACTCCCTCCAAATAGGTTTAACTGACCTGCAGTCCAGATATAACCCTCAGGACAGGTTTACCCGACCCACATACTATATATTATCTTCCAGACAGATTTACTCCACTCACAGACCAGATGCAGCCCTTTAAATACTTTTAACTGACCCACAGACCAGGTACGGATACCTAGAGGATACTCATTCATAAAAATTAAACATTTTTTAAAAAGTAGTAAATTGGAGCATAGTGTTATTTTGTAAATAGCAGCATTGAAATTTGGGCAAGGTGTTTTAAATATATGTATTCCGTTTTTCTTTTGCTAGAAGAATGGGAACCCTGTAAATATAGCAATTCTTTTTGTTAGAAATTACATTCTCTAACTTTTTGTTGAATATGAATGCTTCTGCCAGTTTACTTCTGCTTATGTTTTCGAAAGCTTTGCATTACAAAAGTATGAATTTAGGTTACTGTAAAGACATTGCGATTGTAAAGTAAATTTATAATGTTGTGCAAAAATAGCACCTGTAATTTTCAGTTAAATTTTGTTGGGAGCTTCTTCACTTTCTGTAAAATTCTTTTAAGAATAAGATTGCTACTAATATCAAATGTCGAGCAAAAGTCAATTTGTTAAATTTTCGAAAATTTAAGGGTTGATGAACAGGGTCTGGATTTGGCTGTCCTAAAAAATTTATTAAAATGACCTAAAATTTTTGTTGATATTTTTTGTTTTGCAAATTGCTTTATTGGAAATATTTTTTCAAATTGCTGATAAATGTTTTTGGTACTCATCGCTACATGATTACAATATAATTCACATGCTGACCAGAAGGGGCCATCTAAACACTTTACAGCATTTATCTGGCTCATTCTTGTGATCAATACTCCTGCGATCAATCTGTTGTACATTTAATAATATTTTTTTATGGTTTTCTAAGATTTTCGGATGACCAGAGCTTATAGGTACTAAGAATCGATATAGGCCTGTAAACCAATTACTTTTGTAAGCCTTGTATACTGTATAAGCTTCTGCTTTCCTAATATGGGTTTTACCTAATCTTCTAGGTGAATCCTCCCAAAAATCAAAAAAGCAAGCTGTGGATTACAGACAAATCACAGGTGCCCAGTCGTTTGTTGAGACTGTTCAAGAGACAGCAACGACTGACCGAGTGATACAGCTTTTAAATGATGCTATTGAGCCAAAAGAGAAATTGGTAACTTTGAAAAACTTGCTCATTGTGCAGGATCTTATTCTTCATAAAGAACCAAGACTTTTAGACAGTTTTCTTTATGAAGTTTTAAGTTTTCATAATGAAAAACAGACTGAAGTTCGTCAATTTGTGCTTCAATTCATAAAGGATGTTTGCAAACAAGAACCTCAAAGTCTTCCAAAAGTTGTGGGCATTCTTGATTTGATGCTGCAGGATCATTCAATAAAAGTACAGAAGAAAGTTATACAGACTATAATTCAGCTTTACACTGTTGCAATAAAATGGCTGTGCTATGCAAAAGAGATTGATGAAGTCATGATAGCCACTTGGGCTTCAATGTCTGGGATAAAATCTAAAATATTTGCACTGCTAGACTCTGATAAAGAAGGTCTTCGAACCTTGACAGTTAAATTTATGGAGGTTATTGTAATAGCACAAACACCAAAGGATCATTATAATCTGAAAAATAATGAGTTATCTTTAGATGATATTCCTGTGATCCTGAAAATTTTTGAGCCCAGGAAAATGGAAGAAGAAGCTAAGGAGGTTTTTAAAAATATTATGGAATTCCATAATGCTTCATATGTCTCTGGTTCTAATCTCTTGGCTTGCATGCAGGTTTTGACAACAATAGCGAAAAAACGATTCCAGTTCTATTCTAAAGTTCTACAAGCATTTGAATCTTTGCATGCCAATATGCCACCTACATTAAGTCTGTCACAAGTTATCAGTGTCAGGAAAATGTTAAAGTTGCAATTATTTATCCTCGTCAAGCATGCTGGTGCTCCAGAATTTCAATCACAAATATCCAACATGTTGTATGCTTTAGGTGTTACTCCTGTGCAAATTGATCAATGTTTTCTCCCTAGAAACTCAGGCAAAAAGCAAATTGTCCTTAAATCAGATGTTGGCTTTTCTAAGCCCGAATTACAACATTCTCCGATGCCTCAACTTGGGCCATCTGAAATTGCACCAATAAATGACACTCCTAAAAGATCTGCTGTGGATATAACTGTTGATGACTTATTGCCAAAATTTACCTGTGAAAATACTGCAGATTTGGCACTTGTTTGTATGTTCTGCTTGCCTGATGTAATACCTATTCACTTTCAATCCACATATACACCCTTTGCTGTAGGTGATATTGATGCAGAAATTCATTTGGCTAGGCTCTTAGCCACTCAAATGACAGAGGCTGGATTTGGAAAGGGTATTGAAACTAAAAAGGAAGCTGATAATGGTAAAGCAGATCTTAGTGCTGAGGATCATTCCTCTGCAAAACAAATGAAAGCAGTGGGTAATTTAACGACTGAGGCTGGATTTGGAAAGGATATTGAAACTAAAAAAATGGAAAGTGATAACAGAACAGTGGATCTTAGTGCTGAAGATAATTCCACCACAAAACAAATAAAAGCAGTGGTAAATTTAGCAACTGAGGCTGGATTTGGAAAGGATGTTGAAACTAAAGTGGAAAGTGATAATGGAAAAGTGGTTCTTAGTGCTGAAGATGATTCCTCTGTAAAACAAATAAACACAGTGGCAAATTTAACGACTGATCATAAATCCGAAGAACAGTCTTTAGTGTTAATATCCAGTGGTAGTGCTCAACCTAAGACGCACAAAGTGCGTAAATATACTTTCAATTTGAAACCTTTGAGTATAGAAGAGTCTAATAAATTGTGTCAGTCTATTTTCAACAGAGTTTTAAATCCTGAAAAAACTGTTGCTGAAAAGGGGCCTTCTGCTATGCGAACAAAAGTTCTTGCAAAATTGGCTACTCAGTTGAGTGATGATGTTTCTGATTTAAGGTATCATATTTTAGAAAATCCCTTGGGAAGATTAGAATTGTCTTTTACTTGGCTATATCAAGAATATGTTGCTTGTAAAGGGTTTGAAGTCTCTTCTGACGAATCTATTGAAAAATATGAAAAAGCTGTGAATCAATTGCTTTGTGGTGTTTTATCAGATGAACCGAATAGCATGATCCTGTGCTGCTTCTTTTTGAACCTGCCATGTATTTCTAAAGGCATGGTCAGTTCCTTAAAATGTTTAAGTACTGTTGAAAAAGCTGCTGACGAAACTTTTGAAATTGCCAAAAGTATGTGCTTACAAAGACCACATCAAAAGCTCTTGTTTCTTGATGTCATATTAGACCTCACTCTTCATCGAAGTGAAGAAGTGTGTTTAAGAGCTGTAGATGCTGCATTAGAAATTTATGAAAGTGACCACATGAAATCCTTCATTGAAGCTTTCGCCTTGAGGAGTCTCAAGTTTTTACTACATCCCATTCCTGAAACTTCAAACTTTGCATTTTTTAATAAATTGCCAGAAGTGTGGTCAGATGATTTGATAAAAATGTGTTTGAATTTGTATTTTGCCCTATTACCAATCAATCATTGCTTAATTTGTGATCTGGGAACTGTGTATGTTAAAACATCTCCTGACATAAGGAGAACAATTCTTTGGACATTGGAGGTTCCTGTTAAGAAAATCAGTATGTCTTCTGAACTCCTACACTTTGTTAAGAACTACCCTCAAGGAGCAGAAACCTTTGTTGTCAGAATGCTTCATATTTTGACTGATAAGGCACATCCTTCTACAGAACTTGTTGTTTGTGTTAGAGATTTGTATCATAAAAGAGTACCAGATGTGCGTTTTCTCATTCCTATTATACATGGTCTTACTAAACGAGAGGTTTTTGATGCTTTACCTGAATTTATCAAGTTAAATCCTGCAGTTGTTAAAGAAGTTTTCTACCGTCTTGTGGGAAGTTATTTGTGTAGCCCTTTGACACCTGATGAACTTTTAGTGACATTACACAATATTGATACAAAGCAATGTAGTTTGAAAATAATTATTAAAGCCATATCTTTGTGCTTCGAAGAAAGGCACGTATATACTCCACTTGTTTTAGCAAGGGCCATACAGCAACTTATGGAACAGACTCCACTTCCAATGATACTGATGAGAACTGTATTACTGACTCTTATCCACCATCCACATTTTCTTCGTTTTGTAATTAGCATTTTGAAACTTCTCATACTGAAGGAAGTTTGGAAACAACCTTTATTATGGGAGGGTTTTATCAGGTGTTGCCAGCGAACCAAGCCTCAATCTTTCCAAGTATTACTGCAATTACCACCTCCACAGTTAGAAGAGGTTCTCAAATCTTATCCGAATCTGCGAGATCCTTTGTGTCAACATGTGAATACTTTTACAGAGCAGCGAAAAGCACATATCGCGGCAAATGTGATTAAAGTATTGGAAGCAATTAGAACAGTAGACACACCATCTGATACAGCAGATGCTGTACCGGAAATAGAGGATACAAGAAATGAACCTTTTCCACTTGTCAAGGAAAACACAGTCTTATACTGATACTAATTTGGATATTTTACCACAAATAACAGCTTCACAGTATAGGACGAACATTTTCTTTCTGAGTATTCTTAGTCAAAAGTGATTGATGTATGTAATTTTTTATTTAGGTCGTTGCATGTCAAATCAACACCAGCGTATCATTTTGAATCTGACCTTTTCTGAATTTAATGAAATTTACTATATATGTAGTCTTATTTAAGGAATGACAATGTACAAAATATGAGATGCATGTCTAAATTATTTTCCGAATTGCCATTAAAAACTTGAAAAAAAACAGCAAAATTTGGGTTACTGTAGGTAACAAATTTTGTAAAATCTAGTTTTTCATTTTTGTTAGAAAGCTGAAGTTTGACTTATTTTAAAGCCCATAAAATGAGCTTCTGATATGAAACATTAATTTTTATAGACAAAAATTTCAGTCAAGCCATGTATTTTTGACCTTGGATTTTTAAAAACCCCATTAAAAATATTGGAAACATTTTTTTAGCCCATGAATGCTTAAGAGGCTGTAAATTTAGAGTTGGAATTCTTATTAGATTTAGAGCTTATTAATATATTTTATGGTTCAGACTGACAAAACAAAGGTTTGGCTAACAATAAACTGAGAACTACATTTTGCCCTCTGAGAAAAAATGAAACATGCATATTTCCCATTGAACCCTATGCAAAATTTCTTTGTCAAAAATAAAATAATTAAATTTTAAAATGTTTTTAGTGTTCCAACTTGAAACTTTTAGTGTATACGAGTTAGGCTGTTATGAACTCATGTATTTTTCAGAATTGAAAAAAAGATTTTTTAAATATTAAAAAAATTAATTTTTTGGATTTAAACGTTTTAAATTTTTGAGGAAAATATTTGGCCAAGTTGCATAAAATGTCAAACTCAGGTTTAATAAGTTGAAGAGTACTTCTCACCAATTTTTGTTGAAATTGGAGATATCAAGGTGAAGTGCTGTGTTGAATTGCCATGGATTGACCCATTTATGGAATTTCACATTCAGCACACTTATTGAATGGTATTTTCTTACTGGTGTAATTTATTTATGACATTATTGAAGAATTAGTGAAAAGCTTTATCTGGTACAAATTCAGGTTTTTAGGATGTATATAATTTTCAACTATTTTAAGCAACTATTTATTACATTCCTTTATCCATGAATTGTTACAATGTCTTATTACAATTTGTGATATATGTTTGTATTGCATTTCTGGAGTTGTAAGTTTCTATGGTGTGTATAAGACAATGTATTTAATAAAGTGTTTATTTCTTAACCTGGTTGTGTTAATTTTGATCCATGAACAAACGGAATACATTTAAACTCATAATTAGTATGAGTTTGGAAATAAAAAATGGCCTAAATTTTTTAAATTTTGATCAGTAATTTTAAGAACTTATGAAAAATTACTTCAGTGTTATTTTGATACACATGCTTCTTTGTATAGGGCAATGTATGCAATTACTTATGTATTTGTTTTTTATGAAAAATATGTATTCATCCAAATGTAATTAGGTAAACAACTTAATACAGATTTAATTAGTACAATTTAAAACAGATTCCATCGATACAATTTAATAGATTCAATTAATACAAATTTATGGTAAATTCTAAAATGGCAATTTCCATATAAATGATTAAACAAATCTATGTTGCTTATAACTTGTTTCACTTTTAAAGTAAGGAAAAGTGGCATGCTTATAGCCATATAAATAAGCAATGTTTACTTTTTTCGTTTAGGTGTTTATTTAACGATTTTAAGGAAAACTAACTGCTTGAGCCTTCAGCTATTGAAAATCCTGCTAATGTATGTGTTCTATATGCTAGCCCTATGGGCAGCAAGTTTTCACACCAGAGCATTCCTAGATTCTAGCTGCAATAAGTAAACCTTGACTTATAGAAACAAATCTTCTAATTGTCAGTAAAATTCTCGAAAATTTAAGCTGAATTCAAATAGAAAGTGCAGCGACACGCGCAGACCAATCAAAGGTGCCTGCGCGAGCGCCGTTCCTCTTTGCTTTCAACTTTTGCTTGCCTCTGATTGGTCTTTGCGCGTTGCTTTGCACTCCTATTTGAATTCATCGACCTTAAAATGAAATAGACGGATCATGTGGGTTGAGTCGCTGTCGTAAGATCTCTGAAGGGTAAATCACAAATCGACTTAGCCGATTGGCTATGGAAGGGCAGACTAGTGTTTTTGATCATGGTAGATAATCACTAACCAATCAATAATTTAGGATTCATGCTTTTATCCACAACCACGTGACAGATCTTCAAACTGAGCAACTGGAAGAAATAACATGAAGCTGAGGGCACATGCTCCTTCTATTTCATTTTAAGGTCGATGTTTGAATTCAACCTTAGTCACGGATGTTAGTGTGTTATCCCGGGTTGCCACTGAAAAACTGAAGGGTTTGAAAAAGTCATAACTTATTCATTTTAAATCTTTTTTTTTTGTAGGTTATAGAGCATCCCTTGGAGATTAAACTGGCAACGTATAATGTCCAGCGACGAGTAAAACTCATTGAGTTTTTCTATTCCAGTGAAAGATCAATTATTCGTTATTAGTAAAACTAAGGATATCTTGATGAACGAGATCTCTCGTCATTACTGAAATCGACTGATCTTGATAGGCGAGATATCTTGTCTAAACCACTTGAAGGGTTAAAAGTAACGTTCCTTACAACTCTGGTGGCTTCCCTGGAAAACTCAACATTCTTTTAAATATTGATTGATAAAAAAACAGATGATGCCCTTTAAGAGATAGAGATCGAAGGTAAACTGTTACTAATAATTTCACTTACAGGTAATAAGAAATCATGAAGACGATTTAACAATTTCCCACTACAATCGTTATCTGTTATCCTTGGCAATGCTACAATACATCATTCAACAGATCACTAGTCTCAATCACTCTTTATCGCTCAGTTATAACAGAGGCCGTGTTCGTAAACAACTCTGAAAAAAGTGCAAACCAAAAAATAATCTGTCACGTGATCTCCGTTTCACCGGTTCTGTAGTTGCATTTACGAACGATTATGATTTTTTGTCTCATTTGCCATGTAATTGGCAATTTGCTTTGATAAATTCAATCTGAAAATAAGCCTAAACCATGAGTAGAGATGCATTATAACATTCGCATGTACCTTTTTCGGTCGCCAACTTCTGAACTGACAAAATCTAGTACAATCTAAGTTCTTTTCAAACGATATTTTTTCGTTTCCAGTGAATTATGAAACGGCTCGTTTTTCACATTAGAAAATCTGAGACTCTTGGAACGCTCAGTTCGAATAACTCGTATAACCCGTGTGATTTATTCTGGTTTACGAACGAGCCCAGAATATTAAAAAATATTAAATTAAATTCTAGTTACCGTATTTTGTGGCAACAACTTTATTATTCATTATGTGAATGTCGTTCAACATTGCGGTATTTCGCAAATCATCTTTAGAACAGGAATAATAAAATCTCATTTAAAAGATATCAAGATTTCCAACGTAAGTTGATTTTTTATTTAATATTAGCTTTATCACTATTTAAAAGTTATTTGTTACTTTAAACGGAATATTTTCTGGGTCACATTTAAAAATCTCCACCATCATTAGCTCGGATTTTATACCTTTTACCAAGCATATTATAAGCACTAATTATATAATTGCTTTTTGTTTCAGCTAATTCCGAACGTGCTTTAAATAATGCATCTCAGTATTGAAAAATTCAGATGTGTGCTCTTTAAAAAAAGTTAAGATTTTTTAATTTCACTCAAAATTAAAAAATATATAATCCCAACTTTCATAACTCATTTCTCAATGACTACATTATACTGAATTCTAAAGTTTCAGCTCTTTTTAAGTGAAAAAACTACAATTTTATCTTCCTATTACATTTTCTGTTAAGAATTAAGGTTTTTAGTTTTGATGTAAAGTACACTGCTTCGCTGAACTACTCTATAGGGACTCGTACTTGCGTGGTTTCTAATTTCTGCTTTTTATCGTTTTATGTATTCCTATCTTTACATAATCCGTTTTCATCGATCTGGATCTATTTGCCCTTCCGTCAATTTCCATTCATTCTTTTCCACTATGCACAGCGACTTCGCTGGTTAGACAAGTTTATAACGCTACGTAAAAAAGTGTCAGTTTACTTCTGAACAATTGTGTCACTTTACCGATTAAATTTATCTTTGGGTCGAAGGCCCGGCCTGGAAAGTACAATAATAATAAAATTAAAAATCTCAGGAAAAGGGCTATATGAAATTTGTAAGTAAAATCTGCACGTCCGATGTTTCAAAATATAATTATACCATTATTCTAATTTATAGGTGTCAGTTGAAATAAATGACTACAGCATTTCTGAAGTCCACGTTTCTAATGACATTTATGTGAATGTTACATGTTTAGAAATTCTTTTTACGATTCATCCACGAATAAAAAATATCGAATCAGCATTAACTGAATTCTTTTCATGCATAATTTTAAAGTTTTAGAGAAAGTCCAACAACGTTTGTTGTTGTTTTAGACTTAATTTTGCTTCAAATTAAATGCCTGAAATTTATGAATAATAATACATTTTTTGACCTGAGAGAGCATTTACCTCAGCGTATACGTATTGCTACGCATACAGAGGAGTCACTGTCATTGGTAGGTTGTTGTTTTTACGTCGGACTTAGAGGAACACACGGGCTATTGGTGACAATCCGAGCTCAACCCCGAATGGAAAGATCCGATGACAACACCTCGTAATTTCGAACCACGGTCAGGTGACGAGGTCAACACATGAGCCGTTAGTGTCATTGGATGTAATTTCAAACGAAACAACTTAACAATTCGTAAAGACGGTGGCGCCCTCGAAAATACGACTAGACATTATTGCTATGACAATCTGTCCCTCTTCGTTTCCGTAGTAACCGAATAAGTTTACAGGCTGCGTTTATTATGGTAACAAAGTTTTTAGATTTAAAAAATTTACGTCCTAAGGTTAGTTATTATTTACTCTATAATTTAAAAGACCATTTGCCTTCTTGCTCTAATTAAAAGCTAAATATTTTAGATGTATTACAAAACAGTTTTCTTACGGGCAATTTTTTAATACGTCTTCTCAATTTAAAAAGCTTCTTAATTTATGAAATAATTTGTAAATGGTAAAATGTAACCTGTGTGAACTTGTTTCTTTAATTTCAGTTGTTTGTGAAAGCTTTTTTAAAAATACGAATTTTCCAAAATGAGCCCTTTTGACTTATTTAAACAGAACATTGCGGATCTCTGTGAATATAGTCTATGAAACATTATTTAAATTAAAAAGCATGTAATAAAATATTTTTATTCCAACGAAAATAGGTAAACAACAAAATAGTTTGTGATTTTGTGTTATGAAAAATATTTATTGCAGAATATTGAACTTGTGAACAAAATCCAAATGAAGAAATATTTGAAAAATAAATCAAATTTTCTGCACTACCAAATGCTATATTTATCTTCTGGATGTTTCTTCTAGTTCTGAAATCATATGAAATTGTACATTTATTTAAATTATCCTTAATTATCACCACGTTCTGCTCGTGCACGAGTGTTGTCCAATATTAATTGTAGCGTAGTTCGGTAGTTTTCGAATGACACCACTTACGCAGTCCTCACGCTATCCAAAGTTACACTGACCCAAAGCTCGCTCAGCACCGTAGAATTTCGGCATATTTACGACCCCTTCCCCGCGCTCAGTGCGCACTAGGTTCGAAGGTCCGTCCATGCCAGGCACGGACATCCTTTGTCTATACGACTCATATTTCTTTGATGGGTGGGAGTAACAGTACGTCAGTTGTGATGTGCACAATTTTCTTGGTACGAACAGTACAAGTAACTTTATTTTGTCACAGGGCCACATCCAAAATTTCTCCTAATTTCCCCTTTAAAGTTGTTAGACAAGATGCAGAACTGATTTTATAAATTTTATTCATTCACAATATGGAATATTAAATGGTTTTTCGTTCTCCTAAAAATGTCATTTTTTGACTTGTATTGTTATTCCCGCCCATCAAAGATTTATCCTCTGGATGTTTCTTCTGGTTTTCAAATCATAAGAAAAACAGTTGTAATGCTTTTTTTTGTAACGGTATTTCGTACCGCTCGACTTTTCATTTGTGCCCCTCCAGAACTGTTCCGATTTTAAAGATTTGGTCACATAAAAATATCCTGGCTCTTGGTTATGTTCTGATTAAATGTTTTCACAGAAAGAGAAAATAAAACAGCAGAAAAACAAGAGTGACAAGACTTCTGATATGTTTAATACGATTGTAAATATTAACTACAGAGAAGCTTTACAAGAACTTTTAGAGTACAGGTCTATAGCAGCAACGTAGAAACATTATAATGACAAAATGAATTGATACGTTAAATTCTAAAATAAAAAATGGACTATCTATAAGATTCTCCTAAAAAGTTCTTAAAATATTCTTAAAAATAACTAACTCTAAAAGGAATTATGATAATTATAATTAAAAGGAGCAAAGGCGGTGAAAGCCAATCGGTAACATTAGAGCACTGAACGTTACCGACAAAATTAAACTATTTAATCTATCTTTAGAACATCGTTTGCCCAATTCGTGCAAGATTCAGTTAAACTAATTCCCTTAGACATCGTTGCTAAAATTTCAAAGAATACGTTTAAGTAAGTAAATATTTTTTATTTTACTAAAAATTATTTATTTTTATCCCTTCACCGTCGTATAAGTATTATAATTTTATTATTATAATAATGATGTGTAAATATCTATTATTTTTTTTTTTTTTATCTTGGAACGATTTCATACAACGGTCATTTCAGTTAGAATTTTAATCTTTTAATTAAAAGTGCATGAGTATTTGAAAATAGTTTTCTTATCACAGAAAAGGACAACGAATGCTAGATCTCTTAGTGAATTTCAATATTCACATAAAAGGCTTATGCGAAAAATGTTCTTTTGAAAATAAAAGCTTTATTCCCGATTGAGGAAGGAGATTACTTTATTGAAATATTAATAGGTTTTGAATTTTTGAATGCTGCGGAATTTTGAATGGTGTAGTTAATACCTTAAAACTATTCTTTATGTCTATAATTCCTTCACAATCAATCTTGATTGTTTTAACGACTAAGCGTTGATATCGACGAAAACGTACAAGACTGAACAGCAAACACTTTCTCTGCGCGAAGTTCCCAGTTCGCAATAAACAGCTCTATTTGTGTGTAACGTCAAGATTGAGTTGATCGTTTTTCCGATGGACTTCCAGCTGTGGTAATATCAAATATCAAGTATTTTTCAACATTTTGATCAAACGTATGGATTCCTTTTATATGCATAGACTAAACTGTTAAGTTTTAAGATAAATTGTTATTTTATTATGTTTCGGCTCAAAAAATTTTATGAGCGTATACCCTTCAAGAAAATAAAAGTATATCTTCGAATACGTGCTATTAACAGTATTTCTTGAAGTCAGATAATATAAATCACGAACTCGTTAAAAGATTTTCTTTTATGTTATACAAAATATCAAGTCGAAGCTTTGGATTGGTTACTTGTCAGTGTAGTTTTCAACTAGTATTTCGGATGGTAGGAACCAAAGTAAGGATTTAATAATATTTTTAAAGCTTATATAATCGTCACTAAACTCAACATTTTGCATCGTTATAGGCTTCGTTTGTTGAAGAAAGTTTTTCGAAAGAAAATATGTACTTATGAGAAACTGAGTTGGTTAACTATAGACCGTTAAATTTAAGTTAAGGTTAATAACGGTTAAATTTAAGTATTTATTTCAGTTCTTAGAAACTCTAAAAAGTTTTGATTATTATTTTCGGTAAAATTCAAGAACACAGTACCAGACCATCGCCATATTGGCGAATAAATTATCGTCACCAAACTGTTATTTGGATAGATATACGACGGGTTACCATATTCCAAGATTATTCCTAATCGGCAATGGAAAATTACCGCTAATTGGCGATGGTATCATGTTTTTGGTCTAACTATTTTCAATTAATAAGTTTTATTTACATTTCTCGTCCCAAATGGAAGAACAGAAAATGAGAGTGTCACCTTTGGTTTCATAATCGATATTGCATAGCAATGGACCAACTACTAGTTAATGTAAAGTCCATACAATGTAAACAACTACAGTGATTATTTTAATGCTCTTTAAATACACAAACCAATGAAACATGCAAATGAGATCCTACTTATATCTCTCTTTAATTTACTCATATAGGAAAAGGATGATAAAATAAAAAACTATTTTTTTTTTCAAAATATAAACTATTAAAGTTAAAACATCAAGATTTTTCATTTAGATCAGTGCAAAAAGATATATGGGTGAATCCATTCAAATTCAGGCAATAAAAAATAAAATGTTCACTTCGCCACCTTCGATTTTTTAAAAATTTAGTATAATGTGGCCAGTGGGGTATGTTTATTTTTTACAAAATAATTTTTTTTTCATGGAAATAAGACTCTTTAAAAGGCGGTCAAAAATATTCAATTTTACTTTTCAAGAATGTCGCGTAGCACTTGAAATTTCGTTACGCTTAAACTATTAGAGATAAACTTGTTTTGTTTTTTGCTAGTGATACTTAAATGTACTGTTCGTAATAATAAGTAAAAATATCTTTTAAAATTGGATTATTTTTTTAACAGCGGAACTTTTAGCACGGAACTTTCTGAAGTCTGGTTAAGATTTAATAAAAAAAGTCAACTTTAAAAATTTTGAAATTTTTTGTAAGTTCATTAGAATGTTGTTAATGTAGTATCCTATATAGCTAATGCAGTTTCTCAAAGATTGATTTTTAAGAGCCTTCAACGTAAGATATCGAAAATACAGTGTATTTTTTAAATTTGGTTTTGTAGTGAGATGGAAAAACAAAGTTATGACATGTTTGTAAAATTCTGTGTACATGTTTAATATATAATTTGTGATAGATAATTTATTCAAATTAAGTAAATACTGTAAATTATTATTCAAATTATTCGGTTAACGTTGAGTAAAAAAGTATTTTTAAGCAAATACAGAAAGCGTAGTTCCCACTGGCTGAAAAGGAATCCGAATTTAATTTAGGAATTTCGAAAACCTTTTCGTCCTTTATAGGGAATTTGACATAGCTCAGGAATTTTTCGTACTTTGGAAGGGAATTTGACAGTACTTCGTTATTTTCTGATCGCTTCGGGTTTTCAGATCAGGCTCATTACACAAAATAATTTATTTAAGCTTAAGGGACACGGTATCCTTAAAATGACCAAAATATCGAAAAAAATTATATTGCTTTATTTTAACTATACAACTCTTCTAAATATGTATGCAAAATTTCATAGCTCTAGCAACATTATTTTAGGAGTTATTTAAGTTTTTTTCTCTTGGATGTAACATACCGAAACCAAAAATTAAAACTTTAAATGGCTTTTTCTCAGCTTTCTGTTTTAGATGACTATGAAGTACTCAAATTGCTAAGGCTTTTTTAAAATTTAATTTAGAGGTTTGAAACTTTTTGTAGTTGTTCACAATAGTGTATTTGACAATTCTGTGCATGCTATAAGAATTTTGATTAAAAGTTTTTCTTTTAAAAATTGCCAAACTAAAATATTCATGTTTTTTACAGTTTTTCACAGTATTTTTTAGAAAAAAAATTCTAGAAAAATAAATAATCAGAATACATGCAAACCCATGCACAGAATTGTGTAAAATACTACAATGAATAGAAAAGTGTAAAAAATTTTTTAAAAAGATGATATTTAAAAAAGTAGTAGGGATTTTAAAATGTTGAATTTTTTTCAAAAAAATTAAATTTCTGAATTATTGCTTTATTAAAATTAAATTTTTTCGCCTTAAATATTCATTTTATGTGCATTTCAATATAATATACTAAAAAATTTTGCTACACATATGAAAACAAAAAAAAATGTTCAAAGGGTACCGTGTCCCCTTAACTATTCAAAAACTGCAAAAAGTGCTCACACACTCTGATATAATATTTATATAGAAACAGAAAAAATTATCAGATTTTTAAAAGATGGCTTTTTTGAGAAAAATGAATTTAAAATTCATCAAACTGAAAAATTCTTATTTCCAATACTATTTACGTACCAATAATGAAATTAGTATCAATAGTTGCTCTAAAGTCGTACAAATGTTTTGAAAAAAAATTGGATTATTTTAAATACTTTAAGAGATATGCGATTTTTAACTAGGTGATGTACGCTAAGAAAAATACATTTTAATTTGTGATGTCACTTTCACAGGTCGGTACCTCGAAGAATTTTTTTTTCGAGATTATAAAAAATATATTGATTCAAGGTATTTTTCAAATTTAATATCAAAAATAATATTTTTAAAAACCATTTCTGAAAACCGTCATAAAAGTTGGACTATTTCAAATCCTTTAAAGATACTTTATAAAAATTTCTTTCTTTAAAGATACTTTATAAAAATGTATATTGCTTTTACATGAATTCTTTAATTTTTGGATCTTGGGTTTCGTAAGGAAATTCCTCCTTTGTTTAAAATGTATATTTCAGCCTATTTCTGCGTATTCAAAATCCAACAAAATGTATAAGACCAAAAAGAAAATCAGTCAATAATTTAGAAAAATCAACTACAGTATTTATAAAACTACACAGCGCGTATTTCACAGCTAGTGTACAGAATGTTCTGAAATTGTGCACACATATTTCCAAAGATAAGGATTGAAATTTAAGGCAACAATTTTTCTATTTTTCGTCTTTTTCAGGGAACTGTGACTCCTCTACTTTTTCTTAGTGTAATTAATCTTTGGGGTGAAAAAAATGACCGCAGAGCGACAAACCAAAACCTTACATTTTTCTAACAAACGGACATTTGTTCTTTCAGATGACATCAGTCGAGATCAAGATCTACAAAAACCTTATGTGGGAGGTAGGTGCCGTATTATTTACTTAAAGGGACAATAAACTTCCAAATGTCCAAAATCGATATTTCGAACTTTAGAGCTAAAAATTAATTTATATAAAACTTTAGCAAAAACTTTTCAATTGCGAATAGTTTTGACGGAGTTACATATACAGCATAAAGCATATAGGTCATTCCATGTTAAACCGCACAGTCTACAACCTGGCCACCTCCGATATTTTTTAAAACTCGGCTATTTTGTTTCCCATCCATATATAAGAAATTCTTGAAATTTGTAGCTTCCAACTTGCAATAACGTTTTACGTAATTAATTTGAAGTTTGAAAAATTGGGCAATTTTTCATGATTTTAGACTCACTAAGTATCTTATATCTCTGGACTTAACTGTCCAATCCTACTGAATGAAAGCTTATTTTGTAGAAAAATATACAACCGTTCATATTACCTTTTAAGTGACCTTTGTAATCTCGGCAATTCAATTTGACCTTTGACCTACATTTAATAAAGTACATTTATTATTTTTTTTCTAAAAAGTATATGTTAACGGTACACTATTTATCTTCGCTTTCTGAAAGTTTCATGGTGGACACATTTTTACGTAAAATGTATTATGTAATATATCATCAGAAAGATTATACGTTTTTCTATGAAATAAGCCCTCTTTCATCTCGATTGGACAAACAGGTCAAAAGAAACAGGTGTTTATGGGTATTGATTACCTACTTCTATTTACTTCGAATATTTTTAAACTATGAACCCACATGCGTGTCCCACTATGAAACTTTCAGAAGGCAAAGATAAATAATATGTACCTTTATTTTATATTTTTTAGGAAAAATAAAAAATACACTTTTTGCAATTTGAAACTAGACAGGTCACTTAAAAGATCATATGATATGTCATTAGAAAGGTAGTACAATTTTCTACAAAATAAGCTGTAATTCAGAATGATAAGACAATTAGGTCCAGAGAAACAGGATATTTAGTGAGTCTAAAATCATGAAAAATTGCCCAATTTTTCAAACTTAAAATTAATATACATAAAAAATTATTACGTTGGAAGTTAAAAATTTTCAGAATTTCTTATATGTGGCTGGGAAACAAATTAGCCGAGTTTTAAAGAAATCGGAGGGGGTCGGGTCGAAAATGACCCTTTCTATGCGGTTTCACATAATGACTCATGGTAGATAAGTATAATAAGTCTGCTATAAAAGCGCGTTTTTCTCCATTTGAGATTTTTTGACGTTCTTTAGATTTTGAACTGTTCCCTGCGCATCAGGTTTTACTTGATATCCTTGAAATTTTTTTGGATAATCCTTGCAATCTAAGTCTAAACAAATTCATCATGCTTCCAAATTTTGATTTTAAAGTCTGTACTTAAGTTTTTTTTGCAAAATATTAGGTGTTTTAATACAAATTTGTTTGCTTTACAATTGAGTGATACACCAAGTGAAGTTAGTTTGATTTATCTGTATACAAACAATGTGAGTTGAAACTTTGACAATAAATGAAAACCTATCAATGTCATCAACAGAACATCAATTTTTGCTAATTTTCAAAACTTTTGACCACGTATTATGTCATAATTTCTGTACAACTTAATATTTTTGAACTAAACTTATGTATAGTGTTTTTTGTAGAAAACAGTCAGCGAAAAATTTATAACAACCGGATAATAGTTTCAAAAGCTTGTTTTGAGAGTTCATTGTCTCCTTAATGATCTTTCATATGCATTAGATAAATTAAAAATATACATTAGTTGGAAATGATATTAAACCTTAGTAAAATAATTGATTTCCAGGAACTGGATTTAATTTAATTTTGTCATAAAATTAAAACTCTTAAAGTACGCAAAAAATTGTAGTTTTTAAGAAGTATCTGGCATTAGACGCTTTTTCTGTGAATAATTAAACTTTTACTTCTTTTGAACTGTAGATTTAGAAATAAACCTTTCTATGAGCCTTTTACTTTAATAAAACTAAATTGAGTTTCGAACAAATGGCAGATAGCTCACAAAATGCAATAACGTAAATACCAATCAAGTAAAGTCAAAGCAAATATGGATTGATTAGCACTATTAATCGCATTCAGCGCACTGGGAAGTAAACCAGTCAAACATAAAACTAGAATCTCATTTTTCTGAGAGTATTATTCTGTATGCTATGAATCAGCTTCGTTCAGACAATCTTGAACAATAAAGTATATATCGTGGTTCAACTAAATGGAAGTGAGGTAGTTTACTTGAAC
Organism: Meta bourneti; assembly: GCA_933210815.1. Classification (NCBI taxonomy): domain Eukaryota; kingdom Metazoa; phylum Arthropoda; class Arachnida; order Araneae; family Tetragnathidae; genus Meta; species Meta bourneti. The sequence continues at coordinate 48,142,330 of OW119928.1, forward strand.
AGGCAGTAATTCAAGTAGATGGGAGTGTGGCGTACGTCAATACATATTTCAGTTATGATACGGACACCATAACTGCATATTCTGAAATGCCATATCAAAAAATGATGCTATTCATGCATTGAATACATAAAAAACTGCTGCAGAGATTAGGTCTACCATTATATCTTTATTGAAGTCACACTTCTTTCTAAACAATAAGGAAGCATCAGTTTAGTTTTTAGGTCCTAATTTTCAACAAAATTCATGCTTTGTGATAGGTTCCCGTAAGATTTATTGCTGGTAAATAATATTTGTACAATAAATTTAATAATATCTTTAAAATCTGACAATTGACAATAACTTAGGCAGGCGCTTTCTGTAAAAATAACTTGGGAAATGAAGTTTAAAATGAGATATGTCCAACCTCTTGGGCATGGTGTCGTCATTCTGTTGATTAGATTTCTCGATACTAAAATTATGATAAAATACCGTGTAATCATTCCCTGTTACAGCTCATTCAAATGATCAAAAGGAGATACAGGATAATTACCTAATTTCTTACGTGGTATAAGTTCTCGATTGGGTGGAGATCTAGTGAAGGGGCTAGAGAATTTATTAACTTTTCAAGCCTTATTTAAATTCGTTTATAATCGATTAATCGCATTGATATGCACATTTCATGCCTCCATTTCGTGTATATCTTATTGGGGTTAATTTCTATTCCCAATACAGTAGTGCACAGTAAAAGTTCACACCTCAGTCATGTTTCCATACTTAGCTTCTGAACATTCAATTTAATTGAATCTCATTCGCTTGTTCGAAGGCGATTCGATGTATTTTAACATCTAAATATATCTTCGTTCAGATTTTTGTACTGCTGAAATTTCTATCTTCCAGATTTCTCATTGACTTCTGCAACGAGACTGCTGAAGAATTTCATTAGAGAGCTCTTCTGCACAGTTCTAGTAAAATTATGTAGCTACTAGCTCAAATTAAGCATACTTAAATTACGGAAAAATTCGTGAATCAATCCCTTAGCAATTGATTTTATATTCTTTATATTCGTTTGTTGCCATTCGGCAATATACAAATAACGCCAATTTCTGGGCCAAGCACGTTAGTGAAATGTATATAATTGTTAACCTTGTTATGAATATAATTTAAAGCATTTTGTGTTGCATATTCCCTATTATGTTTAATCAGAGCTATACATGTAGTTATCGGTGTTTAAGAATGAGCTCCCCAGTCTGTGTCACAGATTATTTATTTCATAGGCGTTTTGTCTGCACAGTTCTTAATATGTTTGATAAATAGTAATTCACTATTCAGTGGAAAAATCAAAGTATTTGAGAGTAACATCTTTACAAAAAGTGCTTCGTCTATCGATATCATTGGGCTTAATAGCTGTCTTTATAAAGGCTTAATAGCTTTCTTTATAAAGACTTGTTTAGAGAAAAGTAAGATTCCTGAATATTATTATTGATATGCCAAATTGCCATTGTGGATGAATGTTATTAACCCATACCGCGTTGGGTAGGATAAAGGTATAAGATAAGGTATACCAGAAGCCTAAGAACTGAATACACACAGGTTCTTCTATCATTAGAGTAAACTCCATTGTACCTTATCTTTATCTTAATTTTCTATCTCTTTGGAAGTCATCAGTTTATTAGATATTGTAGCACCAAAAAGAATTAATTAAATTATTTTTATAGATAATTTCCTACAATTGTTGGAGTCGTCGTGGCTCAGTGGGTACGCCCAGCACTAGGCCCTACGCATCCTAGGCCCAGCACTGCTTTAAACATACTTTAACTCGTAATTTGTTTTTACCAGTGAAGCTTGACGTTCCATAAGTGCAAACAATAACTATGTATAGAAAAACTCCATACTACATAATATATTATTTACCTTCCTGGTGGTTTTCTCGGCGAGGTATCTCGTCATTAGCAAAACTGACCATATCTTGTTGAACGAAATATCTCATCAGAAGAAAATTGACCAGATCTCAATCTCGTCATCATAATAAATCAGTAATATCTTGATGACAAGATACCTCGTCATTAACAAATTTGATCAGATCTTGAAAGACGAGTTATTTTGTCGAAACCACTTGGAGGGTTAAAAGCAGGCTAAAGTAAAAAATTAATGCTTTTTAAGCAGGAGTGTAATAACTGAGTTTATGAATTATTCCTGCTTTTATGCATTATTAGAGAAAATATATAGTGACAGTGATTTGAGAGATATTTATTTACTTGCATAAACGGAACACTGAACTGTTTCATTAATGAAAATCTTTAGTAAAGTAAACTTTGCGTTTAATTGTCTCAAAATTAATGGAATGTTACTTGAAACATTCTAGTTCATGTAACTAGCATATATAATATTCATATCATCTCTCATAATCATAACCACTCAAATATAACTACAAAGTTTATGTTACCACTATGTAAGAATATATGTCCTCATCATTAGGAAAATTGGTCGAATCTCGATGGACCAGATATCGCGTCAAAACCACTTGGAGGGTTAATGGTTATAACTTTTCGATGACATAAAAGTCTGGGGATTTAGGGATGTTTCTATGGCATATTATGTAACACCAAGCATCCCAAGTTTTGTACTTGTGTTCATTCATTAAGAGTGACCTTGACGAAAGCTTAAACGCAAAAGCCAGAGGATGCGCTTCATTTTTTATTCAAAAATCTATTCCCTAACATCCATAAATTAGCCCTCCACTAAACCATGTCCAAGCAGCAATTATTATAAGTACCCTTCCAAAATTAAAGTCCATTTCTATTTATAACTCTTCAAGCCCCAATATTGCTTTCATCAATGGTTTTAAAAAACCACTTTGTATCAACAATCATGTTCTCATATGTGGTCATTTCAATGCACTCTATCAATTCTGGAACTGCAGATATAATTCTAGATTTGAAGATAAAATTCTTTAACTTGCCACCCAAATGGGTATCATCATTGCAGCACCCACCGAACCAACCAAATTAAACTCTAAATATGCAAATGTCATTGACTTTACCCTTCTAAAATATTTAAACTACAGGTACTCGATTGATTATATTCCTGAACTCCCCTCTGACCATAATCCTGTCCTTAATTTTGAATTCCGCATCCATCCTTCTCTCTCCCTACTATCAACAGATCTACAAATTCGAAATTTTCAAACAAATTCTTAATACAACAGTCAGATACTCCACGCAATCCAACCAATTTCCTAACCTAGATCAAGTTTATGAAATAACGATTAAAATCAATATAATTATCCTGGCCCATAATATCTCTTACAAATTGACCCCTCCAATAATCAAATCTACCTTCCAGTTGAAATCAAATAACATAAAAAGAAATAGAATTAAAGAAACCATGCAAAAAATAGACACCGTTTCCTTATATACTTTCTCAATAACAATATCGTAAAAACATCTCTTCCCATTCTCAGGACTCCTGGAAAAGTCACCTTGAATCACTAAATACTGAAGACAAGTCAATATGAAAACAACACTAAGCATTTCACCAAAAAAAATCCACCCTCACCACTCACGAACAATTTGTAGTTTTAGATAATGGTAAAGCCTATCTGATTGCCTTGACGAACTATTCAAAGAAAATATTAATGATCCAAAAACCACGAAGACGAAACTATTACTATCCTTCCATCCGAAATCATTATCCTTGTTCAAAACCTTACAATAAAGAAAAAACCCTAGAATTAAAGGTATTACTAACAAAATGGTTCAAAATTTTACCTCAGTATAACTTTACTCAAATTATTATTGCAATTTTCAAATTCTAACACTTCCCAAACACCAGGAAAACAACAAACAACACATCTCCGAAATGTCAACCAACTCTTCGTTATCTCAACCCTTCTCTTATCTACTTCAAGTTCCCCTCTCTCCTTATCCTAATGTCGACAAACGGCGGCCATCTTGAATTCGACGGTTAAGAACCCCATATGACCTAATGACCTTTCGTCATCTTTCCGGCAGTTTATAAATGTGCGTTAGAATATTTCTTCGAAGCTATTTGGAACTGTCAATTGCTCTGGAACATTTTCCCATAAAAAACATTTTAGAATCTGCAAAAGAGTTGGAAGTTTGAGTTCCAAAGTCCGGATAAGAATTAGCTTATTCAACTTTACGAAATCTGTCAAGAAGTGTCGCAATCACCTCCGCCTTATGCACGAGCACGTTGCTTGATATAAGAAAACGCTATTTAAATTAACAAGAGTTGTTTATTTCCCGTCTAAGTGTTCAATCATTTTACCTGCTCACGCTACACACAAGCATTTATAGTTTGATTAGATGGCAACAGTTCAAAGGACCGAAACACATACACCGAGCGGGTTTCCAACGTTTTCTTCACACAGAACGTTTTTTGCTTCAACATAATAAACAGAATCATGATCAATAGAGTGCGATCACGACGACGACCTCCAAAGATCACCGATGACGTGTACTCCATAAACACAGCAAAAACATAATAAAACAAATGAATTTACTATGTTCTTCGGTAGAGGACACAGTAAATTCATTTGTTCATAATTAACGTCAATTCATTCATAATTAACGTCGCATTGGAGCAACACAACGGGATATTAGCGACGTCCGGGATCAATTCGGAAGGCAAAGATCTAAGGACAACGCCTCGTAATTTTTAACCATGACGAGAAAAACACTTGAGCTGGCACGCCAATCTCCAAACTGTCACACCACGCCAATGTGAACATTTGAGGCAACTGCAGATCTAACGTGCACCAGCCTCCCTCGTACACGACGATCTTTGGTTGGATTCGAATTCACAACCCTCCTGTTGCTAATCCGTAACTCATCCAACAGGGCTACCACAGCCCCGTTCTTCGGTAGAGCATTCTAGTATTAAAAGGACAAAATGACTGATACTTCTACAGGAAGAATAATAACAGTTTGAATCCATGTGTATCATCAAATAAGTTTCGAACTTTAAAAATAACTCGCATTCAAACACGGCCGTGCATTTCAAGGCGTAAGGCTGGTTAATTGGGTTTTGTGGCGCAAGGACCATATTTGACGAAGCTGCCCCAAGCACGAGATAATTAACACCAAGGAATAGACATACATACAGGAAAGTTTTTAATGTCGCAGAAAAGAGAAATACAACCAGGTAAGAGTCGAACCTGACACAAGGCTTAAGGAGGCCAGAGTTTTGACAATTTCATTTAGCTTGATTCAAAAGTGATTGAGCGTTTACGTATGTTGGATGATAAAATAATGTGTTGCTCTTGTATTTTTCAGATCTCGAGAGCGCCTTGGTTCGCCAATCCAAGCAGCGTGTCGTGCTACGCCAACGCCTCTCTGCGAGTTCTGCTGCGTTGGAGGATAGTTCGCGAGAGAGCCAGCGATGAATCTGCGTTGGGCTCTCTGTGTCGTTCCTACGACCAGGGACCCCGAGAGGAGCTGTTCTCTCTGGAGGCAAGACTCGCGACGCTTTTGCCATCACCGAGCAGATGGATGCCGCGGAGATAATCTCCGCCGGATGTGTCGACTACAGCGGAGATCATCTCCGCGGTGGTTGACACATCCGGGTCCCCGCTGCCCCAAACATGGTTTCCAGTTTGAGCTTCAAGCTTGTTTTGCACTAGAACAACGCGGATGCGAAGGGGATCGCGCCGGCCAATCAGCGACAAAATAACCCAGTCACCTCCAGTCAATCAATGTTTTTTCGTCGCTGATTGGACGGCGCGGTCCGCTACGCATCCGCGTTGTTCTAGTGCAAAACAAGCTTTGGTGCCGGACACCTGATTGTGAGGCATCTTACAGCGGGGAGGGGGAGGTTCCTGTCCAAGAGACGGAAGCACAGCGCTGGAGCGGGATGGAGACTGGTGTGGTGGTACTCTGCTATGGTGACCTCCTCCCTGGATGGTACTCCAGGGAGACGGTCATCAAGCCTCTTCAGACCGCGGTCGTCGGTCGAGCCCAGCTACACCACGAATACCTCCCCCACTGGCCGTGATCGTCTCCCTGGATGATACTCACGGCAGTGGGGGAGGTATTCGCGGTTCAGCTTTGCTCGATCGACGACCGCGGTCAGAAGAGGCACGTTCCCCTGACCAGCGTGCCCTTTTGTGCAATCCTGCTGCTAGGATCATGGTTCGAGCTGAGTTCAGGCATTTGCGAAAAATGTGCCCATGTTCTCTGGGCACTGTAACGTTATCCTGAAGGACGGGATAATCATCTCAAATACTTCAACAGCATTACAACTGGAACCTGATTCGGTGTCGAGATCATCGCATTGTGCAATACTTCTCGAATTAGACTTTATATCAAGACACTGGATTCGGCTCTTGATCAAGACCAATCTAATTCGTCTATGTATCAAGACTAGATTTTGATTCTATAAACAGACTGATCGAATTCAATTCTATCAAGACATCAAATTTGATTCTATAGTAAGACCAATGGAATTCGTTGATATCGAGACTCGCGATTTTGACTGTATTAGGATCCTGGAATCTATGCTGTAGAATTCATGGCACTTTCCGATTGCTCAAATGTATTATTTGATAGGAATAAAATCCATTATATTCTCAATCACTTTTGTTTCCACCATATCATGTTTCAATGTTATAAACAACGATAATACGCTGAATCTTTATGCTTTTCCTACCACGATGTTATGTCACACCAACTTATAATGGTGTCGTCGTAAAAATATTGTTTTAATTTCAAAGGGTACAAATTATGTAGTTGTTTCATTAAGAATGATACGTATTTTTACAAAGGATTATATGTTGCATGTGTGTGTCCATTTACTTGACGTAGTGTGTCATGTTTGGCGCAGCTTGGCAAAATATGGCCCTTGCGCCGTAAAATCCAAGCAATCAACCAAGGTTTACACGATATGAAAAGACGACTTAACTTTTAAACGAGCTTTTTAATAATTAACTTGCATTCATACAAATTTTCTTACGTCAAATAAGTCGAATGAAAATAATAGTGTTTCTAAACGAAAAGTCACGCGTTTGTTAAAACGAAACGACAACTGTTATAAATGTAATAAATTTTTCTACTTTTTCAAAAAAATTTAAGTTCGACACAGTTTTCATGAGTCTCAATTTATATATCACGAGTAATGCAAGTAAAGGGTTTTAAGAATGAAGAATATCAAGTATTGTGACCCGATTCTGCACCGGTTACTTCTCTCCAATCAGTGCTTGGATCAATTAAATTTTCCAAGAGTCTGACAAGATAGTTTCACTAAAAGTGGAGTAGTCATGCTTCTAAATCTCGATTGTGACTTATATTACCCTAATGTGACTTTAAACCTCGATTGTGACACTTTTATTGATTGTGACTGCTTCCTCGATGATTGGATCTGCTGTTTGAATGACTGGAACTGCTGCTTTGATTATATTTTGTTCCGATTGAATCTAGACTTTTCTTTTGATTGAATCCATCTTACGTTTTTTATATTTTTCTAATGTTCAAAACCTTGTACGACAACACCTGTGTCTTTATCACAATAATGAAACCATATCTGTCTTTAAGTCTCTGTGCCATTCCTGTAATAGTAGTACATTTCCATTCTAACATTTTTCATGCAATGATTGCATTCCTGTAACACTATCCCAATGATTATTTTTAACACTTACCACTCGTAACCTGTAGTGTAACTTGGCTTGTTACTCGAATGCAATTGCAGCATGTCGCTTATATTAAAATTAAACGTTAAACTGGCGGTATGCCAAGGTAGTTGAAAGCAGAAATTGCTTTTTCTTCTCCGGTAGTTTATGTTTACACTGGGAAACCTTCGCATATCACATGAAACGTAAGAGAAAAGTTACTTTTATAATTAACATATTAATTTCAATATATTTGTGAATATACTCATTGCTTATAAAAAATGGTGAATAAAAGACTTAAAGCGCATCTACTTTTCCTTTTCACACAGGGAGGAAGCTTACAGTCGGATCATGATGAAATGTCAACTTATACCCTTCCTTATTTGTTGTTTATTTAGATAGTATACAACTAATACACAGGTGACGATTTATCGAGGTTTTTACTGTATACTATATTAAAACAAAATATTTCAGGATTAATATTTGAGTAGGGATTTTCTCCACTCAAATCTTGTAAATTTAGGATTGCTTGACGATTTTGAGACTGATGATTGAATGGAAGACAGGGAGCAATTAGAACGTGATGAACTTTTAAAGGAGTTGAGCATGATGTTGAAAAGATGACGATGAGTTACTCCATAGTTTTCCAAGCTTTTTTGGCTCAACGCCAACGTTTCAAAGTTAAATTTGTTTCAGCGCCCCCCTCTAAAATACTCTATCGCAAATAGTAATAAATTGCAAGTGTAGCTGTGCCCATAATTTTTAAGTTACACCAAGATATTTATTTATAGAGCTGTGTCTAATTTTAGTTTCAAGAAGCTAGTTTAGAAATTTAACAAATCGGAACTGAAATTATAAAGATATTTAATAAAATGAAATAACAAAAAATAAATCGAACAGATAAACACACTATGTTTCTCATTTTTATTGGTAATTAATATCAATCAAATCAATAAAATTAAAAAGAATCACTAATGAGAGAAGGATGGACCTGATTCTAACAATTTGAATTAAACTACTTTTGTTAGGTATGCTTATATCTCCAAGTGGTTTCGAAGTGATATTTCGTCCATCAAGATCTGATCAGTTTTGCCAATTACGAGATACTTCGAGATAAGATTGCTCTATTACAGTTTGAAACAGGTTTTTGTGTCAGGGCAGTTTTTGACTCGAAGACATACCACCAGGAGAGTCTTAAATTGTCTCCAGTCAACTAATTGCAGTCGGTTTCTCTTTCTATTTAAGATAATTAATTTTAATGTATCACTGTAATGAGTGTGTCTGTATGGGTCAAGTGGATAAGAATTTGCTTATAACATTTTTAGACGACAATTTTAAAAGCATTTTACTGTCCACTCTGGCTCCTGAATGCCCCCCTTTTACCCTGGGTTTAGCATTGCCCCCAATATTCCTTCAGTGTCCACTGGGGTCGATAGCGCCCACTTTGGGAAAACCCTGTGAACAGGCTAGTAGGGCACCAAGTCAAGCAATGCTCTCAAGAGCGTCTTGGAGATGTCGTGTTTTGAAAATAAATGAAGTTTACGATAAATCGCTATGGCAGCGAATGTATTTAGGTCAGATTTTTTTTCATAGGCAAATATAAAACCTCTGTTTTATAAGCAGCACAGTAAACGAATTAAAAAGATACTGCTGTATCATCTTTTGAAAATATGCGATCCAGCCTTGCGGACTAACAAGCGTTAAAGCGTGACTTGTTTCATTCTCTCCACATAAGTTCACACGATGATATCCGATTGAGAGTTCCGTGCTGAGGACGGTGCACGAGAAATCGTGTTTGAAGAAAATCGGAACCATTAGCTTTGTCAACAGTTTTGTTTCTTTCCTCTTGTATGCTCAACATCCCTATTTATTTATTAATCAATCTCAAAGTCTTGCTATCGCTTATCGTTCGTGCCCTTGTTTGCACGCCACCATCCGACACACGAAATGAAGCATTTGATTCTTTTGTGCATGGGAATGAGTGAAAGCAGCATGGAACTTTGCGTGCTATCTACGAAAGGTCTTCTTCAAATAGAGCTTGTGATCTGTCGCACTGGCTAAACAAACACATTCAACAGGTTGCGTGACTCACGAAGAGTCGAAGTGGAAAATCGCGCTTGAAAGCTGGAGGCAAGCTCGTCTCTGGCATCTTCAGAGGAACACCAGCTTACTTTAACTAATTACTGAGTTGAAATTCTTAAAAACAGAGAATATGAATGATTAAACTGATAAATAATTTTATTTAAATAGTTTATTAAATAAGCTAACGATGTACAATGTTCTTTAGTGTGTGATTAAATCGTAATTTGTCTACGGTAGTATTTTGCCACAGAGGACATACAAATTTATGCATTCATTTTAAATCACAATCTTCCAACTTTAATTGATTATTGTGTGGTTCGTTGGTTTTGCGTAAGACATATTGTACAGATACTGCACTATCTGATACCGAACAAAGTACTTTTTCCCTTAAGTTATCGGGACTTAAGTCCTTAGTTCTCTTAAAATTCGTGAGTTATTGGCTTTGTTTTGGATTACACCATATGAAATCTAAACGAAACAGTCGAAAAACTACAGGGAGACGCGCCCTGCCTTATGGTATGTACTCACTAGTGAATTGTAACACGTAATGTAACAAGAGTGAATTGTAACATTTAATGTAACGAAGTGAGACATGTAATGCAATGAGAATTAATTGTAACATGTAATGTAACAAAGTGAGACATGTAATGCAACTAGAGTGAATTGTAGCATGTAATGTAACCAGAGTGAATTGTAACATGTATTGTAGCCAGAGTGAATTGTAACATATAATGTAACGAAGCGTGAAATGAATGAATGATATAATGTAACTAGAGTGAATCAAGAGATTTAACATGTATTATAACGAAGTCGCCAATAGACAGTTGTGTTACTCCAATGGGACGTAAATTCAACTATCTACATAAGTGGCATGAGGGAAAGGCCTCTCCTGACCAGTGCGCATCAATTCGATGCATGGTTTTGTCGAATGGAAAGTCATAGACTTTGAAAATTTCTGCACCCCTCTAACACCTTTTTTTGGTCAAAAGTGGTTCTTGGGTGGTGTGCATGGAAATGAAAAAATTGGACCGCTTTTTCATTTTTCGTCACATCACAATGTGCAGGAATCCACTATAGAGATATTCTGTAATTTGGGTTTTTTAATAGTATCCTGATCTCCTGAATCCACGGGAAATTGTGTGGTTGGTAGCAATGCAGTGCTTGGAGAGCCGAACTAGTCCAAAAGAATGATAGCTTTCTTAAATGAAGATGAAGCGCTCGAGTTGTTACAAGGCCGCAAGAATTGCTTCAATTTCCCCGTCAAAATGTGTTGTAAAGACTCCAACAGGTAAGTAATCCCGGATCGTCGTCAATAGCTCGTTGTGTTGCTCAAGTATGACGCTAATTAAATACCTACCTACCTAGTTTTTACTTACCAATAGGTAAGTAAAAACTAAACAGGTCGCAGAAGACTAGCCCTATCTCGCTGTGAACTTATGTCGATTGAATACATTTTTAGAACACATTGATGCTTGGAAATGTGAGCAGTGAATGGTCAATTAAATCCGGAAAGCAAATGGCTGCTGGACTATATCATGGGCCTCCTGGGCAACTTTATAGTGCGTTAAGACGATACTCGTCCGACAGTAAGTCAGGAAGTTCATTATGGTATCCTGGCAAAAAGAATGGGACGATGATACCATTGGAAGACAGTGAAATTCCTCCAAAAGTGAGCAGCAGACGGCTCATCAAAGATAGAACACTACAGTTCTTCATTGGTGATGGTTACTTCCAAACCTACCTCTTTGGGCCACTGCGACTGATTGCGTTTACCCACTGCCTAGCATCTATAGATATAAAATATAAATAGACAGAACATTACTATTCAGAGGAATTTCAAAAAGTAAAACCAACATATCAACTAGTAGTCACGTGTCTGTTCTGTGAAAAATTGACTTTGTTGGCCGATTTGGCATTATATCGCTTCGTTCAGCAGTATAACATCTTATTACAGGTAGGTGCGTCAATGCACATTTCCATAGAGTGACGACGGAGGTGAAATCGCCAAAGTGTACTACACTGCTGGCCACCGTAAATGCAACACCCTGAAGGAAGCATGCAAATAATATGAAATTTACAACATGCATTAGCGGAGGTGAGATAAGCAAATGATTAGAATTTCAGCGCAGACGCACATCACGCGCGCCTGTGGCGCCACTTCAAAGCGCTATTTAAGGCTTGGAGATTTCGACGATTTCAAGTACGGCAATTGTGTTTTTCTTGTGGTTTTTTCAAAAAAACGATCAATTATGCCTCGTAGAAAACAGCGATCATCTTTTGATCAAGTATCCGAGTTCGACAGAGGAAGGATAGTGGCCTACCGAGATTGTGGATTATCTTTCAGGGAAATCGGTAGTCGTGTTGGACGAAACCAAACAACTGTAATGCGGATATGTGATCGTTGGATGCAGGAGGGTACGACGGACCGTCGTGTTCGATCGCATCCACCTCAGTGCACCACTTCACGTGATGACAGGCATATTGTGCGTATGGCAGTGACGGATCGCTCAGCCACATCACGAACCATAGCACAGCACATTCAGTCTGTACCGCATCATCCAGTGTCTGCGCGTACCATTCAAGACCCTCGATTTCCCCAGCTCACCGCAAGGTTTCGAGCTTGGGTGGGGATCGGGGTTTAGTGGTTTTTGATCCCCATCGCACGTCGGAGGAACCGGGCAGCCCATCCACGGATTGGGAGAGCCTGCCTCCAGTGCGGACGCGCACGGCCGAACAATTTTATTAAAAACTGTTGGAATCGGTCTCAAACCTCTAATTATAGTGCCGTGTGGGGCACATAAATTTGAAGAATGTAAATCTTTGAATGTATAAAAGTGAAGAAAGATTGGGGATCATGATCTGATCAGACTTCTTGTATGTTTTTAAACCATAAGACTTGGTCACGTAATAAAAATTTATTTTTAATGTATAAAACTCTGTCTTCAATCGATAAAACCCAACAATTGGTTATGGGCCCCAGACCTTAAGCTGAACCTGAATTCTGTCACTACCGGTTTCCAGTATGATGGGTATTCAAGAAATGTCCATGTTTTCCTTCCCGAAGTTATCGGATTTCAACTATGCCACGTGGAAGACGGACATGAAGGTATTGCTAATGGACCGGAACTGCTGGGAATTTATCACTGAAACGGAACCTCTATTATTGGAAGATGCTCCAGAACAAGAAAAAAGAGACTATCGTTATAGGAAGCAGAGGACATACACAACTATCTACCAGGGCATAGACAGAAAATATCAAGTCTTAATTTCATCTACTGAGGACGGTAAGGAAGCCTGGGATATATTAAAGACCAACTTTGAACCAGCATCTAGAGCACGATTGGCAGGCCTTGTGGACGAGTTCTTTTCAATCCGCTACCAGTCGGAGGACGAATCCATTGGACTCTTCTGCAAACGAGTGCATGAGAAGCTGTTACAGATAAAAGAAGGTGGATTCGAAATCCCAGACCTCTTAGTTTGCTTTCAACTAATAAGACATTTGCCTCACGAATACGATAATCTGGTACAACTGCTATACAGGATGGATGACAACGAGTTCACGCTAGATAATTTGTCTAAACATTTAATAACAGAATCCAGCCGAATCGAGCTGAAGCGGAAAGACGAAGGCACAAAATTAAGTATCGTGGCCGATGCTTATGCTACAAGAAACAAGTCATCTAGATACAAGGAGACACGGGCGTCTACTCCTGATCACAGCAGATGCGTACTGGACCCTGAATTAATTCCTTCAAGCCCAAGAAAGTCGACAGTTTGTCGTATGGGGCCGCGACCATTCTGTAACTACTGCAAAAAGTCGGGACATTACGAATCGAAGTGCTTCAAGAAAAGCAATCGGCAGAAACCTGGTGGTGAATTATTTTATATGGAGGACAATCCAAAAACTGATCTTCAACGTGCTTATGCAGTTTCAAATTTTTCAAATGAAAGACCGAGGGAATTTCTCATTGATTCAGCTGCAACTGCTCACTTCTGTAAAGAACGTGATATGTTTACGACATTCAGAAAACTACCACCACAGAAGATCCTAGTCGGAGACAAGGACAGCACCTCGGAAGTATTAGGTATGGGTGATATTCAATTTACAGTTTTAGATAGAAACCGAAATTTTGATTTAACTTTGAAAGATGTTTTATACTCACCTAATATGAGAAGAAATTTAATTAGTGGTGCTCGTATTGATCTTGTGGGAAACCAAATTAAATGGGGAAATAACAAAATGATTATTTATAATAGTTATAATAAATATTTGTTTACTGTTCCCAGAATTGGAAAATTGTATATCTTGAAAGGTTATCCCAAGATTAAAAATTATACATATGTAACTGGTTTAGATCTAGAAAAAGCCCACCGTAGGTTTTGTCATGTTAACATGCCCTTAATTGAAAATATGAGTAAAATTAATTGTGTAAAAGGAATTGAAAAACTTAATTGTAAGAATATAGATAAAAATTGTAAGATTTGTGCTATTGCTAAATCCACTAGAATATCCTTAAAAAGAAACTATATGTACGAAAGGAAAACTAAAAATGTTTTGGAAAGGATCCATATGGATTTGTGGGGTCCTGCTCCAGTTAACTCTCTAGGTGGAAACAAATACTTTTTATCTATTATTGATGATTTTTCACGTAAAGTAACTGTTTATATTATTCGAAATAAGAATGAAGTTTTTGATTACTTTAAAAAATACTTGGTTAAAGCTGAAAGACAGCTAAATGTTAAGTTAAAATGTGTCCGAACTGACAATGGTTTAGAATTTTGTCACAAAGAATTTAAAAAGTTTTTAAATGATCTAGGAATAAAAATCGAAAGAACTTCAACTTATACCCCTGAACAAAATGGCATTGCAGAAAGGTTCAATAGAACAGCCATGGATTGTGTCAGAGCTATGCTTCAAGACAGTGGTTTACAACCACAATTTTGGTCAGAAGCACTTTTAGCATTTATTCATACTAAAAATAGATGCGAACACAAATTAACTGAGGGTATATCTCCTAACGAAATATGGACTGGTTTCAAACCATCAGTAAAACATTTTAGAATTTTTGGCTCTTTGGCATATGTTCATATTCCTAAAATACAGAGAAATAAATTACAACCCAGAGCAAAACTTGGTATTTTGACAGGATATGGTTTGAAAACTAAAGGTTACAGAATATATATCCCAAACGAGAAGAGAATAGTTGAAACAGTCCATGTTCATATCGACGAAAGTAAGAAAGCTGTTGATGTACTATTTGGTAAAAACTTTGAGTACGTTTCTTTCGATCTTAATTCTAATATTCCGATTTATCAATCAAATGAAAATATAAAAGTAAAATCGGAAAGTGAAACTCAAGTTTTAGATTCTAAAGATTTAGTTAAAACTGAGGACTTAAAAAGTCTTAACATTTCAAATTGGCGAAGAATCGAAAAACCTAGAAATAAAAGCAATAGGATAGATGTATACTATTATTCTCCTGAAAATTTGAGAATGAGATCTTTAAATGATATTAAAAAATACTGTACTAAAAATAAGATTAGGTTTGATCCTGTAAATTTCAATTTTAAGCCAGAAACTGAACATCCTAATGTGGATATTTCTAATGTGCCATCTACTTCTAGTGATGAATCTAATTTTTTAGACCAACAGATGTACGACATGTATGATCAGTGTTACAATGTCGAAATCCCCAAAAGTTATGAAGAAACGCAAGCAAGTAAGGATAAAATTAAATGGAATACTGCCATGAATGAAGAAATTCAGATAATGAAGGATAGGCAAGTATGGAAATTAGTGGACACCCCCCCAAATACAACCATAATTGGAAGTAAGTGGGTGTACAGCATAAAAATGGACGAAAACAATATACCTAAAAGGTATAAAGCTCGTCTTGTTGCTCAAGGTTTTAAGCAAAAACCCGGCATTGATTTTAAAGATATTTTTTCACCAGTAGTGAATTTTTCTATTGTTAGATTATTGTTTGTACTATTGATTTCTATGTTGGGTTGGTATCACTGTCAAGTTGACGTGAAAAGTGCATATTTATATGGACACCTTAAGGATACTATATACATGAAACAGCCAAAAGGATTTGTGCTGAAAGGATCCGAAAACAAAGTATGTCTATTGGAAAAGGCTATATATGGTCTGCATCAAAGTGGTAGAGAATGGAATTTGGAATTAGACGGTATTTTAACTAAATTAGGATTTTCTCAGTTAAATTGGTGTAATTGTGTCTACAAATTTAAAGATGTAATTTTAATTGTTTATGTAGATGATATGGTTTTGTTTTCAAAAAGAGAACATTTGATAAATGACGTAATCGAATTATTGGACAAAAAATTGGATCTTACAGTCCTAGGTAAAACTAAATATTTGTTAGGCGTAAACTTTCAAGAGATTGAAAATTCAGTTTATTTACATCAAATTACCTACATTGAAAAATTATTGTCAAAATTCAAAGATCTTCCTAAAAGTTTTGTGAATTTACCTTTTAAAATTGGTTGTAACTTACCTGATAAGGTTAAAGAGGAAGAAATAATTGAAAATGATTTAATGAGGAAATTTCCCTATCGTTCCTTAATAGGATGTTTATCGTTTTTGTCAGATAGATCCAGACCAGATATTGCATTTGCCGTTAATATAATGTCTCAGTTTTGTAATGGTTATACTTACAAACACTGGTCTTACGTTGTTGATATTATGAACTATGTTTTTCTTACAAAGGATTTTAAAATTAATCTTTCCAATGTAGAAAGTTCAAATTTGATTGCTTTTTCTGATGCAAATTGGGGATGTGGTCTCACAAACAGACATTCAAGCAGTGGCTATTTAATTTATTTTGGTAACATCCCAATATCATGGAAATCTTCTAAGCAAAAGTGCATAGCTCTTAGCTCAATGGAATCTGAATTTATTGCACTAACCGATTGCACTAAAGAAGTTATTTGGTTTAGTAGAATTATAAATGAATTAAGTTTGTGTGATTACATAAGACCCCAAGTATATTGTGATAATCAATCTGCTATCTATTTTTCAAAAAATAGTCAGGAAAATCAGAAAACTAAACATATTGATATCAAGTACAAATTTATTCGTAAATTAATAAAAGATGAACTATTTAACGTAAATTATATTTCATCGGAAAATAATTTGGCTGACTTTTTAACAAAGCCTTTATTGTTAAATAAATTTAAAAATATTATTAGAAAAATATTTTGTTAGATTTATATATATATATATTGAATTGTAATACATCTGCTGAGGTTTTACAACCGATGGGGCCGCATGTTGGAATCGGTCTCAAACCTCTAATTATAGTGCCGTGTGGGGCACATAAATTTGAAGAATGTAAATCTTTGAATGTATAAAAGTGAAGAAAGATTGGGGATCATGATCTGATCAGACTTCTTGTATGTTTTTAAACCATAAGACTTGGTCACGTAATAAAAATTTATTTTTAATGTATAAAACTCTGTCTTCAATCGATAAAACCCAACAAAAACCAAGATCATAATTACATAAAGAGTCCCGACATAAATGGTTTGTGGCATGGGCTCAACGCACAAAGGTGCGGAGAAAAATGAACTGGCCATAAAAAAGGGCCAAACATAATAGACTAAAAATAAGCCCGACAAAAATGGCTGTAACATTGCCTCAACGCACAAAAAGTGCGGAAGAAAGTGATCATCAAGAAAAAGGCCAACAGGGCCATAAGGTAAAAAATAAAATTCTAAAATAACATATTCGCTCGAAGCGGTCGCCCAGAGTTCCGATGGTAAGTTTAGTCTCTCTCGACGGTAGGGATGACTCTCCAACACTCCAAGATCATCACCAGGCTCCCCCTCAAATGTCCGGAGGAAGGTAAGTAACCCCCCTTTTTTTTTTTCTTTTTCGTCGTATTTTTCGTTGTGGTGTGCTGTCAAATTGTTAATTTCGGCTAAGTCCCCTTAGTTGTACTTGGTTCTTTATTTCCTTTTCTCCTTTTCAGTCTCTCGTTGCGGTGTGCTCAAAGTTATCCATCCACTCAACTCCACCAACCCTAAGCGAAGGAGACAAATCATTTGATCAGATGTCAGCATATCCGAAGACACGCAACACTCCATCCAGCGATGACAGCATCCAGGGCAGCGACCAATAGAAGAGTTTCCAGGCCTCATCCATGGGGCTCCAGGCACACAGCCCTCACCGGTCCAGCCCCATCAGTCCTCATCTAGCTGTTAAACTGGACAAAATTACAATAAAACACAGCAAGAAAAAGAACCCTGTTAATCATTTTTATTATAGGCTGTACCATAAACTCGGAATGAACAAAAATACATCCAGCGATCCCGGCAAAGGGCTCGGACCCAAATGCTAATGCTCAATAAGCCCCAAGCTCAGGATGAAACTTGACGCCCTATATAAGAGGTGTACCAGCGGTAGAAACTAAACGAATTTTTTCTCTTCCCAATCAATAAAATTTTAAAAATAAAAGAGGCAATTAAAATCAGACAACTATATTATACTTAGTTGATAGTCATGATTTTAAGATTCATGCAAAGCAGGGAGAGGATCTCAAAGCGCAGGCCAAGGAAGCACCAAATATACAATCAATGGACAAAAGTCCGAGGAGCAAAAATTTCTATTGGTCATCTCCTTCATACCTATTGAATTATAATAGACTAAAAATAATTTAGGGTAAAAACTCTACAACCATTATAATGTATCAACATGTAACTGAAAGTTTTTATTAACGCAATCACAAAGTCCTTCCAATGTTGGACAGGAGCCAACCGCAGAATATGGAGAGGGAACCGGGTCGAGTTTCAAAGACGAGCATCGTGATAGCACGGTCTCTGCGAGGGGTATTTTAAATGACCACGTGGGCAGATGGCATCGCACACGCAGCCCAGAGAAAACAGAGGACACATCCAACTTGAATGAAGCACGTAATGATATGGAAACATGAAAGATAAAAACATGAAAGTTAAAACACATGGAATAAATTTTAAAAATGATTCACAAATAGTTTAAAATATCAATGTTAAAAAAAAAAAATAATTTTAGATAGCTAAAAAATAGACGGCAGCGGAGCAGATCAACCCATAATTAGTCAGGCCGACCAGCCACCTCCGCGTACCATTCGACGCCGTTTACAGCAGAGTGGTCTGTCCGCAAGACGTCCATTGCTTCGTCTACCCTTGACGCAGAACCACAGACGTTTCCGCCGCCAATGGTGCGATGAAAGAAGGATGTGGACGGCAGAATGGAATGAAATTGTCTTTACTGACGAGTCACGCTTCTGTCTGCAACACCACGATGGTCGGATTCGAGTCTGGAGACACCGTGGAGAGAGGATGCTGAACAGCTGCGTTATGCACCGCCACACTGGTCCTGCACCGGGTATTATGGTATGGGGCGGTATTGGATATCACTCTCGCACTCCTCTAGTACGCATTGCCGGTACTTTAAACAGCCAGCGCTACATCTCCGAGGTGCTGGAGCCAGTTGTCCTTCCTTACTTTCAGGGCTTGCCCACAGCCATATTTCAACAGGATAATGCGCGACCACACGTGGCACGCATTGTCCAAGGGTTCTTCGTCAATCGCCAGATTGAATTGCTTCCCTGGCCAGCTCGCTTTCCGGATCTTTCGCCGATAGAAAACATGTGGTCCATGGTTGCTCAACGATTGACCCAGAATACATCCCCAGCTGCCACACTAGATCAACTTTGGCAACGTGTGGAAGCTGCTTGGTCTGCTGTACCCCAAGAACACATCCAAAGTCTCTTTGAATCAATGCCGAGGCGTGTGGCAGCGGTGATCTCCAACAATGGCGGCTACTCTGGCTACTGATTTTGGCAGGAACCACACTTCCCAGAAGTCTATAAATTTAATCATTTGATACTTGGTCAACATGTTATCTACAAAATAAATTTTGTTGTGATATCTCTTGTCTTTCTTGGTGTTGCAATTTGAGTGGCCAGCAGTGTATTAAATCACACTCTGACCAATCAGGTGGTGAAATAATGGAAGGGCGTCTTTTCCTGACCCTTGGACCAATCGACCATTCAGATGATGAAAGGTTCCACCCGTCATACAAAAGTAGTTCAAGGGTCACATTTCTACTAGTTTCGGTCACATGATCCTGGACACGTAAAAAGTTTACCATTGCTCAGTCTACTTTTCAATTTACTCTATTCTAACAACTTGCGAATTGTAGGCCGTTCAGGCTCCCATGGCCCTCCTTGGGTGTATTTCTCGCTTTCGTGTCATTAAGGTTTTCCTTGTATGTGTACGTCTGTTACTTGACGTTGCGTCTAGTGTTTGGAGAAGCTTGACCAAAAAAATGCGGCCCTTGCGTCATAAGAAAAAATCAACAACATACTCGACTCCTCTTTGGGTGTATTTCTCTCTTTTGTGTCAGTAAAACTGTCCTTGTATGTGTATGTCTATTACTTGACGTTGTTTGCCTTCTGACCAAATATTGCCCTTGCTCCATATAAGACCAAATCATTCAACCAATCCAAAACTTCAGTAGATTTGGACTGAAATGTTGGGCTCCTATATCATGGGTTCCCTGGGGCCCAGTGTGCTAAGGCGATGCTGCCTTGATACGTCATTGAACTCTGATTTAGACTGATCACGATTCTCGGTTTGTGATTCCCGTGAGGGAAAAAGAATTCAGTGTCGGGGAAACGAGGATTCACAAACAAATACTAAAACACGACACCAGACAACAGCAAACAAAAGGTGTCCTGCCCTGTAAATACCTCGACGGCAATCTCTACGTGACGTGTTCCTTCCGAAGCATTGCGATGCAGAGATCGCAACAGATTAGTGTGATGAGGTGTCAAGATCACGCAACATTCAGTTGCCATGGTAACGCGCGACAACAAACCTAATGAGTTCGCTCCTCCTTTGATCCCTGGAACACCCAGTAAGTGTGGGAGGGGGAGACCCGCATACTTCCACGAGGAACCACCTGCTCGGTGGCAACGGACCTCTCATTCCCCGCGGCAGAGATGACTAAGGTAAGTCGAGCCCCTTCTCTTTTGTGCTTGAATTCAGTGCTTAACCTTTCCTTGGCAGAGCCACTACTAATTAAACAATCATTCCACTATGCATTTATATATACGTTACTTTTTATTGTGATATTAACATTTCGTAACACCCATGGAGAGGTAAAGAATGTACATATAATGAATGAATATATATATATATATATATATATAATAAGTAACATAATTGTTGTTATTTTGCTTCACTTTTTTGTTCTTGTTATTACTTGCATTTTGTTTTATATATATATAATTTGGGTTCTCTTATTTGATTTTTGGGTCTTAACAGTATAGGAAAATATTCTTATATATAAGATTCCCAACTGAAAACAACTCAATTATTCAACTCGAATGATCTAGGAGATAGGCTATACCTTCTTAATTTAGATATGTACGAATACCCATTTTCAGATTGAAGAGTCAAAATGGGATTTTCATCTCTTGGTTCTTTTGTGAAATTAACTTTTCTTGAGTAGTATCACTTTTCTCGAGAAAGTCCGGAATGTTGATGAGTAGTAATAAAAATAAATGATCCCTCATGTAATCTGTGAGTGGTTATTCTTTACAGGTCGCTCTTCCTTCTTATCTTACCGTGTTTTTATATTTTAGCTACCTTGTATATAAATATATCATAAGATCTAATCAAAATAATTCCTTATTAAGATTATGCTTTTACTAGCAGTAAATAAAAATAAATACTAATTAAAGAAAAATGTCTAAATACAACATGCTGTTAATAAAAAAATTTGTAATGGGACGATATTTTTTATACTTCTTTGCTTATTTGCTTATAGGCGGAACACATAATCCACCATTCCAATCCATTTAACAAATTCGTTGAGATAAAAGATAATCTTAACATAATGCTTCTATGGGATGAAAATCACAAAAAATATTTATTATCTTGTATCTGTATGGAATAAACCCTAAGTTATAGACAGTAGCACCCTCTAGTAGTAAATAAACAACAACTAAAATCACGAAATAGTGGATAGAGAAAATTAAGTGAATATTAAAAATATGAAACAAATTTAAGTAATGGATGAAAATTAATGTCATGGAGACTGTCTTAGGATTCTGTATAGGCTGTTTGTCCTTTGTAATCGTCATATTACAGGAAAACTCGCCTACACTCTTCACATTCCCCAACATTTTGGTCCTAAAAACCCTTATTGAGTTTTACTCGATATCCCAATCCTGTAGTATTCAACATCATCGAAACCCTAAGATATGAGCTTCATTTGATTGAATCCTGGTATACTTTAAAGGTTGATTGTTTTTTTATAGCATCAAGGCCAGATCTGACCAAGCAATGTTTTTTCATCAAATAAACTGACATAAACACGCACTGAAAGTTTTTACTGGCACAGAAAGGAAATAATCCAGAATAGTCCCAGGAATGGAACCTGCGACATCCACAGCTTGCAAGGTGTTAGAGCGGTGGGCGAAATCATTGATTCAGAGACATGCCAATGCCACCTAGTGTTCCCAGGTTGACACCATCCCAAATACTTACCACGTCCGAAGGTGCTTGACTTCGGTGATCGGACGAGAACTGGCGTATTCATGGTGTGGCCATTGTCACGTTAAAAAGACAAACCAAGCGATGTTTTTGAATTTCAAAATTTTCTTTTTCGAATAGCAGACAGAAAAACAAAATACACAATACAAAGATTAGTTACGAAAAACGCACAAGCGGTAGTATTGTAGACCGGTAGTATTGTAGACCTACCTCCACCTGGTGGTCCTGAAAAACATTTTAAATGGTAAAATGGTCTGAAGTTTTGGCAAGCATCCTACACGAAACCCTAAGTGTCGCAGTTCTGATGCGAGTGTAAAATTAGTTTTTGCGATGGAATGTTGGAGGTATGTCTCAAAGAAAAAAAAATTTATGATTGTTGAGTTGTGATCGGAATTGGTATTTTGTTACCACTCTAAGTAACTTTTTTGCTTTTACTAAAATTGAATATATAGAGAGATTAATATAGTTTTGTCATTCTTTCCTCAGCTTTTCGTAGGATGAATGGAAAGGTCCCTTGGAGCCTTACGGTTGTTCTCTCTCTCATTATCTCCACAGGTAATTGTCATCCCTCTTGTAACCCTATTCAAGAAACTAAATAAACGCTCCTGTTCTTCGCATAACAATTATTTAACATATTTCCATCTATAAAAAATATTACAATCATGTATTGACGTTCAGTAAATTCTTTACTTTACAAGGTAGGTAGATAATTAACGTCGGACTGGAGCAACGGGCTATTGTCGGTGGTACGGGATCAATCCCGAAGTGAAAGATCCGAGAATAACACCTCGTAATTTTGAACCTCGGTCAGATGACGAGGTCAACACCTGAGCTGGCACTCCACTATCCAAATATCCACACCACGTCAACGGGAAGGTATTGAAGCCCCGGTAGATTTAAAGTGCACCAGCCACCGCATACACTTCGGTCTTTCGGGTCTTTCGTAGGACCTAGTTTCGAATTAGCAACCCTCCGGTTGCTAATCCTTTACTCTTCCAATTGGGCTACTGTGACCCTACTTTACAAGGAGTCGTTTATTTTATGAAATGCGAAACTTAATTTTTGAACAAAATCTTATTCGTTTGAATTTGACCACCGGGTGTTCCTGGGCTTAATCCTTTCAAGAAGATGGGATGCCAAATGTCCCACCCTCCCTGAAAGGACTAAGATTTTGTTCAAAAATAAGCATACCACTGAGATTCCTTGTCAAAAATCAAACCGAAAAAAGATTTAGATTGGACGTGACATTCCGGATATGTTTAATTCGGACACATTCGGATTTTCATACCAACCTTGTGCTTTTTTTCGTTTCCATTGACTCTTAGGTACCGAGGGGAACAGTTTGGAGTTTTTAGCGTGGAAATTTAAAATGACTGTCATCAAATTTTTGACGCGAATATCCCTGGAATGCTAAGTAAAATCGAAAAATGAACACCTCCGGGTTGGTTTTTGACAAGGAATTCAGTAGTATGAGGCAGGTGAAAAACAAAATAGACAATACAGAGGTTTGTAACACAAATGCATTCATAATGCATAATAATACATAAAATTACAAACAATACCATAAAATTGATAAAAAAGGGTAAGACAAGAGAGAGAAATAGAAAAGTTAGCTGCCCATCCATCCCCAGCCTCCTAGTATCGTCCGCAGAGGTCAAGACCTATAGTTCAAATTTGCAGTTGTCAGGTCCATTTCTTGGGATTTAGTTCAAAGGGAGCAGCAGGGGCTCTACAGAGATTTTAGACGGAAGAAATGTTTAGCCTAACAGCATGTTCATAGAGTGATTGATTCTGACAACTCTAAAAAATTGCCTGTTTAAAAAGTTAAGCTTCCTCTTTTTATACATATTCCCCTTGACCCCAAAAGTTTTTTTTATCTTCAAAGTGTCATATGAAGCATCTCATAAGCGAGAAATTGAGAAATCGTTGGATTAAATCCTCTAATAAATTCACGCCTTACAGAATAATATTTCTCCATTAAACGATTTTTAGTAGTTTGCAAAGTCGTATAATATAAGCAATTCGCAAATACTTTCTAGAACATGAAACACTTTTATTTGCCCAATTTTATGTTTGCATTTTTTATTTTAAATTTTATTTTCAAAAGGATCGTATAAGAAACCAAATTTTGTATATTTATGTATGAACACAAAATGAACGATACATCACTCATGATTTGAACATTTTCCCTTCATGGAAGTGTATTTTTAAGACAAAGGTTTCAAATTGTGCATTTATTCTGAGTTGCCCTGTGTGCAAGGTGCTTAGGATTTTACTTTGTACACAGAAAAAATGGAATATCCTTGAGGAAGATATACTTTTTAATAAGCTTTAGTAGATTCTCCATTTTCTAGATAAGTTCTAAATTACCCAATAAGAATATTTGCTTCGCAGTGCGCGGCCAGTGCACCAATGGCAACGAGGCTGAGTGTGTCTGGAGTCACGAAGAGAACGCCCCCTTGCGGTGGATTTCAAAGACAGGTAAATTATTAGATTCATTATTTCACAAATTAACAAATTGAACATTTTTCTATTGAAATAGACCAGCGATTTTCATTCTTTTACATCTCGTGGCACACAAACTAAATATCGAAGTCCTGAGGTACATAAAAATACATATCTTTTAGCCGATCTGACCAAAAATGGTATAATTTTGCTTGATTGGCACACAAAACATTAATGATCTACCCTTTTTGCTCTAATGTGGCTTTTTAGAAAATATTTTCGAAACAATTTAATTATGATTCTCCGAGTAAAAAATAATACTTAAAATTATTTATACGGGTATTACTTGATATTATTTGTGAACACACTTACCGAAAATTCATTACTAAACCATTAAATCGTATAAGATTTATTTCATTTCATTACTAAACTGTGGAAATGTAATAAATCTTATACGATTTAAACTGTTTCGCCATCTGTAAGGCACACCGGTTGAAAATCACTGAAATAAACAACATTCCAGTTTTGTATTCGAGTGTTGTTTTGTTTGTTCATTGTATTTGAATACAGTACTATTCATCCAAAGTATTCGAATACCAAAGTACTCGAATACCAACGTAATCGGACACCAAAGTTTTCGAATATCATTATATCTCGGATCCCTAAGTACTTGAATTCCAAAGTATTCATCCAACTTATTTTTATAAACAAGCCTTATCACAGTTGGCTGTCGATTAGTCGTCTTTAGAATTTGTATTCCTATACTTATTTGATACTTCAAAGCACTTCGAATGCTGTTTTCAATTCTAAAAAGTTCTCTCTTCTGCCCATCTCTAATTGAGGTACGTTGATGTGGTCACACAACACGTGCATGTATATCCCTCTGAAGCATCCGTGGGATATACATGCATGTGTCGCACGACCTCTTCAATGTGAGGCTTGCCGTGAATGTATGTGTCCTTGAGATTGTGCTTAACCCTTTTAGTGGTTGTCTTGACGAGGTATCTGAGGTATTGAGGTAAAACTGACCAGATCGTGTTGACCGAGATATCTAGTTATTATAAGAAAACACTAGATCTTGATGGACGAGATATCTCGTTTTTAGGAGAAAACAGACCAGATCTTGATCTCATCATCATAAAAACCAGCAATATCTTGACATTAGCAAAATCGGTCAGGTCTTGGTGGACGAGATATCTCGTCGAAACCACTTGGAGGGTTAAGCAGTCACAGGAATACAAGACACTGTCACAGCAACCGTGTTTCCCTTGCAGACGGAGGGTCTGAGAACTGGGTGGAAGTGACAGGTTGCGTTCCTCCCAGCTGCGGCACTGCGGTATTGCAGAGTCCCTGGCTGCCGCCTACGCAGCGTGAGACAAGCTGGATGCTACGGTACAAAATCTACGGCCACAAGGACGTAGAGCTGCAATTGAGCCTGAGGACAGAGGACAGCGGACCCCGCCAGCTCTTTTTCAAGAGAGGCAACTACGCCCACGGGTTCCCGGAATTCTGGTCCGCCACCAAGGTCGTCCTCCCGGCCACGCAAAAAAGACACAGGGTATGTCCCTCCTATTGTCTGTATAATTTTATTGACTCCTTTACATCGTGATTTTGTTTTCGTTTCAAACACAACTCTTTTGGCTTTACAGGTTCTATAGAACAGGGGTGGCCAACTTCTGTATATATAATCGACTTTTTTCTTAAAAATGTGCCGCTATCTACCTACTAACATTTAACACATTCAAACTTGTGTCTTGTGTACTAACAAGTGACAATGGGAGGAGGTATTGAACCAACATGATATTGTAATAATATTTATTAATTGAAAAGTAGCCACAGAAAAAATGCAGATTAAATTTTATTTTCTTATTATTAATGGGAAGTCTGCGTCTGCATGTCTCCAATCAAGCGTTCATAATTTGGTGAGTATCCAGACTAAGATAATGATAATGAATCTTAAGTATGGGAATCAGTAAGTAGAGAACGGTGTTTAGTCTTCGTGAACTTTAAATATGAAAAAACCGATTCACATAAGTATGTAGATCCAAAAACAAAAGTATATTCGCAACGTTTGGTGATATTGGGATACTTTTCTCGATTGACGTATTTCCAAAAATCTTCCTCAAGTTCTCTGGCTTGTAAGGTTAGATCAGTTTGAAGAGTTGTAATTTCACATTTTCTAACGCGTTTTTTTTTTTCAATATTAAATGTGTCAGAAATTTTTGCGGCAATATGTTTCACATTTAAATCCTTTTTAAAAGAAAAGACAGATACTGCACAATAACTAAATTTTTCAAAATCATGAAATCTGACCTCAAAGTCTTCAATCACCTTTTTGATTTCTGCAACGCAAATTTTTTGTATGCATTAATGCTACTGATCATTTCAATTATTATCTTGTTTTTCCTTGCAATTGTAAATTTAAATAACATAATTTCGATTGTAAAATCTGTAAGAAACGCTAAACCACTGAGCCAAGTTTCATCATTTAAATTTACTCATTCGTGATCTTGCTATTAGAGAATTTTTTTTATCTCAGTTAATAAATCACGAAATCGCTGCAGAAATTTACTTCTACTTAGTCACCTTACATCAATATGTAATAATTCTGGCTGTCCTTCATCAAGTTGCAATTGGAAGAGACGCCGTTTGAGGGAATTTCCTCGAATGGAATTAACAATTTAGAATGCTATGTTCATTATTTCTTTTGTATTTAATCTTTTGCTGGCTAACACTTTTTGGTGAATTATGCAGTGGTAGCTCAAAACTTGGGAATTCGCCATAATTTTGGCATAGAGTTATAAATCCATTTATACGGCCTATTATTGCGCCTGCTCCATCTGTTGTTATTGAAACTAATTTAAAAAGTGGTAGTTTAAAATTAGTGAGGAAGTTTTTAAAAGAGTTGAATATATCTACACCTCCTAGTCCTTTCTTTCAAAGAAATCATACTCAGCAATTCTTATTTAAATGTATAATCTTTAAAAACCATACGAATAAATATAAGCAATTGTGCTGTGTCGATTCATCAAATTGAAGGGAAAACAAGAATATCTGTTAATTTCGTTATATAACTGTTCTCTTATATTTCCACTCATTTTCTCAATGCGCCTCATCACAGTATTTCGAGACAATTGTAGATCTTTAATTGCAGCAATAGTTTCAATCTTGTTCTTAAAATCACTAAAAAGTGAATCTGACATTTCCCAGAAAGCTTCTTTTATAAATTCCCATTCAGAAAATGGTTTACATTTTTTTGCTAAAATAGGGCTTACTTTGAATGATGCAATAATCACTACACGTGATTTCAACATAGGCCTTTAAAAACATTTTGTTGAGCTCTTAATTGAGCCTTAAGATCCCTAATTTTATTTTTTCTCAAGTCACTATTTTGTGGATAATATGTTTGATATTTGTTATGTAAAATTAAAAAATGCCTCTCCAGATTACACTTTTTAGTAACGGCTACGGAGGCATTGTATATTAAGCAACAATATTTATCATTCATCATTGTAAAAAAGTAATAAAGTTTCCATTCTTCATGAAAATGGTAAGTCTTCGATTTTTTTGGTTTACTACTTATTTTAATGGGTTCTAAAATGCAGAAGACTTCTTTTGCATTTTAGAACATGTAGACAATTTTAATTTAAACCTTACCAGTTTCATAGAAAGAAGGTACTTACATTTTTACACGGCAGTAGTGTTAAGAAAATTTGACACTTTTTCTAGAAACGTTAATACAACGTTACCACTATGGTGAATACTAAATACTAAGCAAAGAACACAGGAATGCCAACTTATGTATTGTTACACCGAGGATTAAAAGAGGGCGCGCCGAGAAGCCCGCTAGATGGCGTATTGGACAGCGAGCGGATGACAGGTGACGTAGGACGCCGCTCTCCCACTCTCTCGACGGTTGGCGCGGAAAGCGAATTGTCAACGTCAACTATGATACTAAAGGGGCCACGACCATTTGTTTCTATGATTCACGACTAAGTTGCGTTTGCGTGTTGAAATCGTCTCCTGTTGGCTGTGATCGACCAAAAATCGCTTCGCGATCGACTTGTTGGCCATTCCTGATCTATACAATAATGGAAAAGTTTAAAAATATAACGAACTTTGGAGACGGCACAGTTAAAAAGAATTTCTTTGTTGCATCGTAATCTATAAAATGTGCCTTAAAGTTTCATGAAAGCTTAAACCCATTGAAGGGAATTACGTAAAAAAGTTTCCTTGTGAAAAAAAAACTTTAGGAGGGTGACTTATATCACCTTATTTGAATGATTTTTCTTATACCAAAAATTTCAGTTTTTAAGGGATGTGTATATGTATCATCGCTCATGTAAAGCACTCCTAGACATCAGAATATTAAATGAGAACATATTTATATACCTTCGTAGCCTGCCCATAGACGTGAAATGTAAGTAGACTGAGCATTGCTATTGAGAGAAGCTTCAAAATTGTACGAACACTCACAATTAGTGTCGATAATTAGTCACGTGACTAATTATCGACAAAAAATTCACGTGACTAATTCTGCAAAAAATTGATTTGGCTGGCCGATTTAGCCTCTTATCGCTTCTTTTGGTGGCATAACATCTTATTACACGGTAAGTGTGTGAATGCACATTTCTATAGTGGCGACAAAAGTGATGAAATCGCCAAAATCTACTACAATGTCGCACGGACCAATGATATGATGAATCAACCTATGGAAATCTCCAGTTCCGTGGAACAATCAGATGATGAATGTTCGTTTCCACCCAGCAAACGAAAGTAGTTTAAGGGTAACACTACTACTAGTTTTGATCACATGATCCTGCGCACAAAAAACGTTACCATTGCTCACTCTACTTTTATATTTCCTCTATGAGCTTATCATTCGTAACTGAAATGGAAGCTCAGTAATAATCGATTCGGTAAGTGCAGAACCATACGAGTCTCATTTTCAAATTTAAGATAACTGGGCTCAGAAACCACATAAATCAGTGACTCGTGGGGTTTCTGCACCCAACGCATTTTTTCATATTTATTAATTGAAGACACTGCCTAATGTGTTTTCTTCACACATACGTGCCGTTTCTAGAGAAGCCCATTTATGCAATGAAGTCAGTTTCAAAACTTTTTGAACTCGGTTCTGTTCTCACCGATTCAATTTGAGTATCAAATTTGATAGAGCATGCAGCGAAAAGTGGTTAGCAGCGAAAAGTGGTTAATAGCGAACTGTTAAGGACGTTAAAAAATTGACCAATGATGTGGGAAGGTTTGAAAAATTCTTTTAAAAATTAGTAGTCAAATACGCACGATTAATTGTTGATGGTAAAAGTGAAATGTAAAAAATGGGAATGTAAAGACGTGTACTGTTTTTCAGCTTCTTCTGGAGGCCATCACCACGTTCGAAAGTGCGTTCGTGGCCGTGAGCGACATCCGGATGGAAGGCACGTATTCCTCTTCTGTCGTTTCTCTCTTTCACAGCTGTCTTCATGACATCCGCGCTGCGACATCCCTGTGCTTATGTGCATCGTCTGGGTAAAATAGGGGCGGTCGAATTTTGACATGATAAAGTGATCAATTATAAATACAAAATATGGAGGTATTCAGCGATAAAGGTTTAAAATGGCTTGAGGTACTTACCATCCATCTTTTAATGAAACAGACAATGTGCGCTTAGCTTCATGTTATTTCTTCCGGTCGCTCGGTTTGATCTGTCCCGTGGTTGTAGGACAAAGCATGAATTCATATGTGGGACAAGTTATTAATTGGTTAAAGTGGTTATCCAGCGTGATGAAAAACACTCGTTTACGCTTCGATAGCCAATCGATCCAAGTAGATTTGTAGGCTCACGTGACTTACCATTCTGAGATCTTATGACGGCGACTTCCTCCACATGAACAGTCTATGAACAGAAGTCGATGGTACTTATCCATCACTACGATCGTCAACATTTAGGCTTAAACCTGACGGCAAGTATTTCTATATAGCACTTGCCTTAATTGCCGACGTGTGATGCATTGATAAGTGATATATGTACATTCTGTGATGAAAAACTACACATTTGAAATTAAAATTTCTTTAGGAAATACAGAATCACATAACCTTGATTACCGTATAACATTTTTATGGATACGCTTTAGAAATGAATGATTAAATTTATAAAATATGTTGTATATATACGTATGTAAATGAAATTTAACTTTTTAATGGACCATTGCACTCTCACTCAAAACAATTATTCTATCTCTATTTAGTCACATTGACAGAATTCCATGTGGGAATATTTGCTGAGACATGAGGTAGATCGTAACAAAAGAGTTTACTCCTATATTTGTGCAACATCGGAACTCTTCTAGTTTTGAAACGTGCTCATTGGATAAAGGGGGTTTCATTTTAAATTTAATGCAACAGATGTATGTCAAATTGTAATCTATATTGCATTGTTCCCTTTAAGGACTAATAAAGGTTAGTTTTCATCTGCAATTAAAGGTTGTAGCATCCACTTTTAGGCACAGTGTAACATCTGAGGCTAAATACAACACAGCTACACTTTGTCAAATGCGTAATTGTTACACAGTAGAGTCTAGTAACGGTAGGATCAAAACTACAGGTAATGAAGTCAACACAAAAAGCGTTAGAAACATTGATACAATGACATACTTTCTCTTCTATAATAAATATTAATCTGAAATTAACCTAAGGAACAGTCAGCATCACAAGAGGTATGAAAGAAAATGAATGCCATATTTATCTGAAATCCAAAGAAATAATTTAATTCAAATGCACTGTATGTATATCATTCAAATTCTCAATGGTCACAAAAGGTTTAATATAAGCATCACTTGAGGTTTCAATCTCGATTTCTTCAAAGTTCCAACTATTAGACCCATCTTTTTTCATTTAAAAGTAGTTTTTATCGCCAAAATGTTGAGGAACATCTCGCTGAACGTTAATTTTATTCTCAGTACATTTCACGGCAGTCCTTCACATTTTCTTCAAGCAAAGTATTTAACTTATTAGATCCTACGGAAAACGGTTATCTCAGTAACTTTATTCCAAATAAATCTTGTAGAATCACTCTTGTAGTGACAGACTACTCACGGCCATTTGATATTGCCCCAGGAATTAGACTACCCATAGCACAGTAAAGAAGTAATATTGTGGGAATACGTTATTTTTATTTCCAATGGCGGATGATAATTACGAGGCTGACTGAAGCGAAACAATAGAACAAATAAGAACAAATGGCAACAGAAGAAAAAGTATATGGATTTATTATTTCTTCACTTTTAACATAGATATACGATCAGATGATTAGCAAAGCAGTCATGACCAGCAGCAAGGCTGAATTGAGCTACGGCTATCGTCTTGGCAAATCAGGAAAGCATGAGATACCGTTCCATCACATTTTCATGTAATTTCTCTCCAAAAGTTTTTTAGGAGGATATTCTTGCGAGTTATCTTAATTATTGATTTAATAGCGTGATCTCAGCATTTGATATCTGAAAATCTTTGCTTCCTTTCTGGACAGCAATCAGTCACCTCATTGCCCGTTATATCGCATTAACTAGGTATCCACTACAGACAAATCTATTATGGACAGACAGGAATATTAGGAGAGACCGGTATTTTTCAATAGCTTGTGATTTAGAGGCTTTTCAAAGAGATGCTTTGGAGGAACTAATTGACTGTAGGGCAGTTCTAGAGTCTGAAAGGATGACTACTCTGGAAAAGTGATCTAAGTGGTACTGTTGGTAAAGGGCCACGCGAATAGCCCCAATCTCACTATTAAAGGCAGATCTGTCTTCCAACTGGGGCATAGGTGGAAAGGAGGTCCTGGCAGACGATTCTTTCCTCAGATTCTTTAAAGTAACAAATATGGGCATTAAATGTGTTATAAGGTAAAAGCAACAGTATACTTCTCAGCAATCTCAAAGCATCTCTGCAATTCTCAAAGTGTTATTATCGTACCTTTTACAAAGTAAATTAATTAATCGCACGTAAATAAAATAGAAACCATCAGTCCCATATAAAGAGTATCATGACAATACAAATTTAATACGAGAACCGAAAGGTGGGAATATCTTGGAGTTGTACAGAAAGACGCACTGAGAACCATTAACTAATATCCTACAACTTGAATATGAACTTCAATAACCCCAGTTCCAAGGTGCGCCCGAAAATCTAACTAACCCATGTGGGTACTTCGACGTTTTGTCACCTTTCTAATGAATCACTTTAGTGCAGGTCAATCAGTCGAAATGAGCTTTGTTTTTCAATTAAATAAAACCAGTGTCGTCATCTATCCATAGTTGCTTGATCTAAATTTACTTGTGCATCGTGTCAGGGAATGTTTTCAAATACTGACATTTCGGAAATATAGTTTTATTCATTAGGAAGAGAATGGGGCCTATTACATACTACCATTCCGAATTTATTTTACGTTTATTGTTTTCTTCCTGAGCAGCAATTGTATTTTATTTTCATTTGTGTTTCGTTCTCTTATTCCAGTCGAACTGACGAGCCGCACTCTTCCAGATGAAACCGTGCCACGAACAACGACAGGTATCGAACCTAGCAACTATAAAATGAACAAATAATCAGGGGCGTTGACGTCCATGCAACCCATGTTGCCGCTTGCAACATCTAACAATGGAGCAATTATAGATTAAGACCTTGTTCTCTGAACAACATAAATTAGAATTTCGTGATTAATACAAAGTATAAAGTAAAATCTGCTATTTCAAACTTCCTATTTCAAATTTTGTTTAAACTTTTTTTAAAAGATTCACTTGCGGATAACACTTTAGAAAATCAATCTGACGTCACGTCCCTGCCAATTTTCCATAATTTTATTTTACGCTTCCAATCTATAAAACAATGAAATCCGGAGTGAATTCTTATGTGTTCCTGCTCTTTTTATTTTATCTCGTTTCTTCTTTTAGTCCCAACGGCAAGCCGTACCCACCAGGAAGCAATAGAACCAGAGACGCGAACAGGTATCACTAAAATGAGCAACTCAATCGTCAAAGGGTCATTTCACGTCAGGTACATGTGTTTAAGGTTACCACAGTTATTCGCAGTTTTACAGTTCAACCACGAGTAACGCGTTTGGATCAGAAAATAATTTCGGACGGTGTCCAATGTTCTCTCCCTATTTCCATTACAATCAGAAGGTCTTAATCCTCCAAGTGATTTCGACGAGATATCTCGTCTATCAAGATCTGACTAATTTTGTTATTACCAATATAGTATCTCGTCGTCAGGATATTGACGATTTTTTTATGATGACGAGACCAAGACGCGATTCTCGGATCTTTCCCTTCGGTATTGATCTCGGACCGTCAACAATAGTCCATTGTGTAGTTTTCTTCTATTGACAAGATATTTCTTTCATCAAGATCTGATCAATTTTGCTGATGACGAAATCCCTCGTCGGGACAACCACTAGGATGGTTAATACTAAATGAACAATACGTTTAATGTTTTGTTGACTGTTTTCAGGCATGTCTACGTACATTTTACCTACGTGCATTACTTCGATTTTAGCTGATTAAATTAGCTACACTGTGTATTTTTTTATTGTTTTCAGAATTTGAATATTCAGGAAAGGGCTCGAGTTCTGTGTGTTGTACCTCTAAGTACAATGTTGGTCACTCATATCTACACGTGTAGAGCCGCTGCAGCCCAGTTGATAGAGTCGCTTATTATCAATCGGAGCTTGGGAGTTGTAAACTCGATTCAACCAAAGACTGTCATATACGTGGTTACTGATAAAATCTGTCTTGGCTTTAAAATCTTACTAGTTAAATCTGTCTTGGCCTCAAATGTCTTCACGTTGCCTTGGTGTGGAAGTTTAGAGAGTGGAGTGCCAGCTCAGGTGTTGACCTCTTCATCTGACCATGATTTAAAATTGTAAGGTTTTGTTCTCAGATCTTTCCCTTCGGATTGATCCCGGACAGTCGCCACTAGCCCGTTGTGTAGCTCCATTGCG
This sequence comes from Meta bourneti, assembly GCA_933210815.1. Lineage (NCBI taxonomy): Eukaryota > Metazoa > Arthropoda > Arachnida > Araneae > Tetragnathidae > Meta > Meta bourneti. The sequence goes on from OW119928.1 coordinate 48,177,012, forward strand.
ACGTAAATTCACCTGACCTAATCATGATAAAGGTGTTAAATATTATAATATATTATATACACTACTGTTTGTGAAAATTGCCACACTAAGAAAGAATCATCAGAAATAAATGAAATTTATTCCACGTATAACTTTGATTTAAATAAACGATCAAATTTACAAAGCAATAAAAATAATGCCGAAAATCAATATCTTGTGCAGCCACCACGCGCAGCGATGAGAGCCTGTACACGTCATGGCATCGAACCATACACATTCTGAATGTCATGCTGAGGATTGGCATTCCAGATGGCTTCTATCTTATGCCAAAGTTCAGCCGTACTCTTCCCGACGAGCGGTACGAGCGAGTCGCCGTCCGATGTAATCTCAGACATGCTTAATGGGAGACATATCCGGGGAACGAGCAGGCCATGGAAGAAGCGGAACCTGTTGTGCCACTGAAGAAGCTTGTACATTCCGAGCAACATGTGGATGGGCACTGTCTTGCCGAAATACAACTCTGGGAATGCGTTGCAGGAGGGTTAGGACCTCGGGCTCCACAACTTCCCCGCTGTTCAGGGTCCCCACAATTTGGAGTAGGCGGGATCGCCCATGATATCCAATATCCCCCAGACCATAACACCAGGCGTTCGTCCAGTTTGACGCTGAATAAGACACTCCGGGAGAAGGCGTTCACCTCTGTAGCGTCTGATGAGTAAGCGTCCATCGTTATAGTCCAGATTGCAGCGGGACTCATATCTGAGAAGACGACTTGTTGCCAAACGGCACGCCATTGGCTGTGTTGGTGAGCCCATTGTAGCCGGAGGCGTCGGTGGTTCAGCGTCAAGGGAATCCTGCTCAGGGGAATCCTTGCACGTAGCCCATGGAGCAGCAAACGTCGACGAACCGTGGGGGCAGACAATGACACACCTGTAGGCGTGCTCCAATGTTGTGCCAACGCACGAGAGGACGCTGTACGGTCCGTCACCGCCATGCGGATGAGGTGTCTGTTGCCCCGTGGTGACGTCATATTGCGTGGCCCACTGCCGGGGTTTCGACTTGTCCGGTTCTCCATGGTCCATCTCTTTCACACATGCATCACTGTTGTGGCATTACGCCCCGTGCGAGTGGCGATTTCACGATACGAAAGTCCACCCTTACGGAGGCCGATCATGCGGCCCCGTTCGAACTCCGTTAGTTGCTCGTATGGCACTCTGCGTTTTTGGCGAGGCATATTGACTTCTAATCAATCATTTACAGCAGTCAAACGACGATACACACATTTTACCGCCCCTTTACAGTGCTTTTTATACACGGCTCACTTGGAAGTTTAGAGGGTGTTTCTCGGCCCACACATGCGTGATCGCTTTGTAATTCTAATCATTTGCATATCCTAACCTGTTTTGCATTTCCTGCAAGTTTCGTTTAATTTAAAAGACTGTTGTACAAGTCGGACAGCGACTAACTCCTGACCATCCAGGAGCTATCCAACAACGACATCAATGTAATGAGAAGAAAATAGCTTCATTTTAGGGAGGGAACATAAAGGCTGATGACTGATTTAACCTCAGCAGTTGCCTGTTAGAATTTATCTAGGAATTTAAACTGGCTTTCATGACTAGGGTGACCCCACCAGGTGAAAACTCCCAGTGTACTTTACCAAGTCCTCTTAGTGACACCTCTTCGCCATGGTAAGGCAATCTACAGGATTTGATATTCTGTGAAATGGAAAACGAGAGAAAGCTGCATAATATTCAAAATGGCCAACTCTACAAATAGCAGGAATTAGGCATGAAATTTCTCTATATAATTTTAGCTCATTCATGTAATTCCTAATAAGATTTAAACGTTTATATTTTGTAAAAACAAAGAATTTTAGATAAATGTGTACCATTTTAGACGTGGAATGATCCATAGGCAATTGGATTAGTGATATTTTAGATGTTAGATTTGTGAATAATAAACTATTAGGAAGTTTTTATGCTTTATATTATTTTCATTTATTTCATGTTTTCTTTTAGTTGAGCCGACGAGCCGCATACAGGCAGCCCCATTAACACCAGACACACAAACAGGTATCAGACTTCACACATGTTAGTCCCTAAATCATAAAAAAGGGGTAGTTTTCTAGAAAGCACTTGGAAATAGATATAAACGTTACATCTCAAATATAAAAATACTAGTTTCCTGTTTTTATGTAGTGGCATAAGGGAATAGCGCAAAATTCGCATTAAAAACGACACTTATTTATTGTGCATGATAAATACTGGAATAAAATGACTTTCCTTTCAGATTCTGATGATGAAGATCAGAATGAAGAGAATCAATCAGAAGGTAAATCATCTATTCACTCCAATTAAACAGTTGTTTGAAGAAATGATTTAAATCATAGTTTCCCAAATTTGTTTGGCTCAACATCTCCTTTTTAAAGACAATTTTTAAGCCACCCCTTGGGACGCCTCAATCAATTAAAAATAAAGTGCAAGTGTAGATATGCATATCACATTTTTGAATTTCACGAAAATTTTTATGTAGTTGCGTGTGGTGTTCAAGAATACTAGTTTGGAAATAAAACAACTTGACTGAAATTATAAAAGCGTTATTAAAATGATATAACAAAAAAGAAATTATTTATAAACACACGATATTGCTCACTATTATTGATAATTAACATCAATCAAATCAGTAAAATTAAAAATAATCACTATTATGAAGGATGAAGTTGTGTTGTGTTACCAATTTGTCTATATTAGGGTCCAATTTTTTCAGTAGTCCTTAACTATTTGCAGTCTGTTCCTCTCAGGTAAAATGTTTGCTTAAAATATTTTTAGGTGACAATTTTTAAGCATTTTATTGCTCACTCTTGTTCGTCAACGCCCCTATTTCACATGTGTTCAGCACTGCCCCAACACTCAAAGCCCAAAGTGAGCACTATCACCCCCCGTGGGCTTTGAAGGAGTGTTGGGGTAGTGCTGAACCCATACACGTCCCACGTGGTACCGTTTTTGATATTGTACGACTTGAACTGGTTGGACGGATGTGTGGGGCAAGGCCTTGTCTGTCCTCCAAACTGGATAGACGTGAAACACAATATTATTCTCCAGCCGTCGGCTGATGATCACTGTCGAATGTCTTTAAGACCTCAGGGCAAATTAGTTTTGTTCCTTGGTCTGCGAGACCACCAGCCAACTTTTCCGGGTTCCTCCCCGTTACTCCGTAATGGCTACCTAGTCGGGGCGGAGGGGCCGTGCCCAAATTAAGAACTACTGAACCCATGGGAAATAGGGGACGTTGATGAACAAGAGTGAGCAATAAGACGATAGGGCGGTAGTGAGTTCTATGATTTAAATGATCGAAACACCTGTATTTTCTCATCTCCGATGCCGGCAAGGATATATAGGATGTTTTATATATAATTCACGAGCAGGGATTTATCTCTATAATGGTTACTCGCAGACTCACACTTCGAGGTAGAAAAATCATTAGAAAGGACAGCAGTATTATTTTATGATAGGATTGCATTAATAAAAAGGGAACGAAATTGTTATTAGGTCCTCTAATGAAAAATACTTATACTTTCACCTTGATTCCAATAGTACAATAAAACAAACTTCACTTTCCTAACTTGAAAACTCGCTAAGATATTACGCTAGTTTTCGAAATTTTTAACATTTCAATTAGGGAAGGGGTCGAGACTGAATTTGACGCCTACGATTGAATTCTCTTGTAAGACGAACAGTTCTGTCCATGGATTATGACTGTCCAGTTAACTCTGATGGGTTTACACGTATATATCTGTTCTGCAACTTGCAGTCTTCCCTGCATGACTTTTAACCAGTTTTGACCTTCTAGACCAATTGAATCTTTTCTAAGATTCTTATAAACCAATAGATGTTAATTATGTATTTAGTCATAACGTGTGTTGAGGAGTGAAAGCAATACTATACTAATCAGAAATCTCGTGACACTCAAAGGGTAAATAGAAAGTCGATTTGCTTAAACAAATAATTATGCATGAGCAGAAATATGTTTACTTCAAGAGAATTCACAATCGCAGAGATTTCAAGAAGCGTTGGTACACATATCAATCGCAATTACAACCAGCTCCTTAATTGACAGACAAGCTGGAGTGAAACGAACTTCAGAGAAATTTGAAATGTTACAAATTTTGGGAATTGTCATCCTACCTTGGCAAGATTTTAGCTCAATGCGTTTGAATGAAATTGAATGTCACTACAAGCTACGAGATTTCGATAAAAACAAAGTACAACCTATGCACAATAGTTTGTCACGAAATGTATTCACAGCATGATTACAAACGCCGAGATTATAAGTAATAAAATAATAACGGTATAAGAGTAATAAAGGGGAACGAACTCGATATTACCAATTTCAATTTTAAAACAGGGCCACCTTCTGAACTTATATACCAGAATAAGTATAATAATGTATGCAACATCAAGGAGTCATTAATTGTTGATTAGTTGGTTCATGATCTGGGCTTCACATGAATTTTGAGATGATCTTTTACACTTTATAGCGATAGATTTTAAAAGTGCGATTTCTCAGCAAATATTCCTCTTGATTTCATTCCACCCATGTTTCAGAGCATAGGATTGTTTTCTGATTGGGACATTCTTAATTTATTCAAATCACTTATGAGGATATTGTACCGTTGCGGTCTGGCATTCCCACATCTGGAATTCAGATTTTCCCCGACTGCAAAACAAGTTGTCAACTAAATTATCTTGGGCCCTTCCATGAGAGGAATGCAGACGGCCACCCCCAGGAAAACACGTGTTTACAGTTCTGTGGAAGCCCAGGCCAGAGAGACATTAAATCTGTCCTCGGGTCGGGAAGTTGTCGAGATTCTCATGACCTTCCGATGCAGGGGCGTGGAAACTCAGGGATTAACATTCCAAGACGGAGACGAACTCCCCCGCAAGAGAGCAGAGTAGATTGAAACCACGAAGGGAGTAGTCGCATCCTGGCGACATTTTGGCGAGCCTCCGGGCTCCTCGGCAGATGTACCCACTTACCTTTCAATTAATCTAATATGTAAATAATCTTTAAATTTTTCTATTTTAAATAAATATTGTATTGTGCTGTAAACAGTCTTATGCTTAATTAAAGACAGGAAACGTTACAATATTTTGAAACTGTAGGCCGACCCGGCCTACTGTTGATAGTTGTCCCGAAATTAATGGTTATTTAAGGGTTATCACAAAATTAATGTCTAAAATTTTCAAGAATAAAAATTTCATTAATTGATGAAAAAGATTTTTTCCTATGATATTTTTTATAATATACAACAATTGAAAGGCTCGTTCAAAATCTTGTTAACTAACGCCATCATATGCCCACTTACCTAGAGCTGAATGACCCTAAATCAATTGGATAGACACGGCCAGAAATGGGCAGAGCAGTCTATGGGGACCGTCTCACCCACATTGAAAAAATCCCTCAAATCATCACCCTCATCAGATCCTCAGTCATTGTTGCAAATTGGCTCCAGGCCATTTTTGGCTTATTGAAAAAAGTTTTTATTTGTCAACTAACTAAACTAAAAGTTAAATCTTATTATCAGATATTGCCATTTACAGGGTACGAAAATACATCGCTTCGAAATATTGACCTTCTAATATAATAGACGGAACATGTGGGCGGAGTCACTATCGTAAGATCTCAGAAGTGTAAGTCATGTGGATTTGTGAGTAGACCTGGGCCGATTGGCTATCGAAGCACACAATATTTCTTTTAATCACGCTCGATGATAACATTGATCAGTCAATGAGACTTTTAATGTGTCCGAGAAAAAGAACCATTTTTATATAAAATGAGAAAATTGTTTCTCGTGGTATTATTACTACTAGCTACGTGGTAAGATATACTGTCTACTGTAAAGACAACTTTTGGAAGAGACATTAGTATAAACTAATAAGCTAAACAAAAATTTTTAGCAGCGTAAATGAGTATTTCGTCAGTAAACAATCAAAATATCATTTGGCATGTGTATCTAGCCAGTTATTATACGTGTACGTGGTATGATCATTGTACGGCTGATTCTGACCATCCTGTATGAATATTTTAAACATAAAGTTAAGTTCGTATTTTAAGACACTCATCCTTATAGAATAAATGTGATCTGTTTCATACCTATGCTACTAACATTTTTCATTTGAGCTCAGTGTTGTCGTTTCAGATCACCTAGGGGCTCTGGAGGCGGGCTTCGTCGGAGGTAAAAGAAGTGCATCTCCCCCTCTCTTTCGATGCGCTCTCCTCTCTTTGCTCTCCCTCTTCCTAACGCTCGCTTTTCTTTCCCACTAGGACATCCTAACCTGAGGAAGGGCTACACCATAGGTGAGTTCTCTCTTACCTCGTCAAAGAATTTTCGAGAAGAATCTATTTTGAAAATAGACTTTTAATCAATTTTTTATTATGAATCGATAACTGAAAAGAACCGATTTTTGAAAAGAAAAGCGTATACCTATGTATTTTGAGCAGCGTTTTCCAGCTCAATCCAAACGAGACCAAATGCATTTATATAGTTTGTAGAAGGCTTACAAAGAGAGCTATCAACTTCCAAGACTAATGGAATAGAAGTTTTGACAACAACGACTTTTGCCTACGATAGAAATCCTACTTATAATAATTGTAATTTCTATTCCGTATCAGAATTTATTTTCGAAACAATTTTTGACTCAAACATTAGAATCTTAGATAGAAATTTAATTAAACATTGGGGGAAAATTGGTCATAAATAAAGTAAAGTCGAAGCATTGGACGTACTGTGAGTCTAGTTCTACAACTAATCCTGCCCATATTTACCATCGTAGAAGCGAGACTCATCCCATCTTCAATAGGTACTCAAAGAAATAACTAAAGTTTGTCACTTTGCAGTATTAAATGAGAAATTGGGGATATATTTATTATGATTTTTTCTTGCTGCAGTGATGAATGGCAAACTATCTTTTTTCGCCTACAACATTCACCACAAATAAAGACTTCTGCCACGGTCAACCCCTACTCAAATGTATGAGAACTGTTTCTATAGTGACCACCATCATCTAGAAATCAGTGGGAGGAAATGTAGTGTAGTTTGACTCCGGCGAGTTCGTTGTCATGTATTCTTGAACGAGTCTATTCTTTAAATTAGGTGATAGGTTGGAACATAAAGCGCTTCCCCCAACTGGCATCTTTAGTATGGATTCTTCTAAATTTATCGTTTGGTGCCTAAGCGATTGCAGTGATATCGAGTTGGTGGGGAAACCCTACACAGGGATCACCATTCCTGAATTTGCGAGTAGCAGTTTTCTGCTAACTAGCTTTCACACCTTTTCAAAAATCGCTGATCCAAGGTTGACTGCCTTCTCGTCAGAGCTGCACTCTATGTACTTGACAGGTAAGGTCTTTTTTGTCTGTCCCTTATACGAAAGACAGCCAAAACAAACAACCCCTGTAAGACATTAATAGGCCTCTCTTAGTGGTCAGCCATTCATGTATCCATTCTATGAATGATAGCAAAATACAAACGCGCGAAGCACACCTACTGGATCAAAAATTGCCTCAAAGTGAGAATTTAAAAAAAATTGCCTCAAAGTGAGAATTTTCAAAAAAAAAAAAATTTGCCTCAAAGTGAGAATTTTCAAAAAAAATTTGCCTCAAAGTGAGAATTAAAAAAATAATAATAATGAGCACCCCACAGGAAGCCGTGTCAAGAGGACAATTCTTTCCCATCGGATGCCAGTCATAGTTTATCCCTCCGAGGGGTTTACAAGCATATATCCGTCATGCAACCTGCAGTCTTCTATGCATGACTACTAGCCAATTTTGATCTTGATTAATAGAATCTTTTCTTGAATTCTTCTAAATGTGTCATTATGTGTGTTTTGGGGAAAAGACAATACTCCACTATTCGGAAATCTCGTGACATTCAAAGGGTTAAATGCATTTTCTAGTCTGAACGAGTTCTATTAGTTAAATTAGGGAGACTGGTGGTAACGTAAACAAATCGCTCCCACAACTGGCGTCTTTGGCGGGGATTCTGGCTTAGTTCGGTGCTGCAATCGACAGCAGTGATAACAAGATGACAGGGGTAAAATCATCCACGGTGATCGCCATACATGCTTTTTGCGTATGGCAGTCTTACGAGATTTCACACCTTTTCAAAAATTGATCGACCCAAGGTCGACTGCCTTCTCGTCGGAGTCGAACTATGGCTACGCAGTAATGCTTGTTTTCCCTTTTCAGTGATGGATCCAAACATCTGCAAGTATCCGTAACCTTGAGTTTGTTCCAAAACCTCCGGACGAAACGAAGAATCTTTCCCAAGACGCCTCTTCAAAACAGCTATGCCGAACATTTGGGAAGCTGTACACACGCTGCCAAAATAAAATCCTTTTTTCTCAATCTATAACGTTCTTCTCACTAACCCTCCTATTGGTTGTCTCGACAAGGTATCTCGTTATTAGCACAAATTGACCAAATCAGGGTATCTCGTCATTAGAAGAAAACTGACCAGACCCAGTCTTGTCATAAAAAAATTGACAATATCTTGATGACGAAATAACCCGTCATTAGCAAAATTGGCCAGATCTCGATGGATGAGAGATCTCGTCGAAACTACAGGTTAAACAAGAGTATTGTGACCGCCTGTCACTTGAGGGTTCAAGATTATCTGGTCCTTGGACCGTAAGTTTCTTGTAAGGTAGTTTCCTCCTTTCACTCCCTGGAAATGCAGAGAAAACTTAAAAATTTCCACGTTTCTAACGTACAATTCCCGTAAGGGACTATCAGCCGATGGTAAGCTCTTTTGTTAAAACATTTAGCTCATTTAGAACCTTTATCGGATCGACAGAAACATCTGCATAAAGAATTTAAATAAGAAATTTAAACCTGGTTAATCTGTTAATTCCTTTCTGATTGTATAAATAGTATTACCCTTTACAATTTGGCCAGATATTTTCGAAGCACCCTATATTCCATTGTGGTTTCCACTTTTGATAATTTATCTTCTTCCCTTCCATCGTAATTCGCATGAGCTATAATCCAGCTTAGGTAAATCTGATGTAACATAAAAGTTATTGATATAAGAAACTTTTATTGGAGGATTTTATACAGTTGATTCGGAATTAAATCATAGTTTCCCAAATTTGTTTGGCTCAACATCTCCTTTTTAAAGACAATTTTTAAGCCACCCCTTGGGACGCCTCAATCAATTAAAAATAAAGTGCAAGTGTAGATATGCATATCACATTTTTGAATTTCACGAAAATTTTTATGTAGTTGCGTGTGGTGTTCAAGAATACTAGTTTGGAAATAAAACAACTTGACTGAAATTATAAAAGCGTTATTAAAATGATATAACAAAAAAGAAATTATTTATAAACACACGATATTGCTCACTATTATTGATAATTAACATCAATCAAATCAGTAAAATTAAAAATAATCACTATTATGAAGGATGAAGTTGTGTTGTGTTACCAATTTGTCTATATTAGGGTCCAATTTTTTCAGTAGTCCTTAACTATTTGCAGTCTGTTCCTCTCAGGTAAAATGTTTGCTTAAAATATTTTTAGGTGACAATTTTTAAGCATTTTATTGCTCACTCTTGTTCGTCAACGCCCCTATTTCACATGTGTTCAGCACTGCCCCAACACTCAAAGCCCAAAGTGAGCACTATCACCCCCCGTGGGCTTTGAAGGAGTGTTGGGGTAGTGCTGAACCCATACACGTCCCACGTGGTACCGTTTTTGATATTGTACGACTTGAACTGGTTGGACGGATGTGTGGGGCAAGGCCTTGTCTGTCCTCCAAACTGGATAGACGTGAAACACAATATTATTCTCCAGCCGTCGGCTGATGATCACTGTCGAATGTCTTTAAGACCTCAGGGCAAATTAGTTTTGTTCCTTGGTCTGCGAGACCACCAGCCAACTTTTCCGGGTTCCTCCCCGTTACTCCGTAATGGCTACCTAGTCGGGGCGGAGGGGCCGTGCCCAAATTAAGAACTACTGAACCCATGGGAAATAGGGGACGTTGATGAACAAGAGTGAGCAATAAGACGATAGGGCGGTAGTGAGTTCTATGATTTAAATGATCGAAACACCTGTATTTTCTCATCTCCGATGCCGGCAAGGATATATAGGATGTTTTATATATAATTCACGAGCAGGGATTTATCTCTATAATGGTTACTCGCAGACTCACACTTCGAGGTAGAAAAATCATTAGAAAGGACAGCAGTATTATTTTATGATAGGATTGCATTAATAAAAAGGGAACGAAATTGTTATTAGGTCCTCTAATGAAAAATACTTATACTTTCACCTTGATTCCAATAGTACAATAAAACAAACTTCACTTTCCTAACTTGAAAACTCGCTAAGATATTACGCTAGTTTTCGAAATTTTTAACATTTCAATTAGGGAAGGGGTCGAGACTGAATTTGACGCCTACGATTGAATTCTCTTGTAAGACGAACAGTTCTGTCCATGGATTATGACTGTCCAGTTAACTCTGATGGGTTTACACGTATATATCTGTTCTGCAACTTGCAGTCTTCCCTGCATGACTTTTAACCAGTTTTGACCTTCTAGACCAATTGAATCTTTTCTAAGATTCTTATAAACCAATAGATGTTAATTATGTATTTAGTCATAACGTGTGTTGAGGAGTGAAAGCAATACTATACTAATCAGAAATCTCGTGACACTCAAAGGGTAAATAGAAAGTCGATTTGCTTAAACAAATAATTATGCATGAGCAGAAATATGTTTACTTCAAGAGAATTCACAATCGCAGAGATTTCAAGAAGCGTTGGTACACATATCAATCGCAATTACAACCAGCTCCTTAATTGACAGACAAGCTGGAGTGAAACGAACTTCAGAGAAATTTGAAATGTTACAAATTTTGGGAATTGTCATCCTACCTTGGCAAGATTTTAGCTCAATGCGTTTGAATGAAATTGAATGTCACTACAAGCTACGAGATTTCGATAAAAACAAAGTACAACCTATGCACAATAGTTTGTCACGAAATGTATTCACAGCATGATTACAAACGCCGAGATTATAAGTAATAAAATAATAACGGTATAAGAGTAATAAAGGGGAACGAACTCGATATTACCAATTTCAATTTTAAAACAGGGCCACCTTCTGAACTTATATACCAGAATAAGTATAATAATGTATGCAACATCAAGGAGTCATTAATTGTTGATTAGTTGGTTCATGATCTGGGCTTCACATGAATTTTGAGATGATCTTTTACACTTTATAGCGATAGATTTTAAAAGTGCGATTTCTCAGCAAATATTCCTCTTGATTTCATTCCACCCATGTTTCAGAGCATAGGATTGTTTTCTGATTGGGACATTCTTAATTTATTCAAATCACTTATGAGGATATTGTACCGTTGCGGTCTGGCATTCCCACATCTGGAATTCAGATTTTCCCCGACTGCAAAACAAGTTGTCAACTAAATTATCTTGGGCCCTTCCATGAGAGGAATGCAGACGGCCACCCCCAGGAAAACACGTGTTTACAGTTCTGTGGAAGCCCAGGCCAGAGAGACATTAAATCTGTCCTCGGGTCGGGAAGTTGTCGAGATTCTCATGACCTTCCGATGCAGGGGCGTGGAAACTCAGGGATTAACATTCCAAGACGGAGACGAACTCCCCCGCAAGAGAGCAGAGTAGATTGAAACCACGAAGGGAGTAGTCGCATCCTGGCGACATTTTGGCGAGCCTCCGGGCTCCTCGGCAGATGTACCCACTTACCTTTCAATTAATCTAATATGTAAATAATCTTTAAATTTTTCTATTTTAAATAAATATTGTATTGTGCTGTAAACAGTCTTATGCTTAATTAAAGACAGGAAACGTTACAATATTTTGAAACTGTAGGCCGACCCGGCCTACTGTTGATAGTTGTCCCGAAATTAATGGTTATTTAAGGGTTATCACAAAATTAATGTCTAAAATTTTCAAGAATAAAAATTTCATTAATTGATGAAAAAGATTTTTTCCTATGATATTTTTTATAATATACAACAATTGAAAGGCTCGTTCAAAATCTTGTTAACTAACGCCATCATATGCCCACTTACCTAGAGCTGAATGACCCTAAATCAATTGGATAGACACGGCCAGAAATGGGCAGAGCAGTCTATGGGGACCGTCTCACCCACATTGAAAAAATCCCTCAAATCATCACCCTCATCAGATCCTCAGTCATTGTTGCAAATTGGCTCCAGGCCATTTTTGGCTTATTGAAAAAAGTTTTTATTTGTCAACTAACTAAACTAAAAGTTAAATCTTATTATCAGATATTGCCATTTACAGGGTACGAAAATACATCGCTTCGAAATATTGACCTTCTAATATAATAGACGGAACATGTGGGCGGAGTCACTATCGTAAGATCTCAGAAGTGTAAGTCATGTGGATTTGTGAGTAGACCTGGGCCGATTGGCTATCGAAGCACACAATATTTCTTTTAATCACGCTCGATGATAACATTGATCAGTCAATGAGACTTTTAATGTGTCCGAGAAAAAGAACCATTTTTATATAAAATGAGAAAATTGTTTCTCGTGGTATTATTACTACTAGCTACGTGGTAAGATATACTGTCTACTGTAAAGACAACTTTTGGAAGAGACATTAGTATAAACTAATAAGCTAAACAAAAATTTTTAGCAGCGTAAATGAGTATTTCGTCAGTAAACAATCAAAATATCATTTGGCATGTGTATCTAGCCAGTTATTATACGTGTACGTGGTATGATCATTGTACGGCTGATTCTGACCATCCTGTATGAATATTTTAAACATAAAGTTAAGTTCGTATTTTAAGACACTCATCCTTATAGAATAAATGTGATCTGTTTCATACCTATGCTACTAACATTTTTCATTTGAGCTCAGTGTTGTCGTTTCAGATCACCTAGGGGCTCTGGAGGCGGGCTTCGTCGGAGGTAAAAGAAGTGCATCTCCCCCTCTCTTTCGATGCGCTCTCCTCTCTTTGCTCTCCCTCTTCCTAACGCTCGCTTTTCTTTCCCACTAGGACATCCTAACCTGAGGAAGGGCTACACCATAGGTGAGTTCTCTCTTACCTCGTCAAAGAATTTTCGAGAAGAATCTATTTTGAAAATAGACTTTTAATCAATTTTTTATTATGAATCGATAACTGAAAAGAACCGATTTTTGAAAAGAAAAGCGTATACCTATGTATTTTGAGCAGCGTTTTCCAGCTCAATCCAAACGAGACCAAATGCATTTATATAGTTTGTAGAAGGCTTACAAAGAGAGCTATCAACTTCCAAGACTAATGGAATAGAAGTTTTGACAACAACGACTTTTGCCTACGATAGAAATCCTACTTATAATAATTGTAATTTCTATTCCGTATCAGAATTTATTTTCGAAACAATTTTTGACTCAAACATTAGAATCTTAGATAGAAATTTAATTAAACATTGGGGGAAAATTGGTCATAAATAAAGTAAAGTCGAAGCATTGGACGTACTGTGAGTCTAGTTCTACAACTAATCCTGCCCATATTTACCATCGTAGAAGCGAGACTCATCCCATCTTCAATAGGTACTCAAAGAAATAACTAAAGTTTGTCACTTTGCAGTATTAAATGAGAAATTGGGGATATATTTATTATGATTTTTTCTTGCTGCAGTGATGAATGGCAAACTATCTTTTTTCGCCTACAACATTCACCACAAATAAAGACTTCTGCCACGGTCAACCCCTACTCAAATGTATGAGAACTGTTTCTATAGTGACCACCATCATCTAGAAATCAGTGGGAGGAAATGTAGTGTAGTTTGACTCCGGCGAGTTCGTTGTCATGTATTCTTGAACGAGTCTATTCTTTAAATTAGGTGATAGGTTGGAACATAAAGCGCTTCCCCCAACTGGCATCTTTAGTATGGATTCTTCTAAATTTATCGTTTGGTGCCTAAGCGATTGCAGTGATATCGAGTTGGTGGGGAAACCCTACACAGGGATCACCATTCCTGAATTTGCGAGTAGCAGTTTTCTGCTAACTAGCTTTCACACCTTTTCAAAAATCGCTGATCCAAGGTTGACTGCCTTCTCGTCAGAGCTGCACTCTATGTACTTGACAGGTAAGGTCTTTTTTGTCTGTCCCTTATACGAAAGACAGCCAAAACAAACAACCCCTGTAAGACATTAATAGGCCTCTCTTAGTGGTCAGCCATTCATGTATCCATTCTATGAATGATAGCAAAATACAAACGCGCGAAGCACACCTACTGGATCAAAAATTGCCTCAAAGTGAGAATTTAAAAAAAATTGCCTCAAAGTGAGAATTTTCAAAAAAAAAAAAATTTGCCTCAAAGTGAGAATTTTCAAAAAAAATTTGCCTCAAAGTGAGAATTAAAAAAATAATAATAATGAGCACCCCACAGGAAGCCGTGTCAAGAGGACAATTCTTTCCCATCGGATGCCAGTCATAGTTTATCCCTCCGAGGGGTTTACAAGCATATATCCGTCATGCAACCTGCAGTCTTCTATGCATGACTACTAGCCAATTTTGATCTTGATTAATAGAATCTTTTCTTGAATTCTTCTAAATGTGTCATTATGTGTGTTTTGGGGAAAAGACAATACTCCACTATTCGGAAATCTCGTGACATTCAAAGGGTTAAATGCATTTTCTAGTCTGAACGAGTTCTATTAGTTAAATTAGGGAGACTGGTGGTAACGTAAACAAATCGCTCCCACAACTGGCGTCTTTGGCGGGGATTCTGGCTTAGTTCGGTGCTGCAATCGACAGCAGTGATAACAAGATGACAGGGGTAAAATCATCCACGGTGATCGCCATACATGCTTTTTGCGTATGGCAGTCTTACGAGATTTCACACCTTTTCAAAAATTGATCGACCCAAGGTCGACTGCCTTCTCGTCGGAGTCGAACTATGGCTACGCAGTAATGCTTGTTTTCCCTTTTCAGTGATGGATCCAAACATCTGCAAGTATCCGTAACCTTGAGTTTGTTCCAAAACCTCCGGACGAAACGAAGAATCTTTCCCAAGACGCCTCTTCAAAACAGCTATGCCGAACATTTGGGAAGCTGTACACACGCTGCCAAAATAAAATCCTTTTTTCTCAATCTATAACGTTCTTCTCACTAACCCTCCTATTGGTTGTCTCGACAAGGTATCTCGTTATTAGCACAAATTGACCAAATCAGGGTATCTCGTCATTAGAAGAAAACTGACCAGACCCAGTCTTGTCATAAAAAAATTGACAATATCTTGATGACGAAATAACCCGTCATTAGCAAAATTGGCCAGATCTCGATGGATGAGAGATCTCGTCGAAACTACAGGTTAAACAAGAGTATTGTGACCGCCTGTCACTTGAGGGTTCAAGATTATCTGGTCCTTGGACCGTAAGTTTCTTGTAAGGTAGTTTCCTCCTTTCACTCCCTGGAAATGCAGAGAAAACTTAAAAATTTCCACGTTTCTAACGTACAATTCCCGTAAGGGACTATCAGCCGATGGTAAGCTCTTTTGTTAAAACATTTAGCTCATTTAGAACCTTTATCGGATCGACAGAAACATCTGCATAAAGAATTTAAATAAGAAATTTAAACCTGGTTAATCTGTTAATTCCTTTCTGATTGTATAAATAGTATTACCCTTTACAATTTGGCCAGATATTTTCGAAGCACCCTATATTCCATTGTGGTTTCCACTTTTGATAATTTATCTTCTTCCCTTCCATCGTAATTCGCATGAGCTATAATCCAGCTTAGGTAAATCTGATGTAACATAAAAGTTATTGATATAAGAAACTTTTATTGGAGGATTTTATACAGTTGATTCGGAATTTCTTGGCCAAACTTTAAAGGGTAATCGTGTGAATCAAAATAAACATTATTTGTCAAACATGAGTTTATACATAACGTATATAACATACTTTTAAAATGTGCATGCGTATACATATGTATCGGCAGGCCTATTTAATTGAAATATAAAAACGTAAAAAATCAGGATGTTGAGTATTTAAGCGTCAAAAAGTACAAAACTAACTAAATATATACTTTAAATGAAAAAAATCCTAGAAAATAATAATATATAAAATTATTCTACAGCCTATTCTATATAAATGTAATAAATGGTTCTAGAGATAATTTGATTTTTATACCATAACAATAAATTGTGCCACCATGTTTGTCACAATTTAAATAATTGTTTTTATATATCATGTATTATTTTTACAAATAGAATGAGGTACATAATTACAAAAATGCTGTCTAAGGATAGTCGTTGGATACCATACCTCTAAAATAGTTAGTTGGTTGATTTTGGGGTTTTATGGCGCAAGGGCCATATTTGACCAGACATCACGGCCAGACCAGGCCAGACTAGACACAAGACATACAACATCAAATAATAGACAGACACACACAATGAAAGTTTTACTGATACAGAAGGGGAGTTTGGCAACCTCGTGAGAAACAGTGCAACTTTTGTCTACCAAAAAGTACTCCAATGGTAGTTGGGTTACACTGCTATACAGGGTGCAACGCAAAGTCCGTACCGGCCTTTATTTTCGCAACCGTTGGTCGTAAACATATATTTCCAATTACAAAAATGTTTCAAATGAAGTAAACATTCATGTTATGACATTTTGAAATTTAAAAATCCAATTTTGTAAAAATTACAAAATCTAACTTTTTATACAGTCCCCCGTTCCTTATAGTGATATTTAATAAAAGTTTGCACTCATCCTAACAAACGTAACACAAAAAGTTTCACTTCTGTGTGATAAAAATTGACCGAGATATTTAATTTCAAAGTTTGGGAATTTTTCAGATTTGTTTTGCCTTCATTGAGGGGTCGGTTAAAATATAAATTAGAATAATTCGAAATTGAAATCAGGGTGCAACGCCCCTTTTACGGCGAAAGGGGGGTTCCCCGACCATAAACGATGGGTGCATGTATAGTAAAGTGGACATGCCCAATTCACTGAAAGTTGTCGCAGCGCCCCTAGTGGCGAAGCACGGAAGTTTGAAAATATAACTCCGAAACTAAGCAAGATAGACAAAAGATGTCAACTAGAAAGTTGTAGAACATCGTCGAATTATGTAGAATCGACACCCTGAAAATGAAAAATGCGCAAAAAGATCCGGATAAATGGCAGCGGAATGCAAACTACCAGCGGGGCTATAACCCCCATGCAAATCGTGATTGTGCAAATAGGATAGTACCGCAGCCACATGCTCGGGATAAAAGATGAGCCATCCAGTAGTGGGCAAACTAGTCCGCGCTGAGATCGTGATGGCGTGCTACACATCCGCTTAATATGCCGAAATGATAGTGATTTATGGCGAATGTCAACGGAATGCCAGAGCTGCTGCAAGGGTTTATGGCGAACGTTTTCCTATGGATCGACGTCCATCGCATCGAACTATAGCTACTGTACTTTGCCGTCTCAGAGAGACCTGCGGCTTCACACCACGGCCCAGATCAGGCAGATTGACAAGATCGGGCATTCGAGTGATACCGGAGGAAGTGCTGGGATACGCCCTTGCAAATCCACACCTAAACACGGTGGAAATAAGCGAGGCATGTGGATACACGCGTCAACATATATGGCGATTGTTACATGCGCATGGTGCGCATCCATACCGTCCGCTACTGGTGAAAGCATTGATGCTGGGTGACGACGCTCGAAGATTTGACTTTTGTAATTTCCTGCTCAACGCGTTGCACGACATTCCGTCGTTGTTTTCCGACATACTGTGATGAGTCGCAATTCACACGGGATGGCATCGTCAGCACCCACAATGTGCATTACTGGGCTCTGGACATGGACGCACAGCACGACACCAGGTACGCTGGTCAACGAATGTGTGGTGCGGTATATGGGGAACCCAGATTCTTGGACCCATCTTCTACGACGGGACCTTAACGGGCAATCGTTACCTGCACCTGTTACAAGACACGGTACGTGACTGGTATGAAGAGTTGCCTCTCCGAGATGCATGTCGTGTGTGGTTCCAACATGATGGGGCCCCTCCGCATAAAGCAGCAAACGTTCGTGCGTATCTAGTCACCGAATTCGGCCAACAGATCATCGGATATGGTGGTCGGGTTGAGTGGTCACCGCGTTCGCCGGACTTGACTCCCATGGACTTCTACCTCTGGGGTTACGTCAAGGAACAGGTCTATGCGACTGATTCAACCTCTCTGGATGATCTGAAACAGCGTATCAGCCTTGCTTGTCGCACAGTTACACCAGCTATGCTCCAACGCGTCCACGATCCAGTACTGTCACGCATTCAATTTTTCATTGCCACCAATGGGGAACATTTTGAGCAGTATCTCCAGTAGATTTCTCCACTTTATGTCTTGTTTTCCGCTGTATGCTTGTCTGTAAATTGTGCGAGTTAGATTTCCAAACTTCCGTGTTTCGCCACTAGGGGCGCTGCGACCGCTTTCAGTGAATCGGGCATGTCCCCTTTACTATACATGCACCCATCGTTTATGGTCGGGGAACCCCCTTTCGCCGTAAAAGGGGCGTTGCACCCTGATTTCAATCTCGAATTATTCTAATTTATATTTTAACCGACCCCTCAATGAAGGCAAAACAAATCTGAAAAAATCCCAAACTTTGAAATTAAATATCTCGGTCAATTTTTGTCACACAGAAGTGAAACTTTTTGTGTTACGTTTGTTAGGATGAGTGTAAACTTTTACTAAATACAGTGCACTCCGCTTTATCGGACCACTTTGGTTCGACATGAAAGTGGTCCCATTAACCGACTGGGCCGATTATATTTTATGAAAAGCTATAACGCCTCACCGGCTATATAATTGCATATATAAACAATACACTAATTAGTAGTACAACAAAATCACAAAGGATGTTATAAAAAACAACTTACCTTTATTGGTTAAAATATTTCGTAATCATCGTTTGTTTACGCCGCTCATTATTGACTGATGATACAAAAGAATGTAGCTTGTAAGCCGCTTTCTTGACACTATCATCGCCGTTGTTTTTTGCCAAGAAAATGTTCAATTTCTCTAAGCATGAAAGGGCTTCGTTGCAGGTGACTTCGGGGACTTCTTCCTCTGATTCAGAATGTGTTTCAAGTGTTTCTTCTGACCGATTGGCCATAATATCTTGAACAATATCTTCTTCTGAAGGGGAGTCACGGCACTGGACAGACGTATCAACATTGACGAAAGCTTGGAAATCTTCGGTGTTCATTCCAACATCGATTTCACAGAATGCGGAATTGGGGGAAGCGTTGTCTGCTGCTGATGACGAAGATGGAGCGATGAATCCCGCTTTGGCAAAACAATTAACAAATGTTTCGACTTTCACAGATTTCCAGCTAACTGCAATCATTTCTATTGCCGAAAGGAGATTTATCTTACGAGATAATTCGATTGCGCTAAATTTAGCACTCTTCTCTGAGTCAAAGTAACAGACTATTTTTTCAAGAACCAACTTTCTATAGAGGGTTTTCAAGTTATTGATAACTCCCTGATCCATTGGCTGAATGATTGAGGTTGTGTTGGGCGGCAAAAAAAATCAGACGTATATTCTTCGTTGCTACATTAGGGTGTGCGGAACAATTGTCCATTACAAGAGCAATTTTTCTTCCTATTCCCTCGAGTATCTTGTCCCAGCCTTTCAGCCAATCCTCAAAAATTGTCGATGTCATCCATGCATTACGACTGCTTCGATATTCCACCGGCAACTGGCGCACACCTGAGAAACACCGAGGATTCTTACTTTTTCCTATGACTAAAAGAGGACGTCGATCACAGCCAGTCATGTTAGCGCAGACAAGAACAGTTACACGATCCATCTCTTTTTTCGATCCACTCAATAATTCAGTTCTGAAAGTTAGTGACCCTATAATAAAGGGCAGTTTCATCGCAGTTGTACACCTCAGAAGGTGCATACAGTTCCAAAATTTCGGGCAACAAAGTGGTAATCCAACTGTCAGCTCCTCGAATATTGGCATCCTTTTTTTCACCATGTGCGACTTTGAAGCAAATGACGTGCCTTTTCTTCCAGCGTGTTAGCCATCCTTCAGTAGCAGTGAAGTTCGGTTTACCAAGTTGTGTAGCAAGATATTCTGCTTTTGATTTTAGTAGGGGCCCAGTTAAAGGAATGTCGCGGTTTCTTGCTTCACGAAACCATTTAAACAGCGCTTGGTCAACTTCGTCATCTTTTGACAGTCTTTGGCGCTTTCTTGATGCAGCCGAATCGTCCGCTTCGATTTCAAGTCTGTTTTGTAGCAGTCGGCAAATTGTAGTTTTCGACACACCTAATGCATTTGAGAGCTGACGTTGGCTGAATCCTGGAAACTCATCGATTCGACGCAACAATGCTAATTTTTCTTTTCCTGATAAATCTTTACGCGCCATATGAGCTGAATTTCACTTGCCTTTCGGAAGACGAAAGTGCAAAATAAATTTCCGAAATGTGATTCATGCTGATTGGTTATTTTTATCTTCTATCACCTGATGTTCTGTGCTTTTAAATTTATCTTGTTTTTTATTCCAATGCAGAAGGCAGCACATGAGTCAGAAGCAATACTGTTTGAGTTATTTTTTGTCTTCTGTGAGAGCGGAAATAAATTTTTTTACTTACTCTTTTTCTTGCTCTCTGAGTGTTCGCTGTTAATTTGAATCTTTTCATATTATTTGTTCACCAAGGCAATTGGCGGGACATCTTTTTTAACCGTTTTGTTTGCGAAGTTGTATTCCAACTGGTCCTTTTAACCGACGTAAGGTGGTCCATTTAACCGATGTGATTTCTATGGTATTGAATAGAAAATGATTCTGTTCACAAGGAAACGTCAACAATAAGCGACTGGTCCCATTATCCAGTGGTTCGATAAAGCGGAGTGCACTGTATCACTATAAGGAACGGGGGACTGTATAAAAAGTTAGATTTTGTAATTTTTACAAAATTGTTTTTTAAATTTCAAAATGTCATAACATGAATGTTTATCTCATTTGAAACATTTTTGTAATTGGAAGTATATGTCTACGACCAACGGTTGCAAAAATAAAGGCCGGGTACGGACTTTGCGTTGCATCCTGTATATACTGTTGTACAGTTCGTTAATTTTTGTAGAAGTAGCTAAGTTCACCACAAGAGAAATACATCCAGGGAGGAATGCACCTCACAGGAATCGAACCTACTCCGCCTGCAACTCGAAAATATAAAATAGTAGAAATCAGTAAAAGACACGAAAATATCAATAAGATTTTTTCAAATATGTAAGCGCCATATATGTATATTCGATTTTCAGCAACACAATCATTTGTTTTCGGGATGGTTTGTTCTTAATTCGCTCATTTCAGTAGTCGGATCTTTCCCTTTGGGATTGATCCCGGACCCTCCCCTATAGCTCGTTGTGTTGCTCCATTGCAACGTTAATTAAAATACCTACCTACCTCATTTCAGTAGTATTTCGAAACGTATTTTATAACTGTCGTATTGCGAAAATTCTCTCACAGATTCATGAGAAAATTTGAAAGTATAATAAATTACTCCGTTATACAAAATTTGACAGAAACTCATTACTTAAGGGTTGGTTGATTGGTTGGATGGTATGGGTCTTATGACGCATGGCCTATATTTGACAAAGCTATGACGAACAATGTTAAGTAAATAGACATATTCACAAGGACAGATTTTAATGATACAGAAGAAAGAAACACACCCAGAGAGAAATCAAACCTAACTGGAATAGCACCAGTGCCTCCTACAACTCTCAGGTTGCTAGCACAATCATTATACTGAAGAGAGATTTTTCGTTTTAGCACACATGCTACAAAAACAAAAAGGTAGGTATTTTAATTAACGTCCCATTGGATCAACACAACGGGCTATCGATGACGGTTCGGGAGCAATCCCAAAGGGAAAGATTCGAGGAAAACACCACGTAATTTTGAACCACGGTCAGATGACGAGGCAACACCTGAATTGGCACCCCACTCTTCAAATTTCCACACCACGTCAACGTGAGGATATTTGACACCACGACGGATTTAACATGCACCAACCCCCTTTGTATACGACGGTCTTTGGCTGGATTTGAACCCTCCGGTTGCTAATACGTTGCTCTTCCAACCGGGCTACAGCGGCCCCCAAAAACAAAAAGTTAAAGCACATTAGAAATGTTCATCACCAGGATCGAATTGGATTTTTGGTTTTTATGTCGCAGGGTCCAAGAAACTGGTAAGTTGAACCAGACATCATCAGGAGTGAATGAGGTTAAAAAGCTCTTGAACAATTGAGTCAATCGCACATTGTTCTAAATAGCAAAAATATACAATATGGCCAGAATCAACAGCACAATACTTATACTGTGCAATTCTTCGTTCGAAACCAACCCCAAAAGTGCTAGATTTTTGATTGGATGTGACATTCAGGAGATGCGTACCTACATCTGATAGCATTGTTAGTAGCTAGCTCAAGTTCGATTCCTTACGGGGTGTAATTTTCCTCTTCTGTATCAGCAAAGCTTTCCTTGAGTGTGAATGCCTGTTACTTGTCGTTGTCTTGTGTTTGGCACATCTTGGCAAAATATGGTCATTTCACCATAAAACAACTCAACCAACCGCCTGTTCAGGGCGTGTTCCAGACACATTATCTCAATCATTAGGATTGAAGGGACCGTAGTTATAGTGAAACTGAGTTTATATAGTCGTTAAAATTTGTAGGTCATCTTTCAAAATAGTTGACACACTGAAAATTATAATAATTCAATTTGCCTTTGACTAGTGATTTATTATTATTTTTACATCTTACTTAAAAATTTACGTCAGTGCAAGTGTGATTTTAAGAATTGCACTGTTTCGGGCAGTTACATTGTAAGTTGATAGATGGCAGCACCACAAAGGAAAGTGAATCTTGTGCGGACGTCTTCTGAGTGGACAAGGTGGCAAGCTTACTAAGGGAAATTAGGAGTTCGGGGTCAGACAACATGAAGTGAAGCTATTGACGATAATTGAATAAGTGGAGATAATTGAATGAATTTAGGAAACACGAACACCTATAAAAATCGCCAGTTTTTAAATTGTATCTCACGGGACATCCAATGCCCAGTAAACCGTTGTCCCGTTCTATTTCTGAGAACTTCGTCAATAGCTTCACTTCAATGTCGCCTGATCCACGAACTCCTAATTTCCCTCTGTAAGGTTACCAACCCTTGTCCACTCAGATACCGCACAAGATACACCTTCCTTTGTGGTGCTGCCATTTATCAACTTGCAATGTTGTTATCCGAAAACAATGCGATTGTTTAACTGTATATACAGAACTTAGCTTAATTGAGATCCGATTAACCGAATGTCTTTGTTATCCGAATCGAACTGGATATCGTGGGGTTTTTAAAGCTCTAAATTATGCTTCGAGAACGAGGGGGCGCACTTTGTTCTTGAATAGTCTAGTTTAGCGGTCAGATGATTTGGGTTTTATGGCACAAGTTCCAAAAATGGATAAGCTGTGCCATACGCAAGACGAAATAACATACAATAAAATCAACTTAAAAATTGTCAAATTGGCAATCAGACCAACATTAAAATCATGATAAAACATTTATGCATAAAAAGAATTAAAACAAAATAAACACTTCAAAAGTATGAAAAAAGTAAATATATTAGAAACATCTAATCGACAACATGATAAAATAAAATGTAATTTCAAATGCATTGATGTGAAAAATGAAATGATGCAGCTTGTGTGTGTGAAAAGTACTGTAAAACAGAAGACCGTTAAGAATTTTTCCAGAGTTTAACACTCCAAATAGTTTCGACGAGATATATCGGCCATAAAGATATGACCAATTTCGCTAATGACGAGTTATCTCGTCATCAGGATATTGCTGATTCTTTTTATCATGACGAGATCAAGATCTGGCCAGTTTTGCTAATGACGAGATACCTCGTCGGGGCAACCTACGGGATGGTTAAAAGATACGTAACGCAATTCGAGATTTATTGAAAAACTGTCACAATAAGTACACAATTACACAATGTGTATTACAATAAATACATCCCTCGAGAAATACGTTGTTCAAAATTACGTGATGTCCTCGGATCATTCCTTTCGGAGGCTGGTCACGGACTGTCGTCAATAGCCCGTTTTTTTGCTCCTGTGCGACGTTAATTAAAATACCTACCTTCCTACCCTCGAAAAATCTGAGTATAGATCATTCTTAAGCTTTGCTTTATGAATCTTTCGGTAGCAGTAGTAGTAACAAATCATAAGGGTAAAGTAACAAACAATAAAGTTAAAGTAACAAATCATAAAGTTAAAGTAACAAATCATAAAGTTAAAGTAACAAATCATAAAATTAAAGCATCAGAATTTCGATGAAAGCATAAGCATATAAAAAGGTGATTATTAGGGTGGGTCGAAAAGGTCGAAGTTTCTGATTGAATCGATATAGTTTGGAAAACTGCTTGACAACACCTAAGAACAATATTATAAAAAATCCAAATTAAACAATATTTTTCGTTCACCCATCTTGATCAAAGTCAAGGAGTTAAGGAAACATAAGTTTGCTGATTTTTTACCTCCCAGTACCAAATAATCAACAATCGAATCGTTATAAAGCTGTAAGGTTGTCTATAGTATAGCTTGATGCAACAAAAACTGAAATTCAATACAACTGAATGGTGATCGAAATTACGATCGATTCCCAACGTTTATCCATTTGATCAGATTCGATATTCACTTTCAAGTGTTTTGAAATGGGGATTGGGAACAAAAACATGAGGGTTTTGTAATTGTAATGGTAATGTGAAAATCAGCCATACGCATTTGTAAGAACTAGGAAAAACCTTTCGAATGCAATAGATTTCTCGTACCGAAAAATAGCAAAAGATTGGAAGGATGTGACCTCTACATAAACAAGACGTCCTAGTATAGTCCTGCTCCCGGGAGTTGACATTTGAGTCGCATGGTTTTCAACTAGTCTATTAATTAAATTATGGGAATGGAGGTACGCAAACAAAACGCTTCCATAATTGGCGTCTTTAGTGTGGATTCTGCATTAAATTTAGCATTTGGTGCGAAATCGACAGTAATAATAACAATTTGTCGGGTAGAGGGAGACCAGCTACGGCGATTGTCATTCATGCTTTTGCGTATGAGTCTCCTACTAACAATTTCACACTTTTTCAAAAATCGACTAACACAAGGTCAATTGCCTTCTCGTAGGAACCTCACTACAATTGAAGAGAAAAAGAGAGCCCCATGAACAATTTCTGCTACTTTATCCGGAACACACCCTGTATTAAAATAAACATTGGTGCATGAGAATTCAGTTGAGCTATGCAATGTGTAATGACCAATATGGAATTCCTGAACGAGGAGCCACAACAGTTGCATAGATTGGAAAAGTATATAAAACAGAAGTCATGATGCATAAACAACAAAATAAATCTAGATTTCAAACATCCATTCATTCTTCCTTCAATCACTAAATTTCTATGCATATATTTGTTTCTCAAACAACTCAATAGATGACAGCACTAAAAGAAGCTTGATTCAGAGAAGTCCAGGTAGATATTTAATTAACAAATCCGGGATCAATCCCGAAGGGAAAGATCAAGGACACCTCGTGACTGTACCTGGTTCGACCGAAAAGCAGATGTGGATGATGAGATGAAACATTACTTTATAAATCAGATGAATAACCTGGACATTTTCTTTTCAAAACCAATACTTTTGAAATCCCCAGCATCGTAGACGCTATTATTCCACATAAGATTATTGAGAAAAATAGTTTGTCTTTGGGGAAAAAAATTAAGGGCTCTCAAAAAGAAGGGGGAAGACTCATCAGTTGAGAAGAAAATATTTAAATTTTTCTTAAAAAAGTTTTTGGGTGAGATGTCGAATCCGAGACCATGGCGATTTATCGCCAAACATGGTAACCTTGTTGTTTTGATCCAGCTTTATGGTAACCCTATGCAAAAGGTGTTTCGCGTAGGAAAGTCAAGTTTTTTTTTTTTTAACGAACATACTGGCTTAGGACGCCATCTTGATTTGGCAACAAAAATTGCTTGGCGACAAACATGTCTCGGATTCTACATCTTTACCAAGTTTTTTACATGATGGGTTTAATGTATGAAATTAAGTTGAATTAAATTGAATTTTTTATTAGGATATTTAAGTTGTAGGGGATAAAGAAAAGAAAATTGAGTTGGGGGAGGGCTGGTTCTCTGGCGTTGAAACCAGTAACGCTGCCAACTCAGCTACAGAGTACTTGTGATGGGAGGAACAACTCAAGGATCAGTTGATGTCAGATGCAGCATTATGCTTATAGCCCCTGGTGCGCGCGATTGTTATCTAGACGAGTGTGTTATCAGCGTTTCTAGAGAAGGGGCGGGTTCTAGTATTTAAACGGTCGTTAAAGATGGTGGTGGAGAAAGAGAAGTTATGTTTGTTTCGAGATGGATTAAAGAATATCTTGTTCCTGAATTACATTGCTAGAGTGATGGGGAATAGTATTAAATGATTTGATGGGTATCCTTTTGAATATTGGTGGGAAAGATAATTTTGTTATAGGCATCTTTTGTTCGTCTGTTTTTCACTTAGGGATATTTTCTCACTTAAATTATCAGTTTTCAGTACGTAATACATGTAACAAAACGTTATATGGTTGCTCAAATAGTTAATACTCAAACACCCTAATAGTTAATGTAATAAAATGAAGAATTTTATATTAATGACAACAATTATATCATTAAAAAATTTTTACCTGTTTTTGAAATACTGATTTTCAAAATTATTCACGCCTTAAAATACTACCATACCATCCTGATATCAGAATTCTTGGGTGATGGGACACACAGCGTCTCACTTCCCCTTTCGAAAGTAAAAACCACCGATATGTGCGAAATATATCAATCTTCACCCATAAATTTTATTCCAAAATATTTTTCAGCATAGTTCCTTTCAAATGGTTAACGATCACAGTTTCACTGCTTTAAGATTGAATCTGATTGTGACAGCGACCAAGCTGAAGCCGTTAGGTGAAATGAAGCAAACTGTGTCGATAATCTCTCATTCAGCTCCGCCTTAAGCTTTTTAAAATTTTTGAGAAATATGAGATACATACATATATATATATATATATATATATATATATATATATATATATATATATAGGAAGAAACCTATTCAGATTTATTTTATATAAGTTAAAAATATCCCGTCATTTAAATGCACAAATAAATCAAAAGTGTCATTAGTCTTGGAATAATATCTTCTATAAATAAATGTGCATTTCATTTGCATAGGGATCCGTCCTCACATTAAAATTTGTATCAACTCAAACCTTGTTTTGACGTGTAGTCCCTATTATGTATAGCATTCTGATTTCCTTGATTAAAATAACCAAAATTTATGCAACATACTTTCATTTTAGGTTACTTATTCATTCATTACACTAAGTTTGTGTCTCAGATTTGAGACACAATGAAGCATCATATACAGACATCATAGACTGATGATTCTGTGGTTGAAATCTACATTTGTAAAATGCAGAAATAATTTTAAAATATCAAGTAAAATTTATTAAGTTAGTTATTTTGATTTTTTACTGCTTAACATTTAAAAAATCTTTTGTTTAGTTAATTAGGCAAAATAATACCAATACGGGTATTTTTTGAAATATCGTTCAATATTGCATCGAAAGAGGCGTTTGTATTAATGAAAATTAGCATAAAAATCAAAGAAATTGGGAAACAAGAGCAGATTAGGAAAACATGCGTGACCTTTATTTAACATTCCTTTTTGAGCAGTTTTTCTCTCTTATATCTCCGTCAATTTTAATCAAATTTACAGAAAAATTTATATTTAGTACTAAATTTAAAAGGGGAATCTTTTAATAACATTAAAAGATGGGGTTGCTATACCAAAAGTTTTGGATGTAATATATAAATATGAAGACGAACCCTTATGCTAAACTGAAGGTTCACAAAAGTCATTCAAATATCTTCAAGATTTTAATCTCAGTTTTAAACACTTTCAATTTCTACTGCTTGTAAATACGCCCCATAATCATCTATATGACAAGTTGATTTCTTAATGTTTATATACTTCAATTCGTAATGTTTATATACTCCACACTTTCGTAAATATAAAAAGGTTGGAGTGGTAGTAGAATAATATTCAAAGCGGTTGTGTATTTTCTTGGTATTATACAAGAGAAGACTATCTGCTGTTTCTTCTAGGGGCATAGAGATGAAGCATTGTTAGAAAGCATCTCAGGAGTTATCAGATATCTAATTTAAACATTGTGAAAATTTTAATTTAAACACTATAGTAATATTTATAAAAATATATTTCAGTTTTGCAGAGGAGAGTTTTGAATATAAATTTAGTTGTGTGTAAATATAAATACAGTGGATGAGATTTATATAAAAAAACAAACTGATCGTTTAGAGACACTGGATTCATATTCTTATTAAATCTCAAAGTATACTTCAAAAATTGCTATTGCTTGAAAATCTATTTCAAATATGGGAAATATGGGTTGTCTCAAATGCCCAGCTCAGGTCGAGTGGAGGAGAGAAATTGAAATAAACTCGTCCTGTGCTCAATCTCCTTCCTTTCTACCCTTTCAAAGGGGATGATTTTCTGAATTTTACTCCATCTGCCCTTCGGGTCCATTGGAAAGTTAGATGTGTCCCTCATAAAAAAGTAAAAATATGTATGCCAAATACTCAAAGTTTAACTTACACAAATTTATAAATGTACTATATTTTCCTTTATGAAATTATATACCCTTGTTTATGGTAAATGCAATGAAAATGTCTGCAACTTTTGAAACTAAAAAGTAAACCAAATATTAGTTTATATATACTTACAGAAAATATATATACTTAGCACAAAAACCTCATTTTTCAGGGCCTTCAGTTTTCGAGCAATGGAGGTTAGGAGATGTGGAGGGTAGCTAGTACCATGGTCCTGAGGTCCGAGGTTGAATTGGGGCCTTAAAAACATCTAAACTTTTTGTAATGTGTTTTCTGAATTTAGAGCTATAAATCTTTTCTCTGTATTACAAACTGTCCAAGTGGATCAAAACCTTTATGCATTTATGCGAGTTAAATAGTGCTGATCAATAATAGAAATAAAAAACCTTCAAAACAACGACTAATAAAGACTCAAGGATTAGAAAAGATAGTAAGTCACCATTTCGGTGATATATAGTAAAAATGAAAACCTTCAAAACAACGACTAATAGAGATCAAAGGCTTAGAAACAATAGCCAATGGCAGTTTCGATGGATCAAGACGTTCACCAACATCAGAACAGAAGTAAGTCACAAGAAGAAAACGTGAGTTTAAGTACGTTGTTCTAGAATAGTGTTCCCCCAGCTCACATTTTTAACTAAGCCTTTTCCAGGACACGTCTGAGGACAGTGAAGTACTAAGAAGTTAAATGAATTGGTTATACTAACTTCACTTACTATGTGGAGTTTGGGCAACACTATTATAGAACAACGTATTTAATCTCGCGATTTATTCTTGTGACTTTTGTCCTGATGGGGTGATCCACCAAAACGACCATTGGCTATCGTCTCTTAAGCCTTTAGTCTACAGGGTGTCCCAAAAAGGTTGTTCCGCAATTTATTTTTTACCATTTGGAGATAGGTAGGCAATGTAAATTGCAAAAGTGCACCAAATAAGGTAAGTAATTAAGATATGTGAATAAAATTATCACGTGATAACAATTTAAGCGGATACAGTTTTTAATTTCTATACAACCCCTCTAGATAAAATTCCGAGATAGCAAAAATGTTCCTTACCTGTATCCCTATCGTTAGTAAAAAACCATATTTCTGTAGGTTGAATAGTAACGGAGATACAAGAGTTTCCATTTTAAGGGGTCCGTATCTAATTTAGAACGATGGCCAAAAATGAAGAGCGAAGTTCTGCACTGCTGCAGATAGAAAACATTTTGAACATGCGTTGTAAATTTCCTTTTATTTTTATTTAAACCATTTTTTCTACAATATTTTTATTGAAGATTACATTGTCTACTATTATTCAGTGCGATTTTCATCTGCAGTTGCAATACTACATTACTTTGCACAATGTTGCACTTTCTGACCGAAAAGTGCTTTTTAGCATTGTGTATACGGTCCCTAATCTGACTGCTTGAACAGCTGTGCACAAGCGGTATAAGTCAACTTTTTTGCGTCCTTATGCCTCCGTTACTGTTCAACCTACAGAAATGCAGTTTTCTGCTAACGATAGGGATGCAGGTAAGGAACATTTTTGCTATCTCGGATTTTTATCTAGAGGGGTTGTATAGAAATTAAAAACTGAATCCGCTTAAATTTTTATCACGTGATAAATTTATTCACATATCTTAATTACCTACCTTATTTGGTGTACTTTTGCAATTTACATTGCCTACCTATCTCCAAATGGTAAAAAGATAAATTGCGGAACAAACTTTATGGGACACCCTGTATATTAATTAGTCGTTGTTTTGAAGATTTTTCAATTTTTTTCTTCCAATTTTACCAAAGTTTTCATCTGTTTATCTAGTGCTGATATATGCTTGAATTTTATGAGATCGTCTTATGATTTAGTAATCTAACTTGGTAGAAGGCTCAGCAAAGCAGATGCGGATATCCAGTACCGTTTGAGAGTCGAACTGCCTGCTTTACACATCAATGAACTGCCTAAAAATCACACTCGCAAAACCATGGCCTTCCGAGAGAGATACAGATTTGAAGTATCACAAACTTCACGAACGCAATCAACGCTGCAGAGTAACAGTACCCAATCAGCAGGCGAGCTCGATTTATCGTCAAGTTCAGTAACACTGACCTTCAAAGGAGAAAACAATTTCGCCAGCTCGCCATTTTGTCAACACTTCGCCGACGTTTCGCAAACTGTCTCAGGACGATAAATTGGGCTCACTTCGAGACCATTTAGCGCCCCCAAAAAGTCCTCGGGCGTTGGAGAGTAATTAATGGATCTTGCAAAGCTGACCCCGGGGAGATTGGAGCCTTAACGATAGGGTGTTTCTGTTTGAAAGAGACCTCATTTTAATTTCATCGGTTTCACGACGCACTTCAAGAGATGGACTAAACAGAAATGCGGGGGAGAGTTTGGGCTTCTAATGGCGCTTATTTGTTGCTGAGGTCGGGGCAATTAATTCTAAGTGTGGTGAATATAAATTCGTCTTTAACAAACTTGGAGAGGGTTGGAAATCTATCATTCTCGTGCGTGGTGTGGTCAGTTGAGTTGCCGTACCCTTCGAGATAAGATGGATCGTATATTGAAGGTTGAAAGGTCTTTCAATACGAGTAAGAAGTGGTAATGGTGACCCCGTCAGAAGTGGTAATTAACTAACGTCGCACTGGAGCAACACAACGTGCTAGGAGACGGTCCGGGATCAATACCGAAGGGAAAAATAAAGAGGATAACACTTCGTAATTTTGAACCACAGTCAGATGACGAGGTCAACACGAGCTGGCACCCATTCTCCAAACTTCCACGCCACGCCAACGGGAGGACATTTGAGGCCACGACAGGTTTAACGCGCACTAGCCTTCGTGTATATGACGGTGTTTGGCAGGACCGAGTTTCGAACTCGCAACCCTCCGATTGTGAATCCGTTACTCTTCCAATCGGGCTACAGCGAACTATAAGAGTAAGAGAAGTAATGCAAAGCTGTTTCTTGAAGACGAAAGAAAGAGTATCTCAGGGTTCAATATTTACAACCATTCTCAGCGAAAGCTGTCATTATTGGATGTATTTGTGCCTTAACTGAATGAGTTGAAAGAAAAAGTAATAACTTTATATCCATCTATATATCGTAGGTTTACTGTAAAAACAAGATAACTCCATTTTTTCTTTTTTGAATTAAGTACACTTTCACTAATGAGGTGCTGTCAACTATTTCTGCTGCGCTCGCAATAGGTTAAGATCACAGTAGAATTATCTTGTTTTCGTAGAACATACTACACGTTCAGAAGCTAATTTTGGTAACCGCCATGACTTGAGGTGCGAACTTTTTACCAAGCACTTTATCGGAAATTAGAATTAACTCCAGTAAGAGTTCGTTTGAAAAATGTAAACAAAATGCCGTTTTATGTTTTTTAGTAATTGTATTTCATTTGGGTTGATTATTTTGGGGTTTTATGACGCAAGGGACATATTTGGCTAAGCTCCGCCAAACATAAGACAGACAACTTAAGTAAAAAATATCGTGAAAGGGAATAAAGAGAGGAATTGGGGAATAGAATAACAGAATGAAAACAGAAAAGATAGCTTTGTTGTACCTGCAGCACACCTGTGTTTACTAATAGAATCTTTCCCTTTGGGATTGATCCCGGACCTCATCAATAGCTCGTTGGGTTGCTCCAGTGTGACGTTAATTAAAATACCTACCTACCTGTGTTTACTAAAGAGAGTAAATCTCATGGGCCACGGTAGCAGTTGGGAGAGTAACGGATTAGCAACTGGAGGGTTGCGAGTTCGAATCCAACCAAAGACCGTCGTGTACAAAGGGGGTTGGTGCACGTTAAGTCTGTCGTGGCTTCAAATGTCCTCACGTTGGCGTTGTGTGGAAGTTAGGAGAGTGAGGTGCCAGTTCAGGTGTGACCTCGTCATCTGACCGTGGTTCAAAATTACATGGTGTTGTCTTTCCCTTCGAGGGTTGAACCCGAACTGTCGCCAATAGCCTGTTGTGTTGCTCCAGTGCGACGTTAATTCTATTACCAACCAACCATTATTTTCGTGAAATTTGAAAAGAACGAACTAAGGGATATAGTCCCTTGTGGCTTCAGTAGAAGTAAAAAACTTTTCAATGTTTAAAAATTTGTTCTCAGACTCTAAAGCCATTGTTTTGAAAACGTTCACACGAATTTGCAATTCTAAACTAGTAGAATAGACTTTCAGTTTGGTAGAGAAAGTGTAAAAGAGTTAAATTGCATTCTTAAGAATTTCTTTTCTATAGGGGATGCTTAGCTTCTTTTTTTTTTTTGCTTCATGCATCTCTCTTTATAAATTTTTTTTGAAATTTATTCTACGTTTTTATATCTTTTTCTTGTTATTCCACAACATTACCATTAAAACTTAATTTTTATTTCATGCTAAAGAGATTCACTGTTGTGTGTTTTAGTTCCTCCACTCATTATTAAATTACACATATTTATTTATACGTACCGTCAAAAAGATTACTCCAATAACATGACAACGAGGAAAGATCAGAAATATAGAACGCGCAACAGACACAATAAAACAAAACGTTGTAGAATTATACAAGAAAACTACATTACATGAACACAAAACTATTTATTACATAGAACAAAAGCTAAGGGAAAAAATGCGACCGAAACATGAACACATAGAATTTTTCTAAGAACAATCATAAATAATGTCATTCACTTGTACTGTTAGAAATATTAAAATTATGCTACCTGAAAAGGTAGTTCAATTTCAGTTTACCATTTTCTCTTAAATGTCATTAGATATCTTCGCGTCAAGTTCCGAGTTCGAAGTATTTTTAGAGCTTTTATCTTCGTCGATTGCTTTTGTTCTTTTGTCATGTGTTTGACTCACCTTGGACATTATCTGACTCATGCGCCATTAAAATTTCAACAAACCAACGAACCCGTGAAGTGTTGACGAAAAATTATCAAATATTTTATAATTTTAATAAACATTCATTAATTTTAGTACTTATAATTAAATTTATTTACATTTATGTAATTAATTTCGTTTACAGGGTCGAAGTATTTTAGAGCTTTTATCCTCGTCGATTGCTTTTGTTCTTTTGTCATGTGTTTGACTCACCTTGGACATTGTCTGACTCATACGCCATTAAAATTTCAACAAACCAACGAACCCGTGAAGTGTTGACGAAAAATTATCAAATATTTTATAATTTTAATAAACATTCATTAATTTCAGTACTTATAATTAAATTTATTTACATTTATGTAATTCATTTCGTTTACAAGGTGTTTATTCACTATTAGAAACCTTATGTGAACCCTCTGAGGCGTTCACATAAGGTTCAGGGTTTGTTCTAACCCCGCTTTTTTTTGGCATTATTGACCAATAAAACCTTTCCTGGGATTCCTTCTACTAATCTATGTGTTTATTTAGTCATTATAGGTGTTGTGGAGTAAAGGCAATAAATACCACATTACTCGGAAATATCGTGACGTTTAGATAGTTCAGCGAAAAACCTTTAATAAATAAAATCTAGCTTGTAAATGTGTCTATAAATCTTTTAGATTGCAGAAGATTGCCTGTTGAGGGCGGTGCTGTTGCTGCGCAGACCCATCTTGACTACCACCCACTCATGAAAGAATCTGGTGTTTGTTACACTCCTGTTTACGATGTCTGAGGAGCAAAACCAGATGGGATTTTGAAGGCTGAAGTGTTCGGTTAAATGTTTTGAAACTTCCGGAGAAGCTCAAAATATCTAGATTTAATTTGTATAAAGCTCGGTTCTTTTCTTTTTCTATACCACCACTAAAGACGCTGCTTCGGGGTGCATTTTTTAAAAACATTTATAATTTCTGAGTATCAATATGTGCTATTTTTTATATATTTTATATCTACAAGAAAACAGCAATATTTTATCTCGTGGACAAGACCTCGAAGTACATTCTATCCGTTCTTCCTTCTCGGTGTCCAACCCTCCAGTCCCTTCTTATCCTCGCAATTCTTTATCCTTTTCACAGCACCCGGATGACGGTTCAAGAACAACCCGCCTCCCTCGGGGATCAAATGGTTCTTTCCGACCAACCCTCCTTAGTGTTTGGCCGGAGAACCTCACAAGCATACTGTGCATAGATATATTAAATATATTTAACTTAAATTATTTCTTAATCTTAAATGTATTCAATTTAAATTATTTCTTAATATTAAATGTATTTAACTTATTTTATTTGTGTTCTTTGGCTTATGGAGATTGCTTTGTTTTGAATTGTTTTTGTATTTTTGCAACATACACACCAATAAAAGTTGTGCAATCGTCATCACTACAACAGAAAATTCTGTCACCAAACCAAATCACTGTAGCAAAAATGCTGTCCCAGACATAAATCTCACATTCACCCCTAGCCTTGCGTCCTTGTCGATTCATCTAAAATTCAAGGCAAGCTCCAAACAAAATTCTTATAAATAAACAGCAATTCCCGAACTTGCAATTCAGAAACAGATGTTCCTATCAAACAATCAGTTCCAAACACAAAATGTCTCCATGAATTTACACTGCGTACAAACGAAAAAGAATCGCCTACATGTTCCATAAACTAGCTTCATTAAGGGGAAAAGGAATCTAGTCGTAGATAACTCGTTTGAAGTCCTTTATTTCCTTGCCGAGTATATTTTATTCATATCTCT
Source organism: Meta bourneti (assembly GCA_933210815.1). NCBI lineage: Eukaryota > Metazoa > Arthropoda > Arachnida > Araneae > Tetragnathidae > Meta > Meta bourneti. The sequence goes on from OW119928.1 coordinate 48,212,419, forward strand.
GTGACCCAGATTCTAGTTGATGTTTTCTGTAGGGTACTAATGGCATTCTGCTGCATTTCTGATTGGCACGTTGGGAACAGTTTATGTGACACTCAACCTTTATTTTGCTTTCCGGATGAAAGTTTGTAACGCATCTAAATGAAATTTGCTGGTATTGATAAAGATTTATGTTTTGGCACGAGCTTGTTAGTTTCACCCGGAGACAACCTCATGTTGGCATTTAAAGTTCCTTCAAAGTATTTTCTTCCTTCTGGACAACAGAGAAAGAGAGTGAAACAAATATTTTAGTAATTTGGAAATAATTCAATAATTTCGAAGTTTTTTACTATCAGGACATCTTTGACGGGATTTACTAGGCTAGAATCCCTAAATTCAGTTTTTAGGAGGTGGATCCATTTCCCCAAACCTATGTTGATTTAAAAATGTAATGACTTTATGAATGGAGATTTTAAAGTTAATGAAATCTACCTCGATAAAACAATTTGATCATTAAATTTCATTGACGTTAACTTATAACTAAATAAAATTAAATAATTTAATCAACTTGAAAACGTAAAGTTTAGGAGACTGATTGGTATATTTATAGCTTCCTTTAATTTGGGGGTAGATTAATTGAGAACTATTGAATGTATTAATTTTATATGCTTTATCATTAAAAGTTTCGCCCTTGCTTTCAAAACAATTTTTCCGTTTCGAACAAAGCATGTAAGTGTTGTGTTCGTGATTTCTATGTTACCACCGGCACTGATTGAATTCCAAAAATTAATTCCATCTGTCTTCAGTTAATCTTATTTCTTAAATACATCACTGAAAAAAGTACGGAAGATTGATGATTACCTTACCAAAATCTTCAGACTACTTTCACTGTCAACACTTCAATTTTTCTATGGTTTATTACAAATAAGACCACATATAATACTACTAATTTGAGTTTGTATAAATAATTATACAAATTGTGTTGTTCGTAACAGGGATCCACTTACGGAAGCCTCACATCAGTACATCTATCGCACAACATACCGACGCTTACCTACATATATTACAGGTGTATTGTAAAAGTGGTTATATCTTACAAGCTTGAGAAAGATTAAATTTTAATTTTAGATTTGACGTTTGTTGAAACAAACAGAAAAACCTTTCCTATGCAAAATCAATCAATAAAACAATAAGAGTTTCTTTCCCAGTGGCAAGTAGGCGGTTCTTCTGAATCATGCTTTTTTTAAAGCTGAATCATGCTTTTTAAGCTTCCTATTTTCAGTTTGAAGAAATTTTAATGAGTTTTGCCTTGTATGGATTTGGTTTGCTGGTCTTGAATATTATGCCTCAAGGGTCATATTGGTCAAGCTGTGCCAAACACAAGACATACAATGTCATAATAGACATAAACACAAGAAAAACTTTACTGACAGTGAGAAATACATCCTATCGAACCTATGCTGACCACAACTCGCAGGTTGCTAACCCAGTAGGTCACACTGGAGAAACACAAGGGCTATTATCTTAAAACGTAATTTATCGTTGTTTTGCAAACGTTTAGCGTTAAATCAATTATTGTGGGAAAATCGTATATATCAATTCAATAGGGCCGCGTTAGCCCGGTTGGAAGAGCAACGGATTAACAACCGGAGGGTTGCTAGTTCGAATCCAGCCAAAAGACCGTCGTGTACAAAGGGGGCTGGAGCACGTTAAATCCCTTGTGGCCTCAAATGTCCTCACGTTGGCGTGGTGTGGAAGTTTGGAGAGTGGCGTGCCAGTTCAGGTGTTGCCTCGTCACCTGACCGTGGTTCAAAATTACGTGGTGTCCTCGGATCTTTCCCTTTGGGATTGATCCCAGACTGTCACCAATACCCCTTTGTGTTCCTCCAGTGTGACGTTAATTAAAATACCTACCTCAACATTTATTCTTTGGGTTGGTATTTAATTAACGTCGAACTGGAGCAACACAACGGGCTATTAATTTATTCTTTGGAATTTTTATTGGTAGAAAGGCACGAAGTTCGATTTACATGGCACTGGGGGGGGGGGTATTTCAATTAACGTCACACGGGAGCAACACAACGGGCTATTGGTGACGGTCCGGGATCAATCCCAAAGGGAAAGATCCGAGGACAACACCACGTAATTTTGAACCACGGTCAGATGACGAGGCAACACCTGAGCTGGCACCCCACTCTCCAATACATGGCACTGGAGAAACACAAAGGGCTATTGGCTACGGTGCAGGATCAATCCCGAAGGGTAAGATAAGGACAAACCCTCTTAATTTTGAACTACGGTCAGATGACGAGGTCAATATCTAAGCTTCATTCTTTGGCACTATCACTATTTTTGTCACCACTCTAACATAATGCGCATATACAGATCTACCCTGCCATAAGATGTCATATGGCCAAACGAGGCCATAAGATGCCAAATCGGCCAATGGAGTCAATTCTTCACAGATCAGTCACGTAACTACTGGTAAACATATTGGTCACACTTTTTGAAGGTTCTCTCAATAGCGATGCTAACTCTACTTATATTTCACGTTTGGATCCTACTGCGCTTCTCGTGGTTCAAAATTACGTGTTGTCCTCGATCTTTCCCTTCGGGTTTGATCCCGAACCGTCACCAACAGCCCGTTGTGTTGCTCCAGTGCGACGTTAATTAAAATACCTACCCACTGCGCTGCTCCCAAATAATTAATAATTGCGTTATTCCTTTGATAATGATTGAGTTCACGAAGAACAAACATTTTCTGTCAATCTAAATGTAGGTGATGGTGCTGTTTCAGCGACTAAACGTGTTTACTGCACGTAATCCGAACGTGACGTCACTTTTCTTGTTTATCGAATTCAATTTGAATATGTCATCAACAGGTGGGTAGGTAGTTGAATTAACGTCGCACGGGATCAACACAAAGGGTATTGGCGAAGTCCGGAATCATTCCCGAATGGAAAGATTCGAGGTCAACACCTCGTAATTTTGAACTTCGCCAATACGAATTCCAAAGAATGGGTATTTGGGTATTTGGGTATTTCAATTAACGTCACACTGGAGCAACACAATGGGCTATTGGTGACGGTCCGGGATCAATCCCAAAGGGAAAGATCCGAGGACAACACCACGTAATTTTGAACCACGGTCAGATGACGAGGCAACACCTGAGCTGGCACCCCACTCTCCAAACTTCCACACCACGCCAACGTGAGGACATTTGAAGCCACGACAGATTTAACGTGCACCAGCCCCCTTTGTACACGACGGTGTTTGGCTGGATTCGAACTCGCAACCCTTCGGTTGCTAGTTCGTTACTCTTCCAACCGGGCCACCGCGGCCCACTCCAAAGAATGAATTCCCAATTGATGTATGATAATTTATTGGTCTGCGTCAATTAGATTGAACGCCAAAAGTTTCAAAAACGGTGATAAACTACATTTTAAGGTTATCCCGATATGCAGCATGTGAGGTAGGGAGGCAGGTATTTTAATTAACGTCGCACTGGAGCAACACAATGGGCTATTGGCGACGGTCCGGGAACAATCCCCAAGGGAAAGATCCGAAAACAACACCGCGTAATTTTGAACCACGGTGAGATGACGAGAACAAAACCTGAATTGGCACCCCACTCTCCAAACTTCCACACCACGTCAATGCAGCATGTGAAAGCTGGACAAAGGTAGTAAAATCTTTGACCGTCTTGTTTGTTTGTCCAGGCTGAAAATAACTTCTTATAATCAACTTGGTGCTTGATCTCATAGACTTGAGTAATTGGTTGGTTGGTTTTGGGGTTTTATGGCGCAAGGGCCATATTTGGCCATGCTGCGTCAGACAGAAAAGGAAAATCCTACTAATCTAGCGGGCCGCGGTGGCCCGGTTGGAAGAGTAACGGACTAGCAACCGAAGGGTTGCGAGTTCGAATTCAGCCAAACACCGTCGTGTACAAAGGGGGCTGGTGCACCTTAAATCTGCCGTGGCATCAAATGTCCTCACGTTGGCATGGTGTGGAAGTTTGGAGAGTGGGGTGCCAGTTCAGGTGGAAACTCGTCATCTGATGGTAGTTCAAAATTACGTGGTTTTGTCCTCGATCTTTCCCTTTGGGATTGATTGCGGACCGTCACCAATAGCCCGTTGCTCCAGTGTGACGTTAATTGAGAATACCAATACCAATACCAATACCTACTAATGTAGCAGGGACGAAATACACCCAGGGTAAATTACAGGAATCGAACCTGCGTTGCTTTTACCTCGCATTCTGCTAACCGCAGTGTTTAATCCCACTGAACTTCAGTTTTAAACACTTCTAAACTTGTACTGTTTGTAAATACGATACAATACACGAGGGGCGTTTAGATATAAACATCTTCATGACAAGTGGATTTCTTAATGTTTATATTCTTCACTTTCGTACTGTAAATATAAAAACCTTGGAGTGGTAGAGTAATATTCAAAGTGGTTGTGTATTTTCGTGGCGTTATTCAAGAGAAACCTATCTGCTGCTTCTAGTGGACCTAAGGGATAAAGTATTGTTAGAAAGTATCTCAGAGAAGTTAATACATCTAACTGAAACAAGAGTGGAAAAAATGATCGGGGCATCCAGTTTTATACAAATCCTCAAGTATGGATTTATAACCTTGGTGGTTTCTTGTGGCGGTTACTTGATCGCCAGTATCACGGTCGTGAAGCATTATGGGGTAAGTCTGAAACGGTATATCTCAGTATATTGGTATATATATTATATCTCAGTAAATTGTTTCGGTTTTCACCACAGGTCAGTACGTGTGCTGCATCCATTAGTGCACCATCCTTACAAAGGGGAACCTGGTGCTATAAGCTTGGAAATTCTAATAATCACTTGTGCATTCTTTGTACGGATGGTTCACAAATGGATGCAGCACACTTACTAACCAGTGCATCTCTTACCGAAACAACTCAGTTGAATTTATTGGCAGGCAAGGGCCTTTTGGCCACCCTAAAAGCTTTCCTAGCTTTTTCTATTTTTATTTGCTGCATTTCAACCCTGAATGCATTTTATGTGTTGATTCTTGTTTTTATTTGTGTGTACTTTTGGCTGAAAGATTAGTCTAATTGCCTGCTGCTTTCTAATAAAATATCTATATCGTCTACTGTCAAGTGGTATAATTCTTCGAAAGATTTAGTCTTCAGAAAGTGCAGTAACCCTTCGTTGTATCGCGCTACGATATATTCCACATTGGCTGTATATGTGTTCTTGGACACATTCGTTTAATACATGTACAGTATGAAAATTGTCATTGCATAGGACAAGAATATTGCTCAATTTCTGCAAAATATAAAAATCTAAACTCATTTAGGTTCGACTGAGAATAATTGCAGCCGAAGTAGCATGTTAAGTTTCTATTTTGTTGAGCTTATGATAGTATATTTTATTTGTTAAAACAATTTCAAATTCAGCTTCACATATTTAAATTAAATTTTGTTTCTCCAAGTTCTTCATGTACTTTATTTGATGGATTCCATAAAAAATTATAAGCTCCACATATAAATAGTGCTTGATTCCTATCTATTGATCAGATCTATCCCCTCGGGATTGATCCCTGACCGTCGCCAATAGCCAATTGTATTGCTCCAGTGTGAAGTTAATTAACTATCAACTTATTGCTCGTTTGTAAAATTTGTGAAAATGTTATTCTTGTTCTAAGTCTTCATCATTAAGAAATACCTTTTATTAGTGATGTTAATTTTGTAAGAGCCGTCGGTGGGGGACGCTTAGACAAAACTACTGATTGATTCGATTTGTAACTGGACCTTGTTAACGCGTTTCTCATTCCTCCAAGAAAAAAAAACTTGGCGTTTTTTTTCCCTTGGCAATGAAAATAACGCCAAGCCAAAGGCTGCACCATCATTTACCACACTTACCCAAATACAATGGACAAAATTCTAAGCAAATACTTAAAACCTATACTCTTAATACTTTCAAGCTAGAATAAATCGGATACGGACAAATTACAAGCTATCTTCTAGACCTCACGACTGAGTCTTCCCTCTAGTAATTGAATGATTGATTTTTAACCCTTTTCTTCTCATGGCACACAAACTAATTACCAAATTTCTGCTATTCTACACTAAATCGTAATTTACATTTTTGCAGCAATTTAGTGTGATCTGGGAAAAAATGTATAATTTGATTGATTTATAAAAAAAAATAATGATTACCTACCCTTTTTGCACCGAAGCGACCTTTTGAAAAATCTTTGAAACAATTTATTCGTGACTTTGTAACAAAAAATTTGCAAAATCATTTATACGAGTATTCCTTAAAATTATTTGTGAATACACGTGACAAAAGTTTAAAACTAAACCGTTGACATAAAATAAGTCACAAATTAAACCGCTTCACCATCCGTAAAGCAGACCATTCTTTCGGTACAACGGTTGAAAATAGCTGATATAGTACATTAGTCTTTCTGAAGTCTTAAAAACTAGATTCTGTTTTGACAATTCTCCAAATTGGATGATTGATCGAAAACATTGTATCAAGTCATTGGCAACAGGCAAACATTGCACCAAGCTCAAGGGATCATATAAAGTTTTTACAACTTCGAGTACGTTTCACAGGACTGTTTATTTACCCTACAGGAAAGATCGCTCGAAAGATTAAGAATCCCCAAAGCGTCCGAATACTCAAAGAAAAAAGATTCCTTATATTTTTTTGTTTCCTTATTTTGAGAAAGTCATGCCAAGGTTCAAAACATTAGTCTTTAATGTGTGTCCATGTCGGATTTGTCATTGGATATTACGGAATTTTATACTGATACGAAAGAGTTGAGAAAAGTAATATTCTTCAGAAAGTGGTATTTTAGAATCTTGCTGGACATAAGTGACATTCCTAATGGATGTTTGGACTGAGGGATTTAACAACCAATTCACTTTTTAAAAATATTAGCGCTGCAGTTGAAAGCAAACAAACCTAGCTATTAGAATTTACTATTTTTTGCTAGTCTAATAATTTCATGTCAAAAGTTCAAAATAAATATTTTTAGAATTAAGTCGAGACTGCGCAATGGAAATATATCGATTAATATGCTACTAACTTATTAAAAAAAGCTTTAAAAGTAGAACGGCTTAACTTGATTAGTAACATAATCATTAAGAATGAAAAGATGTTAAACCTACAAATAGCATTTTAAAAATAAGTTATACTGACTTTCTTCAATGCTGTAAATCGAATCTATACCCCTTTAAAGAATTACCTTTTACAGATTGTCAATTATTTGTTTTATGAGATGTGAATTGATTGTTAGAATTTAGTAGAAAAATCGTTGCTTCAAAAATTGCCTCAGTAAAAGGATTGTTTTTATATTCAGCAGTTTATAGGAAATTTTGTTGCTTATTCCTCAAGGTTTAGCTTTAAAAGAAAAATTAAACCAGGTCCATCAGTCCAAATATTTTAAGGAAATCCAGCACGCCAGTTAGGGATTCTAAAAAGATCCTTCCCTAACCAGTCCAAGGGGCAGAGGTAACCTGATTGGAAGAGTAACTGATTAGCAATCGGAGGGTTGCGAGTTCGAAACTGGGTTTAAACAAAGACCGTCCTATACACGGTAGCTGGTGCACGTTAAATCTGTAGTGCCCTCAAATGTCCTCACATTGGCGTGGTGTGGAAGTTTGGAAAATGGGGTGCCAGTTCAAGTGTTATGTTCTCGTCATCTGACTGTGGTTCAAAATTACGTGGTGTTATTCTCGGATCTTTCCTTTGGGGATTGATCCCGGACCGTCGCCAATAACCCGCTGTGGTGCTCCAGTGCGACGTTAACTACCATTCCCTAAACAGTCCAACTCGGGAGATATCTGGAGAAACCTGTTCGCTGTATCACTTGTCTGGCATGTGTGATCCCATTTTACTGTCCGCCATATTTTGGTCTACCTTTCCTGTTCTTAATCGTCACCTCCAGTACTTTTTCAAAAATCAATTTTAAGCTTGCAAGATTTTATTGGGGAAAATTCCCATACAGATCTTTTAAAAATTTTTACAAGCCATAATATTTTTAAATTCTATTTAACAATATTTTATCTCACTTTTCTTTAACTTCATCAAAACTTTTTACCACTCACTATTTTTGTATTGATAAAGGCAATTAGATCATATTTTTTTTGTTTAATCGTGGCTTTTAAATATTTATTTTTATTTTCACGTTCAATATATTTAGAGTGTTGTATTTTTTTAAATCTGCCATTTATTGTTGGTTAGAGAATTTTAAGGTAAATCTATATTTTATTTGGTTGCATTCTATCTTGTATTTGGCGCTGCTTGTCCGCTTTTGGACCTAGCGCTTTACAACCCAACCAATGTTGTACCATTTGTGACTAGCTGAAAAAACTTTGGCCCTGGATGGAGAATGTTATGGATGTGACCACTCAAGTCTAGAAAGAACAACTAGAAGTCTAGAAGTCTCAAATCTAGAAAGAACAATCACCCTGGAGTATGTCCTTTTTTTTAGGTTTCTTCCTCCTGAGCGCCACTAGAATTTCGGGTAGTCTAGTATGCTTTTACCCCACAACACAACTACTGACTAAATACACTAATTGCTGAAAGAATCCTAGGCGGGTTTTATTGATCAAGGTGAAAATTAGTTAGTCATGCGAGAAAGACTGCAGGTTGCTTACTGATATATGTATGGGAACCCCTTATAGCAGCGATTCGGTGTGCAGCAAGAAAGGCACTGGTGTACCTTATGGATGGCAAAATGGTTTAAATTGTGTAAGGTTTATTCAAACGGTTTAGTTATGAACTTTTGACAAATGTGTTCAAAAATAATTTCAAGTTATACTCGTATAAATAATTTTGAATATTATTTTTTATTACAAGTATAAATAAATTACTGTTTCAAAAAGATATTGAGGCCACTTTGGAGCAAAAAGGGTACGTAATCAATAACATTTTTCTTGCAAATCAAGCAAACTTAGCTATTTTTTGTCAGATCGCAAAAGATATGTACTTTTTGATGTACCACAGAATTTTAGTAATAAATTTATGTATGGCCATGAGATAAAAAGGTTGAATATTGCTGTCTTAAAAGGTTAAACGAAAGAAATTTGATCGAGATGGTGATTAAGTGAAAACTGTAAGAGATTAATATAAAATGTTGAGAGCAGCTTCCGCAAGGAATTGGTCGGTCAACACCAAAGGTTTATTACTACTCTTAAAAGTTTTACATGGAAACTTAGTAGTTCTAATCCTTAATTCTTGACGTTATTTGTCTTGTGTTTGGCGCAGCTCGGCCAAATATAGCCCTTGAGCCATAAAACCTAACCAATCAATCCTTAATTCAATATACACTGCTGGCCACCGTAAATGCAACACCCTGAAGGAAGCATGCAAATAATATGAAATTTACAACATGCATTAGCGGAGGTGAGATATACAAATGATTAGAATTTCAGCGCAGACGCACATCACGCGCGCCAGTGGCGCCACTTCAAAGCGCTATTTAAGGCTTGGAGATTTCGACGATTTCAAGTACGGCAATTGGGTTTTTCTTGTGGTTTTTTCAAAAAAACGATCAATTATGCCTCGTAGAAAACAGCGATCATCTTTTGATCAAGTATCCGAGTTCGACAGAGGAAGGATAGTGACCTACCGAGATTGTGGATTATCTTTCAGGGAAATCGGTAGTCGTGTTGGACGAAACCAAACAACTGTAATGCGGATATGTGATCGTTGGATGCAGGAGGGTACGACGGACCGACGTGTTCGATCGCATCCACCTCAGTGCACCACTTCACGTGATGACAGGCATATTGTGCGTATGGCAGTGACGGATCGCTCAGCCACATCACGAACCATAGCACAGCACATTCAGTCTGTACCGCATCATCCAGTGTCTGCGCGTACCATTCGACGCCGTTTACAGCAGAGTGGTCTGTCCGCAAGACGTCCATTGCTTCGTCTACCCTTAACGCAGAACCACAGACGTTTCCGCCGCCAATGGTGCGATGAAAGAAGGATGTGGACGGCAGAATGGAATGAAATTGTCTTTACTGACGAGTCACGCTTCTGTCTGCAACACCACGATGGTCGGATTCGAGTCTGGAGACACCGTGGAGAGAGGATGCTGAACAGCTGCGTTATGCACCGCCACACTGGTCCTGCACCGGGTATTATGGTATGGGGCGGTATTGGATATCACTCTCGCACTCCTCTAGTACGCATTGCCGGTACTTTAAACAGCCAGCGCTACATCTCCGAGGTGTTGGAGCCAGTTGTCCTTCCTTACATTCAGGGCTTGCCCACAGCCATATTTCAACAGGATAATGCGCGACCACACGTGGCACGCATTGTCCAAGGGTTCTTCGTCAATCGCCAGATTGAATTGCTTCCCTGGCCAGCTCGCTCTCCGGATCTTTCGCCGATAGAAAACATGTGGTCCATGGTTGCTCAACGATTGACCCACAATACATCCCCAACTGCCACACCAGATCAACTTTGGCAACGTGTGGAAGCTGCTTGGTCTGCTGTACCCCAAGAACACATCCAAAGTCTCTTTGAATCAATGCCGAGGCGTGTGGCAGCGGTGATCTCCAACAATGGCGGCTACTCTGGCTACTGATTTTGGCAGGAACCACACTTCACAGAAGTCTATAAATTTAATTATTTGATACTTGGTCAACATGTTATCTACAAAATAAATTTTGTTGTGATATCTCTTGTCTTTCTTGGTGTTGCAATTTGGGTGGCCAGCAGTGTAATATACTAACATTGATGACTTTTAAATCTTTCTCTAGGCTGAGAGTATAGATGGTCTGGTGTACAAGCCTCAAATTTCTCAGACCTCGGAAGGTGTAACTTCACTGTTGGACAAGGGATTCGAAAAATGCCTGACACGGCCTTCCACTACATTTTGTCTAATGTCAGCCCACAAACGTCTCAGTTTGTTCAGAAGCAAGGGATTGGTTGACCCTCCTCATCAGGAAGAAGCTGCGAACACCATCTCGTCGAACGTGAGTTCATTGTTCAAAAATTTATTTTTTCGTGAGTTAGTATTAGACGTTTCTAGATCATTGACTTCCTAATGAATAGACGGAACATGGTGGAGTCGTCATAAGATCTCAGAAGTGTAGGTCACGTAGACTTGGGAATTGACTTGGATCGTTTTGCTATTGAAGAACAGATATAATGGGAACTGGAGGTTACTGGACCACCCTTTTCGTGGTCCTTCCCGTAGTATCCTACCACACTGATGAGAGACAGGAGGCTTATGTTTTTTACTGACCACGGCCGTTTTCAACAGTACCTTTTCCGTTTCGAGCAATTGGCCAAATATGGCCCTTGCGTCATTAAATCCCAACCAACCGTTTCGCGCAAAGCGAAGCAAATCTATGTGCTTGTGGGTCGGTAGGATCCCCTCTCCACTATGCTATCTACCCGATGTCCCCTCACGAACCAATTTCACGTGCGCTGTCGCGAAAGTGGATCGGACAGCACTTGGAGAAAAATTGAATTTGGCCACAGAGAGGCAATGAAGTAAATCCTGTGAACTAATACATTTTCTGCTGAAGTATGGAAACGAAATGGCAGCAGTAACTTAGTCTTTAAATCACAACCTCTTTATTTTTTCTCTTTCACTTGTTTTGATTTTGGACATTATTTTTTGAGGAAAACTAGTTTCAGTGGACAATCCCTTCTGCGAAAGGGGTTGTAATACTACAATGGCGATTTTTTTTCAAAACCCCCACTCTAATTTGTTTTTACTTTTAATAAAGAACCCAGGAGGGCCTATCAAACTGATAAGTACCTTTAATGGACAGGCTCGGGGGCTCTCCTGGTGGTTATCTGGTTAGCTCGATATAGCATCAACGAGAGGAATGTTCAATGCATATATCCCTGAACAGGCAGACGCAACCATTGACATGCATAAGTGGGGTTGCTATTTGTTTTGAATAGGCTCGTTTGTATCAGCTTTCCTGGCACTTCAGTGTATATATTCGTTTCTTTTCTATAGAAGTCATCTAAGGAGCAGCACCAACATCCCATCACCAGTGTGCTGAGATATTTCTCAAATGTCACGCGGGCGATAAACGTGAAGCCGGTGCTCTTGGAGCCCTCCATGCTGTTCTGCATGCTCTCACCCACTAACAAAGTGTTCCTCCTCACCGAAGAGTTCAATCCCAGTCGACTGCAGGGAAACAGAAGAGTAGTGACAGTGGGTATCTTGGAAGAGGACTCCAAAGTCTTCGATCAGGTATGTTGGAAATAATAACCCGATATCATAACTCCCTTTATCCACATTATTAACTTCCCGAAAACTTTAGTTTTACACCCCCATGTAGTCTCTTACAAAATCCTCTTCAGGGGTTTACTTTCTTCAAATAAGCATAGGCATTACAACCCCAAGGTATCCTAGTGATCTGTCCCCCTCTTCAGTTTTACCCTCACCTTTCATGCGCTTTCGTTTGAATGTCCTTTCCTTGTGTGTACATGCCCACTTGACGTTGTCTGTCTTGTGTTTGGCTCAGCTTGGCAAAATATGGTCCTTGCGCCATAAAACTCAAAACCAACCAATCAATCAAATTGGTGTCCTGGGCTTCAATAGCCCCAAACTATTTTTCACTTCCACGCTGGTATTACAGAATATTTGAATTAAGGTTATCTTGACTCGATATGTGCCCGAATTTCTCTGGTCCGACTTTCCCTTTCTCTTAGAATTCCAATAAATTCTTAAGAAATGTACTTCTCATTCCTTACGTTTCCACGACTGCAAAGCAATATTACGCTGTCCTTTCGCGATGTTACATGTTTTACACTGGCATGTTTAAAATTTTGGTGGGGTATTTCCAGACTTTGTTTGATTCTCCAATTCAGAGTAACTAAGACTTTCCATTCGCATTACTCCCTGGGTGCATTTCTCCCTTCTGAGTCAGTAAAACTTTCCTTGTGTGTATATCTATTTACTTGACATTTGTTTGGCTCAGCTTGGCGAAATACGGTCCTTGCGCCACGAACCAACCACCCAATCAACTATTCCTATTACAATTGATGACCTTATCTGCGCATGTGTACGAGTGTAGAGTCCACTACATTTACATACATTCCAGCATACACCTCTACAGGATAGTCTTACTTCACCGCCTCTGTTATAGAGTACCTAGTATAATTGCCCCACTGATGGTCCCCTTAATCTACTTGACTGCTTGTGTTGAAAACTAGGATTGAACAAAGAAACTATTCCACTTAGCCCTAGACACACTTAAACATTACGTACCAAAAGATTTCGATAACTACACAAATATTTCGTGCACATGACGCTGTAAGCACGTCTTTACAGTCACTATATGATGACCCTTTCAAGGTCATTCTGCAAGGTAAGAAACGCTTTACTATTGAAATAAAGAGTGCATAAAACTAATAAGATTCTAGAGATACATCTCACTAGTTTCAGATGCTTTATCACTTCCACAATTCCTTCTGATCGCAATAACCACACAAGTATATATTGATCTCAAAAAGCCTTTGCTTTATTCAAAGTAACAAATAGGGATGATCTTGACTAGTGATTCTCAAACTTTCCACATAACCTTTAGGGGTGTACAGGCTTCACGGACCAGAGATACTCTTGTGATCTTTTCTTTTCCGATGGGATTTACTGTCTTTAGTAAACACGGGTGTCATTCATCTGAAATACCTAAGCGATATTTTTCTGCTTTCATCCTATTATGCTATTCCCAATCATACTTTCCCCCTTTCACGACATTTTTTACTTTAAGTTGTCTGGCCTTGTTTGGCATAGCTTGGTCAAATATGGTCTTTGTGCCATAAAACTGCAAAACAACCAACCAACCAACCTACCTTTCTGATTTTATTGTCACTTTATATTTAGACAACTTTTAATTGCCTTACGTTTGTTTACCGATGCTTGTCTGATTTAGGACCTTATGGCTTTAAAATCCAACCAACCACTATATTTCCATGATCGTCCCCTTTAAGAATTTGCTTTAAATAGAGATCAGTTTTACCAAGGGACCTTTGTGGCTCAGTGGGTATGCAATTCTGCAAGCAACCTGAGTTGTAGGGGTGCACGTTCGATTCCTGTCAGGTGCATCCCTCCCTGGTGTACACTCATGTCCAAAAGTTAAGCATAATTCGTAAATGCGAAAACATCGGAGTTAATATGGATCCAATGTTTTAAATCACTTGTGGAAAATCGTGGGACACGAAGGCAAAACATTGGGCATATGCAAAACAGTTCAGTCGACGTCGACATGCGCAAAGCACCTGCGCACGAGTATAAAACGGCCTCGAGCGGATGGCCAGTTTAAACAGAAATTTCGCAATTGCTGTGGAACGGAGCGTTGTTAATAATCAATAAGGATGAAAGATGTCACAAAGATGCTAACTGGACATGTTTGTAAAAGAACGAACTATTGGAATGCTGGAATCCGGTCGATCCCAAACCGAAGCGTCTCGAATAATGAATGTGCCACAGTGTGTGATCTCCAGACTGGCAGAGGTTTCAAACCACTGGAGATGTTACCCGGCAACCAGTACTAGGTCAGCCAAGGGTAACAACCGCTCGGCAAGACCGATATTAGGCGATAACTGCGCGACGTCAGAGGAACCTTTCTGCCAGACAACTGGGTTCAGCCCTGATAGCCGCCACAGGAGTCATAGTTGAGACAAACTGTTTACAGGAGACTAGGGCACGCTGGTCTCTATGCCAGACGACCAGCAGTTTGTATCCCCCTGATGTCTGCGTTTACAGTAGTGTTTGGAACATCAGCAGTGGAGTCGACAGCAGTGGGGCAATGTCATGTTGAGTGACGAGTCCAGATTTAGTCTGCAAATTGATTCTCGCCGTACCACGATCTGGAGAGAATGTAGAACGCCTTTTCACCCAGGACCATCACGGAAAAACATCTTTTTCCTTTAGGCGGAGTCATGGTCTGGGCAGGTATCATGCTGGACGCCGCACAGACCTCAACATCTTTGACTCGTGGTCTGTTATCGGTCAAAGATATATAGACGAAGTCCTTGAGACTACCGTTCGCCTGTTTCGAGATGCTGTCGGTCCCGGTTTCATATTCATGGATGATGACGCACCTCCTCACCGTGCAGCCCTTGTCGACGCCTTCCTTCAAAGTGAAGATATCCACCGCATGCAGTAGCCTGCCAACTCTCCTGAACTGAATCCTATAGAGCATGTGTGGGATATGCTCATTAGACATTGCAGCCCTCCGCCACCCACCAATCTCCGTTCCGGAATTGAAAACTGCTCTCCATGAGGCTTGGAACTCTTTGAGCACACAACTTATCCATACCCTCATCGAAATATAAGAAATGGTTGTGCAGCATGCGTGGCTACCAGAGGTTCCCACGCACCGTATTAAACTTCAGCATCACATTGTTTTAATCATTCTGTTTCACTAAAATTTACACTCGTATTGTGAACCTTTTCTTTAAACCCTCTTTGGATAATAAAAGTCATCCTTGTTTTGCATTTTCTTCTATAACCCTATTACAACCGCATACCGCGTTTAATTCCATTCCAATGTAGATTTTCTGAAATATTCACATAAACAGCAATTATGCTTAACTTGACATGAGTATTTCTCTTTTTTGCGTCAGTAAAACTTTCATTGTGGTGTATGTCTAATACTTGATATTGTATGTCTTATGCATGGTGCAGCATGGCCAAATATGATCCTTACGCCATAAAAAATCATCTCAACAAAGCAGTTTTACTAGAGGCTAAGTTAAATTTTTGATTACGACCTATGTGGCAAACAAAATTTACGCCTATAAAAATGATAAAGTATATTTATATAACTAAAGTTTAAAATATACAAAAAGTGCCAAATTAATTTGTTGAATGAAATATCTCACAAAATAAATTTGTCTGCTTAAAAATAGCAAAAGGACGACTGTATAGATATAAAAAAATCCAACGCTTTACTAACCCTCTATGTGGCTTCGACGAGATATCTTGTCCATCGAGATCTGACCAATTTTGCTAATGACGAGATACATCGTCATCAATATATTACCGATTTTTCGATGATGACGAGATCAAGATCTGGTCAGTTTTCTTCTAATGACAAGATATCTCGTTCATCAAGATCTGCTAATGGTTTTGCTAATGACGAAATATCTCGTGAAGACAACCACCAGGAGAGTTAATGGCTTCTTTAAGTGGGTCTCCAGGTTGGAAGTAAGTAAAAGCGCTCCCTGTTACACGATTGCAAGGGGCTGCACGAGAGGAAGGATTGTTTCATACTCTTTAAAGATGGAGAGCATGAAAACATTCGCTCGACACGCAGAGCACTGGAAAATATTTCTGAGAGACAATTGTGCTTTGAATGATAAAACATTTTTTCCAAGAATAATCGCAAATTTGTAAATAAATGTTTCTGAAATGCCGTCCTTTTATACACTGGAGCTCGAAGTCCCCGTACTTGTCGATCACCTTAATTACGGATATGATTTTTATCATTTTAATTGCACGATTTCCTTACGCTAGTACGATCCCAAGACCTAGAATATTCGTTTATCAGACATCCAGATAAGGAATTTATTCACTTGGTGAAAGTCATGGAATCTCTTTGCAGCCCATTCATCACAGCATCAAACATTTTATTCATTTATGGTCATCTGTTCCAATATCAAGGAAGAATAAGATTGATTCGCCTTCGTATTGGACACGTTTCCCTACAATCAGCCTTTATTTGGAGAGTAGACCATTTATGTTAGACGTGTGGAGAACATCTACTGTTCATCGCTGGATTTTAAGCACCAATCTTACGTTTCAACATTTTTATTTTAAACTTACAGGATTCGATAGATCCCCAAATCTGTTCTTGTCTTTAAAAAGCATTTTGTTTTCAAATTTATGGTGTTTTCATCTTTCATGTCTTACATATTATACATAGCATTTTATATTAAATATAATATGTAAATAATACTAATATTAATACACGAACATTATCAATAGCAAATTTTGCTATTGATGTTCACACGTTTTAAATCAATTATATATTTAGAAGTGTTATTTTCACGCTGTTCAATCGGATCTTAACTCTGGTGGTTGTCTTGACGAGTTATCTCGTCATTAGTAAAATTGAATAAATCGTGATGAACAAAATATCTTGTCATTAGAAAGAAACTGACCAGATCTTGATCTCGTCATCTTAAAAAATTGGCAATATCTTGATGACGAGATACCTCGTTATTGGCGAAATTGATCAGATCTTGATGGAAGAGATCTCGTCAAAATCACTTGGAGGGTTAATTCTACTACAATTGTAGATCAAGGTAGTTAATTCTACCTTTTATTGTTTTATTGTTTCTCTACAGAAAAATATCCAATTACAGAGAACAAAACAATATAATCTAAAAGTGGAAGAAAAAAGACACAAATACTGTTAAATAAAAGATAAATCCAAACACTTCATTATAGCAGACTACTTATTGAATTGAAATTATTAAAAATTGTATCAACTTCTGAACAAGAATTATACGAGCACAGTTTAAAAAATCTATTTAAGGTTTGATAAAAAATTAATTTACTTTCTGGTGGTATATCTGAGGATGTTATAAAATAAATACAAGAAACAAAAAAGGCGAATCAATTCTGTTAAGTACGATGTTGTAAAAAATACTCTTTTTTACCAAATTGTTTTAAATCTACTGTTTAGTCTTAATTTGATTAATTTTTTGAGGTTTGTTATTTAATTTAATTCTGACGTTTGGCTCTTTATTATTAGTCCGTCATTTTATGTTTCTTACACTTTCTGTCATTTATATCTATACCTCTTATTATTTTATTATCATTCAACTTTTGTTACTGCCAACTTGTCTGTTTTAAACTGCACCGAAAATCACAAACAACCTATTCCGTACTTCTCACTCTATACTCTCAATTCAATATTCGCTGATTTTGGCAAAAAGCGAACGATCATATTGTAGACTGATTCGCTATAAGGGGTTCGCATGCATATATCTGCCTTTTTGCAAACTGCACGACTTCTAATCTGTTTTAACCTTGACCAATAGGATCTTTCCTAGGATTCTTTTAGCTCATAGATGTATGTAGTTATTTATTCAGCTACTGATGTCTGATGCTGAGAGATAATAGGGAAAATTCGATTACCTCGTGTTTACTAAATATGCTTAAGAGATGTAAAGTTTACAAGGAATCAGACTCAAATATTTGCCATTCTGGCTGAAGTTTTCTTTCGAATCTATGTTGATATCCGATACTTACACACGAGTGAATGCGAGCATTAAAATTTATGAAGGTATTTTTCTAGTGGAGTATAGGGTATATTTGAGATCTTAGTTAAGACGTATTTTTACACAATATATCTTTAATTTGTATATTGTGTTAGTATGATGTGTAACATTGCTTTCCAAGACAATCATGAAAAAGCAAATCGGGATTGATTCATGAAGATTGTGTCAATTGACTAAATTTCACACAAAAAACTATGCAAGATATGCATTTGATGTTTCTCAAGAAAAAGTTCTAGTTGTCGGAACATTTAAAAATTCGCAATAGAATCTTATTAATTACATATATCAAAGGTTGATCTTAAGCGTGTGTCTGCGATTATTTCAAGTCATCTTACACATTTTACATTATTAATCAAAAGAGAACACATTAACCTTCTGAGGTGCTTACACTTATGTATCCATTCTGCAACCTGGGTGACTTCGAACCAGTTTTGACCTGCTTGACCATTAGAATCTTTCCTAGGATTCTTCAGGTTATTTTGTCATTACGTGTGTTGTGAGGTAAACACAAAACTAGTGCTCGGAAATCTCGTGAGAGTCACGAACTTAATTTAACGTCACCACCGAAACATGATTAATAACCACATCTATTGGCTGAAAGAATCTTAGGAAAGATTCTATTGGCCAAGAAGGTCAAAACTGGTTAGAAGTTGTCAAGGGTGCAGCATGGATGTATGAGTGTTAGCCTCTGAGAGGGTTAAATTAATTATTTTGTTTCACAAATTTTTCTGAGATTAACGCTAAATCCGTTCTGCCTCCATTTCATTGAATGTCTTTAGACCTGCAAGAAATTCCTTAATTTATTATGTGGCGTTGGAGAGTAAACTCGATTCTACAGTACTTGGAAATCTCCTGACCCTCTGAGCGTCACCAATTTAGCACAATATACGTTACCATAATGACCACCTTATACATGACCAAATAATCACATCCATTGGTTGAGAGAATCAGAAAAGATTCTGTTGGGCAAGAAGGTCGAAACTGTCTAAAAGTCGTGCGAAGAGTCAGAACGGATGTATACGTGTGAATCTCAGAGGGTTAAATGAATTATTTCGTTTCCAGTTTTTCTGAGGTTTAACACCAAATCCGTTCTGCCTGCATTTCACTGAATGTCTTTAGAGCTGCAAGAAATTCCTTATACTCTGCCTAACATTTTCTTCATGCTTCCTTCCAGAAAGACACGATGAATTTGGCGTTGGCCTGCGGATTCCAGGTGTCGCGAGTTCGCAGGTGGTACAAAGGATCCTTATTTGGGGAAGAATCCACGAGACCGGACGATTTTTATACCATTCACTACTTCTTCACTCGACGGTCCTCGATAGTTCACGTTGTTGTCCTCTTTGGAAAGAAAAACTACCTCTGGCACGCAGATTTAAATCAAGAGGATTTTGGCATCGAAGATTTGCTCTACGTGAAGGACGCCACTTATGACAAGTAAACAATTATGCAATGACTTTACTAGACATTAAAATAGACACTTTAATAGACATTAAAATAGACACTTTAATAGACATTAAAATAGACACTTTAATAGACATTTAAAAGTTTTTTCATGTTCGTTGAGGGGCCTCGGTATCCCAGTTGGAAGAGCAACGGATTAGCAACAAGAGGGTTGCGAGTTCGAAACTTGGTCCGGCCAAAGAACGTCGTGTACGTGGGGGTTGGTGTACATTAATTCTCTCGTGGCCTCAGATGTCTTCACGTTGGCGTGGTGTGGAAGTTTGGAGAGTGGGGTGCGAGGTCAGGTGTTCTCGTCATCTGACCGTGGTTACGAGGCGTTGTCCTTGGATTTTTCCCATCGGGATCGATCCCGAACCGTCGCCAATAGCCCGTTGTGTTGCTCCAGTGTGACGTTAATTAACTACCTACCTTTATGTTCCTACCTACCTTCGTGTGAAGAGGATTTTAAATAGAACGCCACCCTCACATCAGGTATAACCCCAGGCAATTACTCGTCAAAATTGGTGAGCGACCGTGGAGTCATTAAGAGTTAAAAATAGCGTCAGATCAGAAGGTTGAAGGCTTTCAGTATTGAGTTGGTGAATACAACCTCATATGGATAATAGAGTTCACGAAGTTATTTATTAACGCATAGTTTATATGTAGTTATTTGTAAATATATGTCAAAATAGCAGACTTCAAAGCCGTAGTCATGACATGAGTGGTGTAGGAATTTGGCGAATGGATCCATTGGGCTGAAGTAATGTTGGGTTCATATATGGAGAGGCAAAAATTCCAGAGAAATCTCCTGTTAAATCTTCAGTAGACAAGTGGTAACATCATAATGCATGGAGGGTTCGGTATTGAGTATAGTGTTTAGGTTGGTTCTGAGCTTCTTATTCTAAGGGGCTCGTTAAAGAATGAATTATTAAAAATTAGTCCACTAGGTGTTTAAGAATTTAGAGAAAGTTTTTATTGGACCCTGAAGTAACACTCGTGCATCTTGCACCGGCAATCTGTAAGGGAGATTTGAAGCCAAGGTAATTGAGGTGAGGCAGGTCAAGGTAAAAGTGGGCGACATGCATTGGGCATATGGTCATAGCGGTGAGACAAAGACTAACAGGTAAAAAAAGAAAAAGGGGAACGTTAAGGTATTTATCTGTGGTGAGAATTGATAGAATGTAGTTCAGCAGTCGGCGTCTAAATGTAAATATGCAATCAATAAATATCTTATTGCTTTTGATATTCTGGATTTTGATATCTTTTTACGACCCACAACGGAAACGAGGCCAATATGTCAATGAACAGAGTTCCGATTCCAGTATAGCGTCTTAAGGCACCATATTGTCCACTGTAAAATTTTGTAGGGCATTTACATAGACACAACGATGGACATTAAGCTTTCATTTTTAATAAATGTTTTCTTTTTAAATTACAGGGATGTCAGTGAGGTTGTATTTGTTTCTAAGGGCAGCACTGTCATTTTCGAGCACAGTAAGGTTTCTTGTCTTGTTGCCCAGATTTAAATTTGTTACGTCAATTCCATTTGTAGTTGCCACGACGTTAACCATGGACAAACCCTTTACTGTTTATACCAAAGAAAAGTCAACACTTCCATTAACATTTTAACTGTCATTTACTATTTTTTATGCTGATGACGACAATCTTTCATAATCTTGATTAAAGAGTTAACCCTCCTAGCGGGCATGCAAGAGTACAGTTTCGTCAGATTTCGTCGTAGTGAGCGGCATACCAAATTATTTCGAGAAACGAGATGTCTGAGGGTCCGTACGATACGTCCGAATATTTCGGGTCTGCCTCTTTGCCATATGGGAATTTTTTGGGGTTGTATTCGAACTGAATGTTCCGAGCTTATTCGGGCGTACCACTTGGAGGGTATCATCTTAGGGGCATTCTCGCATTGATCTGTTTGCCAACCAACAGTTTTTCCTTTTCGACGTCTAACATGTTTCGAACTTCTTGACCAATGGAATCTAGTCTATTCTAGGATTCATTGAACTAATTTATGTGGTTATTTAGTTATGTATGTTGTAGGAAAAAAGCGATATTATATTACGCAGAAATCTCGTTGCCCTCGAAGGGTCAAGTTTTATTTTCTGTTCTCATGTTGTTCTTTTTCTGGTATGCATCTATAAGCTTTTGAATCTATTTATTGTAGCGTCGTCTGTTTTTATTCGTTTCCTTAGGGTTTAATTTGGTCTTACCTTTGGCGCATCTTGTCCATTATTGGACCTTGGGCCGTAAAACCCAAACCACCCAACCAGACTTCAAGCCGTTCTATCGCTACCGAATGTACTCTTGACATAGGAGATGGCGTTTCTTTTTCATTCAAATGAGTTCAATAAAAAGGTCAAGAGCGGCCTTCTAATCGATCATCAAAAGACCCGAACTTCGGGAGGGGATTGAAAGGCAAACAGCGGTGCGAGGGGAGACAAGTTGCAGACTGTTGGCGCTGGTGGGTGTTTGCAGCCGACGACATTTTGGAGGGTTCGAATTTCAATTAGGAAAGTTATTGGGGCTACTGGAAGCTGAAAAAACACCAGAAGCGTTTTCATCAAGTTGTCTAGTTTAATCTGGAAGAATATTTGCGTTTCGTAACTGTTTCCTTTTCCGAATTTACGTGTGAGATCTTGGTTCTTTTTAAGTAGTCTAACTAATTGCAAGCTGTGACGTGCAGAATTTCAGAATAAAGCGACTATTACAGTCTAAATATTTGAAGGGTGCCTTACAGTTGAGCATTGTGACTGATAGAGGCGCATTAGTTTACAACCCTAGTCATTGTCGCTTGCGTGTGAAGCTTGTTCACTATACATCTTAAAGTCCTAAACTTATTTTTGCGAGTTGTAGGCGGTGCAGGTTTGATTACTTCCTGGATGTACTTTCCTCTTCTGTGTCAGTAAAACTTTCGCTGTGTTTGTATGTTTATTACTTGACGTTGTCTGTTTTGTGTTTGCACAGCCAAATTTGGCCCTCGTGTCATGAAACCCAACCAACGTAATCTTATTTAGTTCAACAAATACTTTGAGAGTGGGTACGATTTGAATTACACCTAATCAGTACATGGTTCCAAATTAAATGACACTGTTTTCTCAGCTTGAATGTCTCTAACACTATCTAGTGAAATTATAAAAATAATAAACCCTTTGAATGGATTTA